>CM060924.1:881752585-882972169 GCA_030737875.1 Allium sativum
CATACCTGTCATATACAGAAACACACACACAGTATCTGAAACAGAAATAATTTCATATTCTAGCAAATATAATTTTTATTTAAAACATTTATTTGCCTCAGTTTTCTGGTGTGTTTTTGTAACAACCCGGAATTTTGGAACCAATTTAAAAAATTTATTTCAGGAAATTTTAATAGAAAATGCGTCAAAATAAAGGTTAAACAATAAAAAGTTTACATTTTTATTGTAAAGGAGAAAATATGAAAAATGAGTATTGGTTTGAATAGGAAAGTTGTTGTAACATAAAAATTCACATTTTTATGTAATAATATGATTCATTAAAAAGTTATATTTTAATGGAAAAAGAATCATTATTAAATGATCACTATTGAAAGAAAATTGGTTAACATTAAAAGCACATTTTTAATGTAAGATGAAACATATAAAAAGTTGCACAACTTAATAATCAGAGAAAATGAATCAAACATTCATATAAAAATTTGAATGAAAAATATGTGTGGTCCCATCATGCCTAGTCAGCTAATTAAATTTCATTTGTCACCTACTACATATGTAGAAACAAGTGAAAGATAAAATCTAAAATATATAACCAAATAAAGAAGAATAAAAAAGGGAAAGTCACCTCCTTCATTAATAAATAAAATTTGAAATTATAATCAATGGAAATTACAGGGGTGTCATTTATTGCAAGAAAAAAATAAAGAAGGATAAAGAATAATGAAAGGATTATTTCAATCATTAACATACGTTGTAATGTAAATGAACTAAAATAATAAATTGGTAAATACATAATTCTACATTTACATTATATATATATACATATACATACATGCATACATACATACATACAACATACATATATATATTGTCTATCCCAAAAATATATGTAAATAGCGTAAGTATAATTATGAATTAGAAACAATGTTAAGTAAGCTTTGATTGAAATTTTCAATTAAAGGCAGGAATATTGAAATGTTTCTCATAATAAATGGGAAATAAATAATTTGTAATCTTGGGATTTTGGCAATAAATATGGAATTGTTTGCAGAATTGTAAAGGTCACAAATTTTAAATAAGGGGATTAGAATTGTAAGTAAGTAATTTATGGGAAATAAATATGTCAATAAATGTTAAGAGGTTACAATTCAAAAATATATAGGGACAAATGTTTTAACTCCAATTAGGGAAATTTGTGTTATAAAATTATTTATATTATATATATACACTTGGAAATACGAAACCCTAATATCCTAATACCATAGCCGCCAGTTCTCATTTCAATGGCCTAAACACAGCCGATTTCATTCACTAATTTCTCCCCAATTACGAAGAATTAAAACATGGAATCAAAGCAATTATTGAAGAGCATGTCAAGTTCTATAATTGCAACGGTCAAGATCTGAAATAAAGCTATAGATTTCTCGAATTTTGCACCCAAACCCGGCGGCTTTGGACGGGAATTCGCGGCTGTGGAGGCCACCGCAGGTGGCGGTGCTACTGGCGCAAGGGGAGGTCGGCGCGGGCTTCGAGATGGGGGTGTCTGATGGTGGTACGGTGGCTCGTGGGTGACGCGTTCAGAAGGTTTCGAAGTCGAGCTTTGGGTTACGGGCTCCTACTGTTAACGAAGAAGAAGAGGACTTTGAAATTTCAGATCTACATTGTTAGGGGAGATTTCCAATTTTAAATTTATTAATTAATTAATTTATGTTTAATAATTGTTTGTATTTAATAAAATAGTTCTGTGTTGTAATAATTTGGATGATGAATCGTCTGTCTGTTTGTGTGTCTCATGTTTGTGGTAAAAATAGAATTGTTAATGTTTATATTTTATCGTCATTTTGAATGCGGTAAAAATAGAATTGTTAATGTTTATATTTTATCATCATTTTGAATGCGGTAAAAATAGAATTGTTCATGTTTATATTTTATCTTCATTTTGAATGCGGTAAAAATAGAATTGTTAATGTTTATATTTTATCGTCATTTTGAATGCGGTAAAAATAGAATTGTTAATGTTTATATTTTATCGTCATTTTGAATGCGGTAAAAATAGAATTGTTGATGTTTATATTTTATCGTCATTTTGAATGCGGTAAAAATAGAATTGTTAATGTTTATATTTTATCGTCATTTTGAATGCGGTAAAAATAGAATTGTTAATGTTTATATTTTATCGTCATTTTTGAATGCGGTAAAAATAGAATTGTTAATGTTTATATTTTATCGTCATTTTGAATGCGGTAAAAATAGAATTGCTAATGTTTATATTTTATCGTCATTTTGAATGCGGTAAAAATAGAATTGTTAATGTTTATATTTTATTGTCATTTTTGAATGCGGTAAAAATAGAATTGTTAATGTTTATATTTTATCGTCATTTTGAATGCGGTGAAAATAGAATGGTTAATGTTGTCATTTTTAACGACATTTTTGATGCGATAAAAATTGACAAGGTTAGTGATTCATTTTATCGACATTTTTGGTGCGATAAAAATAGGCAATGTTAGCAATTCATTTTTATCGACATCTTTGATGTGATAAAAATAGCGATGTTAATGTTTCATTTTTATCGACCTTTTTGATGCGATAAAAAGAATATATTTTTTGTAACATTTTATTGTCTTTCTAAAGACAATAAAAAGAATAGATTAAAATGTCACATTGGTATTGTCATGTTAGACTATAATATCATTGTTATTATAAAATGTTATGTCAATTCAAAATATACTATTTTATTTAAATCATGCCATGTTAATATATAGACATCATTTTATTTAGATGAAATGTTGATGGCTGAAAACCCCAATCTTAAATTGTATGTCTATCGATTGATCGACAGGCTGCGATGAGCGTTATTGTTTCATTTTAATGCTCACACAGCTGAAATTGTCACTCTGAATGTTAATGGATGGTTTGATGATTATTTCTTGTTTATTATCCTATACATGAAATGTATGAAACCCATATGACCCAAATTATATGGTACATGGTTGAGTCGCATTCCAATTTAGGATTTCTTTCTAAATATAGAACTTTTGGATAATAAGGAATATTTTAAAAATAAAAATATTTTAGAAAAATAATAGTTTGAAATAACGAATGTTTTACATTGTAATTATAAATTATAATTGCGCCTTAGACACGAGGTTAAGCCCAAATTATGGGATAAGTCTGCCCGGAACCAACCGGCATATCCAGCATCCATAAGTCGCAGGCTTAATGTGGGGGGTCTGGCCCAGTATAAAATATAAATGAATAAAAATTAAAGGAAGTGATTTATAAATTTAATATTAATATTTTTAATATGATAAGAAAATAGAATATTCAATTTTGACTTTAAATTAGAAATGAAGTTAAAACCGTTTTAAGGCAAATTTATAAATATTTTATAAAGTACATTTTAAATAGAAATCGACGATATAATATATATTAGATATATATATATATATATATACACACATATTTAATGGCCTGAATAGAACGCGCCGCGCAGTGACCGTTCGTGATTTTCGACCATTAACTTTAAATGGACGTAACGGGAGATCCGACCGTCGGATCCTCCTAAAACCGGAACCGTTGGGTTCGTATCGAAAAGAGCTTTTCAATGAATATAAGAGTTTTAACATCTAACGGTTGGATTTCGAATTATGTCCAAATCAAAAATTTAGAAAGGTCGCTATGGATGCAGTTCCGTGGCCGTTATTGGAAACCGACTGTACGAGCGATGATAAAATTATTAAAAATATGGAAATATCATGTAAATTCATAATAAATGGTTTAAAAGGAATTTATATGAAAATTTCCAATAGTGAAGAGATAAAAATATATTTTATCGATATGAACTAGTTATTAACTAGAATAGATCTTATAATTAAGATTTAATAAAGTTTTCCAATAAATTAATATTTACTTGGAATTAAATAGAATAAATTGGATTTTTGGGTTGTCGTGAATGGTGTCTTAAATAACACTGTTCTTAACCCCAGTTAAGATAAGAATAAATCTTTTAGTTAAGATTATTAGAGTTTCAATTATATTTAGTAATTTGAATAAAATGATTTGTGAATTGAGTTTATCGTGAACAATGTTTTTAAACGACATCTATTCTTTAACTCAATTTACAGTGAGAATATAACTTGGAATTTATAAATCTTTTATTAAGATTTAATAGAAAATTTTCCAAAGTAAAATATTCCAATTTAATATATTAAATTGGAATTGAATGGAATTCAAATTAATAATAAACGAGATAAGCTTCTATAAAAGAAAACCGATACTACATATGGAATTTAAGAGGCTTTGTCGTTATTCCATTTATATTTTTGGTCGGATACAGAAATTTATAACGATTATATATATTGATTTGATTTCTGTGAAGATTCTATATTTTATGGACGATGACTTTGGGTTTACCGTGAACTATGTTTTAAATGACATTAGTTCTTTAACCCAGTTAAGAATAAGATTAATTTCATAAATTTGAATAATCACTGAATAATGATTTTTGATATTTAAAACCAAATTGGGGTTTTAATAAATCTTTAAAAGAAAGATTTAAGAATAAATGTAAAGAACTTATCTTTGATAAGATAATATGAATAATTCATGAGAAGAATAATTCTGAATTGGAATGAGGCGTTGGATGTGTTCTTATAGTACTTGATTTTTAATTATAAAATACATGAGTTATTCGAAAAGACCGGGTTTAACCCATTCCGAATAATTACTACGACGATGAAGAGTCGAAGATGATGATGGTGGTTGAAGACCGACGATCTTCACATCGAATGGATGTGTTGCTACAAAGACCCTTGATGGGAGTAGCTACCTTGAAGGGGCTTCAGTGGTGACCGCCCGGACTATTGTTGATTGTTCAGATTTGGTTTTCGCTCAGACCCAGAGCATAAGCTAGTAAATGGATGCGTGTCTGACATTGGATTTCGTTCCATGTGAATTAAATCGATTTCTGTTAATGTATGTCTGTTTGGTGGTGGAGGATTTATTCTCTACTTAACACCCTGGTATATATTAATAGTGATTGATCGCATGGCATGAATTGTCAATGTGGCACGCCAAGATGCAATTAATCAAGGCTTTTGTTGAAAAGCAGGGCCTTGTGGGATGATCAAAGCATAGCCTATTACGGCATAGCTTTGTGTATATCGTGACTTCGCGAGCCTCACACCCCGGTATGAGTCAAAAACGGGATATGGACCGTAGGGAGTGCACACGTTTCTTTCTAGCTAGTGGTAGTGTCAGTGCTTTAACACGGCCCGACATTTTACTTATGTGGATGATGGATTTTGAGGCGCCTCGGATTTTTTTATAAGCGGATAGTGGTCCTATTATAGGTTCAAAGGAACCGGGAAACGTGTGTTCAGGCATAACTAATCCACTACCGATAGGCGGGGACCGACCCTACCGCATCCAAGGGTTCACTGCGGGGGATCCTGAGGCATTTGCTAGAGTGTCTCGAATCGGAGAGGAGCTTGCTCCTAGCCTCGACTCATGATGGAAAACCAACTTTCAATACGACCTTGCGGTTTTGATTGTAGAACTAGTATGGCGACATAGTAGGATGGGGTACTATGCCGTCTATGATTGATATATTATGATTGAAATGTTTATTATATATGTACCCATATATATATACACACTAATATCAAATCCGTTTTATCGTATCAAGCATCTCTTGACCATTATAAGGTAAAAACCCTGTCCTCCGGTTTGCGTTGCATTATGTGATGGGACTTGGGTCTTATAATGGTTTCATTTTTTTCTAAAAAGCATTGCATTGTTTAACGATTTACTTTAATTTATGCACTGGCAATCCAATGGAGTAAACCCGTTCCGCGTTAGCGGCGTGGTCCTGTGATTAGCCTTATTATTAGATAGTTAAGTTAAGATTTCTCATACCAGTCCCATGACTGACCTGTAGTTTGTTTCACTGGCAAACTCGGGTGCCCTTATTTTCCACACGGGCAGTCGAGTAGGTTTTTGCAGATATATTTACAGGATCCTGGCTTACAACTGAAGCGGTATTCGGAAAGCTCTGTATCCGTGTATTCCTTTCAGTTGTATATTTGTAATATTTTTCCGCTGCCACTTAAGTGTAATTTAAACCTCTGATATTAATGTATTACTTTTGTGTAATAAGTTTTCATACTCTGTTATATTCTTGTACTCTGATGTAATTGTTGTAATCAGCAATAAAATGTTCTTCAGTTTGTGTTCTGATGTGTGTTGTTCTCAAAGCAATCCAGGCTTTCCTTTACTGGGAAGTTCGGGTCGTCACAGTTTTCTCATCATTTTTCATGACTTGATCTGATTTATTTTTTTCATCCATTTGGGTCTAGACTGTCTGTTGTCGTAGATCTGCCTTATCACTCTACACTGGTCTGCTGATCAGAACCAACATCATAACTAGCTGATTCTGAATAGCTACAACTCAGTGTTGCGGTCTGCTAATAAAAATTGCACGTACACGATATATGTATACACACATGAGTGTGTGTATATACACATATGTTATACATGTGTAGCAAAAATGCCGAGAGCAGGTTCATGGGTTATATGGGTGCTGCTCATAAGGATCAAAGCAGCATGGCAGCTAAATGCAAATATATATATATGCATGGAGCAAGAAGGCATCATCATGAAGTTCAAAAAAGTTCACACATAGGCACATTATAGTTTCAGCAGGCTAAAGTCTCATATTCATTCAAGAAGTGATCAAGCAAATGATGATACAAAGTGAAACAAGACAGTACAAATAGACTGCATCAATGGTACAACATGGTGGTTCAGTTTCTTAGAAGCAGCAAATACATCAGCAATGCACATAGTAATAGCAGCAACAAACAGACAAGAAGAGGTGCATGGTCAACATAGCAATGGTTCACCAACGGTCAATCCATACAGTCAACTAACCAAACAGCAAGTTCAAGCATGGGTTCAGCATGAAGAAAGTTGTTTCAGCAAATATAGTGATGCAGCACGGTGATACATACACAAGATTTGGCATGTACATGAAAACAGCATGAAGCAACATCAATTTTCAGGTACAACCGTGTACAAGTGTATATATGCAGCGTGAACACAACAGCAAAGTGATGACATTTCAAATGTACATGCATGGATAGTGTGTATACAGCAAGTCTATATGTTCAAAGTGCATGGTTCAGAATTTCAGTGCATTCCAGTTTTCAGATCAGTAAAAACATATTGTCAAACATACGAGATCAGATCAAATACAGGTGATTTACATGGCAGATCAACAACATGCAGATCGACAGTGGCATGCCAACATAAATTCAAACAATCCAAGCATGTTTCAAACCAGCAATCAAGTACTTTCAGCATGGATATCATGGGTTCAGCTTATACATGAAAGAGTGGACAAACATTCAAGTGCAAACATGACAAAAAGATCAGCTCACAAGTGCAAAATCAAAGCAGTATAACGTGCAAGTTTGGTTCAAGTCCAAAACACAAACAGTTTAAACATGTATGCTAACTGGTGGTGCACAAGACAGGTTACAAATGTGAATAAAGGTCAGCAATTGTACATGCTTCAGGATTATGATCAAATGGCAAGACTCAAGCCAGATTTGATTGTGCCAGAATGGGCTCAAAAATAAATGGCAAGCATTAAAACTGAATGCAACTCTTTCGAGAAAATCAGTGAATGGATTGAAGACTATTTTATGGAAAGATTTAAACTGCTAACCAAAGAATTCAATCAGGTTTTGGCATGTGATAAATCCTGGGAATAATCATCAAAATTGGCATGCATTTATTTATTTCCAGAATCACAAAAGAAAATCTCTTTCCATTTTTTGATAGAGTTTTCAAGTCGAAAATATTTTACTAATTGCTTTGGCATTAAACATTTTTTGGCAAAAATATATTTCCTGAAATAAATTTGCGAAAATCAGAGATATCGTTTTTGGCAAAATTTTCAATTCTCATATTCATGAAAGCCGCAACAAGAATTGACATTTTAATCAATGCCGATACATTTCAAATTCAAGAGGGAAAATTGTTTCTAGTTTCATTTGAAGGTTTCAATCACAATTCACGACATTTATTCAAAGTATTTTCAAAAAGGGAAATCACACAAATATCAATTCAAAGTATTTTATTTATTTTAAAATAGCCATTTTATTCAAAACGACGCTTCGGGCCATAACGTGGCTGTGGCGCTGTTTTTCTTCAGATTTGATTTACACATATCTGAAAATCTAACCGTTGGATCTTCACAAAATTTACATCATTAGAAAGGTCTTTTCAAAACGAACCCAACGGTTCCAGTTTCGGGAAAATCCGACGGTCGGATCTCCCGGTACAATCGTTTGAAATTTCGATTTCAAAATACGAACTGCAGCGTCGTTATTCGATTAAATATAATTATATTTATTTATATAAATAAATATAATCGTTTCTGGCGCTGTTTTTCTTCAGAATTGAATTAAACATTCCAGACAATCCAACCGTTGGATTTTAACAAGGTTGGTGCCGTTGGAAAGATTATTCCAAGGCGAACCCGACGGTTGAGGTTTCAGGAAAATCCAATGGTCGGATTTCCCGCACTAGTCGTTTGAAATCACGGTTTCAAAATACGAACTGCACGGCTTCGTTTCGTTTTAATTTTATTTATATTTATATAAATATAGTTCATTCAACAATTTCAATATCGTTTTCACTTCAAATATTTTTCTAACACCTTAAATTTTGGAAAAAATTCGCCATAACCTCCCCTGCACCGGGAGCATCGGGAAATCGCAAATAGCGTTCCCGGTCCTTCTAATCTCAAAAAGAAAAAGAAAAAGCCA
Source organism: Allium sativum (assembly GCA_030737875.1). Classification (NCBI taxonomy): domain Eukaryota; kingdom Viridiplantae; phylum Streptophyta; class Magnoliopsida; order Asparagales; family Amaryllidaceae; genus Allium; species Allium sativum. The sequence continues at coordinate 881,761,420 of CM060924.1, forward strand.
AGCGGCTAGCCAACATGCTCAAAATCATCACCCAAACAAATCAGTAAATGTGTACCTATTTGTCGGGCACAAAATTTTATTCCTCTTCTCTAGCCCCTTTGCTATAACCTGTTCAATGAATATTGCATGTACATATATATACAGTTCTTATCATTTATCAATTTCTATTCAACTTCATATTTGATTTCTATTTGGTTTAAAAACACCATTCGTTCTAATGTTACATAAATAGGCGCAAATCATTTCATTAGCTAATTAATGAATATTTCAACTCATATATGTTTATTTTGAACAAGTGGCTATTTTTAACACTTCACATTTCAACGATTCATGCATACAATAAAAATGTGATTTTTATTGTAAAACGATTCATTTCAAAACACTATTTTTTCTATATAGTTCATATAGTCGATAAAAGGTGATTTTTATTATCAAACAATTTATTTCAAAATATGAATACCATTCAACACATGAATTTCTAATCAACGAATGAATATCAATTCAACACATGAATGTTTTCTATAGTTTCTATATATAGATAAAAATGTGATTTTTATTATCAAACAATTTATTTCAAAATATGAATACCATTCAACACATGAATTTCTAATCAACGAATGAATATCAATTCAACACATGAATGTTTTCTATAGTTTCTATATATAGATAAAAATGTGATTTTTGTTATCGAACAATTTATTTCAAAATATGAATACCATTCAACACATGAATTTCTAAACAACGAATGAATATCAATTCAACACATGAATGTTTTCTATTCAATGAATAAATATAGTTTAAGCATATAAAAATAATTCAAACACAAGAATATTATTCAAAATTTCGGCAGCATAACGGCAGGGTAGTTACACCGGGACCGTCCCTAGTACGGCTCCTCGCTCTACCTTAAAACCTCGCGGTTTTTGACAATGGTGATCATGCATCTAGTTCGCACGCAGGCGGCATGTATACATTTATTTCATTTCCACAAACTAATCCTATGTGGTTTCAACCAAATATTTTTCAACCACAAATGGGTATTTTTCAACCGCAATCAACCAATATCAATCACAAACAATCCCAAACAATCATTCAATTTTCACCACAATTTCAACCAATAAATATCGTCCATGGTTTGTGGACGAGGGGGCGTATATATATATATATATATATATATATATATTATATATAGCAATTCACTTTCATTTTCAACACATATATATATTTTTAAATCAGAAATCTCACCAATAGCTATCCAACTGCACGACACTTCACTTATAGAAATCTTCGCCTTTTGTCGCTTTCGCCCGTATTCTCTACATATGTAAAAATAGAATTTTTACTATGCTATTTAATATATAAAAATCGAATTTTGACTTCGCTATTCAACATATAAAAATATGATTTTTACTTCGACTTTCAACATATAAAAATATGATTTTTACTTCGACTTTCAACATATAAAAATATGATTTTTACTTCGACTTTCAACATATAAAAATATGATTTTTACTTCGACTTTCAACATATAAAAATATGATTTTTACTTCGACTTTCAACATATAAAAATATGATTTTTACTTCGACTTTCAACATATAAAAATATGATTTTTACTTCTTTTTAAATTTCTAATCTCCTTCTATTTTAAATCTTAAAATAAATTAGTTTATAAATCATTTTAAAATCAGTTTTTAAATCATTATAAAAATTCAGTTTTTAAGAATTGTAAATCAGTTTTTAAAACTTCATAAAAATTCCAGTTTCAAAAATGTTTTTTAAAAATTTCAGTTTCAAAATTCTATTTAAAAATTACTGTTTTAAAATCTATTTAAAAATTACTGTTTTAAAATCTACTTAAAAATTACAGTTTTTAAAAAAAAAAAATAACAGAGCTAAAAAAAAAAAAACTTACAAAAAGGGGGGGGGTTTCGCAGACGTCGGAGGCGGCAAGGCGGCAAGCGGCAAGGCGGAGGGGTCTCGAATGGGGCTCGCGAATTGCTATCGCGATGGCTTCTGGGGGCTCGTCTCTGCTTCGACGAACTGGGGGGGGGGGGGGGGACGGGTGCGGTGATGGGTACGGCGCTCGAACGGGGAGGCGATGGCTACGGGGCGTCGATCGATTCCTAGGGTTTTCTTCTTTTTTTTTTTCTGAATAATGAAGTCGGGGGGGGGGGGGGCCAGGAAGAAGAATAAAGGGAGGGAGGAGTATTTATTTTTATTTTTATTTTATTATTTAATTATTAAATTTCGCAAAAAGGTTGACTTTTATCCACGACCTCGAAACGAGGCCCACCGCCTGTCGTCCATAGCGTTTTACCCCCATTCTGAACACAATGGGATATGTATCGCAAGCTGATTTGATCGTTGCAATCAGTTTCCTTTTGAATTTTCACTTAAATCACTATATTGAATTTTAAACGCGCATTTCAAATTACCGGGGTCACATACTAACTAGAAAAATTCCAGAAAAATATTTTCTAGCTTCGTATTGACGATACGGTGCTAACAAAACTAGTTTCGTCGAATTCTGAGACCGTTTGAAAAATGGCCAATTTCCAGTCGATTAAAATCAACGGAAACTGATCAAACGCGTTTTCTTTTGCCACGCTCGCATATTGATTCGAAAAATTATGAAATTTGAAACCTAACAATAACTTGACACTACGGATCTAACAAAAGTGGTTTCGTCGAAATCCGAGGTCATCTGCAAAATGTCCATTTTTAAGGGCCTGAATTCCATAGCGACTATTCAGAATTTTCAACTGGACATATCTTTTGATTCCCGCTATCAAATTTCGATTGGTCGGATTCGTTAGAAAGATGTTCACTAACAGATTTAAATATTTTTGGTTTCACTAAAATCCGGATTTTTTTTCACCCGGTATATTCAATTGAAGTTTGAAATCGAATTATCGAACTACCGCGCCATTTTCAATTCTATATATAATTATAATTAATTATATTCGTTTTCAAATGTCGATTCAAACTCAGTTTTCATCGCCATTATTTAAAATATTTATTTTAAATATTTAAAATCCATTATTTTAGCCAATTTAAAAATTTTAAATTGGTTCAGATTTTCTGGGTCGTTACAGCAGGCATGACAAAATGATCAGCTCACAAGTGAAAACTCAAAGCAGTATAACATGCAAGTTTGGTTCAAGTCCAAAACACAAACAGTTTAAACAAGTATGCTAACTGGTGGTGCACAAGACATGTTACAAATGTGAATAAAGGTCAGCAATTGTACATGCTTCAGGATTATGATCAAATGGCAAGACTCAAGCCAGATTTTATTATGCCAGAATGGGCTCAAAAATAAATGGCAAGCATTAAAACTGAATGCAACTCTTTCGAGAAAATTAGTGAATGGATTGAAGACTATTTTATGGAAAGATTTAAACTGCTAACCAAAGAATTCAATCAGGTTTTGGCATGTGATAAATCCTGGGAATAATCATCAAAATTGGCATGCATTTATTTATTTCCAGAATCACAAAAGAAAATCTCTTTCCATTTTTTGATAGAGTTTTCAAGTCGAAAATATTTTACTAATTGCTTTGGCATTAAACATTTTTTGGCAAAAATATATTTCCTGAAATAAATTTGCGAAAATCAGAGATATCGTTTTTGGCAAAATTTTCAATTCTCATATTCATGAAAGCCGCAACAAGAATTGACATTTTAATCAATGCCGATACATTTCAAATTCAAGAGGGAAAATTGTTTCTAGTTTCATTTGAAGGTTTCAATCACAATTCACGACATTTATTCAAAGTATTTTCAAAAAGGGAAATCACACAAATATCAATTCATGCTGAGAAAGTAAAAGGGGAAAGCAACGCCAATCAGACCGAATCAAATAAAGGAATCAGAGATTTTTAAGGGGTTGTAAACCCTACATATACACTCATACATCATCGGCAATAATCATCGAAAACCAAGCATAACAATTTCAAGCAGAAAATCAAGATCAAAAAGAATTACTCACATTTTCGATTGAGAGAGAGAGCGCAAAATTCCAAATCGAAGTATCAAGCAACACAGTATTGAGCTTCAGAGATTAATCCATCCATCGAGCATCGAAATCAATTTGGGGTTTTCAAAAACCCTAGTTTTCTTCCATCGGTCGCCACCATGTTTTTCTCAAAGCAAAGTGAACGAGATAATTGAAGTCGGGTGAAACACTTAACAAAAGGGGCCGGCCAACTTAAGTGGTTAAAGGGAGTTTAAATTTCCTTTATTTTAAACTAGGGTTTTGGATTTTATTTTTGTATTGTTTTCAATTTATTTTGTAAACCATTCGACCATTTTCTAGAGTCTGTAAAATTCGAGGATTCAGTTAGGGCTTAACTGACAGTTTACTAGTGTCTGTAAAACTAGGGGAAAATCTGGTCAAGTGGATATAGACCAGTCTAGGGTTTTGAGCGTAGGGTTAGAATAAGAGCAGGGTTTGCGAGTGTACATGATCTTGTATGTGGGATCTATTCTATCACCTAGTAGAAACCTTAGGAATGCAGCAGTAGGCAGGGTTTTGCCGAAGTTGGGTATCTCTTGTGTCATTTACTTTCTGCTTTTCTATTTCTGCTATATTTGTGATCTGTGAATATTTTAATATCTCGCGAAAATTTAATAAACCCTATTCACCCCCTCTCCCCCTCTAGGGTTAATCTAGATCCAACAAGTGGTATCAGAGCAGGTATTTTTGTTTAACTCTAGAGTTATGGGTAACCCTAGTTGTCAGTCCATAGAGAGTCAGTCCAGTCGCATTCCATCTTTTTTTAATGGTTCAGGTTTTTCAAATTGGAAATCAGAAATGGAATCCTTTTTAAAATCTATTAATTTTAAATGTTGGGATGTTGTTATTAATGGTTATGATAAGGTAGATATATGTTTTAATAATCATGATACACATATCTTATATTCTCATATTGATGATGTTCAATATAGCCATATCTCCCATTGTTTAACTGCGCAGGAAATTTGGACAGCTCACAATGCAAAGTATGGATATAACAACAAACTCTCAAAACCCTTAGTTGCCAACTCAGATTCAGATATGTACTTATCTGGAGCTATTAATAATGATTCGGACGGTGGAGACTATTCATATGAAGAATTGGTTTCTCGTTGTTTTAATTTAACTAAAACTGTAAATCGTCTCCAACAGAAAAATAAAAATCTGAAATCTGAAAAATCTGAGCTGCGATACAAGATTGATGATTTGGAATTAAAACTTAAAAATGCAAAGAATCTTGAAAATTTGGATTGCAAAAATTGTTCGATTTTGGAAAATAATTCTATTCATCTCAATGATAATATTCAAAAGCTTGAAAAGGAAATTTCTCTTTTAAAAGAAATCGAGATTGAACTCAAAAGTAAAAACAATTGTTTGCAAAAAGAATTAGAGAATTCTAAGACCGTTAAAAATTCCGAACATGAATTTTCTAAGAAAGAGAAATTGAAAACAAAATCATTTTTGAACAAAAAGATTGATTTTGGAAAAGAAATCAAGAAATTTGAAAAACTTGAGCTTGAAAAACAAAAATGATTCGAATCTGAGATCTCTGAGTCCCAAGCCAGAATTAAATTACTTGAATCTGAAAATTTGGTTTTGAAAACTGATTTTGAAAAGAGCAAGATCACTGAAAACCATTGTTCGGATTTAATGAAAGAAAATGGTGATCTTAAATCTAAAATTCAACAACTTGAAACAACATTGAAAAAAATTTCTAATAGTGAAAAATCTTTGAATATGTTGTTGAAAAACCAATTTTCTTCAGGAAATAAAAACGGTCTTGGCTTTGGGAAAAATAATGTTTTTGAAAAACTAAATTCTTGTGATTTTAAAAATCCTTTAAATTGCTTCAAGATGGGTTATTCTGAAAATTCGAACTTTGAGAATTCCAAAATGTTTTTGAATCACAAACGAGACAAGAATTTGTGTGAGAACAATCTGTTTAATCCTTTTTGCACCCGAAAAAGAAGTAAAATGAATTCGTCTAAATTCAAACAAGTTTGGGTTCCTAAAGGCACAAAGATAAATTCGAATGGGTTGTTATACAAATGGATTTGGGTACCAAAAGACGTTAACATAACTATGAGTGGTTTTACTAATTTTGTTAGACCACTCAATCCCCTAAACTGTTAGGTACCAGAGGAGGCTGAGGAACTGCTGTGTAAAAAGAAATGTGAAGCAAAGCTGTCTATACTTCTATATTATACACAGTTCCTTTAGCCAAGATTTGCTGAGTCGAAGATTCTGGTTTACATGGATTTCAGGTATAATCTCTGAACTAATCTTTGTAAATATTTTGTTTCCTTTGTTTATTCCTTCTTTAACACCGTCTATATTTTTATTTGTCACTGTCATATTTCTGTTTCTTCTTGGGCTTTCTCAACTTCCAATTGTAGAATTCATAATTTCTGGAAATTCACTTCATTTGTATAAAGCTCTGATGTTTTAATCATTTCCAGATCTTGAATTTAATGTTGTAAATATCTGCAGTTGTTTTGAAGTTTATTTTTTGTTTTCTGAATTCATAACAGTGTTGATGTATTCTTGTCATATCCTGAACACTGTTGATTTGAATTCTAAATTTTTGAAGATCTGAATATTTAATGAAATTTCACTCACCTCTGCTATTTTGAGTTTCTTCTAATCCATTTAAGAAAAGATTGAAATATTATACTCATTACAACACTTTGTTATTTTTCAGTTGTGATAAATTCATTATTTTTTAGATTGGCTTGGATATTTTAAATTGTCTTGAATCAGTGATACATCTTGAAATTCATCTTTATTAATGATTATTATAGTTGAAATTTATTTGTTTGAAATCATCTAAAATTCTTGATATTTTGAATATCACACCCACTTATTCCTGAAATCATCATCTTGTGTGAATGATTCATTATATCTCAAACTTGACATTGATTCAAGTGATTTCAAATAAATTATTTTTAATTTTCAGCATCATGAATACCTCTCAAATATGATGTAAATGATCTGAAATTTCCCTTATACTTGTCAGAGATAATTATGAAAATTCTTTGAATATCTGGTCTTAAATCTCACTGTTATTTCATGATGATTTGATTTGAATATTTGTTTGTTTAAAACCATTTGAAATTATTGATTTATTGAATCTCGCACATCTTAAATCAGAAACATAATCTGGTGTGATTGATTCATTAAATCTTGATATTTTCACATTTCTTCAAATGATTTAAAATGAACTAAATTTCATAATATTGGATCATGGAATATATTTTGTGACCATCAGAAAACTGACAAGTCTGTTGCACTATTGGTTTCTGTGCTGCTCTGATACTATTTTTGAAAATGATCTTAGATAACTGCTTGTTTTGATTCGTCTACTGCTTTGATAAATCTGTTGTTTTGTCTGCTTGGGCTTTGGGTTTAAATTTCTTTTGTCTATGATATCCTTGTTTGTATCCAGTGTCTTGTTACAATCCTCATTAATAGAGACATCAAGTGGTATCAGTTTAGAAGTGCTGAATTTGTTTTTACTGTATATATTTTTAGTCTCTCTGTCTTGTATAATTTTTCATATCTCTCTTGTAATTGATTTTCAATTTTAAAAATTATTTATTGATTATTCATTCAGAAATTGAAATCTATATCCAAATTGAACTGCACTTATAATTCATCAAAATTATTAACAGATTTTGAAATTGTGATGAATTGTGACTGCAGTATATTTCACAACAAGAGGAGATTTTATTTATATTTGTTGAACATTTATTATAAAATCTTTGAATTAGCAATTATTTCATGACTATCTCCTTTATCTATCATCATTCTGCCATCCATGATAATTTTATATAAATGTGGAGAGTTAATATGTTTTAAAATCTTTTTGAATAAACGGTGGAAATATTTTTGATAGAAATGGGACTATGTTATTTTTCAGAATTAGTGACAATTGAAAATTTTCAATGATCCCGGTACAGTTGGTCATATTTCATAATATAATTAATTTAGAAATTTATTTCACAGTCCATTTTTGTACCTACCACATTTCTATCATTCATATTGGTTTTATATACCGAGGAGTTTTTCTTTTGAAGCTGAAAATGATAAATATATAATTAATATATAAGTGTGTCTCTAACCTCATTTAAAAATCCAAGCTCTGGTCATACATGGTTAAGAGACAACTTATAATTTAAGCTGCGACTGGCCTCATTTAAAAATCCAAGCTCTGGTTGTGCGTAGTCAGTGTGCTCTTAAATAAAATAAAAGGAAAAGAAAAAGGAAATAATGTGCTAAATAGAAATTAATTTGAAATTCTCCTTTGTGTATAAAAACTAGCCTATCAATCCATCTTCTCTTTGTGAAATGTGTTTAATCTTATGATGTATTATGATTTGTTGATTGATAGCTATTGGGATTTGAGATTATACGATGTTGTCACTTAAATTGAATTATTAATTATAGTCCAAATCCATCACTGTTTTTGTACTTCAATTTTATAAATTTTTGGAAAATAATTGGGATTCAATTTTTAACTTTGTCCATTATATATAAATTTCATCGTAAATCCGTCATTCTCTACAATGTGAAATATGCCACTAGTTCTCAGCATATTATGATTTTTGTTTGAATGATAGAGATTTATGTTGATCGTTCCTCCTCTTAAGCTGATATTATATTTGTTAGTCAATTTTCATCTATATTTTAAGTTCTGAATCCTTTTGATGATAACATAAAGGGGAGAATGGGTTGAGATTTTGATTTATGAGTGAATATTTTATAAATATTCTTAATTTTGAAAATTCATTCAAGTGAATATTATATAAATATTTTTACTTTTCAAAATTCATTCAATTCTCAGTCATTTCACTCATACACAGTTATAGGGGGAGTTTTTCTGTTGTAGGGAGTGTTAATAAATAGGGGGAGTTCAATATTCACTAGCAAACACATTCATTGTGCTCAAAATCTTTTATTTGTTTGTCATCATAAAAGGGGGAGATTGTTGTATATGACGTAGTTGTATACACAATTATATGATTTTTGTTTGATGATAACAACCAAATAAATATTATTTTAAATGTGTTTATTACTGTACTGTTCTATATATACATCACAGACAAGAATATAATATTTATATTTAAATAGAATACGACTGTACAGACATTCATATATTCATACAGTATTTTATTTAAATTGAATATTATATTTCAAATATTCAAACAGTACAACTATTTATATCTCCACTATTCAAACACTTCATATGAATTTGTACTTATAAATAATCTGAATAAAATAGACAAGTTTGTTTCACAACAATAAATCAATATTTTATTTCAATCAAATTTGTTTATTAAAAACATCAGTACAATTCATATAAATACACAGCTCCTCACTACATCACTCATCACTTAGTAGATCATTGACACTCAGTCATACATACACAATAGATACTGTAACACCCCGTATGTTGAATAACTTGTTATAATATAAATCAGGGCAGAATTAAATTTTAAGATCTGAATCAGGGGAAACGGGCTTTGCCATTGCGTTCGTATCGGAAAAATACGCGAAATAGAGTCCGAGTTTTCGAAAATCAGAGTCCGTATGACCCAGTTAAGGCCCGAAGAAGTTTTCAGAAAATTCAAATTTCGAAAAACAGATTTCAAATGCAGAAATGGAGCTAGGCGGGAAAATTCCCGCCAGGCCAAGTCGACATGGGTGTCGACTGCCCAGTCGACACCATGCGACCCGTGTCGACTGCCCAGTCGACACGGGTGTCGACTTGACTGGTTAGGGCAGACGGCCTGGGTGCTCTGGGTTGGGTCTCTGGGCTGGATTTGATGGTTGCTCCGAAATCTGATGGCTCTAAATCATCCTAGGGTTAATCCTATGGCCAAAAACACTTAACTAATCTATAAATACACCCTAAGACTACCCTAATCCATACTAAAAATAGATACAATGCCATCATGCCGTCAAAATGCAACTTAGAAGGAGCCTCCACAAATTAAAGAGGAAGATAGCTTCTCAAATCAACTTCTAATCAACTCTAGCAACTTAATCTTCTTCATAGGAGTGCTAATCAACAAGTTGTGAGTTTCTATGCCTTTAGCAAGCAATTGCTAAACTAATTATGATAGGATATAATGAGGTTATGGTTATGTATGTGGATCAATGCAAGTTATGTTATCATATGCTATGTGTTCATGATGTTAGTTATGCAAGTTTTATGCTATATGTTCATGATGCTAGTTATGCAAGTTGTATGCTATATGTTCATGATGCAAGTTATGCAAGTTTGATGTTATGTGCCCATGAGGCTAGTTATGCAAGTTGGGTGTAATTTATGCTATATGTTCATGATGCTAGTTATGCAAATCACTATGATAAACATTGATCCATTATGACACCATGTTATGCAAGTTTGGTGTTTGATTATATGCAAGTTCATATATGACATGTTATGCAAGTTTGGTGTTTGATTATATGCAAGTAACATGTGCAAGTTTACACCTTTGTATGATATGCATACATATGCAAGTTAACCCCTTTGTATGTCATACATACATATGCAAGTTTACCCCTTTATATGACATAAGTAACTTATGCAAGTTACCCTCTTTATGACATATGTGATTCATGCAAGTTTGGGTTGATTATTTATGCTAGTTGGGTTTGATGCTATGGTCATATATGCAAGTTGACACCTTTAAAACCCATGTGATGCTAATGTTATGCTAAGTTGAACCCATTGTATTTGTGATGAATCTTCCCTTTTAAGTATGTCATGTTAGCGTATTACGTGGGGAACGATGGGGTTAATATTCATGTTAACAAAATTGTGGTGAAATTGGTATGATGTTGCATACCATGAGTGGATGGACATAATTGAGTCAATTATGTACATCATTAAATTGGAATTAATTAGGGAAAATTAATTCAAAACATGGGGGTGATTAATTAGGTGTAATTAATCGACTAAGACACGAGGTTGGACCCTTTGTAGCATAAGACTGCCCGGAACCGACCGGCAAATCCAGCGGCTACAAATGGTTGGCCCAATGTGAGAGGTCTTAGGCATGAACTAAATACGTGACAAGTGTAAAGACACGAGGTTAGACTCTGTTATGGCGTAAGGCTGCCCGGACCCAACCGATAAATCCAGCTGCCATAAAAGATAGTCTAATGTGAGAGGTCTTTACAAAGGTTACGTTCTTAATCAATTAAGAAACACTTAACCAGATAAGCATGTAGTGTGGCATGAGGGGTTAAGTGGGTGCCTTGGGTGGCATGTGGAAATCAAGTAAGTGCCTTGGGTGGCATGAGGGGTTAAGTGGGTGCCTTGGGTGGCATGTGGAAATCAAGTAAGTGCCTTGGGTGGCATGTGGAAATCTAGTGGGTTGCCTTGGGTGGCAATAGAAAATACGATTAGAATACTTAACCAAGTGGAAACATGTAATTAAACATGATTAAAGGGTTAAGTGGGATACACTAGAAAAGGGGACAAGCTTAGGTGGGTAGCTTGTGGGGGCCCATTTCAACCAGTAACCCATATGTATCTTATTGGGCTCGACCCATGTCGAGGACGGGACACGCGTACTGGGCTTGACTATAAGACGCCAAAATGGGTTAGCGGTGGCAACGCAGGTCCAACGGGTTTCATATGCGTGTGTGGGCCCGGGCTGGTAGGTAAGACGTTGTTGCATCGTGTAGGTATAAGCCGTGCATCAGTGTTGGTATCGGGTTGCCATTTTGGGGAATGATACACCCCACTGTGGGACCAGCACGGGTATCTACGGTAGGGAGCCGATCGCTTGGGGAGTAGTGGGTACACTTAGTGGAGATAGGGGCAGACGGCACCTATGTGGTCAGCTAGGGGTACACGAAACTACTAGTTAAATTTTCTAAGTCCTTGGGAGGGATCAACCTTTAAGTTAGGAATGACTGGTGTGGTGCAGTGTAGTAATTACCCTTGGGTGGGTAGATGCGTCTTTACCGATATCTTAGTTCATCCTATGTCTAGTGGCTACTTAGTGTAGTCATTTATCCCTAGTCATTACCGTACCAAGTTTATATCATACCCTAATTACTTTAATGATTGTATTGTTAAAGTTGTAGGACTCGCTCAGACTTATGTCTGACCCCGTTGTTTTTATCTTTTTCCCAACCCTCAGGTTCTCAGAGTGGGCCTAGCACTAGTGGGCTTTGATCAGATTGCTTTATCTATCTTTTGGAGCTTGGACCGTTGATGTAAAGCCCAGCTTATCTTTTCTATTATGGCTATTAGTATGTAGTGGGATTATGTACTTACGTTTTTAACGAGATGGATATTTTGTACTTGACTCTTGTTGGTTTTTGATATGTAACCAAACATGTTTACCTTCTGCTGCAATGAAATGATGTTTTAAATTTCAAGTATTACTTATATCTGTCTTGTTGTAATTTTTCTGTTCTATATTCACTTAAAGTACTCCACCGAAGTTAAGGTATTCCCTTAGTGAGTGACCTTAGCGGGTGTGGGGTGTTACACGTGGTATCAGAGCTGAAGGTTACCAGAACAGATAAAACTTTTAGAAAAACTATTTTTCTAAATACATTTTTGAAGGAGTATTTTCAAAAACATGTCTTTTAAGAGAAAAGTTTTTGAAAGAAAAGCATAATCCCCAATAGCCATATCTTTATCTTTCGAATTCTCCGTTTTGAATCTTTCTTTTTTCGTTTCAGCATGGCTGAAGATCTTAACTTTCCGGAGGGTGTAGCGATACCAGTATGGTATAGGAGATTGATGGAGGCTAGTGCCGCCACTGCGGGTCCAGCAGATGTTCCTCCACCACCAGTTGCACCCGATCTTCCTCCCCCTCCTCCTCCTCGCGCGGATACTTTTGCTAAGACTTGCAAGGAATTTAAGGCTATGGGAGGGAAATCTTTTCAAGGATCAGAAACTTTTGTGGAAGCTAGGGATTGGATTAAGGAGGTGGAGGAGTTGATAGATATCTTTGAGATGGAAGAAGGAAAGAAAGTCAAGTTAGCTGCCTGGTTAATGAAGGGAGAGGCCTCATTCTGGTGGGAGGTCGCTAATGGAGAGCGCCCTGTTGACTCTTGGGCGGATTTCAGACAAAGGTTTGTGGCAAAATTTCTTTCAAGGGCGGAAGAAAATCTGTATATGGAAAGGTTCTTGACTCTAAAGCAAGGAAACCTATCAGTGAAGGAATATGTCAACAAATTTAATCAATTGGCAAGGTTTGGCATAGACATGGTGAATACACCGGAGAAGAAGGCTTTGAGGTTCGTTAAGGGTTTGAATGAACCGATGCATGGATTGGCTATGACTCACATCCCTATGGGGGCCACCTTTGAGAAGCTAGTAGACATGGCACTCATGCATGAGGAAGAGAAGGGTCCCAATGTTAATAAGGCACCCGAGAAGAAAGGAGATCAGAAGAGACCTCAACAGCAATAGCAAAACAAGGGTGGGAAAGGCAACGGTGGCAAGGGAAAGAAGAAGTGCTTCAATTGCGGGACACCAGGCCACCTAAGCAAAGATTGTCGGAAGAAGAAGAAGACTGGCTGCTTCCACTGTGGCAAAGCAGGGCATCTAGTGAAGGATTGCCCTAAGAAGGGGCAAAGGACGGGATCTACCTCAGGAGGACAGGTGCAAGCTCTTATGGCACCAGGTCAGGCAAGGGGGCAAGTTCAGGATCTCGCGGTTCCACCAATTCAGGAAAGAGGTAGAACTATTTCCGTAGAAAGTCTGGTTTTTCTGTTTGATCATCATGTCCGTACTTTGTTTGACTATGGCGCATCGCATTCGTTTATCTCATCATCATTAGTTGAGTCACTGCACTTAGACACCAGTCTAGTAGATGATCCCATGGTTGTTTCAAACCCAATTGGGGGCTCCACTTATTTGTCTATGATATGTTTGGGTTTGAAGATTTCTATACTTAGCGTTGAGTTTAGATGTGATGCTTTTGTTTTGGGCTTCACAGGCTATGGGTTAATTTTGGGCATGGACTGGTTATCCAGTAATGGTGCCGTTCTTGATTGCTAAAGGAGAGTTGTTAGGCTCATGACCCGCTTGGGTAACACTCTCGAGATCTCTTGTAATCCCATGGATTCTATTATGCTAAGTTATCTTGAATCGCTTGACGCTTCGGTCGAGAGTTTGCGATCTGTTAGAGTGGTCCGGGAGTACTCGGATGTGTTTGAGGAGGTGAAGGGCTTACCTCCGAAGCGGGAGATAGACTTCCGAATATATCTGGTGGACAATGCTAAACCAGTATCTTTGCCAGTGCGCCACATGGCTCCTCGTGAGAGGAGGGAACTCCATAAGCAAGTAGAGTTGCTTGAGAAGGGGTTCATAAGACGAAGTATATCGGAGTGGGGTGCTCCGGTAGTTTTTGCCACGAAGGCGGATGGGTCCCTCATACTTTGTGTAGACTATAGAGAACTCAACAAGCTCACAAAGAAGAATAGACATCCATTGCCGAGGATTGACGATCTCTTTGATCAGTTGGTTGGCGCCTCGGTATTTTCGCAGTTGGACTTAGCCACGGGGTTTCATCAGTTGAGAGTGGCTGAGGATAGTATAGAGAAGACTGCCTTTAGGACTCCGGATGGTTTCTATGAGTGGCTTGTGATGCCATTTGGTTTGACGAACGCCCCCGCATACTTTGTTGATTTGATGAGTAGGGTGTTCAGGGAGTACCTTAATAAGTTCGTGGTGGTCTTTGTGGATGACATCTTAGTCTTTTCTAAGAGTGAAGAAGAGCATGCCCTACATCTTAGGGAGGTGTTGGAGACTCTTCGAGCGCATAGCTTTAAGGCTAAATTCTCTAAATGTCACTTTTGGAGGAAGGAAGTGCGGTTCTTTGGGCACGTGGTCTCTAAGGAAGGGATAGCTGTGGATCCCGCGAAGGTAGTGTCCATCCAAGATTGGAAGGTTCCGAAGAATGCTACCAAGGTGAGGAGTTTCTTGGGGTTGGCCGGCTACTATAGGAAGTTTATCAAGGACTTCGCGAAGATATCAGCCCCATTAACTCGCTTGACGAAGAAGAATCTAGTCTTCACATGGGACGTAGATTGTGATGATGCGTTCCAACGGTTAAAGAGAGCTTTAACCACAGCTCCAGTCTTAGTGTTTCCAGATGGGAGTAAGCCATTTGTTCTCTATACAGATGCTTGTGGGACAGGACTAGGCGCAGTCTTAATGCAAGAGGGAAGGGTAATAGCCTATGGGGGAAGGCAGTTGAGAAAGCATGAGAAAAATTACCCTACACATGATCTAGAGTTGGCCGCTATTGTTTTTGCGCTTAAGTCTTGGCGCCATTATCTTCTTGGCGAGAGGTTCGAATTGTTCACTGACCACAAATCATTGAAGTACTTGTTTTCTCAAAAGGATTTGAACTTAAGGCAACAAAGGTGGATGGAGTTCTTAGCATCCTATGATTTCGAGATAGCGTATACCCCTGGCAAGGGTAACGTGGTAGCGGACGCCTTAAGCAGAAAAAGGTTGTCTTTGAGTCCATTGTTCGTTGAACGACGAAGCTTGGAATTAATCTTAATGTTTGATTTCAGACCTTCCATTGACTTTGTACCCGGTTTGATAGCATCCTTAGAGGTCAGGCCTACTCTTTTGGGACGGATTGGCGAGGCACAGCAGGACGACCCACAGTTGGTTGAGTTGGTAGAGAGGCTCATAAGGGGGGAGTCGTCCAGCCATTTGAGTAGATACACCCTAGATGATAAGGGGTGGTTGCGTAGAGACGGTAGACTTTGTGTACCGCAAGACGAGGGTTTGAGGAAGGCTATACTTGATGATGCACATCGTTCTAGGATGACCATTCATCCCGGTGGGGACAAGATGTACCAAGACATGAAGCGAGTTTTCTTTTTGGCCGGTATGAAGAAGGATGTGGCCGAGTATGCCGCTAGATGCTTGGTGTGCCAACAAGTGAAAGCGGAGCAAAAGAAACCCGGTGGGTTGCTTCACCCATTGGAAGTTCCGCAATGGAAGTGGGATAGCGTCTCGATGGATTTTATTGATGGGTTACCGAGATCGAGGAAGGGTAATACGGGAATTTGGGTTGTGGTAGACAGACTTACTAAGAGCGCCCATTTCATACCCGTGAAGAGTAAGAGGGCTGCTCCATGGCTAGCTTTAGTTTACCTTCGAGAGATAGTTCGGTTGCATGGTGTACCTTCTAGCATAGTGAGCGATCGAGATCCTATCTTCACTAGCGAGTTTTGGAAAAGTTTGCAAGAGGCGGTAGGGACTCAGTTGTGTTTGAGCACCGCATATCATCCTCAGACGGACGGCCAGACCGAGAGGGTGAATCGTGTTCTAGAAGACCTTTTGAGGCTATGTATCTTAGATTTTGGAGGTACATGGGAAGAGCATCTTCCATTGGTGGAGTTCGCGTATAATAACAGCTTTCAGTCTAGTATTGGTATGGCTCTTTTTGAAGCTCTTTATGGAAGGCCTTGTCGATCACCTACATGTTGGTGGGAATCTACGGATAAGATCTTGCTTGGGCCTGATATGGTTAGAGAGACTACGGAAAAGATTGATTTGATTCGAAGAAGGATGAAAGCGGCGCAAGACAGACAGAAATCTTACACGGATAAGAGGAGGACGGATCTTGAGTTTGATGTTGGGGACATGGTCTTTGTCAAAGTATCTCCATTACGGAATGTTGTTCGCTTTGGGTCCGTTGGGAAGTTAGCACCAAGGTTTGTAGGACCGTTTCCTATTAAGGAAAGGATTGGACAGATGGCATATAGAGTGGATTTACCCGAGAGACTTAGTGGGGTACATGACGTATTCCATGTGTCACATTTGAGGAAGTGCCTACATGAGACCGCAGAGGTGGTAGAGCCAAGCTTGCTTAGAGAAGTGGAGGTAGAGCGTGATGCGACTATTCGACGAGCTCCTACTCGCATCCTTGGGTCAGAGATTAGGAAGTTGAGAAACAGAGAGGTTCAACTAGTCAAAGTGCAATGGGGAGATGATGAGAGCAACGCTACTTGGGAGACAGAAGCGAAGATGCGTTCACTGTACCCATTTCTTTTTTAGGGTATGTCTTTTAACTTCTCCTTTATCGTTTGTCTAGTACTTATCTTATCTTTAGTATGTCCTCTCGTCAGTACCTTTGACCTTTAGATAGGGTAAACCTATGGTTGAAACATGTGTTTGAGACATGTTATGATTGATGGATGCATGTGGATGCAAGTGTTTGCTAGTGGTTGCTCGTGGATGCATATACACACACTTTAGACACTAGATCGGCTCAGTCACTTCATATTGCATATTGCATATAATTGTGTGTAGGTAGCTATATTAATGGATGTATAATGGTTGTGTTATCATATGGATGATCCATTTTGGTGTATGGGTGTGCACACATGTAGAGATAGTATGTGTCGATAAGGTTCTTTCGCATACATATTGGATGCATGGCACTATCATGGTTTGCATTAAGGAGGTCAACTGAATCAGTAGACCGCCTGATTTTGCATTAGACAGGGAATATATACACACACTTTTTGCATATGTTCATACAGCATTAGAAACTTTAAGGACAATGGATGCCAGTAATTGATGGTTTAGTAGATGGCTGTTTGGTTGGTAGGATACGTTCTTCTTGACTTAGAGATTTCGGGGACGAAATCCTTTAAGTAAGGGAGAATGTAACACCCCGTATGTTGAATAACTTGTTATAATATAAATCAGGGCAGAATTAAATTTTAAGATCTGAATCAGGGGAAACGGGCTATGCCATTGCGTTCGTCTCGGAAAAATACGCGCAACAGAGTCGGAGTTTTCAAAAATCGGAGTCCGTATGACCCAGTTAAGGCCCGAAGAAGTTTTCAGAAAATTCAAATTTCGAAAAACAGATTTCAAATGCAGAAATGGAGCTAGGCGGGAAAATTCCCGCCAGGCCAAGTCGACATGGGTGTCGACTGCCCAGTCGACACCATGCGACCCGTGTCGACTGCCCAGTCGACACGGGTGTCGACTTGACTGGTTAGGGCAGACGGCCTGGGTGCTCTGGGTTGGGTCTCTGGGCTGGATTTGATGGTTGCTCCGAAATCTGATGGCTCTAAATCATCCTAGGGTTAAGCCTATGGCCTAAAACACTTAACTAATCTATAAATACACCCTAAGACTACCCTAATCCATACTAAAAATAGATACAATGCCATCATGCCGTCAAAATGCAACTTAGAAGGAGCCTCCACAAATTAAAGAGGAAGATAGCTTCTCAAATCAACTCTAGCAACTTAATCTTCTTCATAGGAGTGCTAATCAACAAGTTGTGAGTTTCTATGCCTTTAGCAAGCAATTGCTAAACTAATTATGATAGGATATAATGAGGTTATGGTTATGTATGTGGATCAATGCAAGTTATGTTATCATATGCTATGTGTTCATGATGTTAGTTATGCAAGTTTTATGCTATATGTTCATGATGCTAGTTATGCGAGTTGTATGCTATATGTTCATGATGCAAGTTATGCAAGTTTGATGCTATGTGCCCATGAGGCTAGTTATGCAAGTTGGGTGTAATTTATGCTATATGTTCATGATGCTAGTTATGCAAATCACTATAATAAACATTGATCCATTATGACACCATGTTATGCAAGTTTGGTGTTTGATTATATGCAAGTTCATATATGACATGTTATGCAAGTTTGGTGTTTGATTATATGCAAGTTCATATATGACATGTTATGCAAGTTTGGTGTTTGATTATATGCAAGTAACATGTGCAAGTTTACACCTTTGTATGATATGCATACATATGCAAGTTAACCCCTTTGTATGTCATACATACATATGCAAGTTTACCCCTTTATATGACATAAGTAACTTATGCAAGTTACCCTCTTTATGACATATGTGATTCATGCAAGTTTGGGTTGATTATTTATGCTAGTTGGGTTTGATGCTATGGTCATATATGCAAGTTGACACCTTTAAAACCCATGTGATGCTAATGTTATGCTAAGTTGAACCCATTGTATTTGTGATGAATCTTCCCTTTTAAGTATGTCATGTTAGCGTATTACGTGGGGAACGATGGGGTTAATATTTATGTTAACAAAATTGTGGTGAAATTGGTATGATGTTGCATACCATGAGTGGATGGACATAATTGAGTCAATTATGTACATCATTAAATTGGAATTAATTAGGGAAAATTAATTCAAAACATGGGGGTGATTAATTAGGTGTAATTAATCGACTAAGACACGAGGTTGGACCCTTTTGTAGCATAAGACTGCCCGGAACCGACCGGCAAATCCAGCGGCTACAAATGGTTGGCCCAATGTGAGAGGTCTTAGGCATGAACTAAATACGTGACAAGTGTAAAGACACGAGGTTAGACTCTGTTATGGCGTAAGGCTTCCCGGACCCGACCGGCAAATCCAGCTGCCATAAAAGATAGTCTAATGTGAGAGGTCTTTACAAAGGTTACGTTCTTAATCAATTAAGAAACACTTAACCAGATAAACATGTAGTGGGGCATGAGGGGTTAAGTGGGTGCCTTGGGTGGCATGTGGAAATCAAGTAAGTTCCTTGGGTGGCATGAGGGGTTAAGTGGGTGCCTTGGGTGGCATGTGGAAATCAAGTAAGTGCCTTGGGTGGCATGTGGAAATCTAGTGGGTTGCCTTGGGTGGCAATAGAAAATACGATTAGAATACTTAATCAAGTGGAAACATGTAATTAAACATGATTAAAGGGTTAAGTGGGATACACTAGAAAAGGGGACAAGCTTAGGTGGGTAGCTTGTGGGGGCCCATTTCAACCAGTAACCCATATGTATCTTATTGGGCTCGACCCATGTCGAGGACGGGACACACGTACTGGGCTTGACTATAAGAGGCCAAAATGGGTTAGCAGTAGCAACGCAAGTCCAACGGGTTTCATATACGTGTGTGGGCCCGGGCTGGTAGGTAAGACGTTGTTGCATCGTGTAGGTATAAGCCGTGCATCAGTGTTGGTATCGGGTTGCCATTTTGGGGAATGATACACCCCACTGTGGGACCAGCACGGGTATCTACGGTAGGGAGCCGATCGCTTGGGGAGTAGTGGGTACACTTAGTGGAGATAGGGGCAGACGGCACCTATGTGGTCAGCTAGGGGTACACGAAACTACTAGTTAAATTTTCTAAGTCCTTGGGAGGGATCAACCTTTAAGTTAGGAATGACTGGTGTGGTGCAGTGTAGTAATTACCCTTGGGTGGGTAGATGCGTCTTTACCGATATCTTAGTTCATCCTATGTCTAGTGACTACTTAGTGTAGTCATTTATCCCCAGTCATTACCGTACCAAGTTTATATCATACCCTAATTACTTTAATGATTGTATTGTTAAAGTTGTAGGACTCGCTCAGACTTATGTCTGACCCCGTTGTTTTTATCTTTTTCCCAACCCTCAGGTTCTCAGAGTGGGCCTAGCACTAGTGGGCTTTGATCAGATTGCTTTATCTATCTTTTGGAGCTTGGACCGTTGATGTAAAGCCCAGCTTATCTTTTCTATTATGGCTATTAGTATGTAGTGGGATTATGTACTTATGTTTTTAACGAGATGGATATTTTGTACTTGACTCTTGTTGGTTTTTGATATATAACCAAACATGTTTACCTTCTGCTGCAATGAAATGATGTTTTAAATTTCAAGTATTACTTATATCTGTCTTGTTGTAATTCTTCTGTTCTATATTCACTTAAAATACTCCACCGAAGTTAAGGCATTCCCTTAGTGCGTGACCTTAGCGGGTGTGGGGTGTTACAGATACACAGTTACATTTCATATACAATTTCACTGTTATGCAGACACTTTGACATATACACTGACACAGTCTTCAGTTCTTTGCCTTCTGTCTTCACAGCATCCTTCAGTCAGTCCAGTCTTCATACCTGTCTTATATAGAAACACACACACACGCAGTATCTGGAACAGAAATAATTTCATATTCTAGAAAATATAATTTTTATTTAAAAAAAATTGCCTTAGTTTTCTAGTGTGTTTTCTCATCATTTTTCATGACTTGATCTGATTTATTTTTTCCATCCATTTGGGTCTAGACTGTCTATTGTCGCAGATCAGCCTCATCACTCTACACCGATCTGCTGATCAGAACCAGCATCATAACTAGCTGATTCTGAACAACTACAACTCAGTGTTGTGGTCTGGTAATAAAAATTGCACGTACACGATATATGTATACACACACGAGTATGTGTATATACACATATGTTATGCATGTGCAGCAAAAATGCCGAGTGTAGGTTCATGGGTTATATGGGTGCTGCTCATAAGGATCAAAGCAGCATGGCAGCTAAATGCAAATATATATATGCATGGAGCAAGAAGGCATCATCATGAAGTTCAAACAAGTTCACACATAGGCACATTATCGTTTCAGCAGGGTAAAGTCTCATATTCGTTCAAGAAGTGATCAAGCAAATAATGATACATAGTGAAACAAGACAGTACAAATGGACTGCATCAATGGTACAACAGGGTGGTTCAGTTTCTTAGAAGCAGCAAATACATCAGCAATGCACATAGTAACAGCAGCAACAAATAGACAAGAAGGGGTGTATGGTCAACATAAGAATAGTTCACCAATGGTCAAGCCGTACAGTCATCTAACCAAACAGCAAGTTCAAGCATGGGTGCAGCATGAAGAAAGTTGTTTCAGCAAATAGTGATGCAGCATGGTGATACATACACAAGATTTGGCATGTACATGAAAACAACATGAAGCAACATCATTTTTCAGGCACAATCGTGTACAAGTGTATATATGCAGCGTGAACACAACAGCAAAGCGATGATATTTCAAATGTACATGCATGGATAGTGTGTAAACAGCAAGTCTATATGTTCAAAGTGCAAGGTTCAGAATTTCAGTGCATTCCAGTTTTCAGATCAGTCAAAACATATTGACAAACATACGAGATCGGGTCAAATACAGGTGATTTACATGGCAGATCAACAGCATGGCAGATCGACAGTGGCATGCCAACATAAATTCAAATAATCCAAGCATGTTTCAAACCAGCAATCAAGTACTTTCAGCATGGATATCATGGGTTCAGCTTATACATGAAAGAGTGGTCAAACATTCAAGTGCAGGTGAGACGACCCGATTTCCCGTTCTCACGGAAACAAGGTTATCTTTGGGAATATAACACAGAAACATATAATAGCAGAACAGAATTAAATAAATACACCAGAATGAACAATAAAATATACTGGATAAAAGTAATCATCAGAGTTACACAGTATACAGGATCTTACTTAGTACAAATACAGTTCAGCTACACATAAATGTCTACAGCGGAAATAAACAAAATATGTACAATAGGAGCTGAACAGCATAAAAATAAATAAATGATAGAATCCATCTTCAGCTCCAGCTATCCAGAAAGAACCAGCTAAACCTGAATATAAGGCTGCCCGTGTAGAAAAAGGGGCACCCGAGTTTGAGAGTGAAACAAACTACGAGTCAGTCATGGGACTGGTATGAGAAATCTACTCAACACATATATAATATGGCAAATCACAGGACCACGCCACTTTCGTGGAACGGGTTTACTCCATTGGATTGCCAGTGCTTTAAAACAAATCTTTCTTTTAAACATCGCTATGTTTTTTTTATAAAAATGAAGCCATTATAAGACTCAGTTCCCATCACACAATGCAACGCAAACCGGAGGATAGAGTTTTACCTTATAATGGCCAAAATATGATTGATACGAATAAAACAAAGGCAATTGATATTATTGCTAGTGTTTATATGTTTTGAAAACAATTTCAAATCATAACTATCAATCATAGACGGCATGGGTACCATATATCATGTCGCCATATATATATACAATCAAAACCGCACGATGTCGTATTTGGAAATTGGATTTCCGTCATGAACCAAGGCAAAAGATAGTCCTTACCGAATTCGAGACGCTCTAGCCCGCCCCTCAGGTACAGCCGCGACCATACCCTGGATCGTCAGGGCCGGTCCACAAGAAGTGGATTATAATGCCTGAACAATGCGTTTCTCCACCCTTTGGGGTGTAAATGAGCCAACGAATGACTCCATCGGACCCGGATCGTCCGATCAAACCGAGGCGCCTCGCAACAGCAACAACCACATAGGTGAAAAGTATATAAATGTCAGGGCTGGTAGGTCACTGACACCACCCTAGCTAGAAAGAAAACGCACGTCCCCCCTGAGGTCCTGCTCCCGTTTCTGGTTCATACCGGGGTGTGAGGCTCGCGAATTCACGTTATACACAAAGCTACGCCACACAGGCGGTGCTTTGATCATCACCACAAGACTTTGCTTTTCAACAGAAGCCCTGATCATTGCATCTTAGCATGCCACACAGGCAATTCACACCGTGCAACTGATGGCTATCAATCACACAGAACAAATTCCAATGTCGGACACACAGTCCATTTACAAGTCCGTTCTGGATCTGAACGAAACCAGAGGCACTAAATACCTCGCAAACCCTTCGATCACCACGTACGTCTGGACGATCACCACTCATTATCCATATTTCGGGATGCCTCCCAATCAGGACCTCGGTTACCATCCAAACGAGGTGAAGATCTCCGGTCTTCGACAACCGTCTTCATCTTCGACTTTCAATCGTCGATCAATTATTTGAAATGAGAATTAACTCGGCTTTTTCAAATAATTCACGTATATTTAGAATTTCAAATCAATTTATTTCAATGGTTAAATTATTCGACAACACCAATTTCGTTCTTTAATGTAATTTTCACACCAAACACATTCAACCATCAAACATCACATAAATCAAGCAAATTCAGTTTATTTCCATTCCATATCGCTTATGATATTTTATAACTATTTATCGCTATTTTTATTTATTTTAAAATAGCCATTTTATTCAAAACGACGCTTCGGGCCATAACGTGGCCGTGGCGCTGTTTTTCTTCAGATTTGATTTACACATATCTGAAAATCTAACCGTTGGATCTTCACAAAATTTACATCATTAGAAAGGTCTTTTCAAAACGAACCCAACGGTTCCAGTTTCGGGAAAATCCGACGGTCGGATCTCCCGGTACAATCGTTTGAAATTTCGATTTCAAAATACGAACTGCAGCGTCGTTATTCGATTAAATATAATTATATTTATATATATAAATAAATACAATCGTTTCTGGCGCTGTTTTTCTTCAGAATTGAATTAAACATTCCAGACAATCCAACCGTTGGATTTTAACAAGGTTGGTGTCGTTGGAAAGATTATTCCAAGGCGAACCCGACGGTTGAGGTTTCGGGAAAATCCAATGGTCGGATTTCCCGCACTAGTCGTTTGAAATCACGGTTTCAAAATACGAACTGCACGGCTTCGTTTCGTTTTAATTTTATTTATATTTATATATTTATATAAATATAGTTCATTCAACAATTTCAATATCGTTTTCACTTCAAATATTTTTCTAACACCTTAAATTTTGGAAAATTTTCGCCATAACCTCCCCTGCACCGGGAGCATCGGGAAATCGCAAATAGCGTTCCCGGTCCTTCTAATCTCAAAAAGAAAAAGAAAAAGCCAAGCGGCTAGCCAACAGGCTCAAAATCATCACCCAAACAAATCAGTAAATGTGTACCTATTTGTCGGGCACAAAATTTTATTCCTCTTCTCTAGCCCCTTTGCTATAACCTGTTCAATGAATATTGCATGTACATATATATACAGTTCTTATCATTTATCAATTTCTATTCAACTTCATATTTGATTTCTATTTGGTTTAAAAACACCATTCGTTCTAATGTTACATAAATAGGCGCAAATCATTTCATTAGCTAATTAATGAATATTTCAACTCATATATGTTTATTTTGAACAAGTGGCTATTTTTAACACTTCACATTTCAACGATTCATGCATACAATAAAAATGTGATTTTTATTGTAAAACGATTCATTTCAAAACACTATTTTTTCTATATAGTTCATATAGTCGATAAAAGGTGATTTTTATTATCAAACAATTTATTTCAAAATATGAATACCATTCAACACATGAATTTCTAATCAACGAATGAATATCAATTCAACACATGAATGTTTTCTATAGTTTCTATATATAGATAAAAATGTGATTTTTATTATCAAACAATTTATTTCAAAATATGAATACCATTCAACACATGAATTTCTAATCAACGAATGAATATCAATTCAACACATGAATGTTTTCTATAGTTTCTATATATAGATAAAAATGTGATTTTTGTTATCGAACAATTTATTTCAAAATATGAATACCATTCAACACATGAATTTCTAAACAACGAATGAATATCAATTCAACACATGAATGTTTTCTATTCAATGAATAAATATAGTTTAAGCATATGAAAATAATTCAAACACAAGAATATTATTCAAAATTTCGGCAGCATAACGGCAGGGTAGTTACACCGGGACCGTCCCTAGTACGGCTCCTCGCTCTACCTTAAAACCTCGCGGTTTTTGACAATGGTGATCATGCATCTAGTTCGCACGCAGGCGGCATGTATACATTTATTTCATTTCCACAAACTAATCCTATGTGGTTTCAACCAAATATTTTTCAACCACAAATGGGTATTTTTCAACCGCAATCAACCAATATCAATCACAAACAATCCCAAACAATCATTCAATTTTCACCACAATTTCAACCAATAAATATCGTCCATGGTTTGTGGACGAGGGGGCGTATATATATATATATATATATATATATTATATATAGCAATTCACTTTCATTTTCAACACATATATATATTTTTAAATCAGAAATCTCACCAATAGCTATCCAACTGCACGACACTTCACTTATAGAAATCTTCGCCTTTTGTCGCTTTCGCCCGTATTCTCTACATATGTAAAAATAGAATTTTTACTATGCTATTTAATATATAAAAATCGAATTTTGACTTCGCTATTCAACATATAAAAATATGATTTTTACTTCGACTTTCAACATATAAAAATATGATTTTTACTTCGACTTTCAACATATAAAAATATGATTTTTACTTCGACTTTCAACATATAAAAATATGATTTTTACTTCGACTTTCAACATATAAAAATATGATTTTTACTTCGACTTTCAACATATAAAAATATGATTTTTACTTCTTTTTAAATTTCTAATCTCCTTCTATTTTAAATCTTAAAATAAATTAGTTTATAAATCATTTTAAAATCAGTTTTTAAATCATTATAAAAATTCAGTTTTTAAGAATTGTAAATCAGTTTTTAAAACTTCATAAAAATTCCAGTTTCAAAAATGTTTTTTAAAAATTTCAGTTTCAAAAATCTATTTAAAAATTACTGTTTTAAAATCTATTTAAAAATTACTGTTTTAAAATCTACTTAAAAATTACAGTTTAAAAAAAAAAATAACAGAGCTAAAAAAAAAAAACTTACAAAAAGGGGGGGGTTTCGCAGACGTCGGAGGCGGCAAGGCGGAGGGGTCTCGAACGGGGCTCGCGAATTGCTATCGCGATGGCTTCTGGGGGCTCGTCTCTGCTTCGACGAACTGGGGGGGGACGGGTGCGGTGATGGGTACGGCGCTCGAACGGGGAGGCGATGGCTACGGGGCGTCGATCGATTCCTAGGGTTTTCTTCTTTTTTTTTTTTCTGAATAATGAAGTCGGGGGGGGGGGGCAGGAAGAAGAATAAAGGGAGGGAGGAGTATTTATTTTTATTTTTATTTTATTATTTAATTATTAAATTTCGCAAAAAGGTTGACTTTTATCCACGACCTCGAAACGAGGCCCACCGCCTGTCGTCCATAGCGTTTTACCCCCATTCTGAACACAATGGGATATGTATCGCAAGCTGATTTGATCGTTGCAATCAATTTCCTTTTGAATTTTCACTTAAATCACTATATTGAATTTTAAACGCGCATTTCAAATTACCGGGGTCACATACTAACTAGAAAAATTCCAGAAAAATATTTTCTAGCTTCGTATTGACGATACGGTGCTAACAAAACTAGTTTCGTCGAATTCTGAGACCGTTTGAAAAATGGCCAATTTCCAGTCGATTAAAATCAACGGAAACTGATCAAACGCGTTTTCTTTTGCCACGCTCGCATATTGATTCGAAAAATTATGAAATTTGAAACCTAACAATAACTTGACACTACGGATCTAACAAAAGTGGTTTCGTCGAAATCCGAGGTCATCTGCAAAATGTCCATTTTTAAGGGCCTGAATTCCATAGCGACTATTCAGAATTTTCAACTGGACATATCTTTTGATTCCCGCTATCAAATTTCGATTGGTCGGATTCGTTAGAAAGATGTTCACTAACAGATTTAAATATTTTTGGTTTCACTAAAATCCGGATTGTTTTTCACCCGGTATATTCAATTGAAGTTTGAAATCGAATTATCGAACTACCGCGCCATTTTCAATTCTATATATAATTATAATTAATTATATTCGTCTTCAAATGTCGATTCAAACTCAGTTTTCATCGCCATTATTTAAAATATTTATTTTAAATATTTAAAATCCATTATTTTAGCCAATTTAAAAATTTTAAATTGGTTCAGATTTTCTGGGTCGTTACAATCTCCCCCACTTAAAACTTTTCGTCCCCGAAAAGGAATAAAGTCGAAAGTGGTTTGATAAATCTACAATCACACAACACAACAACCAATCCAATTGTTTTTAACCTTTCAAAACCATACAAATCAATTCCTATTTTTTTTTTCTAAAATCATTCAAACAATTATAATAAAATAGAGAATTAAATGGTAATGCAAAGTATGGTAAATGTACCTTGCACCGGAGTCAATCAGAGATATCCACTCGGCATCTAGGATAAGCTTTCTGAATGCTCTCCTCAGTTTCCCAAGTACAATCTCGCGGATCTCCACTCCATTGCACTTTGACTAAGTGAACCTTCTTGTTCCTCAGCTCTTTGGTTTCTTTGCCGATAATCTTTAGCGGCTCTCGCCTCACAGCTAATTCTGGAGTAATTTCGATGTCCTGTTGAGCTGCTTCTTCCACGATTAAGTCTGGATCATGAACGTGCTTTCGAAGTTGAGATATATGAAATACATCATGCACACCAGGCAACCAGTCAGGCAGTTTGACCCTATAAGCGAGAGTTCCAATCCGTTCCAGAATAGGAAACGGACCAATGAATTTGGGTGCTAACTTTCCAGTTTTACCGAACCGGATAACTCCTCTCATCGGCGATACTTTCAAATATACATAGTCGCCAACTTCAAAGGATATATCCCTTCTTCTTCTATCGGCATAGCTCTTTTGTCGGCTTTGAGCGGCGAGTAATCGCTTTTTAATAAAATCGACTTTGTCGGCAGCTTCGCGAATCATATCAGGGCCCAACACAAGTCTATTTCCAGGCTCGACCCAACAAGCAGGAGATCGGCACGGTCTACCATACAATGCTTCGAATGGTGACATTGTCAGACTCGCCTGGTAGCTGTTGTTATAAGAGAATTCAGCCAAATGCAGATGGTCTTCCCATGATCCACCGAAATCTATAACACAAGCTCGCAATAGATCTTCTAAAATGCGATTCACCCTCTCAGTCTGACCGTCTGTCTGAGGATGATAAGCGGTACTCAAGTTTAACTTCGTTCCCAACTCGACTTGAAATGCTTCCCAGAATTTACTAGTGAATATTGTATCTCTATCACTGACTATACTGAGCGGCACTCCATGTAGTCTAACTATTTCCCTGACGTAAATCTGCGCCAGACTCTGAGCAGTTCTATTTGATTTGACAGGTATGAAATGGGCGGTCTTCGTGAAACGATCTACGATCACCCAAATACTGTCATTTCCTTTTCTGGTTCTGGGCAAACCATCAATGAAATCCATAGAAATATGCTCCCACTTCCAACCAGGAACTTCTAGAGGTTGTAATAATCCAGCCAATTTCTGCTGGTCGCTTTTGACTAGCTGACAAGTAGGGCATCGGCTGACATATAAAGAAATGTCCCTTTTCATCGACTTCCACCAGAAAGTGCGCTTGATGTCATTATACATTTTGCTCACTCCCGGATGGATACTGAGTTTTGACTTGTGGCATTCATCCAGTACTTCCTTTCGAAGTTCAGGAATGTTAGGGACACAGATTCGACCTTTGAGCCTTAAAATCCCATCATTGTCAATTTGAAAACTTGAAGGTTCGCCTTGTTGAATTATCCCTCTGATCTTCTGAATGAAGTGATCATCCTCCTGAAGAGCAGATATCTTATCTAGCAATGAAGTCGTGATAATAAAACTGGCGATCATTACATTCTTTCTGCTTAACGCATCGGCCACGACATTGGCTTTTCCTGGAGTATATATAATTTCAAAGTCATATGCTGCAAGAAACTATAGCCAACGTTGCTGTCTCAAATTTAAGTCCTTCTGAGTGAACAGATACTTTAACGACTGGTGATCTGTAAACAGTTCAAATCTCTCGCCCAGAAGATAGTGTCTCCATATTTTTAAAGAGAATATGATAGCCAATAACTCAAGATCATGAGTTACATAGTTTTTCTCGTGCGGCTTCAGTTGACGGCTAGCATAAGCAATTACTTGGCCTCTTTGCATTAACACTGCGCCAAGGCCTTCTCTAGAAGCATCAGTCCACACTTTTAAATCCTGGTTGCCATCGATGATGGTTAACACTGGAGCTGTCGTTAATCTTAACTTTAGCTCTTCAAAAGCCTCCTCACTTTCTGGAGTCCATTTAAACTTAGAATGCTTCTTTGTAAGCTTTGTTAAGTGACCCGATATCTTCGAAAAGTCTTTAACGAACTTCCGATAATAGCTAGCCAATCCGAGAAAACTGCGGACTTCAGTGGGAGTACTGGGCTGTTTCCAATTCTGAATAGCTGTGATTTTGCTTGGATCCACAGCGATTCCATCTTTCGATACGACATGGCCCAGAAATTTCACTTCATCCTGCCAGAATATACATTTGGAAAATTTGGCTTTTAATACATTCCGTCTGAGAATTTCTAAAACCTGTTCCAGATGCTTTTCATGTTCGGCCTTTGATTTAGAGAAGATTAGAATATCGTCAATGAAAACCAAAACAAATTTATTCAATACTCCTCTGAATACCCTGTTCATTAGATCGACGAAGTAAGCAGGGGCGTTACATAAACCGAACGGCATTACTAACCACTCGTAGAATAAGTCGGGGCCTCTGAACGCTGTCATTGGAACACACTCTTCGGCAATTCGAAGTTGATGGAAACCTGTAGCTAGGTCCATTCTTGAAAATACTTGTGCTCCATTTAATCGATCCAACAAATCATCTATTCGCGGCAATGGATATTTGTTCTTTATGGTCTGCTTGTTCAAATCACGATAATCCACACATAGCCGTAGAGTACCGTCAGATTTTGGGACAAATACCACTGCTGCGCCCCAATCAGAGAAACTAGGCCTGATCATACCTTTCCATATGAGCTGTCGTGTTTGATTGTCTAATTCCTCCTTCTCCTTCAAGGACATTCTTCGAATAGCATGAACTACCGGCCTTGCATTGGGAACTAAAGCAATCTTTAAATCTATTTCTCTCTGCGGAGGTAAGCGAACGACTTCCTCAAACACATCCGCGTAATCCTTGACGACAGGAATATCTTTAATGAGGTCAGGAATATTCTCAGTGATTTCAGGGATATTTTCTATTTGGGCTGGAGAAACATTCAAAGCTGCCCAGAAGTCTTTTCTATTAGCATTCTGACCTTCACAGGGAATGGTTATATAATCGCCTGATTTAATCCTCGCCTTTACGACTCTGTCGGCGCATTTAACTTCAGCTTCATACTTGGTCAACCAGTCTAACCCCAAGATAAGATCAAACTCTTTGAAATTCATGACGACCGCGATGGTAGGAAACCGATATCGAGAGAAAGAAACCGGCACTCCACAAATCCAACTGAGTTCAATGGAACCCCCAACCGGATTCTGGACAGTGATTGGTTCCTTAAGCTTTTTCAAATTCAAATCCAGTTTCTTAGCTGCATCCTTTGCAATGAAGCTTCGTGACGCGCCTGTGTCAAACAGTACTTTAACTGGGATGTCTTTGACAGTTAGCGTGCCTTCTAAAACATCTGGCCTTTCTTGACTAGCTGAGGGCCCAGAAGTTTCTGCTACTTCATTTACCTGGGCTTCTTTGGTTGTTTTTAACAGCCGGCAATCTTGCTTTACATGACCAAACCGATGACATTGGTTGCACCTTTTCTTTCCTTGAAAAACCTTCTTGGGTTTAGATCCACTCTTTCTTTGTTCGTTCCAAGATTTGCAACTTATCGCCAAATGTCCTTTTCTATTGCAGCTTGAGCACATGGCGGTTGTTACGGGTTCCTTCTTATATTTAGCCCTTTTTCTCTTGGCACTCGGCTTCTTACTGACCTCAGACTTTGTACCAGCCTCATGGATATCAGTTTCCGACTCTGCTTTGTCACTAGAACTGACTTCTTCTTCGTCACGTAACATTCCTTTCTTATGGAGATCTTCATACTGATAAGCCATATAAATCATTTCTGGAAAAGGAAGCTTCACATGCCCTAATACCTTATTCTGGTATTTCCTTTGAAGCCCGTGAATAAATCTCATATTTTTCCCCTTCGGATTTTGAATTAGATGAGGGGAAAAGTGAGAAAGTTCATTGAATTTCTTATGATATTCGGGGATGGTCATATCACCTTGTATTAGATAAGAAAATTCATCACATAATCTCTCGGTTGCTTCAGGAGGAGTAAATCTCTCTAGGAAAATCACTTTGAATCTGTCCCAGGTGATATCACCTTCTGGATTATCTTTGATGATTGTTTCCCACCAGATTAAAGCTTCTTCTTTGAGCGCCCAAGATGCTACTAACCGTTTCTGGTCGTCTCTCAGCTGGATATGCTCAAAGATTCTTTCGACAGAACTCAACCAAGCTTGAGTTTGAATAATAGATTCATTGCCCGAGAATTGCGCTCCGTTCAGATTTCGATATTTCTTTAATAGAGCCTCTAGATCGGGTTCTGTATTCCTTCTGTTTCTGGCACTCATTTTTCTAGTACTTCTGCAATTAGCAGATCAAGTGTCAGGTCACAGAAAAGGTATTTTAAAATATAGAAACACATACTTCAAATGTAAATGTGTCTATCAAGGTGTAATTTCATTCTGCTTTACTCATACTAGGATATTGCTGATCCTATCTGTATAGAGTTACCCGTCCTAGAACACTATTGGTTCTATTTCTGACGAGTTCGTTCAAATGTTATATTCCAGAACTAAGCTTAACCAAAGCTCTGATACCACGTTGAGACGACCCGATTTCCCGTTCTCACGGAAACAAGGTTATCTTTGGGAATATAACACAGAAACATATAATAGCAGAACAGAATTAAATAAATACACCAGAATGAACAAAAAAATATACTGGATAAAAGTAATCATCAGAGTTACACAGTATACAGGATCTTACTTAGTACAAATACAGTTCAGCTATACATAAATGTCTACAGCGGAAATAAACAAAATATGTACAATAGGAGCTGAACAACATAAAAAGAAATAAATGATAGAATCCATCTTCAGCTCCAGCTATCCAGAAAGAACCAGCTAAACCTGAATACAAGGCTGCCCGTGTAGAAAAAGGGGCACCCGAGTTTGAGAGTGAAACAAACTACGAGTCAGTCATGGGACTGGTATGAGAAATCTACTCAACACATATATAATATGGCAAATCACAGGACCACGCCACTTTCGTGGAACGGGTTTACTCCATTGGATTGCCAGTGCTTTAAAACAAATCTTTCTTTTAAACATCGCTATGTTTTTTTTATAAAAATGAAGCCATTATAAGACTCAGTTCCCATCACACAATGCAACGCAAACCGGAGGATAGAGTTTTACCTTATAATGGCCAAAATATGATTGATACGAATAAAACAAAGGCAATTGATATTATTGCTAGTGTTTATATGTTTTGAAAACAATTTCAAATCATAACTATCAATCATAGACGGCATGGGTACCATATATCATGTCGCCATATATATATACAATCAAAACCGCACGATGTCGTATTTGGAAATTGGATTTCCGTCATGAACCAAGGCAAAAGATAGTCCTTACCGAATTCGAGACGCTCTAGCCCGCCCCTCAGGTACAGCCGCGACCATACCCTGGATCGTCAGGGCCGGTCCACACGAAGTGGATTATAATGCCTGAACAATGCGTTTCTCCACCCTTTGGGGTGTAAATGAGCCAACGAATGACTCCATCGGACCCGGATCGTCCGATCAAACCGAGGCGCCTCGCAACAGCAACAACCACATAGGTGAAAAGTATATAAATGTCAGGGCTGGTAGGTCACTGACACCACCCTAGCTAGAAAGAAAACGCACGTCCCCCCTGAGGTCCTGCTCCCGTTTCTGGTTCATACCGGGGTGTGAGGCTCGCGAATTCACGTTATACACAAAGCTACGCCACACAGGCGGTGCTTTGATCATCACCACAAGACTTTGCTTTTCAACAGAAGCCCTGATCATTGCATCTTAGCATGCCACACAGGCAATTCACACCGTGCAACTGATGGCTATCAATCACACAGAACAAATTCCAATGTCGGACACACAGTCCATTTACAAGTCCGTTCTGGGTCTGAACGAATCCGGAGGCACTAAATACCTCGCAAACCCTTCGATCACCACGTACGTCTGGACGATCACCACTCATTATCCATATTTCGGGATGCCTCCCAATCAGGACCTCGGTTACCATCCAAACGAGGTGAAGATCTCCGGTCTTCGACCACCGTCTTCATCTTCGACTTTCAATCGTCGATCAATTATTTGAAATGAGAATTAACTCGGCTTTTTCAAATAATTCACGTATATTTAGAATTTCAAATCAATTTATTTCAATGGTTAAATTATTCGACAACACCAATTTCGTTCTTTAATGTAATTTTCACACCAAACACATTCAACCATCAAACATCACATAAATCAAGCAAATTCAGTTTATTTCCATTCCATATCGCTTATGATATTTTATAACTATTTATCGCTATTTTTATTTATTTTAAAATAGCCATTTTATTCAAAACGACGCTTCGGGCCATAACGTGGCCGTGGCGCTGTTTTTCTTCAGATTTGATTTACACATATCTGAAAATCTAACCGTTGGATTTTCACAAAATTTACATCATTAGAAAGGTCTTTTCAAAACGAACCCAACGGTTCCAGTTTCGGGAAAATCCGACGGTCGGATCTCCCGGTACAATCGTTTGAAATTTCGATTTCAAAATACGAACTGCAGCGTCGTTATTCGATTAAATATAATTATATTTATATATATAAATAAATATAATCGTTTCTGGCGCTGTTTTTCTTCAGAATTGAATTAAACATTCCAGACAATCCAACCGTTGGATTTTAACAAGGTTGGTGCCGTTGGAAAGATTATTCCAAGGCGAACCCGACGGTTGAGGTTTCGGGAAAATCCAATGGTCGGATTTCCCGCACTAGTCGTTTGAAATCACGGTTTCAAAATACGAACTGCACGGCTTCGTTTCGTTTTAATTTTATTTATATTTATATATTTATATAAATATAGTTCATTCAACAATTTCAATATCGTTTTCACTTCAAATATTTTTCTAACACCTTAAATTTTGGAAAAATTTCGCCATAACCTCCCCTGCACCGGGAGCATCGGGAAATCGCAAATAGCGTTCCCGGTCCTTCTAATCTCAAAAAGAAAAAGAAAAAGCCAAGCGGCTAGCCAACAGGCTCAAAATCATCACCCAAACAAATCAGTAAATGTGTACCTATTTGTCGGGCACAAAATTTTATTCCTCTTCTCTAGCCCCTTTGCTATAACCTGTTCAATGAATATTGCATGTACATATATATACAGTTCTTATCATTTATCAATTTCTATTCAACTTCATATTTGATTTCTATTTGGTTTAAAAACACCATTCGTTCTAATGTTACATAAATAGGCGCAAATCATTTCATTAGCTAATTAATGAATATTTCAACTCATATATGTTTATTTTGAACAAGTGGCTATTTTTAACACTTCACATTTCAACGATTCATGCATACAATAAAAATGTGATTTTTATTGTAAAACGATTCATTTCAAAACACTATTTTTTCTATATAGTTCATATAGTCGATAAAAGGTGATTTTTATTATCAAACAATTTATTTCAAAATATGAATACCATTCAACACATGAATTTCTAATCAACGAATGAATATCAATTCAACACATGAATGTTTTCTATAGTTTCTATATATAGATAAAAATGTGATTTTTATTATCAAACAATTTATTTCAAAATATGAATACCATTCAACACATGAATTTCTAATCAACGAATGAATATCAATTCAACACATGAATGTTTTCTATAGTTTCTATATATAGATAAAAATGTGATTTTTGTTATCGAACAATTTATTTCAAAATATGAATACCATTCAACACATGAATTTCTAAACAACGAATGAATATCAATTCAACACATGAATGTTTTCTATTCAATGAATAAATATAGTTTAAGCATATGAAAATAATTCAAACACAAGAATATTATTCAAAATTTCGGCAGCATAACGGCAAGGTAGTTACACCGGGACCGTCCCTAGTACGGCTCCTCGCTCTACCTTAAAACCTCGCGGTTTTTGACAATGGTGATCATGCATCTAGTTCGCACGCAGGCGGCATGTATACATTTATTTCATTTCCACAAACTAATCCTATGTGGTTTCAACCAAATATTTTTCAACCACAAATGGGTATTTTTCAACCGCAATCAACCAATATCAATCACAAACAATCCCAAACAATCATTCAATTTTCACCACAATTTCAACCAATAAATATCGTCCATGGTTTGTGGACGAGGGGGCGTATATATATATATTATATATAGCAATTCACTTTCATTTTCAACACATATATATATTTTTAAATCAGAAATCTCACCAATAGCTATCCAACTGCACGACACTTCACTTATAGAAATCTTCGCCTTTTGTCGCTTTCGCCCGTATTCTCTACATATGTAAAAATAGAATTTTTACTATGCTATTTAATATATAAAAATCGAATTTTGACTTCGCTATTCAACATATAAAAATATGATTTTTACTTCGACTTTCAACATATAAAAATATGATTTTTACTTCGACTTTCAACATATAAAAATATGATTTTTACTTCGACTTTCAACATATAAAAATATGATTTTTACTTCGACTTTCAACATATAAAAATATGATTTTTACTTCGACTTTCAACATATAAAAATATGATTTTTACTTCGACTTTCAACATATAAAAATATGATTTTTACTTCGACTTTCAACATATAAAAATATGATTTTTACTTCGACTTTCAACATATAAAAATATGATTTTTACTTCTTTTTAAATTTCTAATCTCCTTCTATTTTAAATCTTAAAATAAATTAGTTTATAAATCATTTTAAAATCAGTTTTTAAATCATTATAAAAATTCAGTTTTTAAGAATTGTAAATCAGTTTTTAAAACTTCATAAAAATTCCAGTTTCAAAAATGTTTTTTAAAAATTTCAGTTTCAAAAATCTATTTAAAAATTACTGTTTTAAAATCTATTTAAAAATTACTGTTTTAAAATCTACTTAAAAATTACAGTTTTAAAATCAAAAAAATAAAATAAAATAACAGAGCTAAAAAAAAAAACTTACAAAAAGGGGGGGGTTTCGCAGACGTCGGAGGCGGCAAGGCGGCATGCGGCAAGGCGGAGGGGTCTCGAACGGGGCTCGCGAATTGCTATCGCGATGGCTTCTGGGGGCTCGTCTCTGCTTCGACGAACTGGGGGGGGGGGGGGGGGGACGGGTGCGGTGATGGGTACGGCGCTCGAACGGGGAGGCGATGGCTACGGGGCGTCGATCGATTCCTAGGGTTTTCTTCTTTTTTTTTTTCTGAATAATGAAGTCGGGGGGGGGGGGGGGCAGGAAGAAGAATAAAGGGAGGGAGGAGTATTTATTTTTATTTTTATTTTATTATTTAATTATTAAATTTCGCAAAAAGGTTGACTTTTATCCACGACCTCGAAACGAGGCCCACCGCCTGTCGTCCATAGCGTTTTACCCCCATTCTGAACACAATGGGATATGTATCGCAAGCTGATTTGATCGTTGCAATCAGTTTCCTTTTGAATTTTCACTTAAATCACTATATTGAATTTTAAACGCGCATTTCAAATTACCGGGGTCACATACTAACTAGAAAAATTCCAGAAAAATATTTTCTAGCTTCGTATTGACGATACGGTGCTAACAAAACTAGTTTCGTCGAATTCTGAGACCGTTTGAAAAATGGCCAATTTCCAGTCGATTAAAATCAACGGAAACTGATCAAACGCGTTTTCTTTTGCCACGCTCGCATATTGATTCGAAAAATTATGAAATTTGAAACCTAACAATAACTTGACACTACGGATCTAACAAAAGTGGTTTCGTCGAAATCCGAGGTCATCTGCAAAATGTCCATTTTTAAGGGCCTGAATTCCATAGCGACTATTCAGAATTTTCAACTGGACATATCTTTTGATTCCCGCTATCAAATTTCGATTGGTCGGATTCGTTAGAAAGATGTTCACTAACAGATTTAAATATTTTTGGTTTCACTAAAATCCGGATTGTTTTTCACCCGGTATATTCAATTGAAGTTTGAAATCGAATTATCGAACTACCGCGCCATTTTCAATTCTATATATAATTATAATTAATTATATTCGTTTTCAAATGTCGATTCAAACTCAGTTTTCATCGCCATTATTTAAAATATTTATTTTAAATATTTAAAATCCATTATTTTAGCCAATTTAAAATTTTTAAATTGGTTCAGATTTTCTGGGTCGTTACAGTAGGCATGACAAAATGATCAGCTCACAAGTGCAAACTCAAAGCAGTATAACATGCAAGTTTGGTTCAAGTCCAAAACACAAACAGTTTAAACAAGTATGCTAACTGGTGGTGCACAAGACATGTTACAAATGTGAATAAAGGTCAGCAATTGTACATGCTTCAGGATTATGATCAAATGGCAAGACTCAAGCCAGATTTTATTATGCCAGAATGGGCTCAAAAATAAATGGCAAGCATTAAAACTGAATGCAACTCTTTCGAGAAAATTAGTGAATGGATTGAAGACTATTTTATGGAAAGATTTAAACTGCTAACCAAAGAATTCAATCAGGTTTTGGCATGTGATAAATCCTGGGAATAATCATCAAAATTGGCATGCATTTATTTATTTCCAGAAT
Organism: Allium sativum; assembly: GCA_030737875.1. Taxonomy (NCBI): domain Eukaryota; kingdom Viridiplantae; phylum Streptophyta; class Magnoliopsida; order Asparagales; family Amaryllidaceae; genus Allium; species Allium sativum. The sequence goes on from CM060924.1 coordinate 881,799,801, forward strand.
CACAAAAGAAAATCTCTTTCCATTTTTTGATAGAGTTTTCAAGTCGAAAATATTTTACTAATTTCTTTGGCATTAAACATTTTTTGGCAAAAATATATTTCCTGAAATAAATTTGCGAAAATCAGAGATATCGTTTTTGGCAAAATTTTCAATTCTCATATTCATGAAAGCCGCAACAAGAATTGACATTTTAATCAATGCCGATACATTTCAAATTCAAGAGGGAAAATTGTTTCTAGTTTCATTTGAAGGTTTCAATCACAATTCACGACATTTATTCAAAGTATTTTCAAAAAGGGAAATCACACAAATATCAATTCAGGCCGAGGAAGTAAAAGGGGAAAGCAACACCAATCAAACCGAATCAAATAAAGGAATCAGAGAATTTTAAGGGGTTGTAAACCCTACATATACACTCATACATCATCGGCAATAATCATCAAAAACCAAGCATAACAATTTCAAGCAGAAAATCAAGATAAAAAAGAATTACTCACATTTTCGATTGAGAGAGAGAGAGCAAAATTCCAAATCGAAGTATCAAGCAACACAATATTGAGCTTCAGAGATTAATCCATCCATCAAGCATCGAAATCGATTTGGGGTTTTCAAAAACCCTAGTTTTCTTCCATCGGTTGCCACCATGTTTTCTCAAAGGAAAGTGAACGAGATAATTGAAGTCGGGTGAAACACATAACAAAAGGGGCCGACCAACTTAAGTGGTTAAAGGGAGTTTAAATTTCCTTTATTTTAAACTAGGGTTTTGGATTTTATTTTTGTATTGTTTTCAATTTATTTTGTAAACCATTCGACCAGTTTCTAGAGTCTGTAAAATTCTAGGATTCAGTTAGGGGTTAACTGACAGTTTACTAGTGTCTGTAAAACTAGGGGAATATCTGGTCTAGTGGATATAGACCAGTCTAGGGTTTTGAGCGTAGGGTTAGAATAGGGGCAGGGTTTGCGAGTGTACATGGTCTTGTATGCGGGATCTATTCTATCACTTAGTAGAAACCTTAGGAATGCAGCAGTAGGCAGGGTTTTGCCGAAGTTGGGTATCTCTTGTGTCATTTACTTTCTACTTTTCTATTTCTGCTATATTTTGTGATCTGTGAATTTTTTAATATCTCGAGAAAATTTTATAAACCCTATTCACCCCCCCCCCCCCTCTAAGGTTAATCTAGATCCAACAAGGACAAGATTCGCGCTTCGTACCCTTTTCTTTTTAAGGGTATGTTCTTGACTTCTTTGTCCAAGCTTTTATTTAAACTTGCTTCTGTCATTTGAGTATATCCTATCGATCGAATCTTCGACCTTTAGGTAGAAAACCAATGAGTGCAAACATGTGTTTGAGACATGTTATGTTTGATGGATGCAAGTGTTTGCTAGTGGTTGCTCGTGGATGCATATACACACACACTAGGCACTAGATCGGCTAAAAGCACTCTCATACTGCATATGGATGTGTGTGCATTTTAAATTTATATGGATGGAAATGGGTGTATCATCATATAGATGTTGCATTTGGATGGATGATTGTGCACATATATAGAGTTTACATGATATACTAGGACTATTTGCTTCCATTTTGTATTCATGGCACTAACATACATTGCATTAAGGAGGTCGACCGAATCAGTAGACGCCTGATTTTTTGCATTAGCATAGGGATATATACACACCTTTGCATATGTTCATATAAGCATTATAAATCTCTTATGGACAATGGATACATGTGATTGATGGATGAGTAGATGGTTGATTGACGTTAGGATATACATTCTTCTTAACTTGGAGACTTCGGGGACGAAATCCTTTAAGTAAGGGAGAATGTAACACCCCGTAATTTTAAGACATTATAAAGATAAACTAATGAATACTTAATTAAATATTATGAATTAAGTAAAACGGATCATACCATTGTGTTCGTCTTGAAATTCTGATTAAGAGAGACTCCGAGTTTGCGTAAAACGGACATCGTATGAGAAAGATATGAAGACTAGAAGTTTGTATACATATAAGAGTCTTATGTATAAATAAATTCAAATCAGAACTCAAAATAATTCGAAAACGTAAGCGGGAAAAGTAGGTAAGATTTGGGCCAAGATGGGAAGACCCACGCCTGGGTTGGGTCGACCCATTGGGGGATGGATCGGCCCATCCCTGATCCAACGAGGTGCATTTTTTGTACGTGGTCTGATTTCTGGACTAGATTTGTTGGCAGTAGGCTATATATAGGACAGCATTTCTATTGTTTTCTACACCAAAAACAATGAAGACAATGAAATGCTGCCTCTTCTTGGATCGAATCAGCCTATCTTCTTCAAAATTAGTTTATATTCATACAAGAATCTCTTCTGCAACTTCAACATATTATTCTCTGTGAGTTCATGTTACTTTTAGATTAAAAAAATTAATAGTAACCCTGACATGTTTATAAATCTAGATCTAAACCTATACCTTTTAAGAATCTGATTCATACCGAAACAATTCTGCTATTACATGTATTCTTTTGTACACCTGATCTGTTCAGTTCTTATATGCCTATTTCTGATATGCCTATTTTTGCTATCATATGTTCATCTCTGTTATTATATGCTTATTTTGTTTTATATGCCTATTTTGTTCTTCTCTCTCTCATTCCCTATTTATTTTCATAGCCTAGGCTACCAACGAGCCTAGGCCAATATCGCTTAAATATGCGTACGAATGGAATTGAGATAAATTGGGGGAATGATTAGGAATGATAATTTCGGTACATAACCTATATTGTGAATTATAACTGAAATTTTGGGGGAATATGTTATACTATGAAGTATGACTGGAATTTGGTGCATATGAATCTGTAGGCTTAATTTAAGGTTAAGCGAAACATGTTAATGGAACTGTAAAGAACCTGTGAAACCTGTTTAAAACAAGTTAGGGTCATGTAAACTTGTTTAATATGTTGGTGTTAAGTAAATCTGTTTAATCTGTTGGGGTTAAGTAAATCTGTTTAATCCGTTGGAGTTATGTAAACCTGTTTAATCTGTTGAGGCAAAATATACCGGTTAACCTGTTAATCTGTAGGGGTTAGGCGAGCCTGTTAACCTGTAGGCTTAACCCGTTAAAAATCCTAGTTGGTTGGGGGACACAAGCTTAGGGGCTAGACTTGTGTCATCTGCTGTGTGGGACCGATATCAGTCAGTAACCCATTCTGGTATTAAATGGGAACCCTGCACTAGGTAGGGGTCAGGACACGCACAGTAGACTGATTATAAGAGGTTCATCTAAAGGGGGTTTACTAGCGCGTTCCAACGGAGTCTTGTGCGTGCATGGGTTCAGAAAATAAGCCGTTGTAGCACTAGTAAATAGGTCTGCGTCCTTTTGTAGGTTGCCACTTTAGGAAGTAGTACACACTACTGTGGGGCTGACACGGGGTATTTACGAGTTAGGGAGTCAATCGACTGGGGGTAGTAATTAGGGTACATCTAGTCCTGGCTGTTGCTGTGGGGTACCTGTATTTCTGTTTGGGGTAACACCCATTATTTCTGTTTAGGTACCGGTTATTTCTGTTTGGGGGTAAAACCCGTTACTAGAGTACACCTAGAAGTACCATTATGTTTCTGTTGGGATCATTCTGTTTTTGTTTCTGTTAGGGAATACCTAATCCCGTCACATATATGATATACTAGTATTGGTGCGAAGAAAAGTATTCGACAAGCATAACCTACTCTGTTCATTCTGCTTATCATGTTCAGTCTGTTATACCTGTTATATGATATTATTATCTCCCATCCGGTTTATATGCCTGTCATTATACTTTTACTTCTTTATATGCTAAAAGTCACTGGACTCGCCAGACTTTATGTTTTACCCCTTTTATTTCCTTTTCTCTCTCTTCCTTTCCCCCTAGGTTTTCAAGGTGGGAATGCTCAGGCTTGATTAGGACTCTCTCTTCTATTTTTGGTTGGATTTGGATCTGCTTCGATGTATCACTTCGAATACTTGTCTACTTTATTATGGCTATTACCGGGGGTTATGATTTTACATTTCTATACTCTGATGGTTTTTAGCGCAAGGCATATGATTTGTTTTGATGTACTCAGTTTCAGTATTTTATGCATGATGTTGTAACTGGTTTTGAGACTACGATGCTTTCTGCAAAGTAATGAAGTTTTAAATTTCCGCTGCTATTTTATATTTGTCTTGGGATGTTATGTTTCTGTTTACCCATAACGCTTCATGGAACTTAATGCATTCTAATAAAGAGTGACATTAATGGACGTGGGTGTCACAAGTATCGATACTAAGCACATTAGTATGGATAGCTTTCTTTTACATCATGATGCCATCGACTCTGCTTTCATGCTTTTCTCTTTGTAGACCTGATGCCGCCTTTAGTATCGGTATCGATACCAAGCCCGTTGGTCCCGATACCACTTTACTTACTCCTATGTTGGTCTTATTCTTTTCTTCCATGTATTTGGTTTCGCCTTTATCAACGGTACTTATACCAAGTTAATTGGTATCGATAGCACCTTGTTTGCTCTTATGCCATGTCTGTCGCTTGCATGTATTTTGTGTCGTGGTATTGACTTCCTTTCCTTTGTGCTCGGTATCGGCTTCTACTATATCAGGTTTTAGTATCTGTCTGGCTTTTAGAAACCTGGTCTTGGGTATCGGCTTCCTCGATCCTAGGTTTCGATCAAAAGCTTCCTAGTGTTCTCGGTGTCAGCTGAAACCTTCTTAGCTTTTATTCCGGTTCTAGTATTATCTCGTTAGCCTTTCATCTCTGTTTGGTTTTGGTGTCGAAATATGGTAGTAACATTTTCCCCCATAGTGAAGAGTATATTCGACTTTCCAAGTCAAATAAATTTGGCTTTTGCTCTGTACTGTCTTATTAGTACATGATTTTCCTGCCTTTTGGCCTCCTCTGATTGATCTGAATTGTTGACTTGTACTTGCATGTACGGCCCTGATGAAACACCCTTTTTATTATAAAAATTGTTCTTCTCCCTTTCTTATTTTCTTCTCCTATAAGAAATTATATTCAGGTCAAAAGCTTTGTTCTTCGAAATTTCATAAACCTTCCAGAATAAAAAATCCTATCCTTTTTCCTATAAATCTTCAATTCTTCTATGAATCGATTTAAGATTTAGAAACTGTCATTTCTCGAACTCGTTTACGAATTTAATAGAGGTCAAATAGATTTTGATTTCTTATTAGAATGAAATTGAGTAAACTATAGTAAGCTTGAGTAGACATTAATAGTGATTTATGAGGATCTACCATCTGTTACCCCCAATATATTTTTTGGGGTTTAAAGTGCAAAGTTCATCTACAATGAATCTTGACTTTCTTTATGAAGATGAAGTTTTCCTTATAGTACTGATGAATTCAATATCAACTTGTTATCGATTCCCTTTAGTCTCGACTTTACCGATACCGAGACTAATGTTTGTCGTTGGTTCTGGCTTATTTTGTATCGAAACAGTGTATAATTGATACCAAAAGCTATATTTTCTTCTGTTTGGTATTGGCTAAACTTAAAACTTTGAAATCAGTTAGGCCATTACGGATACTAAAGTATATTTGATTTTGACCTTATCGGTGCTAGGCTTTAAACTTCCTTTGTATCAGCTAAGCATTCGGTATCGATAACAAAATGTTTCGTTTCGACTTTGTCAATACTAAAAACCTAGACTGTTTCGGTTCCGACCCCATCGGCACTAAAAAATTAATTTGTTTCTGGTTTCGGTGTTGTCACCAACAATGTATATAATACTGCTAACTTAACCGTTTTTAAACATATGTATAGTGCATAACCATATGTAAATTTTGTTGAGAATCCAATTCTAGTGATTAATGATATGTCTTAATTTCTATCTAATGCTAGATGAATAATGGTAATGAGTTTTCATGATGGTCGTAAACTTGTAAATAGTTCATCTTTACTTATACTAATGTGTTTTTATGGAATAATATCACCTGGCAGCATTATGTCCAAGAAACGAAGTGTTGATGAATCAATCCCAACAAGTTCCTCTACTCCTCAGCCAAAGAAGGAAAATGTTCCACAACATTCTCTCATCCAGACTCAAGATGAAGTGAATGTGATTTCCAAAGCTTTGGCATGACTGGGATAGACATGATTCCTGCCTCTGGAAATGATACTATCCAAAATCCACCGGAGGGATTCTTTGCGTACGCAGCCATCCATATTTGGCATGACGGCTTCTTTCCTTTCCCAGGTTTTATCTCTTGGTTCTTACAGCATCTTCGGCTTGCTCCCATTCAGTAAACTCAAAATACATACACTCACCTTTTGTACCTTGAGCATTTACCGCTTGAGTCTGGACAATCCTCACTTAGTGCCCGCCTTCTTCATCATTTTCTACGACTATCTGTAGTTGAAGGAGTGGATTCATCGATCCTTCGCTGGAATCTTAAAAGAAACTAATCAGTGATAATATTGATAAATCTAAAGACTGGGAAACACAATTTTTCTATATCAGATGCCCGCTGGTATTTCAGGCACTTTCACCAGTCCTGGTGAGCTTTTTATTCCTTTTATATTCATTGCCATTTCCGTGCTTCGTCCAATATTTGTTTCTTTTCAGCTTCTACTCGCATGAGGAAAATTTTGAGTGATGCGGAAGCTAAGACTGTTGATATTATTTATATGGCCTCTGAGAAATTGGGAAAACGGTCCCTTTTGTTGACTCTAGACAATCTCCAAAAGCATGCCTTTCTTCCTTAAGGACAAAAGACTTTAGGAAAACTACCCTTTCATTTCCCTGGTGCTAAGCATTTGTCTTTGGGCTCCAGTGTATTCACATACTTAACCCCCTTTTTTTAAGGAACTTTGAGTAAGAATGGTCTTCTAAAGCGGTTTCAAAATCTCATCTCACATTTAATCTGTTTAAATTTGTTTTTCCTGATGTGATTATTTTGATCAACTACCCAACCTTTTGATGTGAAATCTATTATGGATGCCCTGGCCCGATCTAGAGCTACGGTCAGGAGAAGACTTGTCACCTCAACTGATAAACCAGCTTCAAATAGACAAAAGGACGAGACTTATAATCCTTCCTCCCTTTCCATGGACATTGTCGTTGAGTTCGCTCAGCAACACACTCCTGATCTCGCTGCCCTTTCTATTGGTGTTACTCTTGTTGATGACTCTTCACAAACAACGACCATAGGCAGTGACTTTTTAACCATATTCGGGTACCTGATTCTCCCTGATCCTTAAATTTTGTGGAACAAGAGTTAAATGTGCACTCTTCTTCCAAACATGCTAGTTCCTCGGGGCCTTCTTCAGCGATTCATGATTTTGATGAAATTGTAAGGCTCGTTCTTCCCTTTGAAGATATTGTCAATATTTCATCGCCCTCCTCATCTTTAGACTTGATGAATCTACGACGATTTCTTTTTGAATAACAGCTTTTGGTACAACCCTGTCTTACTTGATTTCTTTTATCTTTCACTCCTACATAAATAGTAATTCTACTTTCTTATTTCCAGATAATTAAGAAATGGTTCTTCCTCCAGAAGGTGTCTACTTCATTTTATTCTGAAATTGTAAAGCTTAAAGAGGAGTGATCTGCTCTTTAATCTAAGGTTAGTGCTCTGATCGTAGTGAAAGAAGAGCATGAGAAAGAAAACATAGGGTTAAAAACATCCCGTGAAAAAGCTGAGTCTCAGCTTTAGGAAAAGGAAAAGGCTAAGAATGTTTTGTCTGATAGAATTTTAGCTCTTGAATCCTCCAAGAAGAATCTTGAAGATGAGAAAGCATGAACGACGACCAATCATGCTGGCCAACTAAAAGAGAAAGATGACCGATTTTCTAAGACCTAAGATGAGCTTTCCTACGCCAATCGAATAATTTTTGATGCTAAAGATAGAATTTTCTCATTCTTGAAATTTTATCTTCTAGAGGCGATGTTATATTCCTTTGAAGTGCCTATTTTCCTAGCGTATTCAGATAACTTCCAAAAGTATCCTGAAATGGAATTCCCTTCGATTGACCCTCCTATTCTGGGTGTAGTTATGAATAGAATTGAGCAAATTAAGCAGGGTTTCCAAGTCCCTGAAAGAGATGCAATTGAGCCAGAAAAATTCCTATATATCGAAGATCTTCCTAACGATTTTACCCCATATGATGGAGAGTGGAAAGATGACACTACTGCTGTTGCCAATGAGGGGGGTAACGATGGTGATGATCTTAGAACTAATGACAAAGACCGTCATGCTGACTTTGATGGAGGAGATGAAATCCCTCCTCTTTCTATTGATGGTACTCATGGTCCCGAGGACACAAACCCGGGTCTTTTGAAAGACCCTTCTAATCACGATTCAGCTGCAACTCTTACTAAGGATAGTGGTCCCTCGAACCATGGGCAAAAAAGGTATGATCATCCTGCTAAGCCTGAAATTCCTGACCCTTAGGTATGGCTCTTACTTTTGAAGCATCTTCCTCCCTTTTTAGTTCAGGGTAATTGATTCCCTATAGTAATAAATAGATAGGACAAAACATTGTCCCATAATATAAGACGGAGTTAGATAAGAACATGAGGAAAAAATTCAGTTTCTTTTAGAGTAGAAGAAGTTGGTGAAGGATTATAATGCTTTTGACGATAACTCCTTGTATCAATAATTTCTTATTTGATTCCATGTTATGGCAGAATCTCATTCTACTCAAAGATGTATTTTCAAAATATGCTTTACACTCATATTCTACATTAATGAGAGAATATTCGACGCAAATTGTTTCTCAGACAACATCCGAATTTGGAGGGGACCCTCTTTTAGGTGACCTTCGATGTATTTGTATGAAGTATCGACCTCTCCTAGACTTTCTAGGTGGTGATCGGGAAGTGATTTTAAAAGAGACTTAGAACCTGACATACTGATTAATCATAAACAATATATGCTTTGACAAACAGGGTCATCCTTTGTAACCTTTAATGTGTATGTATTATTGAGATAATTCAAAACTTGTCTGAATAAGTCTAAGAGTTCTTGTAGTAAACTTCTTTGTTAATGAAAACTATAATTTATGAATAACAGTCTTTCGAATTAGAATCTACGAATAACTAGTCTTGTTTTGCTTGTGAATACGGGAACCAATCCAAAATTTCATCTTCTCAACCTTGGGAAGAATTATTAGCAATTGTAGAGAAAAGGAGTGCCTTCCAAGAGGCTCCCATTATGACTCGAGAAAGAGCGTTTTATATTCAAAAGTTAACCATTAAGAATTCAAATGAGCAAACATCTGTTTTGGAAGGTCGATTGAAAGAGAAAGATAAAATTATCCTTGAGTTACAAAGATAGATAAGGATCAATCCCTCCACTGACTCTGATGAAGAGGTAAATAAATTGCTTCAGCGAATTAACGACTTAGAAGTTGAATTGGAAGACACCAAAGCAAGTTGTAAGGCTTGGCAGTTTGCCTTGAAGAATCCTGACCCTGATCAAACCAAGAATGCTTAGTTATTGAGAAATTTCCTCACTTAGTAAATCTCCATCAAGGATTTAACAAAGTAATGATTTCCTAGATGATATAAATGTGGAAATGTAAAACACTTGACTTTACTATGGTGTTAAGATCCAGCTTTTGCACTTGATAATTCATGGAATGATTTTATAAATGAATTTGCAAATTGTGTAGATATCACCTAGTATATAATCCTTGTTTGTGCCTAGAACACCCTTCTCCAGGAGTTCTACTATACTATTCTGCATAAAACTTAACACATTACATTTGGTGTTAATTCTTGTAAGATGTATATAATAATTTACTCGACTTTTGCCAGAATAATGAATAGAAATATTTTTTGTGTAATAAAGGCTTAAAGAACCTCCATGTGTGAGGTGTTGAGGAAACATAACCTTTGTTCTAAGGTTTCAAACATAAGACTCGAGGTACCGTCCCGAGTACTTATTAAGAAATCCTCTCTTTGGAAATATGATAGTACGTTTGAGCCCTTACTCGAGCATAATAATAGGAGTCCAGAAACCCCTTTTCTACAAATAAAAATGGGAAAACTGTCACCTAATTATGGTATTTAAATTGTACCAATCTGAGTGTAAGCCCAGAATTCTTGTCTTGGAATAGGAGTTCATCATTATGACTTGAGTTTGTGTTTAGAAAGCCTCCATGTGAGAGATGTGGGAGATCACGATCTCCGTCAAAATGCTTTTAGATTGCAGACCCGAGATATCAACCCGAGTACTGATTTGCAAACCCTTTTTCAGAAAGGAGAATTATAGTCTTGAGACCCTGATTAGAGTATTTAGAATAGGAATCCAGAGATCCACTTCTGGAAATATAGCTAGAAGTTCTGCATCCCCTACTCAAGCATTCGTAATAGGAGATCAGAAATCCACCTCTGGCATTAATAGATAGAAACCCCAAAACTTAGATTCGGGTATTTAAGAGAAGGCTAGATCCACATCTGGTAATTGTAACACCTCGCATTTAATTAAATAATAAAACGAGTAAGAAATTAAAATATTATTTCTTAGGGATTTTGATTCAGGGTTTGAAGATAAGAGATATAAATCTACAACATAGGTGTCTAGAATTCCAATGAACGTGAGGTAAGTTCTTAAATCTGATTTATTTAGGTTTATCTCTTTCTTTCCCTCTTCTTTTAGCGTTAGATTTGAGAATCTGTGGTTGTTTTAATATTAGATTCAGCTAGGAATGCCATATAATAACAAATCAAGATCAGATTCATAGATTGGAAAGTCAGGTGAGTGGATTTAAATTATACCTTTTGATAATGGTATATTTATCATTTGCATTCCCTGTTATATGTATAAATTTAACATGCTGAACAATTGGTGATTGTGGTAATTGAGATTAAATCTGCATAAAGTATATTACGAATATACTGTTGTACAAATCTAGTATGTTAATTTGTTGTCTAATTTAAAAATTACTGTAATACTGAATTTGTGAGATTTACAATGAATGTGGACATGTTATTGAAAACGATGTTTAATGACAAATTGGATATATTGTAAATCAAATTACAATGAAATTGGGTATAATGAGAAAAGGGTAGATGTGCCTAATTTGTATGAAAAGTTTCAATAATTTGAAAATTGTAAATACCATCTAACTCAGAAAGTAAAAAGGGGAAATTTTGTAGTGGACTGAGTTAAATGGATTTGGGAAAAATTAAGACATTTCCATAACAATGAAAATTACTAAAAATGTAGTTGCAAGAAAGGAAAAGAAAATAAAGGAGATTAGTGTGAAATAGGGATTCTTTTACCGTATCGCACACTAATCAAATAAAAAGTTGTATGTCCACAATGAAAGAAAAAGAATAGTTCGCAACTATGGATCTTGATTTGTGTGCTTTATGGAATTGAATCTTCATATTTTTCCACTAATCAATCTAATGTGGTGTGTGAAGCATTGTCCTAAAATAATGAAAATATACAAGACAGTGAATAAAGAAAGAAAGATTACAACAGTAAAAGAACTGGAAAGAACGGAGAATAACAACAACCTAGTATGATTGAATATGAATGAAAGGATGGAAGAAAATAGGCAGGCTTGTCCTAGGGACAAGTGAAAATTATAACGTAGGTTATAATAAATGTAAGGAAACTTATTGATAAACCTTAGTTAAGAAAACTAAGTAAATAGCAACAAGAGGTTGTGTTAAGCAAAGTCATGATTAAAGAGAAAGAATGTACTAGGCTTATTATTGGTAGACTTATTAATGAGAATTATGAAGTATAATAAAAGAAATTAATAATAAGTGGAAGCCAGCTCAGGCAGCATAAAACTGAATGAAGTAAGTAGAACTTGTTATTGTAACATGTAAACCTGAAACTGGACGATTAATGACATGGTAATAATGTAAGAAGCTTGTAGATTGCAGACGTTAATTACAATCTAAGGAATAACATGTTATAAGCTTATTAATAAACTTAAATGAGTTAAGTTGTATCACTGGATTAATAAGCGAGAGGGGTTCATTCCTTAGAGATATAAGAGGCTCGAAGAAAACTTGGTAACTTGAATAAAAAAGTCAATATAATTGGAAATAACAAAGTTAATTGGAAACCTGGTGAGGTAGAGCAAGCGCGTAATTAAATGTTTAGACATAGGGTCTAATAACATGTTAGCATGATGCGCATGGACCAGTCCACACGTCTGAAGGTGAAGAACCCAACGGGGTAGATCATCGTGGTGTCTGAAGACATAAGAGGAGCACGTCCATCTGATAGTTCTACTGATATTCTGCTTGTTACCTCTGCGGGACTGGAAGGAAGCACACAACTTCTGAGGGACTTGGTAGGGTACTCCGGTTTTCCTCTATTGTGGTGCATGCTCCGGCTGTACTCGTAGAGGTTGAGTCTGCGCGTTACCACCCGGTGAGTGTACCTTGACTACAACAGTAGTTTGGCAGTTAGAAGGCTGTGGAGGATGACGTTAGGTGATTCGGCGGTAGTCTCGCGGGGAGGCTGGTCAGGACCAAATAAAGGATAGTAATCGTTGGTACCTGTCATCGACAGTCAGTGGGATACAGAAAGACTAAAGCTAAACCTACATACTATAGATTTTTCACTATCGAGACTTTGGGTGAGGGACACGCCAATTTGGATGTAGATTGTTTGATAGGGGCACGTCTCTTAGCTCTTAATGTAGTCTTTCATTAGTTGAGGGAGGGGTCCGGTGGGACCATGGCCACCGTAACCTTGAAAATACAGACCAAAGTTTGTACATCTGTACTCTAGGCTCGCTTAGTCGGCCTATACAGATACGGAAAAAGCTCCTGATCGAGTTTCAAGCATTGGATGCAGCTCTATTACGGGACTCAAGGTACAGTAGACAGTACATACGTGTGAGGATCTAGGTATATGCATGCCACACCGGGTGGTGTATCGTATACGCTAGGGCATTGCTTCGTGTTGAGACCTGATTCAATCGAGGAGTTCAGATATGGCAGTCTATACGCTTGTGTATCATGGCGATGGTAGTTCCATGTACAATGTGGCGTTGTTATATGGAGGTTCGTATGTCGCTCCGATGTAGGATGAGAGTGGCATAAGCTTCTGTGGCGAGATGGTGGAGACCGTGCGACTAAGGTACCATGGGAAGTACCTTGATATTGGGGGTAGGAGCTACATATATACTATATTAGGTTAATCTACTGGAAGGTAGATGAGTACGACGTGCGTGTAAGCCTTGAGAGCTATTAACCCAAAACAACCTAATAAATAAGAAATTGTAACTGGTCGGTATATGTAGGATTATTCCAAAATGTGTAATTTAAGTCCAGTCATCAGAACTTGTGTTCTGACCCTCTCCTCATAACATACTCGCTGGTTAAGCTTATGACAGATATATGATAGCTTTGGATATTGGTTAGGCAGTATTATTACCTTGGTAAGACTATATTTGAGTATATTATATTATATTTTATTCCATTCCACTATGACATGTTTTTTGAGCTCTGATATATTTATTATCTCTGTCTTTTCTTCAGGAAACCAGATGTGACGACCCCAAACCCCCGTTCCACGGTGGCAAGGGTAATCTTTGGAATATAACACATAAACAATAACAGCAGAACAAAAATATATCAATACACCAGATAATGTACAACAAAATATACCGGATAAATATAATCATCAGAGTTACACAGTATACAGGATCACACTTAGTACAACATATAGTTTCAGATTTATATAAAATGTCTACAGCGGAATCAAACATAATATGCATAACAGGAACTGAACAGCATAAAAGAAGTGATAGAATCCATCTTTAGCTCCATAGCCATCCAGAGAGCCTGCTAATACCTGAACACAAGGCTGCCCGTGTAGAAAATAGGGCACCCGAGTTTGCAAAGTGAAACAAACTACGAGCCAGTCATGGGACTGGTATGAGAAATCTACTTAACTTATTTTATAATAAGGCCAATCACAGGACCAAGCCGCTAACGCGGAACGGGTTTACTCCATTGGATTGCCAGTGCTTAAAACAAGTAAATCATTTAAACATCGCAATGCTTTTTACAAAAATGAAGCCATTATAAGACTCAGGTCCCATCGCACAATGCAACGCAAGCCAGAGGATAGAGGTTTACTTATAATGGCCGAAATATGCTTGATACGTATAAAACAAAAGCATTTGATATTATTACTAGTGTTTATATGTTTCAAAAACAATTTCAATCATAAGTATCAATCATAGACGACATGGGTACCATATATCATGTCACCATATATAGGTTTACAATCAAAACCGCACGACGTCGTATTTCGAAATTGGATTTCCGTCATGAACCAAGGCAAGGGATCGTCCCTACTGCTTCGAGACAATCTAGCCCACATCTCAGGCAAGTACTCTGTCAAGCCTTTGGATCGTCAGGGCCGGTCCACACGGAGTGGATTAAAATGCCTGAACACTGCGTTTCCCCGCCCTATGGGGCGTAAAACTGGCCCGTATATCTACCAAACCATCCATCGGCTCTGCAGAGACCTAAATAATTGAGGCGCCTCGCATTCCAACATGCACATAAGTCAAACTTGTCAGGGCTTGTAAACCACTGACACCACTTCTAGTTAGAAAGAAACGCATGTCCTCCCTGATGTCCACTCCCGTTTCTGGTTCATACCAGGGTGTGAGGCTCGCGAATTAACGCTATACACAAAGCTATGCTATTTAAAGTCGTGCTTTGATCATAAACCACAAGACTCTTCTTTTCAACAAAAGCTTTGATCACAGCATCTCTACATGCCACGTTGTCAATCTACAACGTCAGACACCCATCTATTTACTTGTTCATTCTGGGTCTGAACGAAACCGGAGGCACCATATTCCTCGTCCCATATGTCCAATACAGGAGAGATGCCCTCGCACATCCGAACGATCAACAAGTACGTCTGGACAACCACCACTGTAACCCCTTCAGGGCAGCATGTAACGACCCAGGTTTTCGCGATCCTGAGTAACCGACATAAACTCAATGTCGACTATTCAAGCATCGGAAATACCGGATAGTTAATGAAAGAAAACAGAGGGTGAGGATAGATAAGATAGAAACTTAGAATAGAAGAAGAAGAAGAACATACAACATCAGAGTAACATGAATTTCACAGCGGAACGAACAACATATAATAGATAACATATCTTTGAAATAAAATCAGTATATGTATACAGTAACATTATCAGAGTACAACACTTACAACACAGCGGAAATAAACAATAGTTATATAATCCTGAAGCCTCCTACTCCAAGCTCTCCAAGTATATCTGTAAAATCCTGACTACTTGACTGCCCGTACAAATTTGGGGACCCAAGAGTTTAGGGAAAACAAAACAAAATAAACTCTGGGTCAGTCATGTGACTGGTGCGAGTAAACTCCAACCATTTGTTTAACTTTTAAAATTCTTTTAAAATCCATTCTCTTCTGATATTGTAATAATGTATAAATCAAATAAATAGCAATCTAGTGGAACGCTTTCATCTCACGTTCCACATATATAATACACAATCAAAAACCGCGGCGCTTATTGGTTAATGAATTCCAACTGGCAAGGTATGGGACCTGTGACACCCCACATCCGTTAGTGTCACTCACAAAGGGAATGCACTAAGTTCTGTGGAGCATTTAAGGTAAAAGATGCAGATAAATTACAAGACAGACAAATAAAAACAGCGGAAAATAAAACTTTACTTTATTGATAAAATAGTTTGTACAACAATTGCTTTCCAATACCAGAGTATCATCTGTCTTACAAAATAAAGAAGCATAAAATAACATTTATATTCCCCAATGTAGCATAAGCCAGCCATAGCAGCAGAAAAGAGAGTCTGAAGCGATATATCCAAGAGTCTTTAAGCTTGGAAAGAGTAACAATCCATACTAAGCAGAGCTATTCCCTCCCTGACTACCGGGGGGAAAACGGAAGAAAAGAAGACGAAAGAAAACATAGAGTCAGACATAAAGCCTGGTAAGTCTAGTGGTACTTCGGTATATGAATAAGGAAAAAGGACATGACAGGCATAAACTGAAAATGGGAAAATACCATAAACTAAGTTAAAGCGGTTAGGACCGAAATTACTATCGTACCCCATACTAATCTCTGCACCACCTAACTAGTATCCCAACTAGTAATCTGTACAAGGATGATAACGTGACCCCAATCCCTGTAATTGCGGTTGTCTTTAGGTTTACTTCTATTATTTATTACCTAGTAATAATCTAGGGTTTTCTTATCGAGCGCTTCCTAGATTCGACTAGGGTTTATGCGACTTATCTAATACTTCTCGGATTCAGGATTTATACCACCTAGGTCCAACTAGGGATTATGCTACCTGCCGAATGATGCCCCTAGTCTAGGACACACTACCAAGAGTGGTATATGTTCCTAGACTTTCCCCACGTATGTGTCGCGAATCGTTTATCGCGGTCTAGATGCACATGTACACTATATGTGCGGCCCGAGTCCCGGAATAGGGCTAATCAAGAGATATGGAACTCGGTCGGGAGCTTTAAGTTATCTGCCGATGCAGATGCTAAGGTCTGTTTTTCTACCAGTGGTTATGGTCCCACGTGACCCCTCCCTTAACTAATGAAAGGCAATCCAGGAAAATCGAGCACGAGAACTATACTTCTGCCACCTATGCCCCACTTTCCTATTGGCCAGCCTCACCCATAACTAGATAGCAAGTATATGGTCTGTTGGGAGTTCTCTGCCTTTCCGCATGCGTACTACGATTGATTGAAGATGGTAGGTAGACGACGAGTTGCTATCACAGGGCTACTGGTCTCGCCGAATCATGCTGGTCCATCCTAGTCTTTAGGTTGCCTTGTATTGCAACCAAGGCATACCTTTGGTTCTTCTGACGTAGACCTTAACCTCTGTGAGCCCAGGAGGATCATCTGCAGCCTCACAAAGGGATACCAAGAGTACCCTCACGTCCCCTCGAAGCCTCGGGCTTCATAACCCAATTCGTTGGAGCCTTCTTTAAAAACAGATGGACGTTCGCTCCTTCTCGTGTTATACTAAGGTTTACTACTTAGTTTTCTTAACTAAGGTTTACTACTTAGTCCTCTTAACTTTAAACTAAGGTTTATCACTTAGTTTCCTGAATCGTTCATTTCTTAACTAAGGTTTACTACTTAGCCCTCTTAACTAAGGTTTACTACTTAGTTCTCTTCCTCATAAAGTTGGTTTAAGTGTCATTAGTCAATTCAAGTTAACTCAACCCCTTCCTTTGTCATATTAAGCTGGTTAAGTGTTATCAGTAGCTCATGTTGACTTAACCCTACCACAAACCAAGCTATATTGGTTAAGTATTTCTTATTACTTAATCCTACCCATTCATCTTGTATTGGTTAAGTGTTCCCCTTAGTCAACTTAACCTTAACATCTGTTTAATTAACATGTTCTAATGGTTGAGTATGGTCCCTTCCCATTCTAACTTAACCTTACCACAAATCAAGTTATACCGGTTAAGTGTTTCTTGTTTACTTAACCCTACCCATTCATCCTGCTACACCGGTTAAGTATTTACTAATAATTTATCCGTAGTCACCTATCTTGTTATATTGGTTAAGCCTTTACTTAACCTTACCCACTCGTCTAGTCAACATATTAAATTGGTTAAGTGTCCGGAATTAACCTAACCCCTCTCATCATTTTAGTTAACATGTTGAATTTGGCTAAGTGTATTAAATTTACTTAACCCTACCAATCCTAGCTTAGCTTTAATTGTCTTATTAAAGCACCAACCACTCACATTAGACAGGTATTGTTGTGGTTGCCTGTATGTCGGTCGGTTCCGGGCAGTCTTACGCTACAACTCAGTCTAACCTCGGGTCTTTATTGGGCTCAATGCCTTAACCTCCCACATTGGATAGGTATTGTTGTGATTACTGGACAGCCGGGCGGGTTCGGGCAGGTTTACATCACAACTCAATCCAACCTTGGGTTAAGCATATTCGTATTGTCTAAATTTACATATTTGTCACTTTCATTTTGTATGTAAATGTTTAAGGCCCAATTTATCCAAATTCACTAATTTTGGGTATAACTATTTTATACTGCTTAATATGTCACTAGTCATTGGCATGTGCCAAACATGCCAATACAGGTATTTTACTATAAACCCAAGGTTATTACCCCTGTCCATACGTACGCAACATTATAACATATCTTGGGCTTAACAATTTAGCCCAACTTATAAACATGAAAAAAGGGAACACAAAATCATGACATATTCTAGAATTTACATAAAAGTGTGTGGCGCATGAACTTGCAATATAGCGTTTACACTAACATAGATTATGGGTTAAGTAAACTTGCATTCAAATGAGAACATAGCTAACTTGATGTCACATGAAATGGCATACTTTTAAACTTGCCTAAACATGGTTCTATACACATATAACTAGGCATAATGTAAAGTATGTAAAATGTCATAAATTTGTCCACTATTTGTCATAAACCAAAGGTGCAAACTAACTTTACATCAAGTCGCCTATTTTTAACATAAAACTAGCATAATTTGTGTAACCATAAGGTATTATCATAAACCCAACTATCACTTGCAAATAATCATAATAATGTATACAACGGTTTTGGGTCATGTAGGCATAAAAAGGTTTCAACTTGGAACATGTTTACATAAGTCTCAACTTAGACTTAAGAAGGATGTATACTTTTCATACTAACGACATAACATAAAGATGTTAAATTCTAGATCATACTACAAGCTTGCAAGTGACTTTATTTTCATACACAAATGTTCAATAGGCTTGCATCAATCAACTTATGCCACAAATATCAACCACAAATTATGACAGAAACATCACAATACACAGAATTTACATCATTATCATACAATAGTAAATCCCCAATTTCATTTACATCGAATCACATCTTAATTTCTATTCATATTCAGAAAAACCACTATACTTATAACGGGCACTGAAATCTTGTTTTCTAGTTTCTGTTATTCTGAATTTGCAAAGCTTTCCTTTGGAGTAGAAAATGTTGCGTAGAAATTAGATTAGACTTATGTTCCTTCTTAAGTTGGTTCATCTCTAAGCTTTTCCCTCTTGACGGCTATTCTCCATTCCCTCCCGGTAGCATGACGACTCTAGTTTTATTATTTTTATGTGAATTAGTTTGAGTCTTAGGCTGTTTTTATAGAGTTTCAAGTTGATTTGAGCCATCAGATGAAGACTGAAGGAATCTAGGCCATACACGTCAAGAGGACCCAATCAAATGCCGACACGTCGGCCCTAGTGACACACTAAGGCTCAGAAATTCGACCAGAACACAGACTAGGCCAGCCAGACCTGACCAGGTTGACAGGGGGTCGACCCTATGGTCGACCCTATGGTCGACTATATGGTCGACATGGGTCCACCAGGTCGACCCCTAGGTCGACCCTATGGTTGACCTGGGCCCTGGGCAGGAATTTTCCTGCCTAGCCCGGGTCTAGTCCTATTTTTTGAATTTTGAATCCGATTTTCGAGCTATTTGAATTTCAAATAAATTCTGAAACTTTCGGAGGTCATATCTCCTTCGTACGGAGTCCGGTTTATGCAAACTCGGACTCTATCTTAAGCAGAATTTCGAGACGAACGCAATGGTGTAACTTGTTACCCTTAATTCTTAAGTTTTGAATTAAGTATACTATAATTTATCAAATTACTGTTAACCGAAAAATCGGGGTGTTACATTCTCCCCTCCTTAAAGGATTTCGTCCTCGAAATCTTCAAGTCTGGAAGAACATATATCCTACCATCCAATCGTCCATCTACTCAACCATCAAACACATGCAACCATTGTACTTAAAAATCTTCTAATGCTTCATGATCTTATGCATAGTGTGTGTATATGTCCGTATCTAATGCAAAATCAGGCGGCCTACTGATTCAGTTGACCTCCTTAATGCAAATTATGTCTGTGCCATGAATCCATTATGTATGCAAATTTTTCTTACTCAAGATTTTCTACATGAGTGCACAATCATTCATACAAATGCAACGTCCATATGATAACACATCAAGTTCAATTCACAAACAAATACATATATGCGAATGAAATATGAAAGTGACTAAGTCGTTCTAGCGCCTATGGTGTGTATATGCATCCACGAGCAACCATTTGCAACCATCAATCATAACATGTTTCAAATACATGTTTACATCCATTGGATTCTTCCTAAGGATCGATGATACGTCCTAGAGGGTATACCTTAAAAGCTAGAAAGTATGTATAAAATTCCTAGAAAAAGAGATCAAGGATGTACCCTTAAGAAAAAGGGTATGATGCGTGTATCTAGTCTTCAATCTTCTAAGTCGCATCTTCTTGAGCTTCACTATTCTGTACCTTATCTAATTAATCTTCACGATTTCGTAGCTTCTTGTCCTCCATTTCCCAAAACTGTCGTTGATCGGATAGTTGGCTTTTCATTGTCAACTATGTATGCGAAAGTCTATTCCGCGTTTTAGGGGTAAACTCCTAACCAAACCAAAATATATACGTGCTCAAGGACTATCCTGACGGATCGCAAGTCGTTGATAGATGTATCAAGTGATTCTAAGTAGCCAGGCCTAACTGATCCTTTAGGCTCGTACGGAATCTTGAGGGTATTCCCGAGGCGAATCAAAAGTCTAACTACCCTCTCTTCACCATTACTAGCTAATCAACCCATGCCTAGAATCAACCCATAGCCCATGAAACCAAAACATTACGCTTAAACTCAACACTTAATGTGGCCGTTCTAAAATCCCTACAAACCAAAGGTAAACGGGCCGAACCACCAATTTGGATCTGAGACTAATTGGGATCTTCTACTATACAAGTACCTAGGTGCAGAGACTCAACTATGGAAGCTGGTATAAACGAATGCGAAGCGCTAAGATCAAAAGAGTACTAATCGAAACGAAAAGCTAAACTTTTCCAATAGAGACTTTTACTATCTCTCTCTTAGGTATTCTGGAGGTGAAAGCATGCATTCGCCCTTTTGCAAATTCTGTCCCTCGTCCTTGCCCTTGTCCTTAATTATACCATGGAAAAGATACCTCCTCTCCTCTTAGGTTTTATAATCCTTTCTTCGCAAGTCGAGTTTTACGTCCATGAATTTCTTATCCTTACATTGAGCTCCCTAGCCAAACTCCCTTATCCTCATCTTTACCATCCCTGTGAAACCATGTTGACAAATTTCTCAAAAGCTGCCTCCATCGCACGGAAAACCGTTCAAAGTTTGAAAGAAAACCAGTCACAGGTGAAACTATGGCTATAGATGGAAGTCGGGCACTACTTTGCCCTTCGATAGGTATCGTAGTCTTATCAAGCCTACGGAATCGTGCCGTGATGATGTTACCTCCTAGAAAGCCAGGAGCCCCAGAGACTCAGGAAAGAGGGAAACAAGGATTCAAATAGAGGATCAAAAGATAGTGTATATGGCTTTGGGGAACATGCCATTAAAGCAAAAACTTTTCTTTTGAAAATGCTTCTTTTAAAATCGTTGAAAGTAATTTTTCAAATCTTATATCTGATCCGGTAACCTTCAGCTCTGATACCACGTGTGACACCCCACATCCGTTAGTGTCATTCACAAAGGGAATGCACTAAGTTCTGTGGAGCATTTAAGGTAAAAGATGCAGATAAATTACAAGACAGACAAATAAAAACAGCGGAAAATAAAACTTTACTTTATTGATAAAATAGTTTGTACAACAATTGCTTTCCAATACCAGAGTATCATCTGTCTTACAAAATAAAGAAGCATAAAATAACATTTATATTCCCCAATGTAGCATAAGCCAGCCATAGCAGCAGAAAAGAGAGTCTGAAGTGATATATCCAAGAGTCTTTAAGCTTGAAAAGAGTAACAGTCCATACTAAGTAGAGCTATTCCCTCCCTGACTACCTGGGGGGGAAAACGGAAGAAAAGAAGACAAAAGAAAACATAGAGTGTAATAACCCGTAAAATGCGAGCCAGTTTGAAATTTTTATTTTGGCAATTTTAATGAATTTTGAATATTTAAAATAGATTATTTTAAATAATATCGACGAGAAATTTATTTTGAATATAATTCGACGTATATATTATACGCCGTCGTTAGAATATGAATAATTATATATAATTATAATTAGAATTGAAAATGGCGCGGTAGTTTGATAATTCGATTTCAAACTTCAATTGAGCATACCGGATGCAAAACAATCCGGATTTTAGTGAAACCAAAAACATTAGGATCTAATTGATAATATCTTTCCAACGAATCCGACAAATCGAGATTTCATAGCGGGAATCAAAAGATATGTCCAGTTGAAAATTCTGAATAGTCGCTATGGAATTCAGGCCCTTAAAAATGGACATTTTGCAAATGACCTCGGATTTCGACGAAACCAGTTTTGTTGGGTCCGCAGTGTCAAATTATTGTTAGATTCCAAATTTCATAATTTTTCGAATCAATATGTGAGCGTGGCAAAGGAAAACGCGTTTGACCTGTTTCAGTTGATTTTAATCGACTGGAAATTGGCCATTTTTCCAACGGTCTCAGAATTCGACGAAACTAGTTTTGTTAGGACCGTATCGTCAATACGAAGCTAGAAAATATTTTTTGGGAATTTTTAGAGTTCGTATGTGACCCCAGTAAATTGAAATGTACGTTTAAAATTCAATATAAGAATTTAAATGTTAAATTCAACGAAAACTGATCGAAACGGCCAAACTGACTTACGATATATATCCCATTGTGTTCGAAATGGGGGTAATTAGCTAGGGCGACAGTCGTTGGGATTCGATTGGAATTAGTGGTGATAAACAATTAAATGATGAATTAAAATATTATTAAATTATATTATATATACATAATACCCCTCCTTTTCTCATAAGCCCCCCCCCCCCGTTACTTTCTCAAATCAAATTCCCGATCCCCCTTTCTGAAATGGCGGACGGCCATCGCCAAGCCCCATAGCCCCCCCCCCCCCCCCCCCCCCCCCCCCGCGTCAACGACGTCAGCGCGCACCCCTCTCCCCTTTCGTCGATAACCCCTCCGCTCTCCTCCTTCACCACCGCGATGTAGAACCGCCCCTCCTCGAGCCCAACCACCTGCGAGCGCGTTCCCCCTATGCCTTCTCCTCCTCGCGCTGATGAACACCGACCAGCCCGCAAGCATCAGCTCCTCCGCCTGCGTCCAGGCACAGCCACCGCAAACCCCACCTGAGCGCACCCCAGTAAGTTTTCGATTTTCTTTAAGTATATATATAAATAAATAAATAAATAAAAACTGAATTCTTTCAGTATTAATAATCTGAGTTCTTTGAATATCAAAGTCTGCATCTTTGGTGTATGAAAAAAATCTGAATTTTTAGGGAAGAAGAATTTGATTTTTTTTTTTTTTAAGGAAAATAGCTTTAATTTTTATAAATGAAAAGTTTATATTTTCATACAGATAAAGAAATGGTTTTTAATTAGATAAAGGAATGATTTTTATGTATGTAAAGATATGATTTTTATCAATAGAAAAGTATGATTTTTAGCTATATAAAAATATGATTTTTATTTATGTAGTGATATTATAAAAATATAATCTTTATTCATGTAGGAATAAAATATAATTTGAGATTTTTATATGGATAAAAATTCGATTTTTAAATATATGAAGTGATTATAAAAATATGATTTTTAAATTGAAAGTGAATAAATAAAAATATGATTTTTATTTTAAAGAGATCAAAATATAAAAATGTGATTTTTGTGTATATAGTGACTACGGGCAACGAAGATGACGAAGATGGGATAACGAAGAAGATTTCTATAAATGAAGTGCCGTGGAGCTTGGATAGCTTTCGGTGAGAACTTCTCACTCAAAATTCTTTTCCTAGTTATATATATATACTAGGATGTAGACGGTGTTTAGTAGCACCCGACACCCGTCATCCACAGACCATGGATGGCTTGTTTGTTAAATTGTTTGATTGGGTAGTTGGTTAGGTTATTGGTTTGAATTGAATTATTTGGTGAATTGAAATTGATTTGATTGATGTGTGAATGGCGTGGGCCTTCACTAGACCGGGGATAAGGCTAGGCCTTGTCCCGTTTCTAGTATCGTGCCGTTATGCCGCCGAAATTTTCTAAAATATGTTAGAAAAATAAAAATATCATTTTTATTTTGTAAATGAACTGAATAGAAATTCATATGTTGGAATAAAATGTTTTGTCGTTAAAAATATAATTTTTAACGTGAATGTGAATAAATAGAATATTCATTTACAAACCGGACGGTTTGTTTATGTACACCTATTTGACTGACATTGATTGGGTCGATAAATTTTACACATCGCCCAACTGCACAAATAAATCTGTGTTGGATTGTTTGAAACCCCACACGGGTGTTGGGATGAAATTTGAAGTTCACTCATCCTGATTAATTAAATATGTCGATCGATTGATTGACAGGCTGTTATAAGCGTTAGATATCTATATTTGATGCTTATACAGTGTAGTGCACTTTGGTTGACGGTTGATTATTTTTCAATGCTATTATATACATGTGTTGTATGAAAATCCATATAATTAACTTTATATGGTAATTGATTGGGCCTCATTCCAATTTGAAAAATAAAGAATATTATAAAATAAAGGTTCATGTGTTGACTATACTCATCCGTTGATATTAGTCATGTGTTGAACGAAATATTTTTATAATAAAATTTACATCTTTATCATATATAGAATTAGAAATCAACTGGGAAATAGATGAGATGAGTGGTCTCCTGGATAGTAATCTGATGTTGGTTTCGGCCTTCGGGGTTAATGTTCAGGAAATCGTTCTCTCACTAAATTACGGTTGAAGTCTGATTCAATATCAAACGATAGATACCTTAACTTTTATAAAATATATTAAATAGCAAAAATAGTCACACGTGGACGGTACTCATTCGTTGAGATTAGTCGTGTGTTGACAAAAAGAAATGTTTGAAATAGAATATATAAAGCGGTGTTGAATAGTGATGCGCCATTTTGACGCGATCGATATCTATATCGATTACATTCGGAATTGAAAATATAACGATTTCGAAATGAATCGAAAATATAACGATTTCGAAATGAATCGAAAATATAACGATTTCGAAATGAATCGAATATATAATGATTTCGATTTGAATTGAATATAAAACGATTTCGAATTGAATGAAATAGAAAACCAATTTGATTTCAATTGAATATATAATGAATTGGATTCAAATAGAAAACGAAACGAATTTGATTTGAATAGAAAATGAATTTGAATCGAATAGAAAACCAATTTGAATTGAATCGAATAGAAAACGACTTTGAAATTGAATCGAATTGAAAACGAATTCGAATTGAATTTAAAATGAATTCAAATTGAATTGAAATTTGAATTGAATAGAAATGAATTTTAAAACGAATTTATAAAGAAGAATTCAATTTTGATTTGAATTGAAATGGAAGTGGAAATTGTTTTTGAAACGAATTTAAAACTATTTATATAATTCGTTTTAAATAGAAATCGACGAAATATATATTATATATATTATATATATAATATAATGGCCTGAATAGAACGCGCCGCGCCGCGGCAGTTCATAAATTTCGACCATTTATTTCAAACGGACATTACGGGAGATCCGACCGTCGGATTCTCCTAAAACCGGAACCGTTGGGTTCGTATCGAAAAGAGCTTTCTAACGAATATCAGAAATTTGAAATCTAACGGTTGGATTTGGAGATACGTCCAAATCAAATTCGAAAAAGGTCGCTATAGGTGCAGTTCGATGGCCATTGTTGGAAATCGACTGTACGGGCCTTGATAAAATTATTAAAAATAGTAATAAATTGTGTAAAATCATAAGAAATGATTTGGGAAAATTTGGGATGAAAAAGTCCATATTTGAAAAGATAAAAATAGATTTTTATCGAAATGAACTAGTTTTGAACTAAATTTAAAACCCAATTGTTTTTAAATAAATAAATTAGATTTAAAGAGGGGTTTTAAATAATCGGAATTTCTAATATATTTGATTGGATATAAAATGGGTTTGTCGTGAACTGTGTTTTAAATAACACCTAGTTCTTTAACCCAGTAAAAGGAGTTTTAATGAATCTGCAATTAGATTGAAATTCGAATTGATAATCTAAATTTCCAAATTTAGAAAATGAGCGAGAATGGAGTATCACCAGTTTTGCTCCAAAGCGATAGTTAAATCTTTAATTAGATTTGAACGTGAAATGGTAATTAATTTTACCAATAACACCACGGTGTTAGATATGGAGTATCACCAGTTTTGCTTCATGGGATGAATAGGTTGGGATTGGGAAATAAAATAAATAATTACTTCGCTACGGTTCGCTAATCTCGACTAGTTTCGAAAAACCATAATTTGGTTTTAAATGACATCCAAAGGAAGATTACAGGATAAATTTTAAAGAATTTATCTTGGATAAAATTAATGGGAACCTTTCCCTAAGAATGTGGAATTTAGAAACTAGCTGTAGGTTGGCTAAGAAGAATGGTTTCCTGGATAGTAATCTGATGTTGGTTTCGGCCTTCGGGGTTAATGTTTGGGAAATTGTTCTCTTGCTAATTTGCGGTTAGTGACTAATGAATTGGAATGAGGCGTATGTTGTGTTTGTGTAACATTTGTTTTTAATATACGCGGGTTGTTCGGAAAGTCCGGGTTTACACCCATTCTGAATAACCGATTCGACGATATGTCGAAGATGAAGACGGTGGTTGAAGACCGGAAGTCTTCACATCGTTTGGATAATTACTGACGATCCTGATTGGGCTGTACACCCAAGAGGATGGAAATAGTTGGTGGTCGTCCAGACGTACCTGGAGATGGATGGATATGCGAGGAAAGTGCCTCCGGTTTTGTTCAGACCCAGAACGGACTTGTAAATGGATTGTGTGTCTGACATTGGATTTTATTCTGTGTTGATTGATTTCTATTAAATATACATCTGTTTGGCGGCGAAGAATTTATTCTTTTGCTTAACGCCCTTCTCTGAGACGTACGAGCTCAGAGGTTGTATATTGATGGACATCAGTCGCATGGCATGAATTGCCTGTGTGGCACGCTAAGATGCAATGATCAAGGCTTCTGTTGAAAAGCAAAGTCTTGTGGTTGATGATCAAAGCACAGCCTACGTGGCAGCTTTGTGTATAACGTGAATACGCGAGCCTCACACCTCGGTATGAGTTAAAAACGGGATACGGACTGCAGGGAGAGCACGACGTTTCTTTCTAGCTTTGGTGGTGTCAGTGACTTACCAGCCCTGACATATATATACTTTTCACCTTTGTGGTTGTTGGATGAGGCGCCTCGATTATAGGTCTGTAAGGACCGGGAAACGTGTGTTCAGGAATTGCCAATCCTCTAACGTAAGTGAGGACCGGCCCTGAAGCATCCAGGGGTTACCCAGTGTGCGTAATCCTGAGGCATTTGCTAGAGTGTCTCGAACGCGGAGAGGAGCTTGCCCCTTGCCTCGACTCATGACGGAAATCCAATTTCCAATACGTGTATTTCGGCTTTATTTGTAGAGCCTAGTATGGCGACATAGTGGGATGGGGCACTCATGCCGTCTATGATTTATATTTATGATTGAAATGTTTTGACACTATACACATATTATAGTATCAAATGATTTGTTTTAAACGTACCAAGCATGTTTGGCTATTATAAGGGAAAACCCTATCCTCCGGCTTGCGTTGCATTGTGTGATGGGACATGGGTCTTATAATAGCTTCATTTTTCGAAAAAGCATTGCGTTGTTTATTCTATGCACTGGTATTCTTGGGAGGAAACCCGTTCCGTGTTATACGGCGTGGTCCCTTGAATTACTCTCTTTTAAAGTAAAGCTTTAAATAACTGTTTTAGTTCTCACACCAGTCACATGACTGACCTGGAGTTTATTGTTTTAACCTAAACTCTGGGTGCCCCTATTTTCCGCACGGGCAGCTAGTAGTTTTGGTTTTGCAGATTTATATTCACAGGATCCTGGTTTACAGCTGGAATGATATCCGGAAAGCTCTGTATCCGTATATCACCTTCAGTTGTGCTTTGTATTATTTTTCCGCTGCTATGTAATTTATTGTAATCTCTGATATTTATCGAATGTAATTTATTCATTTATACTCTGTATATTCTTGTATCTGATGGAACTGTTGTAATATACAATGAAATGTTCTTCTGTTTGTGTTCTGATTTGTCCTGTTCTCAAACAGTCAGGGGTTTCGAACGATCTAGATCGGTTTAACGACTGGTCCGGACCGAGCGAAATTCCAGGCCGTCACATAGAGTCAGACATAAAGCCTGGTAAGTCTAGTGGTACTTCGGTATATGAATAAGGAAAAAGGACATGACAGGCATAAACTGAAAATGGGAAAATACCATAAACTAAGTTAAAGCGGTTAGGACTGAAATTACTATCGTACCCCATACTAATCTCTGCACCACCGAACTAGTATCCCAACTAGTAATATGTACAAGGATGATAACGTGACCCCAATCCCTGTAATTGCGGTTGTCTTTAGGTGTACATCTATTATTTATTACCTAGATCTAGTCTAGGGTTTTCTTATCAAGCGCTTCCTAGATTCGACTAGGGTTTATGCGACTTATCTAATACTTCTCGGATTCAGGATTTATGCCACCTAGGTCCAATTAGGGATTATGCTACCTGTCGAATGATGCCCCTAGTCTAGGACACACTACCAAGAGTGGTATATGTTCCTAGACTTTCCCACGTATGTGTCGCGAATCGTTTATCGCTGTTTAGATGCGCATGTTCACTATATGTGCGGCCCAAGTCCCGTAACAGGGCTAATCAAGAGATATGGAACTCGGTCGGGAGCTTTAAGTTATCTGCCGATGCAGATGCTAAGGTTTGTTTTCTACCAGTGGTTATGGTCCCACGTGACCCCTCCCTCAACTAATGAAAGGCAATCCAAGAAAATCAAGCACGAGAACTATACTTCTGCCACTTATGCCCTACTTTACTATTGGCCAGCCTCACCCATAACTAGATAGCAAGTATATGGTCTGTTGTTCTCTGCCTTTCGGAATGCGTACTACGATTGACTGAAGATGGTAGGTAGACGATGAGTTGCTATCACAGGGCTACTGGTCTCGCCGAATCATGCTGGTCCATCCTAGTCTTTAGGTTGCCTTGTATTGCAACCAAGGCATACCCTTGGTTCTTCTAACGCAGACCTTAACCTCTGTGAGCCCAGGAGGATCATCTACAGCCTCACAGAGGCATACCAAGAGCACCCTCACGTCCCCTCGAAGCCTTGGGCTTCGTAACCCAATTCGTTGGAGCCTTCTTTAAAAATAGATGGACGTTCGCTCCTTCTCGTGTTCTACTAAGGTTTACTACTTAGTTTTTTTAACTAAGGTTTACTACTTAGTCCTCTTAACTTTAAACTAAGGGCTATCACTTAGTTTCCTGAATCGTTCGTTTCTTAACTAAGGTTTCCTACTTAGCCCTCTTAACTAAGGTTTACTACTTTGTTCTCTTCCTCATAAAGTTGGTTAAGTGTCATTAGCCAATTCAAGTTAACTCAACCCCTTCCTTTGTCATATTAAGCTAGTTAAGTGTTATCAGTAGCTCATGTTGACTTAACCCTACCACAAACCAAGCTATATTGGTTAAGTATTTCTTATTACTTAATCCTACCCATTCATCTTGTATTGGTTAAGTGTTCCCCTTAGTCAACTTAACCTTAACATCTGTTTAATTAACATGTTCTAATGGTTAAGTATGGTCCCTTCCCGTTTTAACTTAACCTTACCACAAATCAAGTTATACCGGTTAAGTGTTTCTTGTTTACTTAACCCTACCCATTCATCCTGCTACACCGGTTAAGTATTTACTATTAACTTATCCTTAGTCACCTATCTTGTTATATTGGTTAAGCATTTACTTAACCTTACCCACTCGTCTAGTCAACATATTAAATTGGTTAAGTATCCGGAATTAACCTAACCCCTCTCATCATTTTAGTTAACAGGTTGAATTTGGCTAAGTGTATTAAATTTACTTAACCCTACCAATCCTAGCTTAGCTTTAATTGTCTTATTAAAGCACCAAACCACTCACATTAGACAGGTATTGTTGTGGCTGCCTGTATGCCGGTCGGTTCCGGGCAGTCTTACGCCACAACTCAGTCTAACCTCGGGTCTTTATCGGGCTCAATGCCTTAACCTCCCACATTGGATAGGTATTGTTCTGATTATTGGACAGCCGGCGGGTCCGGACTAGGTTTACATCACAACTCAATCCAACCTCGGGTTAAGCATATTCGTATTGTCAAAATTTACATATTTGTCACTTTCATTTTGTATGTAAATGTTTAAGGCCCAATTTATCCAAATTCACTAATTTTGGGTATAACAATTTTATACCGCTTAATATGTCACTAGTCATTGGCATGTGCCAAACATGCCAATACATGTATTTTATTATAAACCCAAGGTTATTACCCCTGTCCATACGTACGCAACATTATAACATATCTTGGGCTTAACAATTTAGCCCAACTTATAAACATGAAAAAAAAGGGAACACAAAATCATGACATATTCTAGAATTTACATAAAAGTGTGTGGCGCATGAACTTGCAATATAGCGTTTACACTAACATAGATTATGGGTTAAGTAAACTTGCATTCAAATGAGAACATAGCTAACTTGATGTCACATGAAATGGCATACTTTTAAACTTGCCTAAACATGGTTCTATACACATATAACGAGGCATAATGTCAAGTATGTTACACGTCATAAATTTGTCCACTATTTGTCATAAACCAAAGGTGCAAACTAACTTTACATCAAGTCGTCTATTTTTAACATGAAACTAGCATAATTTGTGTAACCATAAGGTATTATCATAAACCCAACTATCACTTGCAAATAATCATAATAATGTATGCAACGGTTTTGGGTCATGTAGGCATAAAAAGGTTTCAACTTGGAACATGTTTACATGAGTCTCAACTTAGACTTAAGAAGGATGTATACTTTTCATGCTAACGACATAGCATAAAGATGTTAAATTCTAGATCATACTACAAGCTTGCAAGTGACTTTATTTTCATACACAAATGTTCAATAGGCTTGCATCAATCAACTTATGCCACAAATATCAACCACAAATTATGACAGAAACATCGCAATACGCAGAATTTACATCATTATCATACAATAGTAAATCCCCAATTTCATTTACATCGAATCACATCTTAATTTCTATTCATATTCAGAAAAACCACTATACTTACAATGGGCGCTGAAATCTTGTTTTCTGGTTTCTGTTATTCTGAATTTGCAAAGCTTTCCTTTGGAGTAGAAAATGTTGCGTAGAAATTAGAATAGACTTATGTTCCTTCTTAAGTTGGTTCATCTCTAAGATTTTCCCTCTTGACGGCTATTCTCCATTCCCTCCCGGCAGCATGACGACTCTAGTTTTATTATTTTTATGTGAATTAGGTTAAGTCTTAGGCTGTTTTTATAGAGTTTCAAGTTGATTTGAGCCGTCAGATGAAGACAGAAGGAATCTAGGCCATACACGTCAAGAGGACCCAATCAAATGCCGACACGTCGGCCCTAGTGACACACTAAGGCTCAGAAATTCGACCAGAACATAGACTAGGCCAGCCAGACCTGACCAGGTCGACAGGGGGGGTCGACCCTATGGTCGACTCTATGGTCGACCTGGGTCCACCAGGTCGACCCTATGGTTGACCTGGGCCCTAGGCAGGAATTTTCCTGCCCAGCCCGGGTCTAGTCCTATTTTTTGAATTTTGAATTCGATTTTCGAGCTATTTGAATTTCAAATAAATTCTGAAACTTTCGGAGGTCATATCTCCTTCGTACGGAGTCCGATTTATGCAAACTCGGGCTCTATCTCAAGCAGAATTTCGAGACGAACGCAATGGTGTAAATTGTTACCCTTAATTCTTAAGTTTTGAATTAAGTATACTATAATTTATCAAATTACTGTTAACCGAAAACTCGGGGTGTTACATTCTCCACTCCTTAAAGGATTTCGTCCTCGAAATCTTCAAGTCTGGAAGAACATATATCCTACCATCCAATCGTCCATCTACTCAACCATCAAACACATGCAACCATTGTCCTTAAAAATCTTCTAATGCTTCATGATCATATGCATAGTGTGTGTATATGTCCGTATCTAATGCAAAATCAGGCGGCCTACTGATTCAGTTGACCTCCTTAATGCAAATTATGTCTGTGCCATGAATCCATTATGTATGCAAATTTTTCTTACTCAAGATTTTCTACATGAGTGCACAATCATTCATACAAATGCAACGTCCATATGATAACACATCAAGTTCAATTCACAAACAAATACATATATGCGAATGAAATATGAAAGTGACTAAGTCGTTCTAGCGCCTATGGTGTGTATATGCATCCACGAGCAACCATTTGCAACCATCAATCATAACATGTTTCAAATACATGTTTACATCCATTGGATTCTTCCTAAGGATCGATGATACGTCCTAGAGGGTATACCTTAAAAGCTAGAAAGTATGTATAAAATTCCTAGAAAAAGAGATCAAGGATGTACCCTTAAGAAAAAGGGTATGATGCGTGTATCTAGTCTTCAGTCTTCTAAGTCGCATCTTCTTGAGCTTCACTATTCTGTACCTTATCTAATTAATCTTCACGATTTCGTAGCTTCTTGTCCTCCATTTCCCAAAACTGTCGTTGATCGGATAGTTGGCTTTTCATTGTCAACTATGTATGCGGAAGTCTATTCCGCGTTTTAGGGGTAAACTCCTAACCTAACCAAATATATACGTGCTCAAGGTCTATCCTGACGGATCGCAAGCCGTTGATAGATGTATCAAGTGATTCCAAGTAGCTAGGCCTAACTGATCCATTAGGGTCGTACGGAATCTTGAGGGTATTCCCTAGGCAAATCAAAAGTCTAACTACCCTCTCTTCACTATTACTAGCTAATCAACCCATGTCTAGAATCAACCCATAGCCCATGAAACCAAAACATTACGCTTAAACTCAACACTTAATGTGGCCGTTCTCAAATCCCTACAAACCAAAGGTAAACGGGCCGAACCACCAATTTGGATCTTAGACTAATTGGGATCTTCAACTATACAAGTACCTAGGTGCAGAGACTCAACTATGGAAGCAGGTATAAACGAATGCGAAGCGCTAAGATCAAAAGAGTACTAATCGAAACGAAAAGCTAAACTTTTCCAATAGAGACTTTTACTATCTCTCTCTTAGGTATTCTGGAGGTGAAAGCATGCATTCGCCCTTTTGCAAATTCTGTCCCTCGTCCTTGCCCTTGTCCTTAATTATACCATGGAAAAGATACCTCCTCTCCTCTTAGGTTTCATAATCCTTTCTTCACAAGTCGAGTTTTACGTCCATGAATTTCTTATCCATACGTTGAGCTCCCTAGCCAAACTCCCTTATCCTCGTCTTTACCATCCTTGTGAAACCATGTTGACAAATTTCTCAAAAGCTGCCTCCATCGCACGGAAAACCGTTCAAAGTTTGAAAGAAAACCGGTCACAGGTGAAACTATGGCTATAGATGGAAGTCGGGCACTACTTTGCCCTTCGATAGGTATCGTAGACTTATCAAGCCTACGGAATCGTGTCGTGATGAGGTTACCTCCTAGAAAGCCAGAAGCCCCAGAGACTCAGGAAAGAGGGAAACAAGGACTCAAACAGAGGATCAAAAGATAGTGTATATGGCTTTGGGGAACATGCCTTTAAAGCAAAAACTTTTCTTTTGAAAATGCTTCTTTTAAAATCGTTGAAAGTAATTTTTCAGATCTTATATCTGATTCGGTAACCTTCAACTCTGATACCACGTGTGATACCCCACATCCGTTAGTGTCACTCACAAAGGGAATGCACTAAGTTCTGTGGAGCATTTAAGGTAAAAGATGCAGATAAATTACAAGACAGACAAATAAAAACAGCGGAAAATAAAACTTTACTTTATTGATAAAATAGTTTGTACAACAATTGCTTTCCAATACCAGAGTATCATCTGTCTTACAAAATAAAGAAGCATAAAATAACATTTATATTCCCCAATGTAGCATAAGGCAGCCATAACAGCAGAAAAGAGAGTCTGAAGCGATATATCCAAGAGTCTTTAAGCTTGAAAAGAGTAACAGTCCATACTAAGCAGAGTTATTCCCTCCCTGACTACCTTGGGGGGGGGAACGGAAGAAAAGAAGACAAAAGAAAACATAGAGTCAGACATAAAGCCTGGTAAATCTAGTGGTACTTCGGTATATGAATAAGGAAAAAGGACATGACAGGCATAAACTGAAAATGGGAAAATACCATAAACTAAGTTAAAGCGGTTAGGATCGAAATTAATATCGTACCCCATACTAATCTCTGCACCACCGAATTAGTATCCCAACTAGTAATATGTACAAGGATGATTACGTGACCCCAATCCCTGTAATTGCGGTTGTCTTTAGGTGTACATCTATTATTTATTACCTAGATCTAATCTAGGGTTTTCTTATCGAGCGCTTCCTAGATTCGACTAGGGTTTATGCGACTTATCTAATACTTCTCGGATTCAGGATTTATGCCACCTAGGTCCAATTAGGGATTATGCTACCTGTCGAATGATGCCCCTAGTCTAGGACACACTACCAAGAGTGGTATATGTTCCTAGACTTTCCCCACGTAAGTGTCGCGAATCGTTTATCGTTGTCTAGATGCACATGTACACTATATGTGCGGCCCAAGTCCCGTAACAGGGCTAATCAAGAGATATGGAACTCGGTCGGGAGCTTTAAGTTATCTGCCGATGCAGATGCTAAGGTCTGTTTTCCTACCAGTGGTTATGGCCCCACGTGACCCCTCCCTCAACTAATGAAAGGCAATCCAAGAAAATCAAGCACGAGAATTATACTTCTGCCACCTATGCCCCACTTTCCTATTGGCCAGCCTCACCCATAACTAGATAGCAAGTATATGGTCTGTTGTTCTCTGCCTTTCTGCATGCGTACTATGATTGACTGAAGATGGTAGGTAGACGACGAGTTGCTATCACAGGGCTACTGGTCTCGCCGAATCATGCTGGTCCATCCTAGTCTTTAGGTTGCCTTGTATTGCAACCAAGGCATACCCTTGGTTCTTCTAACGCAGACCTTAACCTCTGTGAGCCCAGGAGGATCATCTGCAACCTCACAGAGGGATACCAAGAGTACCCTCACGTCCCCTCGAAGCCTCGGGCTTCATAACCCAATTCGTTGGAGCCTTCTTTAAAAACAGATGGATGTTCGCTCCTTCTCGTGTTCTACTAAGGTTTACTACTTAGTTTTCTTAACTAAGGTTTACTACTTAGTCCTCTTAACTTTAAACTAAGGGTTATCACTTAGTTTCCTGAATCGTTCGTTTCATAACTAAGGTTTCCAACTTAGCCCTCTTAACTAAGGTTTACTACTTAGTTCTCTTCCTCATAAAGTTGGTTAAGTGTCATTAGTCAATTCAAGTTAACTCAACCCCTTCCTTTGTCATATTAAGCTAGTTAAGTGTTACCTGTAGCTCATGTTGACTTAACCCTACCACAAACCAAGCTATATTGGTTAAGTATTTCTTATTACATAATCCTACCCATTCATCTTGTATTGGTTAAGTGTTCCCCTTAGTCAACTTAACCTTAACATCTGTTTAATTAACATGTTCTAATGGTTAAGTATGGTCCATTCCCGTTTTAACTTAACCTTACCACAAATCAAGTTATACCAGTTAAGTGTTTCTTGTTTACTTAACCCTACCCATTCTTCCTGCTACACCAGTTAAGTATTTACTATTAACTTATCCTTAGTCACCTATCTTGTTATATTGGTTAAGCCTTTACTTAACCTTACCCACTCGTCTAGTCAACATATTAAATTGGTTAAGTGTCCGGAATTAACCTAACCCCTCTCATCATTTTAGTTAACATGTTGAATTTGGCTAAGTGTATTAAATTTACTTAACCCTACCAATCCTAGCTTAGCTTTAATTATCTTATTAAAGCACCAACCACCCACATTAGACAGGTATTGTTGTGGCTGCCTGTATGCCAGTCGGTTCCGGGCAGTCTTACGCCACAACTCAGTCTAACCTCGGGTCTTTATCGGGCTCAATGCCTTAACCTCTCACATTGGATAGGTATTGTTGTGATTACTGGACAGCCGGGCGGGTCCGGGCAGGTTTACATCACAACTCAATCCAACCTCGGGTTAAGCATATTCGTATTGTCTAAATTTACATAATTGTCACTTTCATTTTGTATGTAAATGTTTAAGTCCCAATTTATCCAAATTCACTAATTTTGCGTATAACAATTTTATACCGCTTAATATGTCACTAGTCATTGGCATGTGCCAAACATGCCAATACAGGTATTTTATTATAAACCCAAGGTTATTACCCCTGTCCATACGTACGCAACATTATAACATATCTTGGGCTTAACAATTTAGCCCAACTTATAAACATGAAAAAAGGGAACACAAAATCATGACATATTCTAGAATTTACATAAAAGTGTGTGGCGCATGAACTTGCAATATAGCGTTTACACTAACATAGATTATGGGTTAAGTAAACTTGCATTCAAATGAGAACATAGCTAACTTGATGTCACATGAAATGGCATACTTTTAAACTTGCCTAAACATGGTTTTATACACATATAACGAGGCACAATGTCAAGTATATTACATGTCATAAATTTGTCCACTATTTGTCATAAACCAAAGGTGCAAACTAACTTTACATCAAGTCGTCTATTTTTAACATGAAACTAGCATAATTTGTGTAACCATAAGGTATTATCATAAACCCAACTATCACTTGCAAATAATCATAATAATGTATACAACGGTTTTGGGTCATGTAGGCATAAAAAGGTTTCAACTTGGAACATGTTTACATGAGTCTCAACTTAGACTTAAGAAGGATGTATACTTTTCATGCTAACGACATAACATAAAGATGTTAAATTCTAGATCATACTACAAGCTTGCAAGTGACTTTATTTTCATACACAAATGTTCAATAGGCTTGCATCAATCAACTTATGCCACAAATATCAACCACAAATTATGACAGAAACATCGCAATACACAAAATTTACATCATTATCATACAATAGTAAATCCCCAATTTCATTTACATCGAATCACATCTTAATTTCTATTCATATTCAGAAAAACCATTATACTTACAACGGGCGCTGAAATCTTGTTTTCTGGTTTCTGTTATTCTGAATTTGCAAAGCTTTCCTTTGGAGTAGAAAATGTTGCGTAGAAATTAGATTCGACTTATGTTCCTTCTTAAGTTGGTTCATCTCTAAGCTTTTCCCTCTTGACGGCTATTCTCCATTCCCTCCCGGCAGCATGACGACTCTAGTTTTATTATTTTTATGTGAATTAGGTTGAGTCTTAGGCTGTTTTTATAGAGTTTCAAGTTGATTTGAGCCGTCATATGAAGACAGAAGGAATATAGGCCATACACGTCAAGAGGACCCAATCAAATGCCGACACGTGAGCCTTAGTGACACACTAAGGCTCAGAAATTCGACCAGAACACAGACCAGGCCAGCCAGACCTGACCAGGTCGACAGGGGGGTCGACCCTATGGTCGACTCTATGGTCGACCTGGGTCCACCAGGTCGACCCCCAGGTCGACCCTACGGTCGACCTGGGCCCTGGGCAGGAATTTTCCTGCCCAGCCCGGGTCTGGTCCTATTTTTTGAATTTTGAATCCGATTTTCGAGCTGTTTGAATTTCAAATAAATTCTGAAACTTTCAGAGGTCATATCTCCTTCGTACGGAGTCCGATTTACGCAAACTCGGACTCTATCTCAAGCAGAATTTCGAGACGAACGCAATGGTGTAACCCGTTACCCTTAAATAAGTTTTGAATTAAGTATACTATAATTTATCAAATTACTGTTAACCGAAAACTCGAGGTGTTACAGGACCACCTTCCGACAGTGTATCTCTAGAGAGGAATACACCGGGTTCAACAAGAACATCTTGCAACCCAGGCTAAACATGACCGGTCACTCATTTAGCTTGAGTGTACCGAATGTATTATCAACAATGGTTGGGATCAGCAACCGTTTCCCGAAAGGGACAGCATCGAATATTGATTATAGAAGTAAATGAAACTCTAGATCAGGAGACAATACACCCTACTTGGCAGCTAACCACTTAGCCATGCGACCTACCCGATTTTATACCATTTCCTGGTTGTGAGGCTATAGGCCACGCTTATCTCTGACAGATCACACCTTTATTCACTTTGAATGTCACATCGTCATACCCGCCAAACCACAAATTGATTTCCCCAAAAATACTACGGGTATACAGCTAAGAGAAACGAATTTCTCCGCCACCAAACGTAAATACGTTTGAAGATATCAACTTATGCGATCTATTAAATATACTCTGTCAGACATTCTTCCATACAAGTCGTCCTGGGACTGGACAGACCGAAGACACTATTCTGTAAACAGGACAGCCCTTGCATAACTCCATCTTCAATTATCTTCATCATATTTGATCGCAACGCTAATGCCCATACAAAGTGGTTTTCAGATAATGAATCTGATCCCGGTCTCTCCGTATTGACGACGGAAAAATGGTCAAAAACTTTGATAGTCGGTGAGTTAACTATCAAAGAAAAACATGTGTGCAAACATAGATATTATTTCCAGATGGAAATTCAACCGATCAATCATCAATCAACATTTATTCATTTCCCCATTTCTCGTTTCCATATATTCATCAAATCCTTATTTTCTCATTTTAGAAAATATACATTATTAACTTTGGAAAACGTTTCCATTTCTGACTCACACATCACTATCTTTTCACATATATCAGTCTCTAACTATAAACTAGTAAGAGAATAACCCCCTACGTATTAACCCCGAAGGCCGAAACCAACATCAGATCAATACCCAGATAACTGTTCAATTTAACTAATCTCCAGTCAGTTTCTAATTCCTTTAACTCCATTTAATTCCTATTTCAAACCCTATTTCCTTTATAAATATTTTATTTGCAAAATATTTACTTAAATCCTTTATTCACATTAAATGTAAATAATATTTTTTCTTTGCAATCAAAACAGTTTGATTTCGTATTTAAAACAATATCCAAATCCAATTTCTATTTATACTTATAATTATAGAATTTTTTTATATAAAATCTCATTTTATATTCAACACTTTAATAATTCCATTAATAAATCTCTTTAACACTACGTTCATATTCAGTTCAAATATCGATGTTAAAATCGATTCTTACTTCTCTATATAAGTTCTGACTTATATATTCCATTTATCCAATGATAAATATTTTACTTAATTTATAAAATATTATTTATAAATTAATCTGCTCCATTTATCTGTTTACTTCTTTATATAAGTTCAGACTTATATATCTTTATTTATCCAATGATAAATATTTCCCTTAATTTATAAAATATTATTTATAAATTATTTTTCTCAATTCATCTGTTAAAACATATTTTTTATTAATATCTATTTTAAATAAATCAATTCATATCTCTATTATAACTCGAAATCCCCTTTTTATAATTCTATTCATTTTCCAAATATTCCTTTTTATAAAATCTGTTGATTTTATAAAATACTTTTATTTCGATATACAGTTTGAAATCTTCCTTTTTTATAAAATTCTTCGATTTTATATAACATCTTATTTCAATACACTTATTGAAAAATTCCTTTTTACATTTCAGTATTTCATATGGTATTTAAAATACCAAATAACATGACTAGTGTCATCATGATCAATCACAGATTATATATCACACCATATATCACAATATATGAAAACAAACAGTATAATAAATATTGAGGAATCCAGTTGGATCCCTCCAACCTGTTTCCCTGCATCCACAAATGTTAAACAATTAAGATAACATTGATTTCATTTCAATATGAAATATTCTGATAAAAAAATCAATATTTGATTAACGGTTTATATATATATATATATATATATCGTTATCTATAATTTCAACCAATACATCAGCAATTCAACAAAGCAATCAACACACAACAATCAACCATCATTTATCGATACTAGATTATATTTATAAAAATATAAAATGTACAGAGTTGGTGAGAATTACTCAAATTAGACGATCATCGTTAAATAACGATAATTGTCGGTTGATTCAGACAGTCATTTATTTCGCTATAAATTGTTACGAGCTCCAATTCACTCACAATCAGTTCCATCGTGTAGCCGTCATCCATACATGCCAGCTGATCCTGTTTCGTCCAATTTGGATAATGTATGCAGAAGTTATTGAGTTTACAATTTAATACCTTAATTAAATTAACATTTAAACTAAAGTGTTTGTTATTTGGGCTTTACCCATCTAATTTCTGGCCCACCCAATCTTTGAAAGCTCAGCCCGCCAACGCATCTTCTTCCTTGATCTCCAGAACACGTCCATGCTGCTCCACCATTTTCCAAAGCTCCCATCCTCACTTCTCATCATCTACTCTACCCATTTTCAATTAAAAGAACCATACCTCTTCTCTTCACGTTTCCCATCCTCCCAAAATCACCCTGCTAAGATCGAACTCTTCTATATGAGGCAACTCCAGGTCACGCACCACGTCATTGTGGAAAACATCGAAACTTTTTGTCATAGAAATTCTCAGATCTTAGCATACCAGCTCGTTTTCACTTCCTCACTCCACGGACAACCTTTAAACTCGAATTTGATGCTTCAACGTTCAACTTCTTAAACACTGTACGAACTCCATACAACTCTCGTTAATCCGTCCTTCGAGTAGCCTCACTTCTCAAGACATGCCTGCATGCTCCCTTTACTTCAATGATCCCTTACCTCATTATAAATGTTGATGACCTTCTCCATGTAAACCCATTCGCACTTCTAACATCTCCCTCTCCCCGCATCTGGTTGATTACATAGCTCATCGCCAAACTCCTTCCGACAACACTTCGACCCAACTTCGAAGTACCCAGACCCAAACGCTAATAGTGCTGCCCCCTTCCATCGTTGAACACTATCGCTACCCATATGCGAACTGCATATACAGTTTCTCAACCACCCAAACTTGCGTCTTTATCCCTTATCCAGATCTATTACATCTGTATGCCACTTCGCTCCTCCCCGACAACAAACAAACACTTGAATTTCCTTCATCAAACCGACTGTCAACTTCGCGGCACCTCAGTAACGTGCGACCCAGAAAATCACCATACATCAAATGAACAGCTCCAGTACTTCGTGACCTCCCCACTGCCTCACGTTTGAAAAACCCATCCCATAAGTTTCTCCAACCCGCCCCATCATAGCAGTACTTCATCTTCCTCCCATACTGACCCGCGGTAACCACCACTTCTGACGATGAACTGACCCCGCCGTGACACCTGACTAACTCGCTACCCTCGACTCTCTCCGTTGACGCCTCGAACTCCGGTGAAACCTCCCCTGACTTGCGCTGTGGTAAAGAAACTGCAACAACTATTTTCCTGAACCCATCTATATAATATAGAAATGACGAGAGGGGTGAGAAGGACAGTAAGAATATGAAAGCGAGGATTTATAGTGGAGGATCTATACGGATTTAAATGTTTGAAGCTGTAAGGGAAGGCTTGGACATGAATTCTCCACGGTTTTGTTTTCAGGAAGAATAAACAAGCCACCCCATTTTTCGTGAATATATATATATATATATTATATTATATATATAGTCAAATTCTTTTATTTGGTGAGGAAATAAACGTGGTGGTTGGTTGAGGATATTGTGTTTTCATTTTCTAGTTTTAGAATGAGAGAGCACGTTCAGTATTTATTGGGCGCGAAGACTTCAAGACTAAGTATTAGGCATTAGTAGGTTGTACACCCTTAGACGTTAGGCTTGCAGAACTATAAATGGATTGATTTGTCTAAACATAGCGTGGCAGACTGGCAGTTGATAGGAGGGATGAGTTTGAAAAGATGGGTACGAAACTAAGTCACTAAGGAACAAAATATAAATATATATATGGGGTACGGTTGTTTCCATTGTATAGCATGTTAGTTTGAACGTGATTATGCCTGGTCGTATAAATGGAAAACTGAACTATTTTTAACAAATACTACTATTCGTAAGGTATACCCTACTATGTAAAACTCCATTCCCCTACAAGCCGCTATGGACAAAAATAAAAATATAATCATGTCGAGTGGGGTGTCATGATTTCAAAACTATAATAATATAGACTAGTTAACTTATTCTGTAGGACCCCAAAATGCTGGTTTAGGGTGTCAAACACTTCAAACAAAAAGTTGCTTATTTTCCAAAATAAAAATTACAGTAAAATCCTAAAATTTTAATTATAACTACGTCTCGAATATCTCGTCCAAATTCGAAATAATTAATTTATAATAATTAAATTATCGTTATGCTTTATAAACGATTTTACAGCGACTATTACAAAATTTGATTTGGACATAACTTGCAATTTATACAACGAAATCTTGATTCGTCACTTCCATTAGAAAAATATACTTCAGCAGCTCCGAACGTTTCTTGTTTCATAGAAATCCGGCTTAAAACGGCTTTTGTATATTCATTTAAAGTTCGAATCGCCAAATTACGAACTACCGCGCCATTTCGGGCTCGATTATAATTAAAATATAATTTATACGTTCAACCATCGTTAATTAAATATATTCATTATCGTAATTCAATTTTAAACTGAATTATATATTTTTAATTTTCCAATTCACACAATATTGCCATTTCAGCTAATTCTGGTTAATTCAGAATTAAATATATTATTTAATTATTATATTAATTAAATATTCAAAGTTATTTAATTCAAGCCAATAAATAACCAAATCCTTATTTAAACAATTAAAAAATTTATTAAATCGTAAAAATACGGGACGTTACACAGCAACTCCCATCAAAGGCATCAGTAGCCATCCATTCGATGTGAAGATCATCAGTCTTGCACTGTCTTCATATCTTCGACTTCTAATCATCGATCAATTATTTGAAATGAGAATTAACTCAGCCTTTTCAAATAATTCACGTATATTTAGAATTCAAATCAATTCATTTCCTGGTTAAATTATTTGACATCCATAATTTAGTTCATAAATATAATTTTCATGTCAAACACATTCAACCATCTAATATCCAATAAAACGAGTAAATTCAGTTTATTTCCATTCCATATCGTTTATAATATTTTATAACGATTTATCGCTATTTTTATTTATTTAAAAATAGCCCATTTATTTAAATGACGCTTCAGGCCATAACGTGGCCATGGCGCTGTTTTTCTTCAGATTTGATTTACACATATCTGAAAATCTAACCGTTGGATCTTTACAAATTTTATATCATTGGAAAGATCTTTTCAAAGCGGACCCAACGGTTCTAATTTTGGGAAAATCCGACGGTCGGATCTCCCGGTACAATCATTTAAAGTTACGATTTCAAAACACGAACTACAGCGTCATTATTTGTTTTATTATAATTATATATATATATATATAATTCATTCTGGCGCTGTTTTTATTCAGATTTGAATTAAACATTTCACACAATCTAACCATTGGATCTTTATAAATTTGATATCGTTGGAAAGATATTTTCAAAGCGAATCCAATGGTTCCAGTTTTGGGGAAATCCGATGGCCGGATTTCTCAGTATAATCATTTAAAATCACGATTTCAAAACACGAACTACAGCGTCGTTATTCATTTTATTTTAATTATATTTATATATATATATAAATCATTCTTCGATTTCTAAACCATTTTCTATTCATGTACGCGTTAAAAATAATATTTTTAACTAACAAATATTTATTTCAACACATAAATATTTTTACCAATTCATATATATAATAAAAATGTTATTTTTATTGTTAAAACAATTTATTTCAAACATGAATATTTTTAGCGATTCATATATTTAATAAAAATGTGATTTTTATTGTTAAAACAATTTATTTCAAACATGAATATTTTTAGCGATTCATATATATATATATATAATAAAAAGGTGATTTTTATTGTTAAAACAATTTATCCATAATATGAATATTTTATCAATATATGAATATATTTCAACACATGAATATAAATCAAACACATAAATGTTTCGGAAAATTTCGGCAGCATAACGGTAGGGTAGTTAAAGCCGGCACTGTCCCGAGTACGGCTCCTCGCGCTACCTTAGGCCTTGCAGCATTTACAAGGGGTATTTCATTTTTCCTATACAATTTTTCAACCCATCTACCCACTTTCTGTTTCCCACCCTAATTTCTTTTCACAACAATGTGAATATACCACAAACACAACCAATGTTTTTACAACCACAATCAATCAATTCCAAACCACAATCCAAATTATCACAACCAATATATATCGTCCATGGTTTGTGGACGAGGGGAGTGTATATATATATATTTATATACACACACGTATATAAATATATTTCGATTTCATTTCAATTTCATCTCAACTCCATTCAACGCACATATGATTTTTACAACGTATACATAACTTATACATCGCACATATAATTTATACAACGCTTATACATGAGGTGTACAATGTTTATATAACTTATAGATCGATCATATAATTTATACATCGCCATTCCATTCAATTTTGAATTTAGAAATCTCACATTGGGTTGCACTCCTTCAAAAATGGTA
Source organism: Allium sativum (assembly GCA_030737875.1). NCBI lineage: Eukaryota > Viridiplantae > Streptophyta > Magnoliopsida > Asparagales > Amaryllidaceae > Allium > Allium sativum. The sequence goes on from CM060924.1 coordinate 881,844,594, forward strand.
GGATTCTCCAAAAATTCTCCGGTCTCTTCTAGAATGTAGAAGACGTCGCCACGAGTCAAATGTCTCTGGTTTCACTGGATTTCGATAACATAGCAAAAAGATATGATTTTTATTCCATTAATCAAGTTTGCAACGCTTTTAAATGTCGTATTCCTTTTAATTAAATACAGGTCGTACCTTTTCAGAATGATTCAAAACTAGGTCACGAGATTGCGTGCAAACGGTGGAGCTTGAGGGCGATCAGCCTATACCACGTTGTCGGGGGTGGAGAGGCACGCCAGGGGGTGGGGTCGAGGTCGAACTCGGTGGTGGCAATGAACGGCGGCGGCGGTTTGAAGTTCAAAACTTTGAGGAAGCAAATACTATTTTTATTTGTCCTCTTAAATTCCTATAATCACACACTGACCCCAAAAATCACGAAAACCGGCATGCAGCTACAGTTTGACATTACGGTCCCAACGAAACTAGTTTCGTCGAATTCCGACTCCGTTTGTTCACACAGCGTATTTTTAACTGTCAAAATATCGACTGTTTTTCACTCTAAAAATTCGTACGGCCACATAGTGACTCTAAAAATCACGAAACTTGGAACCTAGCAATAATTTGATGTTGCTGATCCAACAAAATTAGTTTTGTCGAATTCCGACTTCGTTTGCAAAAGTGGCTATTTTTTAAGCTCTAAATAACCATTTAAATATATAAATATATTTAAATATAATTAAATTAAATATAAATAAATTTGTATTATTGTATATATTCACAGTGGAATACCATACAACTCCAGAATAATCCTATATGGTTTCTAACTTGATATTTCATCATCAGAGTTATATCGATATTCGATTTATATTTAAATCCTTTTAAAATATAAATAAATTATAAAGGGAATTCCACAGCGACTTTTCTAAAATTTGATTTGGACATAAATCAAAATCTACACGACAAAATCCTGATTTTTCTCTTCCACTAGAAAAATATACTTCACCAGCTCCTAACGTTTCTTGTTTCACAGAAATCCGACTTAAAACGAATCCTGTACATTCAGTTGAAGTTCGAATCGCCAAATTACGAACTGCCGCGCCGTTTCAAGCTCGATTATAATTATAATATAAATTATACGTTCAAATGGCATTTATAAATATATTCGTTATTCAAATTCAATTCCAAACTGAATTGCATCTTATAAATAATCCCATTCACACGATATTGTGAATTCCACCATTACTGATTATTTCTGAATTAAATATATTATTTAATTATTATTTTAATTAAATATTCAATACAATTTAATTAATCGACCATTTGAATTCTAAATCACTATTTATATAATTAAATAAGTTAATTATATATCGCAGAAAATACGGGTCGTTACAATTCCTATCTATTTTCAAATCAGTTCAATATTTGATTCAATTTGCATAAATTTATCTTTCATTCTCTTATTGATTAGATTAATTATCATTCCAATATTTTGATTAGTCAAATTCATAATCACACAACACAACCAATAATCAATTTATTGATTAACTTTTTTAAATATATACTAATTAATTTATATACTCTTTTAAAGTCATATTTGCTAAGATCAGACTATATAATTAAAAAAATTACATCCACGAAAAGGAAACAACAACAAAGTAGAAAACAATAGTAAAGTAGAAAACAAAACGGAAATACCAAATACTGTAAATGTTCCTTGCACCAGAGTTAATCAAAGATGTCCACCCTGCAATTGGGATAAGCTTGCTTAATGCTCTCTTCTATTTCCCAAGTACAGTCTCGCGGATCTCCACTCCATTGCACTTTGACTAAGTGAACCTTCTTGTTCCTCGGCTCTTTAGTTTCTTTGCCAATAATCTTTATCGGCTCTTTCCACATAGCTAATTCTGGAGTAATTTCTAAATATTGTTGCGCGACTTCTTCCACGACCAAGCCTGGATCATGTACATGCTTTCGAAGTTGCGACACGTGAAACACATCATGTACTCCAGGCAATTGAACCCTTTAAGCAAGAGTTCCAATCCGTTCAAGTATAGGAAATAGACCAATAGATCTAGGTGCCAATTTCCCTGTTTTGCCAAATCGAACTACACCTTTCATCGGAGAAACCTCAAATACACATAGTCACCAACAACTAATGCTAAATCTCTTCTTCTCGAGTCTGCATAGCTCTTCTGTCGGCTTTGAGCTGTCTGCAATCGTTTCTTAATGAAATCTACTTTGTCCGAAGCTTCGCGAATCATATCGGGTCCCAATACGAGTCTATTGCCAGGTTCTACCCAACATGCGGGAGATCTACACGGTCGACCATACAATGTTTCGAATGGTGACATTTTCAGGCTCGCTTGGTAGCTGTTGTTGTATGAGAACTCAGCTAAGTGCAAGTGGTCTTCCCATGATCCGCCAAAATCAATAACACATGCCCACAATAAATCTTCTAGTATACGGTTCACCCTCTCAGTTTGACCATCTGTTTAAGGATGATAAGCGGTGCTCAAGTTCAGTTTTGTTCCCAATTCTGCTTGGAATGCTTCCCAAAATTTACTAGCAAAAATCGGGTCACGATAACTAATGATACTCATGTGAACTCCATGCAATTTAACAATTTCCCTAAAATAAATCTGTGCTAGACTTTGAGCGGTTCTATTTGATCTGACAGGTATAAAATGGGCAGTCTTCTTGACACAATCTACGATCACCCATATACTATCATTTCCTTTCCCGGTTCTGGGCAAGCCATCTATGAAGTCCATAGATATTTATTCCCGCTTCCAATTTGGAATTTCCAATGGTTGCAACAATCCGGCGAGTTTCTGTTGATCGCTTTTGACTTGTTGACAGGTGGAACACCGACTAACATATAAAGAAATGTCTCTTTCCATAGATCTCCACCAGAAAGTGCATTTGATATCATTATACATTTTACTCACTCTTGGATGGATACTAAGTTTGGATTTGTGACATTCATCCAGCACTTCTCTCCAGAGCTCAGAAATGTTTGGAACACAAATTCGGCCTTTTAACCTCAGAATCCCTTCATTATCAATCTGAAAACTCGAGGGCTCGCCTTTCTGAATTCTCTCTTTGATCCTCTGAATGAATTGATCATCCTTCTGAAGAGCAGATATAATATCAATCAATGAAGGCGTAATTATAAGATTGGCGATGATTACATTCTTTCTGCTGAGCGCATCAGCTACAACATTGGCTTTCCCCGGAGTATACAAAATATCAAGATCATATGCCGCGAGAAATTCTAGCCAACGCTGCTGCCTCATATTCAGATAATTCTGGGTGAATAAATACTTCAATGATTGATGATCGGTGTATAATTCGAGCTTATCACCCAATAGATAATGTCTCCAGATTTTCATAGCAAATACGATGGCTAACAATTCAAGATCGTGAGTTGCATAATTCTTCTCATGCGGCTTCAACTGACAGCTAGCATAAGCGACTACTTGGCCTCTTTGCATTAATACTGCACCAAGACCTTCTTTAGAAGCATTTGTCCAGACTTTCAAGTCTTGATTGCCATCGATAATTGTTAACACTGGAGCAGTGGTCAATATTAACTTCATCTCTTGGAAAGCTGTCTCACATTCTGGAGTCCAATTGAATCTTGCGTGCTTCTTTGTAAGCTTTGTTAAGGAACTAAATATCTTTGAAAAATCTTTAACGAACTTCCGATAATAACTAGCCAATCCAAGAAAACTTCGGACTTCTGTGGGTGTAGTTGGCTGCTTCCAATCTTGGATAGCTGTAATCTTACTGGGATCCACAAAAATTCCTTCTTTTGAAACGATGTGACCAAGGAACTTGACTTCTTCTTGCCAGAATATACATTTGGAAAATTTGGCTTTTAAAACATTATTTCTCAGAATTTCTAACACTTGCTCCAAATGTTTCGCGTGCTCACTCTCTGACTTAGAGAAGATCAATATGTCATCAATGAAAGCCAGTACAAATTTATTCAATACTTCCCTGAATACTTTGTTCATTAGATCGACAAAATACACTGGAGCGTTACATAAGCCGAACGGCATTACTAACCACTCATAGAATAAATCGGGACCTCTGAATGTTGTCAGAGGAACACATTCTTCAACAATATGAAGCTGATGGAAACCTGTAGCTAGGTCCATTCGTGAAAATATTGCGCGCCATTCAATCGATCCAACGAAACATCAATTCGCAGCAATAGATATTTATTCTTTAATGTTTGCTTGTTCAAGTCACGGTAATCCACACATAGTCTGAGAGTAGACTTTGGGACAAACACCACTGCTGCTCCACAATCAGAGAAACTAGGCCTGATCAGACCCTTCCATACAAGTTGTCGAGTCTGATTGTCTAATTCTTCTTTCTCCTTCAAGGTCATTCTTCGAATAGCGTTCACTACCGGCCTTGCATTCGGAATGAAAGCGATTTTGAAATCGATTTCTCTACGCGGAGGTATGCTAACAACTTCTTCAAACACATCCGCATAATTCTTGACGACAGGAATATTTTCTATGTCAACCGGAACATTCTCTGTTACGACAGGGATCTTTTCTATTTGAGTAGGAGAAACATCCAGAGCTGACCAAAAGTCTTTTCTATCTGAATTCGGACCTTCACATGGAATGGTTATATAATTCCCTGATTTAATCTTTGCCCTAACGACTCTGTCGGCGCATTTAACCTCAGCCTCATATTTGGTTAACCAATCCAATCCCAAAATAAGATCAAATTCTGTGAAATTCATGACGATCGAGATGGTAGGGAACCGATAACAGGAAAAAGAAACAGGCACCCCCACAAATCCAACAAAGATCGAGGGAACCCCCAACCGGATTATGGACAGTGATGGGTTCTTTAAGCTTTTTCAGTTTCAAATCCAGTTTCTTAACCGCATTACTTGCAATAAAGATTCGCGACGTGCCTGTATCAAACAGTACCTTAACTGGAATGTTTTTGACAGTAAGCGTGCCTTCCAAAACATCTGGCCTCGCTTGACTGACTGAGGGTGCTGGAGTTTCTACCACTTCATTTACATGTACTGCTTCAGATTTCTTTGATAAACGGCACTCTCTTGCAACATGACCTGCTTGGTGGCACTCATGGAATTTCCTTTCACCATGTGGGTTCTTTTGCTTCTTAGTGGGTTTAAATCCACTATTTATTCGTTTCTTTAAAGATATGCAATTCCCTTGCTTATGGCAGTTATTGCATATGGCAATCGTTACTAGTTCTTTCTCATATTTAACCCTTTTTCGATTGACTTTAGGCTTTTTACTGACCCCAGACTTCGTACTTGCCTCGGGCTGCGTACTTGTCTCTGGGCTATCAGTTTCAAATTTCCTTTTATTGCTAGAACTATATTCCTCTTCGTCCTCCAAAAGGCCTTGCCTATCAAGATCTTCATACTGGTAAGCTATATATATCATTTCAGAAAAAGGTGGCTTCACATGTGCAGTTACACTACTTTGGTATTTTCTTTGAAGCCCATTAATAAACCTCATATTCTTCCTCTTTGGATTTTGAATTAGATGCGGGGCAAAACGAGAAAGTTCATTGAATTTCTTATGATATTCCGGAATGGTCATATCTCCTTGAATCAAATAGTAGAATTCATCGTATAGCCGATCAGTTGCTTCTGGAGGGATAAATCTTTCATTGAATATTTCTTTAAATCTATCCCAGGTAATATTACCTTCTGGATTATCCTTAATGACAGTTTCCCACCAGATTAAAGCTTCGTCTTTGAGTGCCCAAGATGCCAGTAATCTTTTCTGATCATCCTTCAAGCTTTGAACCTTCAAAAATTCTCTCAGCAGAGCACATCCATGCTTGTGTTTCAATAATGGATTCTTTGCCGAAGAATGGTACTCCACCCAGATTTCGATACTTCTTTAATAGAGCTTCAATATCCGGTTCTGACCTACCTCTTCTACTTCTGCCACTCATTTTCTACGATGTCTGCAAATAGCAGACAAAGTGTCAGGCCAACAAAAAAGATATTGTAAAGCAAAGAGACATATACTTGAATGTACATGTGTCTATTGGGGTGTATTTTATTCTGCTTTACTCATTCAAGGATATTACTGATCCTTTCTATAATGAGTAATTCGTCCTAGAACACTACTGGTTCTATTTCTGACGAGTTCGTTAATATGTTATATTCCAGAACTAAGCTTAACCAAAGCTCTGATACCATGTGTGACGACCCCAAACCCCCGTTCCATGGTGGCAAGGGTAATCTTTGGAATATAACACAAAAACAATAACAACAGAACAGAAATATATCAATACACTAGATAATGTACAACAAAATATACCGGATAAATATAAGTTACACAGTATACAGGATCACACTTAGTACAACATACAGTTTCAGCTTTATATAAAATGTCTACAGCGGAATCAAACATATATAACATGAGATGAACAACATGAAAGAAGTGATAGAATCCATCTTCAGCTCCATAGCTATCCAGAGAGTCTGCTAAAACCTGAACCCAAATACAAGGCTGCCCGTGTAGAAAATAGGGCACCCGAGTTTGCAAAGTGAAACAAACTACGAGTCAGTCATGGGACTGGTATGAGAAATCTACTTAACTTATTTTATTATAAGGCCAATCACAGGACCAAGCCGCTAACGCAGAACGGGTTTACTCCATTGGATTGCCAGTGCTTAAAACAAGTAAATCATTTAAACATCGCAATGCTTTTTACAATAATGAAGCCATTATAAGACTCAGGTCCCATCACACAATGCAACGCAAGACGGAGGATAGAATTTTACCTTATAATGGCCAAAATATGCTTGATACGTATAAAACAAAAGCATTTGATATTATTACTAGTGTTTATATGTTTTAAAAAACAATTTCAATCATAAGTATCAATCATGGGTACCATATATCATGTCGCCATATATAGGTTTACTATCAAAACCGCACGATGTCGTATTTGGAAATTGGATTTCCGTCATGAACCAAGGCAAGGGATCGTCCCTACCACTTCGAGACAATCTAGCCCATGTCTCAGGAAAGTACTCTGTCAAGCCTTTGGATCGTCAGGGTCGGTCCACATGGAGTGGATTAAAATGCCTGAACACTGCGTTTCCCCGCCCTATGGGGCGTAAAACTGACCGGTATATCTATCAAACCATCCATCGGCTCCGTAGAGACCGAAATAACCGAGGCGCCTCGCATTCCAACATCCACATAAGTCCAACTTGTCAGGGCTTGTAAACCATTGACACCACTTCTAACTAGAAAGAAACGCATGTCCTCCCTGATGTCCTCTCCCGTTTCTGGTTCGTACCGGGGTGTGAGGCTCGCAAATTAACGTTATACACAAAGCTATGTTATTTAAAGTCGTGCTTTGATCATCAACCATAAGACTCTGCTTTGCAACAAAAGCCTTGATCACAGCATCTCTGCATGCCATGTTGTCAATCTACAACGTCAGACACCCATCTATTTACAAGTCTGTTCTGGGTCTGAACGAAACCGGAGGCACCTTATTCTTCATCCCATATGTCCAATACAGGAGAGAGTCCCTCGCACATCCGAACGATTAACAAGTACGTCCGGACAACCACCACTGTAACCCCTTCAGGGAAGCAACTCCCATTAAAGGCATCAGTAGCCATCCATTCGATGTGAAGATCATCGGTCTTGCACCGTCTTCATATCTTCGACTTCTAATCGTCGATCAATTATTTGAAATGAGAATTAACTCGGCCTTTTCAAATAATTCATGTATATTTAGGATTCAAATCAATTCATTTCTTGGTTAAATTATTTGACATCCATAATTCAGTTCATTAATATAATTTTCATGTCAAACACATTCAACCATCTAATATCCAATAAACCGAGTAAATTCGGTTTATTTCCATTCCATATCGTTTATAATATTTTATAACGATTTATCGCTATTTTTATTTATTTAAAAATAGCCCATTTATTTAAACGACGCTTCAGGCCATAACGCGGCCATGGCGCTGTTTTTCTTCAGATTTTATTTACACATATCTGAAAATCTAATCGTTGGATCTTTACCAATTTTATATCGTTGGAAAGATCTTTTCAAAGCGGACCCAACGGTTCCAGTTTTGGGAAAACCTGACGGTCGGATCTCCCGATACAATCGTTTAAAGTTACGATTTCAAAACACGAACTACAGCGTCGTTATTCGTTTTATTTTAATTATATTTATATATAAAAAAATATAATTCATTCTGGCGCTGTTTTTATTCAAATTTGAATTAAACATTTCACACAATCTAACCGTTGGATCTTTACAAATTTGATACCGTTGGAAAGATATTTTCAAAGCGAACCCAATGCTTCCAGTTTTAGGGAAATCCGATGGTCGGATTTCTCAGTATAATCGTTTAAAATCACGATTTCAAAACATGAACTGTAGCGTCGTTATTCATTTTATTTCAATTATATTTATATATATATATATATATAAATATAATTTATTCTTCGATTTCTAAACCATTTTCTATTCATGTCCGTGTTAAAAATAATATTTTTAACTAACAAATATTTATTTCAACACATGAATATTTTTACCAATTCATATATATAATAAAAATGTGATTTTTATTGTTAAAACAATTTATTTCAAACATGAATATTTTTAGCGATTCATATATATAAAAGAAATGTGATTTTTATTGCTAAAAAAATTTATTTCAAACATGAATATTTTTAGCGATTCATATATATAATAAAAAGGTGATTTTTATTGGTAAAACAATTAATTCATCATATGAATATTTTATCAACACATGAATATAAATCAAACACATGAATGTTTCAGAAAATTTCGGCAGCATAACGGCAGGATAGTTAAAACCGGCACTGTCCCAAGTACGGCTCCTCGCGCTACCTTAGGCCTTGCGGCATTTACAAGGGGTATTTCATTTTTCCTATACAATTTTTCTACCCATCTACCCACTTTCTGTTTCCCGCCCAATTTCTTTTCACAACAATGTGAATATACCACAAACACAACCAATGTTGTTACAACCACAATCAATCAATTCCAAACCATAATCCAAATAATCACAACCAATATATATCATCCATGGTTTATGGACGAGGGGAGTGTATATATATACATATATAAATATATTTCGATTTCATTTCAATTTCATTTCAACTCCATTCAACGCACATTTGATTTTTACAACGTATATATAATTTATACATCGCACATATAATTTATACAACGCTTATACATGAGGTGTACAACGTTTATATAACTTATACATTGATCGTACAATTTATACATCGTCATTCCATTCAAATTTGAATTTAGAAATCTCACATTGGTTTCAACTCCTTCAAAAATTGTAGGATTCTCCAAAAATTCTCCGGTCTCTTCTAGAATGTAGAAGACGTCGCCACAAGTCCAACGTCTCTTGTTTCATTGGATTTCGACAATATAGCAAAAAGATATGATTTTTATTCCATTAATCAAGTTTGGAACGCTTTTAAATGTCGTATTCCTTTTAATTAATTACAGACCGTACCTTTTCAGAATGATTCAAAACTAGGTCACGAGATTGCGCGCAAACGGTGGAGCTTGAGGGCGATCAGCCTATACCACGTTGTCGGGGGTGGAGAGGCACGCCAGGGGGTGGGGTCGAGGTCGAACTCGGTGGTGGTGAACGGCGGCGGCGGTTTGAAGTTCAAAACTTTGAGGGAGCATATCTCGGTGATGGCTGAACGATGGAGGAAGTACTTGGTATGGATTGGAAGAGTGGAGCGAGATCTACAAAAAGTTCAACAGGGTCGAAGGGTTTTGGTGAGCGGCTACGTCGGAATCGGGCTGGGAAGCGGCGAACTGCTTTCCGTCGTCGACTTCAGGAGTATCGGGGTTTTTTCATGATTTTGGGAAAATAAAAATTATGAAAGGAATTTTTCTATTGGTCCATATATATTTAATTTTCTAAAATAGTGTTTTCCTATCCGAACTCCAAATCAAACCCAACGAGTGTCACCCCTAGCTAAATACCCCCATTTCAAACACAATGGAATATGTTTCGTAAGCTCATTCGACTGTTTCAGTCAGTTTTTCTTCAAGTTAAAATATAAAACATTCAAATTTGGATTTGAACGTACATTTCAATTTGTCGGGGCCACATACTGATTCTAAAAATTATAGAAAAATTATATCTGGCTTTGTTTTGTCGATACGGTCCTAACAAAATTGATTTCGTCGAATTTGGAGACCGTTTGTAAAATGGTCATTTTTTGGTCGATCCAAATTGACTGAAATTAATCAAACACGTTTTCTTTGGCCACGCAACCATATTAACTCCAAAAATTATGAAAATTGGAATTTAGCAATAATTTGACATTCCGGATCCAACAAAAGTGGTTTCGTTGAAAATGGAGGTCGTTTGCAAAATGTCTATTTTTACGGGCTATATTTATTCCATAGCGACCTTTCTGAATATTCAACTGGCCATAACTTTTGATTCCCGCTATGAAATTTCGATTTTTCCGATTCGTTAGAAAGATATTCTTAAACAGATTTTTATATTTTTGGTTTCGCTAAAATCCGTTTTATATTGCATCCTGTACAGTCAGTCAAAGTTCCAATTTAAATTTTCAAACTGCCGCGCCATTTCAGGCCTTGTTTTATAATTAAAATAAATATTTATATTCCAACTTCAACTCAAATAAATATATACGTTATAATTCTATTCATAATAAATTTCTTGTCGTTATTATTTAAAATAATTCATTTTAAATATTCAAAATTCATTAAAATTGCCAAAACAAAACAAAAAAAATTAGTTCTGATTTTCCGGGTTGTTACACCAGGCAAGCCAACTCGAGTTTCGATAGATTGGAATTTTTGAAAAATATTCGATATGTTGGAATTCAGATTGTTACAGTAATAATAGAAGTCCCGAACCGAAACCCAGATTCAGGTATTTGAGAGAAGGCCAGGTATCCACATTTAGTAATAATAGAAGTCCAGAACCAAACCCAGGTTCAGGTATTTAATAGAAGGCCAGATAACCACATTTTGTAATAGTAGAAGTCCTGAACCATAACCCAGATTCAGGTATTTAACAGAAGACTAGATATCCACATTTGGTATTAATAGAAGTTCCGAACCAAAATCCAGATTCTAATGTTTAATAGAATGTCGAATATCCACATCTGGTAATAGTAGAAGTCTCAAACCATAACCCAAATTTGAGTATTTAGCAGAAGACTATATATCCACATCTGGTATTAATAGAAGTCCCGAACCATAACCCAGATTCAGGTATTTGACAGAAGACCAGATATCCGCATCTGGTAATTTATAGTTTTGTTACCCATTTCGGGTTTGACTTGCAAAGCAGAGGATGTACGTTCTTTATGAGCCACTCTCCGAGCTTTTGATTCTCAAAGCAGAGGATGTACGTGTTTTGTGAGCCACTCTTTAGGCTTATGTGTCCGTTGCGCTTGGCTAGCTTATTCTCAAGCATGGCCCAAGGACTTACCCGATCTCCCTCCAGAAGGTGGCTTACTCTGGCCATCGTAGGCAGTGATAAGGGCTTAGATACTTTAACCTGGCTACCGTAGGCGCGGATAAAGGCTTACTCTTTTGATGCTCTACTCTGGCCATCATAGGCGGTGATAGAGGCTTACACATCACCCCCTCCAAGGGGTGTTTTAACCTAGCCATCATAGGTGCGGATAAAGATTTTCGATTCTTTACCCTAGCCTTGTCTGATTTGGACATAGATAAAGGCTTACGCTCACCCCGTTCCGAGGGGTGCATTACACGGGCCATTGTAGGTGAGAGTAAAGGTTTTAGCAGCTCTTCCCCAGGGACGGAGGACTAAACTTTTGATGCTTTGACTTAGTCCTTTATGGTTTGGACATGGATAGAGGCATACACATCACTCCCTCCGAGGGATGCCTTGCCCTAGATGGTGTGGACAAAGGTTTTCTACCGTCGTAGGTAACTTCACCCGTTTTAGGTGGTTCCAAGTTTTAAGGAGTTTACATACTCCCAACCATGTAGACATTCTTTCTTTAAGGAATCATTTGTTGTAGTTGATTAAGACTTCTTTACATATCTGTATAACTAGCCTTGATTGAAGAACTTGATAATCATTCCTTCTAGAACTTTATAGTGATTGGTTTCATTTCCATTCATCATATGATAGTAGCAATAGGGCCCTCCCAATTTTACTTCATTCTTGGGTTTCTTCTTTAATGATGGCCAAAAATTAAGCCCGTGTTTGGTTATGAAGTAAACATTCTCAACTGATGTTGTAAGTTTGCATTCTTCAGGTAGTCTTAACTCATAAGCTCCCTTTCAACGTCAGAACTTAGCTCTTTTAGCACTTAGTTTTATTGGTTCCATTTTATCTTCAAGCTTTTTTGTCACTATATTTTGAGATTGAGGTGCAATTTCCCATACCATCTTGAGGTAAGGTGATCGAAATCTTCCGTTATTTTTTGCTCAAATATAGTTCTCTTGGCCTATGCATGGATGACCTTTTTATGTGGGTGAATAGGTTACATTCCTTTGATGTAGAATTACTTAAATCAAAGATTGGGGTTTGTCCTATGTGGAAAAGGTTAATGCTCCAACGGTCAGGGTTGTAAGGTTCTACTTCCTTGCCCTTGTTCTTGATTCGCAGGGCTTCCATTCTAAGCCTTTGTTCTTCAAAAGCTCTTGGATCATTAATGCTGGAAGCAGAAGACTCTTGTTGAAGCCTTTTATCCATTGTATATATCTTCAATGTTAAACCAATTGGTTAGAATAGCTAGGGATGTGGTAGGTTATCCAAAGGAGCGGAGGTTCAAGCCCATCTTCTAGCGCCAAAATGTTAACGTTATTTTTCGTCAACGCCATAATAAGAGGTATGGATAAGGACCTAATGGAACCTTGGGATTATTTAGTTTCTACAAGTTTGAGTTAATTCACCATTTTCTAGATATCAAGCTCTTAATCCCAATGATGAATTACTCTTCCTTCGAGATGTGAGTATCACGCTTGCGAGACGCAAGGACCAATAGTTATCTTGGTATAAGGGTTTCATAGACTCGACACAAGCGGAAAGCTAAATGGCTTATAAAGGTTATTTCAGTAATTGTTCTTAAGTAGGAGACTTTGTTGTGAACAAGCAATAGGAAAGTAAGTGAGATATATTACCAAACTCATATTCGGGTATTTAATAAAAGATGAGAAATCCATATCTAGTAATAATAGAAGTCCCGAACCAAACTCAAATTCAGGTAATTAATAGAAGACTATAAACCCATGTCTGGTAATAATATAAGTCCCGAACCAAACCCATATTTGGGTATTTAATTAAAGACCATAAATCCATATATAGTAATAATAGAAGTCCCTAACCAAACCCAGACTTGGGTATTTAATAGAGGAAAAGAAATCCATATCTAGTAATAATAGAAGTCCCGAACCAAACCCAGATTCGGGTATTTAGTAGAAGACCAGAAATCCATATTTGGTAATAATAGAAGTCCCGAACCAAACCCAGATTCGGGTAATTAATAGAAGACCAGAAATCCATAACTAGTAATGATACAAGTCCCGAACCAAATTCACATTCGAGTATTTAATAGAAGACCAGAAATCCATATCTGGTAATAATAGAAGTCCAGAAACGAACCCAAATTCGGGTATTTAATAGAAGACCAGAAATCCATATTTGGTAATAATAGAAGTCCCGAACCAAACCTAGATTCGGGTAGAAGACCAGAATTCCATATCTAGTAATAATAGAACTCCCGAACCAAACCCATATTAGGGTATTTAATAGAAGACCTGAAATCCATATGTGATAATAATAGTTGTTCTGAACCAAACCCACATTCGGGTATTTAATAGAAGTCCAGAAATCCATATATGTTAATAATAGAAGTCTTGAAACAAATCCATATTTGAGTATTTAATAGAGGACCAGAAATACAATCTGGTAATAATAGAAGTCCCGAATCAAACCCAGATTCGGGTATTTAGTAGACTTTGCTTGAGTTGCCGCTTTGGCCATGTGAGCCTCTCTTTGGGCTTTGTTCCAATTTGCAGGCTACTTCCTTGGGCTTTGATTTGATTTGTGAGCCACTCCTTGGGCTTTGTTCTTTAAGTAGAGATTGTACATACTTTAAGCCTTCCCTTTGTTCTTTTGTTCCCTTATGTGGGATGAGATGTGAGTAGAGGGTGTACGTGCTTCAAGTGCTTCCTTTGAGCTTTTGTTCCCTTTTGAGGGATAAGATGCAAGCAGAGATAGAGTGTGCTTATTTTCTTCTGTTTGGTATTAGCTAAACTTGAACCTTTGAAATCGGTTAGGCCATTACTGATACTAAAGTATATTTGATTTTGACCTTATCGGTGCTAGGCTTTAAACTTCCTTTGTATCAGCTAAGCTTTCAGTATCGATAACAAAATGTTTCGTTTCGACTTTGTCAGTACTAAAAACCTAGACTGTTTCGGTTCAGACCCCATCGGCACCAAAAAATTAATTTGTTTCTGGTTTCGGTGTTGTCACCAACAACGAATACACTACTGCTAACTTAACCATTTTTAAACATATGTATAGTGCATAACCATATGTAAATTTTGTTGAGAATCCAATTCTAGTGATTAATGATATGTCTTAATTTCTATCTAATGCTAGACGAATAATGATAATGAGTTTTCATGATGGTCGTAAACTTGTAAACATATCATCTTTACTTATACTAATGTGTTTTTATGGAATAATATCACCTGGCAGCATTATGTCCAAGAAGCAAAGTGTTGATGAATCAATCCCAACAAGTTCCTCTACTCCTCAGCCAAAGAAGGAAAATGTTCCACAACATTCTCTCATCCAGACTCAAGATGAAGTGAATGTGATTTCCAAAGCTTTGGCATGACTGGGATAGACGTCAGTCCTGCCTCTGGAAATGATACTATCCAAAATCCACCGGAGGGATTCTTTGCGTACCCAGCCATCCATATTTGGCATGATGGCTTCTTTCCTTTCCCAGGTTTTATCTCTTGGTTCTTACAGCATCTTCGGCTTGCTCCCATTCAGTTAACTCAAAATACATATACTCACCTTTTGTACCTCAAGCATTTACCACTTGAGTCTGGACAATCCTCACTTAGTGCCTGCCTTCTTCATCATTTTCTATGACTATCTGTAGTTAAAGGAGTGGATTCGTCGATCCTTCGCTTGAATCTTAAAAGAAACTAATCAGTGATAACATTGATAAATCTAAAGACTGGGAAACACATTTTTTCTATATCAGATGCCCGCCGGTATTTCAGGCACTTTCACCAGTCCTAGTGAGCTTTTTATTCCTTTTATATTCATTGCCATTTCCATGCTTCGTCCAATATTTGTTTCTTTTCAGCTTCTACTCCCACGAGGAAAATTTTGAGTGACGCGGAAGCTAAGACTATTGATATTATTTATATGGACTCTGAGAAATTGGGAAAACGGTCCCTTTTGTTGACTCTGGACAATCTCCAAAAGCACGCCTTTCTTCCTTAAGGACAAAAGACTTTAGGATAACTACCCTTTCATTTCCCTGGTGCTAAGCATTTGTCTTTGGGCTCCAGTGTATTCACATACTTAACCCCTTTTTTAAGGAACTTTGAGTAAGAATGGTCTTTTAAAGCGGTTTCAAAATCTCATCTCACATTTAATCTATTTAAATTTGTTTTTCCTGATGCGATTATTTTGATCAACTACCCAACCTTTTGATGTGAAATCTATTATGGATGCCTTGGCCCGATCTAGAGCTACGGTCAAGAGAAGACTTGTCACCTCAACTGATAAACCAGCTTCAAAAAGACAAAAGGACGAGACTTATAATCCTTCCTCCCTTTCCATGGACAATGTCATTGAGTTCGCTCAGCAACACAATCCTCATCTCGCTGCCCTTTCTATTGGTGTTACTCTTGTTGCTGACTCTTTACAAACAATGACCATAGGCAGTGACTTTGTTAACCATATTCGGGTACCTGATTCTCCAAGATCCTTAAATTTTGTGGAACAAGAGTTAAATGTGCACTCTTCTTCCAAACATGCTAGTTCCTTGGGGCCTTCTTCAACGATTCATGATTTTGATGAAATTGTAAGGCTCGTTCTTCCCTTTGAAGATATTGTCAATATTTCATTGCCTTCCTCATCTTTAGACTTGATGAATCTACGATGATTTCTTTTCGAATAAGCTTTTGGTACAACCCACTCTTACTTGATTTCTTTTATCTTTCACTCTTACATAAATAGTAATTCTACTTTCTTATTTCCAGATAATTAAGAAATGGCTCTTCCTCTAGAAGGTGTCTACTTCGTTTTCATCTGAAATTGTAAAGCACAAAGAGGAGAGATCTGCTCTTTAATCTAAGGTTAGTGCTCTGATCGCAGTGAAAGAAGAACATGAGAAAATAAACATAGGGTTAAAAACAGCCAGTGAAAAAGCTGAGTCTGAGCTTTAGGAAAAGGAAAAGGCTAAAAATCTTTTGTCTGATAGAATTTTAGCTCTTGAATCCTCCAAGAAGAATCTTGAAGATGAGAAAGCATGAATGGCGACCAATCATGCTGGCCAACTAAAAGAGAAAGATGACTGATTTTCTAAGACCCAAGATGCGCTTTCCTACGCCAATCGAATAATTTTTGATGCTAAAGATAGAATTTTCTCATTCTTGAAATTTTATCTTCTAGAGGCGATGTTAAATTCCTTCGAAGAGGCTATTTTCCTAGCGTATTTAGATAACTTCCAAAAGTATCCTGAAATGGAATTCCCTTTGATTGACCCTCCTATTCTGGGTGTAGTTATGAATAGAATTGAGCAAATTAAGCAGGGTATCCAAGTCCCTGAAAGAGATGCAATTGAGCCAAAACAATTCCTGTATATTGAAGATCTTCCTAACGATTTTACCCCATATGATGGAGAGTGGAAAGATGACACTTCTGCTATTTCCAATGAGAGGAATAATGATGGTGACGATCTTAGATCTAATGACAAAGACCGTCATGCTGACCTTGGTGGAGGAGATGACATCCCTCCTCTTTCTATTGATGGTACTCATGGTCCCGAGGACACAAACCCGGGTCTTTTGAAAAATCCTTCTAATCACGGTTCAGCTGCAACTCTTACTAAGGATACTGGTCCCACGAACCATGGGAAAAAAGGGAATGATCATCCTGCTAAGCCTGAAATTCCTGACCCTTAGGTATGGCTCTTACTTTTGAAGCGTCTTCCTCCCATTTTAGTTCAGGGTAATTGATTCCCTATAGTAATAAATAGATAGGACAAAACATTGTCCTATAATATAAGACGGAGTTAGATAAGAACATGAGGAAATAATTCAGTTTCGTTTAGAGTATGAGAAGTTGGTGAAAGATTATAATGCTTTTGACGATAACTCCTTGTATCAATGATTTCTTATTTGATTCCATGTTATGGCAGAATCTCATTCTACTCAAAGATGTATTTTCAAAATATGCTTTACACTCATATTCTACATTAATGAGAGAATATTCGACGCAAACTGTTTCTCAGACAATATCCGAATTTGGAGAGGACCCGCTTTTAGGTGACCTTCGATGTATTTGTATGAAGTATCGACCTCTCCTAGACTTTCTAGGTGGTGATTGGGAAGTGATTTTAAAAGGGACTTAGAACCTGGCATACTGATTTAATCATAAACAGTATATGCTTTGACAGACAGGGTCATCCTTTGTAACCTTTATTGTGTATGTTTTCTTAAGAAAATTCAAAACTTGTCTGAATAAGTCTAAGAGTTCTTGTAGTAAACTTCTTTGTTAATGAAAACTTTAATTTATGAATAACAGTCTTTCGAATAAAAATCTATGAATAACTAGTCTTGTTTTGCTTGTGAATACGGGAACCAATCCAAAATTTCATCTTCTCAACCTAGGGAAGAATTATGAGCAATTATAGAGAAAAGGAGTGCTTTCCAAGAGGCTCCCATTATGACTCGAGAAAGAGCATTTTATATTCAAAAGTTAACCATTAAGAATTCAAATGAGCAAACATCTGTTTTGTAAGGTCGATTGAAAGAGAAAGATAAAATTATCCTTGAGTTACAAAGACAGATAAGGATCAATCCCTCCACTGACTCTGATGAAGAGGTAAATAAATTGCTTCAGCAAATTAACGACTTAGAAGTTGAATTGGAAGACACCAAAGCAAGTTGTAAGGCTTGGCAGTTTGCCTTGAAGAATCCTGACCCTGATCAAACCAAGAATCCTTAGTTATTGAGAAATTTCCTCACTTAGTAAATCTCCATCAAGGATTTAACAAAGTAATGATTGCCTGGATGGTATAAATGTGGAAATGTAAAACACTTGACTTTACTATGGTGTTAAGATCCATCTTTTGCACTTGATAATTCATGGAATGATTTTATAAATGAATTTGCATATTGTGTAGATATCACCTAGTATATAATCCTTGTTTGTGCCAGAACACCCTTCTCCAGGAGTTCTACTATACTATTCTGCATAAAACTTAACACTCTACATTCGGTGTTAATTCTTGTAAGATGTATATAATAATTTACTCGACTTATGTGAGAAAGCATCTGAATTGCAACCAAATAATATATGAACTCGTGATAGGATAATATGATCATTTGTATCTTATATTTTGCCAGAATAATGAATAGCAATATTTTTTGTGTAATAAAGGCTTAGAGAACCTCTATGTGTGAGGTGTTGAGGAAACATAACCTTTGTTATAAGGTTTCAAACATAAGACTCGAGGTACCGTCCAGAGTACCTATTAAGAAATCCTCTCTTTGGAAATATGATAGTACGTTTGAACCCTTACTCGAGCATAATAATAGGAGTCCAAAAACCCCTTTTCTACAAATAAAAATGGGAAAACTGTCACCTAATTATGGTGTTTGAATTGTACCAATCTGAACGTAAGCCCAGAATTCTCGTCCTGGAATAGGAGGTCATCATTATGACTTGAGTTTGTGTTTAGAAAACCTCTGTGTGAGAGACGTGGGAGATCACGATCTCCGTCAAAATTCTTTTAGATAACAGACCCGAGATATCAACCCTAGTACTGATTTGCAAACCCTTTTTCAGAAAGGAGAATTATAGTCTTGAGACCCTGATTAGGGTATTTCGAATAGGAATCCAGAGATCCTCTTCTGGAAATATAGCTAGAAGTTCTGCAGCCCCTACTTAAGCATTCGTAATAGGAGATCAGAAATCCACCTCTGGCATTAACAGATAGAAACCCCGAAACTTAGATTCAGGTATTTAAGAATAGGCTAGATACACATCTGGTAATTGTAACAACCCGCATTTAATTAATTAATAAAACGAGTAAGAAATAAAGATTGTGCATATATTTATATATGCATAGAATTTTAATGTTAAAATAAAAAGTGCTAGTTAAGAGAAGAAAAAATGTGTAAATAAATACATGCATGGAAAGTGGACAACAAATTAGCTACAAGTTAAGATTTGAATGCATGAAATAAAACAAGACATTAAAAATGAAATGAAATAATGCATTAAAAGGAATACATCAACAATGAATTAATAGTGTCATTAATTACATTAATTGGAGCTTGCAAGGGAAAGTAATTAATGGATTAATAACCAAAATATTACATACATATATAAACATGCAAAATTGAAATACAAACTTAATTATGGTCTACAAAAGGAATAAAATAAATCAAGGGAAGTATATAAAGCAAGTAATTAACGTTGTTAATTAAACAATAAATTCAGTAATCACAACGTCCAAGAAATCGGCCGGGACTCGTTATAGGTCGACCCGGGGGTCGACCCATGTGTCGACCCAAGGGTCGACCCGAGCCGATCTAGGTTTGTTTTATGTGATGTGGAATTTTGATATGTGCGGTTCGGATTTAATGGATTAAATCCGATGGACCAAACTCTTCAAGTACACCTATAAATAGACTAGAAGGGCCTAGCTTTAATCTCATATTTTTCTGAGGAACTGCCTAGGCTCTGCAATTCTCTTCTTCCTCCAAACATTTTTAGAAATTAAAATATTATTTCTTAGGGATTTGATTCAAGGTTTGAAGATAAGAGATATAAATCTACAACATAGGTGTCTAGAATTCCAATCAACGCAAGGTAAGTTCTTGAATCTGATTTATTTAGGTTTATCTCTTTCTTTCCCTCTTCTTTTAGCGTTAGATTTGTGAATCCGTGGTTGTTATAATATTAGATTCGGTTAGGAATGCCATATAATAACAAATCAAGATCAGATTCATGGATTAGAAAGTCAGATGAGTGGATTTAAATTATACCTTTTGATAACGATATATTTATCATTTGCATTCCCCGTTATATGTATAAATTTAACATGCTGAACAATTGGTAATTGTGGTAATTGAGATTAAATCTGCATAAAGTATATTACGAATATACTGTTGTACAAATCTAGTATGTCAATTTGTTGTCTAATTTAAAAATTACTGTAATATTGAATTTATGAGATTTACAATGAACGTGGACATGTTATTGAAAACGATGTTTAATGACAAATTAGATATATTGTAAATCAAATTACAATCAAATTGGGAATAATGAGAAAATGATAGATGTGCCTAATTATATGAAAAGTTTATAATAATTTGAAAATTGTAAATATCATTTAACTCAGAAAGTAAAAAGGGGAAATTTTGTAGTGGACTGAGTTAGATGGATTTAGGAAAAATTAAGACATTTCCATAACAATGAAAATTACTAAAAACATAGTTGCAAGAAAGCAAAAAGAAAATAAAGGAGATTAGTGTGAAATAGGGATTCTTTTACCGTATCGCACACTAATCAAATAAAAAGTTGTATGTCCACAATGAAAGAAAAAGAATAGTTCACAACTACGGATCTTGATTTATGTGCTTTATGGAATTGAATCTTCATATTCTTCCACTAATCAATATAATGAGGTGTGTGAAGCATTGTCCTAAAATAATGAAAATATACAAGACGGTGAATAAAGAAAGAAAGATTACAACAGTAAAAGAACTGGAAAGAACGGAGAATAACAACAACCTAATATGATTGAATATGAATGAAAGGATGGAAGAAAATAGGTAGGCTTGTCTTAGGGACAAGTGAAAATTATAACGTAGGTTATAATAAATGGAAGGAAACTTATTGATAAACCTTTAGTTAAGAGAACTAAGTAAATAAGTAAATAACAACAAGAGGTTGTGTTAAGCAAAGTCATGGTTAAAGAGAAAGAGTGTACTAGGCTTATTATTAGTAGACTTATTAATTAGAATTATGAAGTATAATAAAAGAAATTAATAATAAGTGGAAGCCCGCTCAGGCGGCATAAAACTGAATGAAGTAAGTAGAACATGTTATTGTAACATGTAAACCTGAAACTGGACGATTAATGACATGGTAATATTGTAAAAAGCTTGTAGATTGCAGACGTTAATTACAATCTAAGGAATAACATGTTATGAGCTTATTAATAAACTTAAATGAGTTAAGTTATATCACTGAATTAATAAGCGAGAGGGGTCCATTCCTTAGAGATATAAGAGGCTCGGAGAAAACTTGGTAACTTGAATAAAAAAAGTCAATATAATTGGAAATAACCAAGTTAATTGGAAACCTGATGAGGTAGAGCAAGCGCGTAATTAAATGTTTAGACATAGGGTCTAATAACATGTTAGCATGATGCGCTTGGACCAGTCCGCACGTCTGAAGGTGAAGTACCCAACGGGGTAGATCATCGTGGTGTCTGAAGACATAAGAGGAGCATGTCCATCTGATTATTCCACTGATATTATGTTTGTTAGCTCTGCGGGACTGGAAGGAAGCACGCAACTTCTGAGGGACTTGGTAGGGTACTCCGGTTTTCCTCTGTTGTGGTGCATGCTCCGGCTGTACTCGCAGAGGTTGGGTCTGCGCGTTACCACCCAGTGAGTGTACCTTGACTGCAACAGTAGTTTGGCAGTTAGAAGGTTGTGGCAGATGACGTTAGGTGATTCGGTGGTTGTCTCGCGGGGAGGCTGGTTAGGACCAAATAAAGGATAGTGATCGTCGGTACCTGTCATCGGCAGTCAGTGGGATACAGAAAGACTAAAGCTAAACCTATATACTATAGATTTTTCACTATCGAGACTTTGGATGCGGGACACGCCAATTTGGATGTAGATTGTTTGATAGGGGAACGTCTCTTAGCTCTTGATGTAGTCTTTCATTAGTTGAGGGAGGGGTCGGGTGGGACCATAGCCACCGTGAAACGTGAAAATGCATACCATAGTTTGTATATCTGTACTATAGGTTCGCTTAGTCGGCCTATACAGATATGGAAAAAGCTCCCGACTGAGTTTCGAGCATTGGATGCAGCTCTATCACGGGAGTCGGGGTACAGTAGACGGTACATACGTGTGAGGATCTAGGTATATGCATGTCGCATGGGGTGGTGTATCGTAGATGCTAGGGCATTGCTCCGTGTTGAGACCTGATTCGATCGAGGAGTTCAGATATGGCAATCCGTACGCTTGCGTATCATGGTGATGGTAGTTCCATGCAGAACGTGGCGTTGTTATATAGAGGTTCGTATGTCACTCCGATGTAGGATGAGAGTGGCATACGCTTCTGTGGCGAGACGGCGGAGACCGTGCGACTAAGGTACCATGGGAAGTACCTTGATATTGGGGGTAGCTACATATATACTATATTAGGTTAATCTACTGTAAGGTAGATGAGTACGACATGCGTGTAAGGCTTGAGAGCTATTAACCCAAAACAACCTAAATAATAAGAAATTGTAACTGGTCGGTATATGTAGAGTTATTCCAAAATGTGTAATTTAAGTCCAGTCATCAGAACTTGTGTTCTGACCCTCTCCTCATAACATACTCACAGGTTAAGCTTATGACAGATATATGATAGCTTTGGATATTAGTTAGGAAGTATTATTACCTTGGTAAGACAATATTTGAGTATATTATATTTTATTTTATTCCATTCCGCTATGAGATGTTTTTTGAGCTCTGATATATTTATTATCTCTGTCTTTTCTGCAGGATACCAGACAAGCCAACTCGAGTTTCGATAGATTGGAATTTTTGAAAAATATTCGATATGTTGGAATTTAGATTGTTATAGTAATAATTGAAGTCCCGAACCGAAACACAGATTCAGGTATTTGAGAGAAGGCCAGGTATCCACATTTGGTAATAATAGAAGTCCTGAACCCAACCCAGGTTTAGGTATTTAATAGAAGGCCAGATATCTGCATATTGTAATAGTAAAAGTCCTGAACCATAACCCAGATTCGGGTATTTAACAGAAGACCAGATATCCACATCTGGTATTAATAGAAGTTCCGAACCAAAATCCAGATTCTGATATTTAATAGAATGCCGAATATCCACATCTGGTAATAGTAGAAGTCTCTAACCATAACCCAAATTTGAGTATTTAGTAGAAGACTATATATCCACATCTCATATTAATAGAAGTCCCGAACCATAACCCAGATTCAGGTATTTAACAGAAGACCAGATATCCGCATCTGGTAATTTATAGTTTTGTTACCCATTTCGGGTTTGACTTACAAAGCAGAGGATGTACGTCCTTTATGAGCCACTCTCCAGGCTTTTGATTCTCAAAGCAGAGGATGTACGTGTTTTGTGAGCCACTCTTTAGGCTTGTGTGTCTGGTGCGCTTTGCTAGCTTATTCTCAAGCAGGGCCCAAGGACTTACCCGATCTCCCTCCAGGAGGTGGCTTACCCTGGCCATCGTAGGCAGTGATAAGGGCTTAGATACTTTACCCTGGCCACCGTAGGCGTGGATAAAGGCTTACTATTTTGATGCTCTACTCTGTCCATCATAGGCGGTGATAGAGGCTTACACATCACCCCCTCCAAGGGGTGCTTTAACCTATCCATCATAGGCGCAGATAAAGATTTTCGATGCTTTACCCTGGCCCTGTCTGATTTGGACGCAGATAAAGGCTTACACTCACCCCGCTAAGAGGGGTGCATTACACAGGCCATTGTAGGTGAGAGTAAGGGTTTTAGCTGCTCTTCCCCAGGGACGGAGGACTACACTTTTGATGCTTTAACTTGGACCTTTCTGCTTTGGACACGGATAGAGGCATACACATCACCCCCTCCGAGGGGTGGCTTGCCCTGGCCATCTGGTGTGGACAAAGGTTTTCTACCATCATAGGTAACTTCACCCGTTTTAGGTGGTTCCAAGTTTTAAGGAGTTTACGTACTCCCGACCATATAGACATTCTTTCTTTAAGGAATCATTTGTTGTAGTTGATTAAGACTTCTTTACATATCTGTATAACTGGCCTTGATTGAAGAACTTGATAATAATTCCTTCTAGAACTTTATAGTGATTGGTTTCATTTCCATTCATCATATGATAGTAGCAATAGGGCCCTCCCAATTTTACTTCATTCTTGGGTTTCTTCTTTAATGATGGCCAAAAATTAAGCTCGTGTTTGGTTATGAAGTAAACATTCTCAATTGATGTTGTAAGTTTGCATTCTTCAGGTAGTCTTGACTCGTAAGCTCCCTTTCGACGTCAGAACTTAGCCCTTTTATCACTTAGTTTTATTGGTTCCATTTTATCCTCAAGCTTTTTTGTCACTGTATTTTGAGACTGAGGTGCAATTTCCTAGACCATCTTGAGGTAAGGTGATTGAAATCTTCCGTTATTTTTTGCTCAAATATAGTTCTCTTGGCCTGTGCATGGATGACCTTTTTATGTGGGTGAATAGGTTACATTCCTTTGATGTAGAATTACTTAAAGCAAAGATTGGGGTTTGTCCTATGTGGAAAGGGTTAATGCTCCAACGGTCAGGGTTGTAAGGCTCTACTTCCTTGTCATTGTTCTTGATTCGCAGGGCTTCCATTCTAAGCCTTTTTTCTTCAAAATCTCTTGGATCATTGATGCTTGAAGCAGAAGACTCTTGTTGAAGCCTTTTATCCATTGTATATATCTTCAATGTTAAACCAATTGGTTAGAACAGCTAGGGATGTGGTAGGTTATCCAAAGGAGCGGAGGTTCAAGTCCATCTTCTAGCGCCAAAATGTTAACGTTATTTTTCGTCAATGCCATAATAAGAGGTATGGATAAGGACCTAATGAAACCTTGGGATTATTTAGTTTCTACAAGTTTGAGTTAATTCACCATTTTCTAGATATCAAGCTCTTAAGCCCAATAATTAATTACTCTTCCTTCGAGATGTGAGTATCATGCTTACGAGACGCAAGGACCAATCGTTATCTTGGGATAAGGGTTTCATAGACTCGACACAAGAGGAAAGCTAAATGGCTTATAAAGGTTATTTCGGTAATTGTTCTTAAGTAGGAGGCTTTGTTGTGAACAAGCAATAGGAAAGTAAGTGAAATATATTACTTGTGCTAAGTCTTTCTCTTTACTGATCACTTGATTGAGTGCATTGAAGATTACAAGTAAAATCCTCAAATAGATTTACAAATTAGGGTTTTCCCTCTAAGAAATGGATACAAGATTTTAGAATGAGGAAAAATCTCCCAAAATGAGACCCCTGGGGTTTTATTTATGGAAAATTTGGGCACCCTTCGGTTGTGGTCCCGCAAGAAGCTGGGTTACACATTAGTGCTTCTGGTTTCGATCCACTCCTTATTCATGTCAAAACCCCTGGTATCGGCTTGCATTGGTAATTTCTAGCTTCGGCAGTGACCTCTGGTTCTCTGCCCCTTGTATTTCGGGGTATCGACCCGCTTTGGACTTTGGGACTCATGTGCTGGCTTCACATATGAGTATCGATACTAAGCACGTTAGTATGGATAGCTATCTTTTACATCATGTCACCACCGGCTCTGCTTTTATGCTTTTCTCTTTGTAGACCTGATGTCGCCTTCAGTATCGGTATTGATACCAAGCTCGTTGTTACCGATAGCACTTTACTTACTCCCATGTTGGTCTTGTGCTTTTCTTTCATGTATTTGATTTCTCCTTTATCAACAATATTGATACCAAGTTAATTGGTATCGATAGCACCTTGTTTTCTCATATGCCATGTCTGTCGCTTGCATGTATTTTGTGTCAAGGTGTTGGCTTCTGTAACACCCCGCCTCCGCTAGGGTCACTCACAAAGGAATGCACTAGCTTTAGAGGGGCATTATTGGTAAACATGCACAGAAATATCACAAGACAGAACATAGAAAATAGCGGAAGTAAAATCGAACTTTCATAAACATTTATAATTAAGGTCTAAAGCCTTTTACATCAGAGTACATCAAAACCTGTCTTGCAATAGTAAAGAAGCATAAAGACTTTTTCGTAAATTATTCCCCAAATAAAGACAGTAAAGTAGCCATAGCCAAGAAAAGTCCAAGCCATCCATGATGACCTTCAAGCAGAAGAAGTCCAAACTAAACAGCAGTATTTCCTCCCTGTAACCTGGGGGGGAAACGGAAGAAAAGAGGCGAAACAAAACGGGTCAGTCAAAAAGACTGAGTAAGCCCTATCTACTATTAGTATAAAAACTAGTAAAGTTAACTGACATGAGAAGCTGAGATGAACATAAGCATGATAACAAGATAGATAAGCTAAATCAAAATAACAGGATGAACTACTGAACTCAGGTGAACTAAGGTGTCATGATAAATTACGATGTCAAGATAAAACAATGTATCACATCGTCAGGTTTCTATCAAGTATAATATCCCAAGATATCTATCACGTATAACGTCCCATGGTATCTATCCTGTACATCTGCTCTGCACCAACCGTACTAGTATCCCAACTGTATCACGTGTTATCCGTGAATGACCCTTACTCAAAAGTCGTGTAGTGGTCCATGTCAACCTAATATATCGCATATATAGGTTACTCAACTCGTATGTTTTATTCCATGTAAATGTTCAGTCCCTTGCCGTAGGCCATACGGGCTTTCCCATGAGATTCTATATTACTTTACATAGTTCCATGATCCTTAAGATCGGTTTGGACTGTTACCCTAAACCTAGCTAGGGTCTTCCAACATGAATTAGCGTCTGTACAACTAGGACTTATGCTACCTAGGGCTACTAGGGATTACGCTTACCTATTGCACGTTTTCGTATCTCGGTTTGGGTTCAACCACCTAGGGCCACTAGGGATTACGCTAACCGCCAACCGCGCCCTTTTTCCCACGCATTCATCGTGAATCGTTTTTCCATGACTGTATGCACATGTATCACATCGTGCCATCCGAGTCCTGTCACAGGGCAGACCAGGAAATACAGGACTCGGTCGGGAGCTTACGATTTATCTGCCGATGCAGATGCTAAGGTCTGTTTTTTCTATACGTGGCTATGGTCCCACGCGACCCCTCCCTCAACTAGCGAAAGACAAGACAGGATAAATCCTGTACGAGAACACACTACTGGCCAACCCCCAATCCGAGCCTTACCGCACCCATAATTAGATAGCAATTATGGTCTATTGGGTGTTCTCTGCCTTTCCGTACGTACACGCTTGACCAAAGATGGAAGGTAGCCTGACGAAAAATGCTATCTAGGGTACGACCGTGTTTCGTCGACTATACCCTATCCATCCCCGTCTTTAGGTCGCTCGTATAGCAACCAAGGCATACTCTTGGTTCTTCTAACGCAGACCTTAACCTCTCATGAGCCTAGTATAATTACTTGGCAGCCCACAGAGGGATCCCAAGAATATCCTCACGTTCCCCGAAGCCGCTGCTTCGTTACCCAGTTCGCTGGAGCCTTTATCTAAATCAGATACTTGCTCCTACTCGTATACTTAAACGATGACCTACCGTATCAGGTTACTCATCTATCTATGAACTGGTCTAAATTTCCTTGACTAAGAATCATTACTTAGTTATCCTTCAACCAAGGTTTACGACTTAGCCTTATTCCCGTTTTCCTTGTTAATTACGGTTACCCACCTAATTCTCCGAATTAGGGTTTACATAATAGATTAAGTGTCACTTAAGTTCATGACTTAATCCCGTCTACAAATCATGTCAAAATTGGCTAAGTATCCAAGTTCAAGGCTTAACCCGTCTACAAATCATGTCAAAATTGGCTAAGTATCCAAGTCCAATACTTAACCCTACAAACCATGCTCAAGTTGGTTAAGTATATATTAACTTGACCCTATGAAATTACTTAGTCAAACCGGTCAAGTGTATTCAAGCGATTCATGACTTAGCCTTATCATGTTTTCACGTTATATTGGTTAAGTATGGGTTAACTTAACCTCAATAAATTCACGAGTTAGATTGGTTAAGCATAGATCACATAACCACATCAAATTAACGAGTTAGATTGGTTAAGTTTAGGTCACTTAACCTCTTCAAATTAACGGTTGAGATTGGTTAAGTATAGGTCACTTAACCACTTCAAATCATCGTGTTAGATTAGTTAAGTATTTAACTTAACCCCATTAAACTACCAAGTGGGATTAATTAAGTCTAGGCTAACTTAACCCCATCCGATTATCATGTTTAGACTAGTTGAGTCTAATCTTAACCCCATCCATTAACTGTATCTTTTGGTTAAGTGTCATTAAGAAAACTTACTTAACCTTACCAAATTATCGTGTTGGATTGATTAAGTGTTGGTTAACTTAATCCCCGTCCACTAGTCGTATAAAAATGGTTAAGTGTCATTAGGCAAATCAAGTTACTTAACCTACCCAACCTTGTCATGTTTTGTTAAGTATCATTAGCCTAATCCAATTACTTAACCCATTTGTCCATGTCATATTTGGTTAAGAGTCATTAATCAAATTAACTTAACCCTATCATGTGGCATTAATTTCTTAATGCACCCCAACCTCTCACATTAGACTTTGTTGTGGTTACTAGTTAAGCCGGTCGGTTCCGGGTAGCTTTACACCACAACTTGGTCTAACCTCGGGTTCAAGCACAACATGACCAACTTCTCACATTGGGTCCTATTGTTTGCAACTACTAGTTAGGCCGGTCGGTTCCGGGTAGCTTTATGTTGCAAACTCAACCCAACCTCGAGTTGGCCACTTTCATGTTTAGTCTAGTGTCATGTTCATATTCAAGTTTTCAAGCAATTGGGTAGACCTAACTTAATAGGTAAATTCCCAATGGGTAGACCTAACTTAATAGGTAAATTCCCAAGCTTATGTTTTTATGCATACTTACATGTCACTTCCATGTTATATTTCAAGTCATGTTTTCAAGTATAAACACATGTCATATTTAACGTTACACGTTGTCATGTTTATACCCATTTACCCAAATCATGTTCATATCATTATGTTTTCCCATAATGTGACCCCAACGCTTTTTAAACTCGCATATACGTTCGCAACAACGTAATGGATTAAAAGAAGAGACTTGGCAAAGGCATGACAAAAATGGATATTAAGCCACAAGTTAATCATGGTGGCAAATGAGGCACAAATGTGTTCATTAGCTTGCATGTTACATTCTTAAGCCTAAAAAACATGCATAAACCCAAACTTGGCACATAAGCGAATTATGGTGACAAAAGACATGGAATGATGACTAGAAACTCGCATATATCATCATATAAGGGTTATGACTTCATATGCAAGTTGACAGAAAAAGGGTATGAAGGTTCTCATGTTGCATAATGCAACATTTCAACATAAAGGTTGTAGCTTTTAGCTCATAAGATCAAGATAATGACTTCATAAACTTGCATGACATGATAGCATGTATCATTCTCAATGATCAAACCCAAACTTGCAACATGAACATTTAACTTCATAGTTAATATCTAAGAGTAGGAAAAGGGCTTACATTGCTTTGAAGGCCTAAATCGATTAAACTAAAGCTTGTGAGGAAGCCTATGCATGCCATCACCCAAAAACCCAAAGATGGATGCCCCAAATCAACAAAAACACCATCTTTATGAACAAAGATCAAAGCTTTTGCCTTGAAATCAACTTGAGAGGCTCTCATACTAACATAGGGACTCTCTAACACTCTCATGATCATGAAACCTTTCATAGAAATGAAGTGGAGGCTAGGATAGTTGAGTGGAGGCCATGAGAGTAGAAATTTTGCCATAGTTTAGTTGCATGAATGAATAATGAGGATTTAGGATAGGTTAGGGTCTTATTTATAGATTAGGCAAGTGTTTTAGGCCATAGGATTAAACCTAGATTCAATCCAAGCCATCAAAGCATGTCTTGGGGAAGAAGTCAAGTGTAGGAACCATCTAGGGCCTTTAGATTAAAGATGAACCATGAGAACCATCCAAATGCAAAATCTGCATTTGAGCGAATCGGCCCACGGGTTGACAGCCAAACACCCTGGATTAACCCCTAGTCGACCCAGCGGGCTCGGGTCGACCTCAAAAATCGGCCGGTTCGGTTATTCCCCTCTCCCAATTCGCTGTTTTGAACATTTTTGCATATTTATTTATTTAATTTTCAATTATATATATATATATCAATATATATATTTCTCTGCGCAACCCATTTCACTTAATTAAGTATACTTTAATTTGGGAATTTTTCGTGAAACTTCGCGAGGCCATATCTTGGTCATACGGACTCCGATTTTCGAAAACTCGGACTCTATTTCGCGTATTTTTCCGAGACGAACGCAATGGCATAGCCCGTTTTACTTGATTCAGAATTTAAAATTAAATTCTGCCTTGATTCTCGTCTTTAATCATGTTATCGAAATACGGTTGTTACATTCTCCCCACCTTTTAGGATTTCGTCCCCGAAATCTCCAAGTTAGGAAGAACATATCCTACCATCCATCATCCATCTACTCAAAACATCATCCACGAGCAACCATTGTCCTTAGATGATTTCTAATGCTGTATGAATATATGCAAGGCGTGTGTGTACATGTTCCTTAGCTAATGCTAATGATCAGGCCTGAATAATCTTTCTAATGCAAAATATGTATAGTGCCATGAATCCAACATGTATGCAAATAGTCCTAGTCATATAGATACTATATGCGTGCACAATCATTCATTCATATGCAACAACCGCATGATAATACATTCGATTTCATCCATAAACAAATATAAATACTCGTGCATATGCAATATGAAATGTGACCGAGTCGAGCTAGTATCTAATGTGTATTCGCGCATCCACGAGCAACCACTTGCAACCACTTGCAACCATATCAATCATAACATGTTTCAAATACATGTTTACATCCATAGGGTTCTACCTAGAATTCCCTGAAACAGGGTCGAGAAGATAAACAGGACAAACTCCTTACAGGGTTTGTAACGGAGAATAGGACCGAGAGGATGTCCACAAAAGATAGCCTACAAGTAAGCTCTACAGAAAACAGGGATCAAGGATATACTCCCAAAAAGAGATATCATGCGCGTATCTAGTCTTTGACCATCAAAGTCGTATTTCCTTGAGCTTAATTCCATTGTGCCTCGACCGTCCTTTAACTTCGCGATTTCGTAGCTTCTTATTTCCTGTTTTCATAACATGAGCTGAAACTCATTTCTTCGTCGCCTCTCGTTCCACTTGCACTTATCCTTTTCCTAAAATACTTGACGCAAACATGACTGCGTACTCATGATCTCATGCAAGCTTTCCGAAATTCACTAATGAATCTCGGACGTACCACAAGGTATTCCACATAGAAGAACTTTCTCTTGAAAGTAAACAGATGCCAACCAGGTTATCAAGCGCACTTACTAAGGTGATTTCTATAACCCATGCATAAGTGAAATAAACCATCCGTCTTATCGGCGAACACCACTCGATTGGGCTTCCAATTTCCCATAAAGGCATCAAGGGATTCTAAGTAACTAACCATGACCGAACCCAAAAGGTTACACGAGACTTCGAGGGTATTACCAAGGCTAGTCAAGAGTCTAACTACCCTCCTATCAAAACCGAGAGTGGCACCCCTTACTGAATAACCACTTCATCCCTAGAATCCATCCATAGCTTAAAAACATAAGCATTATTTCCAAACTCAACACTTGGCATAGACATTCCCAAATCCAAACAAGTCATGTATAAATGGACTGATTCTCCAATAGGACTTTGAGACAAAAATGGGATTCTCTATTACGCTAGTACTTAAGGTGCAGAGACTCAACTATCGAAGCAGACTTAAATGATACGATGATAAAAACAAAGTCCTAACGGGATGATAGAGAAGAAAAGCTAAACCTTTAACAAGATCGTCACCCTCCTTCCGAGGTACCCTAGAAATGAGAGCATACTGCTGCCCTCCCGATGATCTTGTCCTTTTCCCATAATACTTAACTATCCGTCCCGTTTTACCATGCCAAAGGTACTCTCTCGTCATGGGTTTCATTGTTCATCCTTCTCTCTCGTCCTGGGCTGAGCCATACCAACAAGTTGCTCATCCTTAAGCTCGTATCCTTTATCCTCTTCCTCACTATCCTTTCTTATAACGCGGCCACTGGTCTCTCGAGAACCACCTCCATCGTAAGGAAAACACTTTCGTAGATAGAAAAGACTAGTCGCAGTTAAAACCACTGTGACTACAGATGGAGGAAAGAAAGGAAAAGAGATTCAGTTAAGGAAACAAGGATAGTGCTAATGGCCTTTGGGGAATAGCCTTTTTCTTTTAAAAGAAAATTTTCTTGAAAAATGCTTCTTTATAAACGATTTTCAAATAGTTTTCAGAAGGTCTTTAAAAACTTTTGCCCAGTCTGGTAACCTTCTGCTCTGATACCACGTGTAACACCCCGCCTCCGCTAGGGTCACTCACAAAGGAATGCACTAGCTTTAGAGGGGCATTATTGGTAAACATGCACAGAAATATCACAAGACAGAACATAGAAAATAGCGGAAGTAAAATCGAACTTTCATAAACATTTATAATTAAGGTCTAAAGCCATTTACATCAGAGTACATCAAAACCTGTCTTGCAATAGTAAAGAAGCATAAAGACTTTTTCGTAAATTATTCCCCAAATAAAGACAGTAAAGTAGCCATAGCCAAGAAAAGTCCAAGCCATCCATGATGACCTTCAAGCAGAAGAAGTCCAAACTAAACAGCAGTATTTCCTCCCTGTAACCTGGGGGGGAAACGGAAGAAAAGAGGCGAAACAAAACGGGTCAGTCAAAAAGACTGAGTAAGCCCTATCTACTATTAGTATAAAAACTAGTAAAGTTAACTGACATGAGAAGCTGAGATGAACATAAGCATGATAACAAGATAGATAAGCTAAATCAAAATAACAGGATGAACTACTGAACTCAGGTGAACTAAGGTGTCATGATAAATTACGATGTCAAGATAAAACAATGTATCACATCGTCAGGTTTCTATCAAGTATAATATCCCAAGATATCTATCACGTATAACGTCCCATGGTATCTATCCTGTACATCTGCTCTGCACCAACCGTACTAGTATCCCAACTGTATCACGTGTTATCCGTGAATGACCCTTACTCAAAAGTCGTGTAGTGGTCCATGTCAACCTAATATATCGCATATATAGGTTACTCAACTCGTATGTTTTATTCCATGTAAATGTTCAGTCCCTTGCCGTAGGCCATACGGGCTTTCCCATGAGATTCTATATTACTTTACATAGTTCCATGATCCTTAAGATCGGTTTGGACTGTTACCCTAAACCTAGCTAGGGTCTTCCAACATGAATTAGCGTCTGTACAACTAGGACTTATGCTACCTAGGGCTACTAGGGATTACGCTTACCTATTGCACGTTTTCGTATCTCGGTTTGGGTTCAACCACCTAGGGCCACTAGGGATTACGCTAACCGCCAACCGCGCCCTTTTTCCCACGCATTCATCGTGAATCGTTTTTCCATGACTGTATGCACATGTATCACATCGTGCCATCCGAGTCTTGTCACAGGGCAGACCAGGAAATACAGGACTCGGTCGGGAGCTTACAATTTATCTGCCGATGCAGATGCTAAGGTCTGTTTTTTCTATACGTGGCTATGGTCCCACGCGACCCCTCCCTCAACTAGCGAAAGACAAGACAGGATAAATCCTGTACGAGAACACACTACTGGCCAACCCCCAATCCGAGCCTTACCGCACCCATAATTAGATAGCAATTATGGTCTATTGGGTGTTCTCTGCCTTTCCGTACGTACACGCTTGACCAAAGATGGAAGGTAGCCTGACGAAAAATGCTATCTAGGGTACGACCGTGTTTCGTCGACTATACCCTATCCATCCCCGTCTTTAGGTCGCTCGTATAGCAACCAAGGCATACTCTTGGTTCTTCTAACGCAGACCTTAACCTCTCATGAGCCTAGTATAATTACTTGGCAGCCCACAGAGGGATCCCAAGAATATCCTCACGTTCCCCGAAGCCACTGCTTCGTTACCCAGTTCGCTGGAGCCTTTATCTAAATCAGATACTTGCTCCTACTCGTATACTTAAACGATGACCTACCGTATCAGGTTACTCATCTATCTATGAACTGGTCTAAATTTCCTTGACTAAGAATCATTACTTAGTTATCCTTCAACCAAGGTTTACGACTTAGCCTTATTCCCGTTTTCCTTGTTAATTACGGTTACCCACCTAATTCTCCGAATTAGGGTTTACATAATAGATTAAGTGTCACTTAAGTTCATGACTTAATCCCGTCTACAAATCATGTCAAAATTGGCTAAGTATCCAAGTTCAAGGCTTAACCCGTCTACAAATCATGTCAAAATTGGCTAAGTATCCAAGTCCAAGACTTAACCCTACAAACCATGCTCAAGTTGGTTAAGTATATATTAACTTGACCCTATGAAATTACTTAGTCTAACCGGTCAAGTGTATTCAAGCGATTCATGACTTAGCCTTATCATGTTTTCACGTTATATTGGTTAAGTATGGGTTAACTTAACCTCAATAAATTCACGAGTTAGATTGGTTAAGCATAGATCACTTAACCTCTTCAAATTAACGGGTTAGATTGGTTAAGTTTAGGTCACTTAACCTCTTCAAATTAACGGTTGAGATTGGTTAAGTATAGGTCACTTAACCACTTCAAATCATCGTGTTAGATTAGTTAAGTATTTAACTTAACCCCATTAAACTACCAAGTGGGATTAATTAAGTCTAGGCTAACTTAACCCCATCCGATTATCATGTTTAGACTAGTTGAGTCTAATCTTAACCCCATCCATTAACTGTATCTTTTGGTTAAGTGTCATTAAGAAAACTTACTTAACCTTACCAAATTATCGTGTTGGATTGATTAAGTGTTGGTTAACTTAATCCCCGTCCACTAGTCGTATAAAAATGGTTAAGTGTCATTAGGCAAATCAAGTTACTTAACCTACCCAACCTTGTCATGTTTTGTTAAGTATCATTAGCCTAATCCAATTACTTAACCCATTTGTCCATGTCATATTTGGTTAAGAGTCATTAATCAAATTAACTTAACCCTATCATGTGGCATTAATTTCTTAATGCACCCCAACCTCTCACATTAGACTTTGTTGTGGTTACTAGTTAAGCCGGTCGGTTCCGGGTAGCTTTACACCACAACTTGGTCTAACCTCGGGTTCAAGCACAACATGACCAACTTCTCACATTGGGTCCTATTGTTTGCAACTACTAGTTAGGACGGTCGGTTCCGGGTAGCTTTATGTTGCAAACTCAACCCAACCTCGAGTTGGCCACTTTCATGTTTAGTCTAGTGTCATGTTCATATTCAAGTTTTCAAGCAATTGGGTAGACCTAACTTAATAGGTAAATTCCCAATGGGTAGACCTAACTTAATAGGTAAATTCCCAAGCTTATGTTTTTATGCATACTTACATGTCACTTCCATGTTATATTTCAAGTCATGTTTTCAAGTATAAACACATGTCATATTTAACGTTACACGTTGTCATGTTTATACCCATTTACCCAAATCATGTTCATATCATTATGTTTTCCCATAATGTGACCCCAACGCTTTTTAAACTCGCATATACGTTCGCAACAACGTAATGGATTAAAAGAAGAGACTTGGCAAAGACATGACAAAAATGGATATTAAGCCACAAGTTAATCATGGTGGCAAATGAGGCACAAATGTGTTCATTAGCTTGCATGTTACATTCTTAAGCCTAAAAAACATGCATAAACCCAAACTTGGCACATAAGCGAATCATGGTGACAAACGACATGGAATGATGACTAGAAACTCGCATATATCATCATATAAGGGTTATGACTTCATATGCAAGTTGACAAAAAAAGGGTATGAAGGTTCTCATGTTGCATAATGCAACATTTCAACATAAAGGTTGTAGCTTTTAGCTCATAAGATCAAGATAATGACTTCATAAACTTGCATGACATGATAGCATGTATCATTCTCAATGATCAAACCCAAACTTGCAACATGAACATTTAACTTCATAGTTAATATCTAAGAGTAGGAAAAGGGCTTACATTGCTTTGAAGGCCTAAATCGATTAAACTAAAGCTTGTGAGGAAGCCTATGCATGCCATCACCCAAAAACCCAAAGATGGATGCCCCAAATCAACAAAAACACCATCTTTATGAACAAAGATCAAAGCTTTTGCCTTGAAATCAACTTGAGAGGCTCTCATACTAACATAGGGACTCTCTAACACTCTCATGATCATGAAACCTTTCATAGAAATGAAGTGGAGGCTAGGATAGTTGAGTGGAGGCCATGAGAGTAGAAATTTTGCCATAGTTTAGTTGCATGAATGAATAATGAGGATTTAGGATAGGTTAGGGTCTTATTTATAGATTAGGCAAGTGTTTTAGGCCATAGGATTAAACCTAGATTCAATCCAAGCCATCAAAGCATGTCTTGGGGAAGAAGTCAAGTGTAGGAACCATCTAGGGCCTTTAGATTAAAGATGAACCATGAGAACCATCCAAATGCAAAATCTGCATTTGAGCGAATCGGCCCACGGGTTGACAGCCAAACACCCTGGATTAACCCCTAGTCGACCCAGCGGGCTCGGGTCGACCTCAAAAATCGGCCGGTTCGGTTATTCCCCTCTCCCAATTCGCTGTTTTGAACATTTTTGCATATTTATTTATTTAATTTTCAATTATATATATATATATCAATATATATATTTCTCTGCGCAACCCATTTCACTTAATTAAGTATACTTTAATTTGGGAATTTTTCGTGAAACTTCGCGAGGCCATATCTTGGTCATACGGACTCCGATTTTCGAAAACTCGGACTCTATTTCGCGTATTTTTCCGAGACGAACGCAATGGCATAGCCCGTTTTACTTGATTCAGAATTTAAAATTAAATTCTGCCTTGATTCTCGTCTTTAATCATGTTATCGAAATACGGGTTGTTACAGCTTCCTTCTCCTTTGTGCTCGGTATCGGCTTCTATGATACCAGGTTTTGGTATCTGATATGGCCTTTAGAAACCTGGTCTTGGGTATCGGCTTCCCCGATGCCTAGGTGTCGATCAAAAGTTTCCTAGTGTTCTTGGTGTCAGCCGAAAGCCTTCTAAGCTTCTATTTCGGTGCTAGTATTATCTCGAAACCCCTTCACCTCTATTTGGTTTTGGTATCGAAATACGGCAGTAACAATATATATATATATATATATATATATATATATATATATATATATATAGGGAGCGTTCAATGGCACCCCAAATAGTGAGCACCCCATTTACCCCCTATATAAACCAAGCATTTTTATTAGAATAAGTGAGTGGGAGGTGAGGGAATGAGTGGAGAGAGAGAAAAACGGGATATGTGGTGGAAATCAAGGGGCATTTAGGGGTGTTGCACTATTTGGGAGGTGAGAGAACGCGCGCACACACACACACCCCACCCCTTACCTCCGCCATATTTTTTCCTACGACATTCCGACATCCTTTATTTTTAAATTTTCCAACTCATTATCTATGACACTTATTCATAGTTTTAAGAAATATAATGTTAGATTTTCTTATGTCCTTACTACACCTTACCTACTTCTTTTTGAACATTTTCTGTTATATTACTGCTTCTAACATTTTAAACCATCATAATTCAATGCAATGAGATCATTTAGAGATAAATCGGCAATATTATTAATGTGTATCAACCAAAAATAGCTTTATAATCATTAAATACGATAAAAAGTACTCTTTAATATTTATTTTAGTAAATCCGAGTGTTGCTACGTCCATAAGTATAAGATGACATCAATAAACAATACATATGTGTAGGGGTGCTATGGTAACAGTTAATTTACCATTATCATATCATTACCAGACGAACGGTTACAATTTCCGAGTAAAATCGGTATACGAATTTAATAGGATGATAACGGTAAATTTATATTATTTTTTTACAGTTTACAACGGTAACATTTCTTCAGTACCAACTGTAATGATAGTTTTACCAGTTATTTTATAACATGTGTATTCATAAAGAATGCTTTATTAAAAGTTTTAAAATAAAGAAACTTATTAAATTTATTTCATTAATTTGATGAAATAATGCTAAATGCAGTTTTACTTTTTTCTCTTTATAACTTTTGTTAAGTAACGCTATATATTATATAATGAATTAGCATTATGATTTGAATACAGGTCACGTAGCTTACATTTGTTTAGACAAGCGGTAATTTATACCATTACTGGTATAACAGTTACCGGATTATCAGTATATCAGTCTTCGAAATACCAGCGTATCGGTAATGGAACGGTAAGCTATCTGGCTTATCCATAAAAATGGTACGGTAACGGTATTGCTAAATGGTAGTGGTAACCATTATCATAACAGCCAACATATGATGTTTAAACAGAATAGTGAATACATACATACAATGAAAGGAATAACTTCAAGATTGTTCCAGTTGGCTTTAACTTGCAACTCCATCAAAACCATGGTTCATGGTATCGCCAGACACATCGAAATTCCGGCTATACCGGATTTGTACCGTCATGGTCGGTCTGAAACCGAACTAAAAATTCGGCTTCAAAACGCTTAAGAGAGACCAAAAACAAAGAATAAAGAAGGAAAAAAAAGGAAGAATCGAAGGAAAAGCCTCAAATATATACATAGTTACTCACCTTTGCCTTAATCTTAAATTTGAGATGATTTTGCTATAGATTTTTTATTTTTTATTTTTATTTTTTTTATTTTTTTTGCGTTCTACTGTGAGCTGAAAGAAATTGATTAAACCAAGAAGCATCATTTTTTTTCTCTGATTCGTGCAAATTGAAAGAAGTTGACAAAGCAAGTTGCATTTTTCTTTTATAATTACAGAGCGACTTTTGTGTTTCTCCTTAGCCCTAGCTTTGGAATAGATGTCGTGAATGAATATAGAAGGAACATAACATATGGGTTGTTGCGTAGGCTATTTTACTTCATTTTCTCCTTTAGTAGAAAACTCAAGCCGGGCTCAGTAAACTTCTAATTAGTGTTTTGTTCCAATTAGTTAGGGTTTTGCGTAATTCAGATAAGAGCTTGACAATTTGAATTAGTTAATTACAAATCACATATTTAATGAAGTTTATTTTAGTTTAATCAAATTTAATTCAGTTCATTTCACTAAATAAATATCAACAATCGAAATTAGAACCAAAACCGAAACCAAATCCAAAAACGTCGAAATTTCCGAAATTGACTGAAACTAATAATATTTCAAAACACCGAAACCGAATTCTCGAACCTTAATCAAAACATTAACACGCTATATTTTTAAATTCCAGAAAATATTCAAGTTCTTAAAGCTCTTCTTCGGTGTACGTTAGTTCCTCATTCAACTCATTTTTTTCCCATGCTTCACACCCGCTTACGCTACAAGTCATTTTCAAATCTCTGCATTTTATTGAACTTTATATTAAACAAGAACCTTGTTGAAGTGCCAAACATATAAGGCTCCACTTGAGTATACATTATTATGTAAGTAGAAGCAACATGCACTTGTTTAACCAGCAACTCATATCTAGCACCTGTTGAACATGAGTCCAACAGAATTACAAAAACGGATCCAAAATGTAATCAATTAAGACATCCACGTCTGCTAGTTTATCATTAAAGATGGGGGAGTTTAATAAACAAGGTAAAAAAAACTGTGGAGTAATGAACAATCAACAAATGTGACGCAGCAGGAAGTAAGAATCAATCTCAATGTATTGATTCGTGCATTGAAATCTTCTAAAGCATGTTGATTCTCTGATTTAAGAATATCAGGATTCAAGCATCCAATTTGGATCTAAATAAAAGAAAGAAATTAAAAAATAAAACTAGAGTTTTATTGACTGACGGCAAAACTATCTATTACATCCAACAAAGTTCAAATTTACAGACCAAAACAAATCAAAACAGAAAAAAAGGTTAAAAACATAAAAATGGCCCGAAACCCCCTTAGATGACCTCCTTTGGACCCGAAAACATGGATTATGGTGCTATGCACCATATATCTTGTAGCTCTCTGAGTTAGCTTCAGGTACAAATTTCATTTGGCACAAACGGCCTTACGGTTTGAAAGTTACGCCCGTTTTCATGAACATGTGCAGAAATGTCTTCACGGTCTTC
This sequence comes from Allium sativum, assembly GCA_030737875.1. NCBI lineage: Eukaryota > Viridiplantae > Streptophyta > Magnoliopsida > Asparagales > Amaryllidaceae > Allium > Allium sativum. Next base: position 881,885,075 of record CM060924.1, read on the forward strand.
AGCATATTCTTGGGATTGAACTTCATCAACGAGTAACCTTCTTCCAAAAAAAAATTATATGAACCATTTTCTTTGCAAAAGCCAATGACAAATGAACTTTATGACATGATTGACCGATGCAATATTTATTATCGTTAATGACCTAAAAAAAAGGAGAAGCAAAATTTACAATGGGTAGAATGAATTGTGAATGATAATAGTTGGACAATAAAATACTACTATATTCTAAACCAAAAAGTATGGAGAAGAAAATGTACCTAAGGTTACTTAAAACTGCCATGCATTATACTCCATATGCAGCAGTGCTTGTTGATACAAAAGGAAGATCTTCGACTTTTTCATAAAAATTAGTTTCCAGTACTTTACTTGTTTTGATCAATGCGTCATTAGCTAATTCCTATCTGGTGGAACCAAGTAATCTGTAAGAAAATATTTCTAACAATTGACATCAAAAGATTACATTGTTATGTGATAAAGTATGATTCAGGTTAATACACGATCTATTGGAACATTTTGATCGTAGCACATAGAATGTTTTAACCGAAAGTATGATGTATTTCATTGGTAGGTAGTTATTCTACCCTCTTATTTACCAAAAATTGTAAGCTTACCAATGATGCAGTTGTTCCAAAAACAAATAGCTTGGCACATTTAACTGCTTGACAGCGTTCATAATTTGGCAGGAAGTACAGATGAACAAGTTAAAAAAATAAATTTGAACGAAACAGAATTAATTCTCAGTTAGAATGACAGAAAGCGAAAAGAAAGGAGTAACAAGCTCCACCTAAACAACCTTTATATCAGTAAGTATCAAAACAATCTTATTCTATATATACAACTGCAAATAGAGTCTAAGGAGGCAAAAAGTATAAACATTATGTACGGTCGAGATTCAATACCTGGAACACATTCTTTGGTTAGATGTATAACAATTACGAAATAGGATAAGAAGTCAGTGAAATAGGAGCTTTAAGAGTAATGGTAGGAATATGAAGCCATGTAAGCATGAAGTCAGCACAAATTGCCATGACCTTAGATACACAAGAAAAAGAAAAAGATTTTTTGTAATGACAGTCACTTGTTATACATTCAAAAGAAGTTGAGTGATCAGATCAATTGTTAAACTGTAAAATCGATTTTACTTTTTGTACGTTTTCATGAATGTGAACTAGATAAAAGGGAGTCCACAAACACAATGCAAAGAGACACAGACCTGGCTTTCAGTGCCATATAAAACAGATCAGGAAATAATTGATTATAAAGTGCGTACTATGTACAAAGCATTGGATGAACTCTTAGGGTGCGTTCTTAACGAACGAAAACGAGGCATTTGAGCGATGTATTTGAATGTGACACTGTAGCGAACGAGAAATGCGTTTTTTGCTGTGAACGAGGTATTTGAGTGTGGTATTTGAACGGGGTATTTAATTGATAAATTAATTGTGTTGAATTAATTTATCCGGTTAATTTTAATTTATGTGTGTTATGTAAATGACAACATTATAATATTAGTCCCACATTGTCAAAAAATTATGAGTAGCTTGGTATATATATATATATATATATATATATATATATATATATATATATATATATATATATAAGCATGCAAACAATATACACAATTGAAATAAAACTAAATGGCTTGAATAGACATGAATGCTTAATATTCATATATACATATATCAAAAAAATGTCAAAGATGGGCACTTAGACCACGAGGGCATGTGTGTGCCGCTCAGCACGCCACAAGCGTGCACATCAAACGGTAGCATGGCTACAAATTGCTGCGAACGGTGCCTTAACAAGAATATCACCGGAAAAAATCTACCATTTACAATTTAAATCACATGCCGATTTAAGTTTGAACTTCACGATATACATTTGAAACTTGTTTTGAAAATCCTAATAAACAAATTCAAAACAATTTCTCCTATGAAGGATAAATAAATAGTCACGTCTACGAAGACAATCACATTAAGGTGCAAAAAACTCAAAAACCAAACTTTAGTGCATTCTATGCCTCAGCACCTTAACTAAGTTGGTTTCTATTAGTTCTGATGTAGTCTAACTATAATATAAATATTATAGATACTAAAATAACACATAATTGTATTATGCTGATATGAACATCCCCAACTTCACTTTGAAACACATATTGATTGACCCCTTTTTTATATCCTACCAAGAATCATCTCTAATGAGTATGGTGGTTTCCCATTAACCTAGGACCACAAAAAGAATTAGCATAAGACACTAGAGGTTTTTATTTATTAAGTAAAGTTAACGTAGGGCCATAAAGCAAAAATTTGGAAGTAGTTTGAAATCTGAACATCAACTAAATAAATCAAATGCATAGTTAATCATGGACAGACCTATGTTTATTATGTATTGCTATAGAGAAAAATTAACGAATTCAAAAGGAAATGACTGGAATATTTAGCTGGCGGAACTGAAATAGAGAATATTCAATGTACTAAAAAACAATAGGACAATATGAATGCAAAATATAGAACACAAAGAGGAGAATGCTAACAACATAGATCACTAATTGCTTTTGCCGGTTCCTTAACCTCCTTCTCTGTCTTCTTTACACTTGTGGAGTAGGGTCCAAGTCCCTATCGGGAAAAAAAATCATCAAAAATAAAACAATAATAGGGAAACCTAAATTAGGAAGGAAAAAAAGTTTAATGTATGTTTTGAAAAGTGCGATGTCACCTCCATCGAGCAGCAGCAGATTATTCCTCTACTTCAGATGAATTTGTCCACATAGTCAGAGCAGTGACATCCTGAGCCATTCCTGTGTGAATTCGCAGAATGAGGCAGATGTGGCGATGGTGAAGTGTAGGCTATCAGCAATGGTGAAGCAGAGGTTATCAGCGACGGACGACTAGGTTTTCTTTTGACGATGCAGAACTAGAGTTTTCTACTCTCTACGACACAGACGTGTTTTCTCTTCTTCTTTTGGGAGATAGTGAACATTGTATTGGACATAAAATATTCAGCAATAATGAAAGAAAACAATAGTGCAACATTAACAACAATAGTTTTTGCTTATGTTTTAATACACACACATATACCATGCACTGTTTTTTTATTGCATCCGTGGTGCATCTTAACTGGCTCGTGCACTCATAGACGGCTTTACATGCAATGACACAACTACATAGCAAAGTCAACCAACATATGTTTTTGTTTACCCTGGTATAGTCCCTCAGCAAAGCCCACCTTAAGGTTACCACAATCGAAAATGGTGCAATATACTTCCACAACATATTAATAAGGATTCTAAAACCAAACATTTCCTTGACATTATTTTTATGGATATAAAAGTTAATGTGTTACACATGTTAAAAAGAAAATGGGCATGTTTATTATAGATAATCCAATCATAATGCACACTCTTATGCATTTAGCTTCTACTCCTTTACTAGCCTTAAATTAATACTAATCGATCAATAGATGATAAAATTACTAAAATGTCATACTGTAAGAAACTTAAATTGAAACGTTGTAAACATATATTGCACATCAAGGTATCTCCCAAAACAAAGTACCGACAACCATTTCAAAATAAATAACCCTATTGAAAAATCAAAACAAAGCATCGAAATTTAGATTACTAGTTGGCTGAATTCGCGACAACCAGAACGGGAGGCAGTGTAGGCAAATCAACATCGCCAAAGAGATTCGGACATCCACCAATTATGGATGCAAGTTTGGACAATGCGAGAACGAAGCATGACTATATGAACACACTCATAAAACAACTGGATTGACCAAGACTGAGAAAACCAAATCTGAGCATGGATTTGATTAATGTAAGCTGACCCGAGTATGATATCTGGAGGTAAAGCGAAGGGATCCAAGAGTGGATATGAGCGAAAAAGATAAGAAGATCAAGCGTGGAAAGGCCGGATGATAATTTCGGCAAATGCGGGTAAATTTTTTGGCGAGAAATTGATTTAGGGTTTTGTTAGGAAGATGGGTATATGAAGCGGAGGTTTTGATTTAGCAGGTGAAGCGAGGTAGTGCCTATCGTTTAATTAGTTATTTTATACGTCTTTGATATTCTTTGAAGCAGTGTGCTGCTATTCACACCCTCATTTAGACTACTGGCCACCTATACTAAAGGCCACCTCTTTTTTGTGTCTCTTTACTTCTTTACACCATCTAAATTATTCAATTTCTAATCGGCTACCACCTCTACCTTTAATTCATCATCGTTCCAACAAAAAAATGTCTTCTTCTTGAAATTTTCTCCATCGCTCTACAAGCTTGAAGATTTCCCTAGATTATCAATGAAATTTTAAGCGTTCAATCGGCTGATTAACACCATCGAATCGCTCTACAACAACACTAAAAATTTTCCCTTTTGTTTTACACCATCAAATCAGCGTGTTGTGCGAATCAAATACCTGAAATCACATCGTTTAACGAAAAAAATTAACGTACTTCCAGTTTTACATGAATGACTTCATCAGTTATAAAATGATCTGTCAAAAAACCTTTTGTGTCTTCAACGACATTTGACCGATCATCTTGTGGCCTATTGCTATCGTCCACATAGTTATCAAGTTTATTATAAATCACATTATCTTCTTACAAAAATCAAATAAAAATAATTAAAATGAATTTTTTTTGTTGTAACTTTTGACATATAAATTGTTGTTGTATGAAGAAAACCCTAAAATTCAATAACTTACAATGTCATTCTTTATTAAAACGTCATCGAAATTAATGTCTTCCAAACTCAAAGTAGAAAGAAGGGTGAAAGAAAGCTCCAAAAAAAAAAAAAAAAAAACCCTTAAAAAAAATTCTATAACAACAGAATAGATTATGCAGCATGATATACAAAACTAACCTCTTTTTTGTCTTTATCTTCCATCCTCTACTTAGCCAAAAAAAAATATTTTTTTCTTACGGTTTAGGGTTTGATATCTGAGAATCTACGTTGTTTGAGAAGAGAATAGACAGTAGGAGTGAAAAGAAATAAAGTGGTGGTAGGAAGTAGGTCAAAAACAATACAATCTATTAATTTTTTAAAAGGTGACCAGTAGTCTAAATAGGGGTGTGAATAGCAGCACACTTGAAGTAAGAGAGGATGTATAAAATTCAAGAAATATTTATGTATTAATAATGGTATTTTATATAAATTAAAAAATAATTTAAGGGATTAATATAGTTCTTTCTAGAGAGTTTGACATATTCCACCATTGAACTATTTAATCAAAAAATGTTCGATTAAACCACTTTTTGGTCCAAATAGTCTTATCTATTTGCTTTTTGAATTCAAATACAAACAAGATGTACCCTTTTTGAATGGGTGCAACCTTCAAGACCCAGGGGATGAGATCGGCATAATTTTATGGAAATTTTCAACACTGTTCATGAAAGTGCTAATTATGTAAGCACATCCAACGTGTTGCAGGTTGAATTTTAAAATGTCAATATACATATACATATACATACATACACACACACACATATATATACACACACATACACACAATAAATTGAAACGACTACAAAATAGTAATATTTCGAAAAAAGTTAAATTATATTTTAAATTCCATAAAAAGGACTAAATGCAAAATAAAAAAAGAATTACAAATGGTATTGTTTTTCATATAAAAATTAAAAATATTTTTCTTTCGTTATTTTTTAAATATAGGTGTAACACCCCAAGAAATTTACACATAATAAATTAAAACAAGAAAATTAGTTCAAAGTAAAATTTACATAGATGTTTGAGTTTGGTTACGGGGACTTCATCATTATATCCATATCGATTTCCTATACAATTTTCATACATAACCCATCACGATCTGAAGCACTATGGGAGAGACATTGAAAAGAAAAGTTTTAAAATTCTAAAGTAATGAAAAAAAATCAGGTCGACCGTTGTCGTCGACCATGGGGTCCACCGCTCCCAAGGGTGATCGACCCAAAGCATGTATCTGGTCGTGTCTTCGGCCATGTAGGTGAAGTATTTGGACACTATTTCTGGTCAGGTTTAATCTAAGAAAATATAACGTAAATGAATGGTAGAATCTTCTCTATAACTTATGTAAACAGTTAGATAGGCATTGAGTTTTGTTTCTATCGCTAGATTTAAACAGAAACCTAAATCTAATGGTTAAGAGAGGATGCATGACATAGTTTCACATAATTAATTCAGGTCTATCTGACGGTAAAGATTACTCAACTGAGCCTATAAATAGACACTAGGTTTAGGCCTAAAGCACACACAAATATTCTCATTCTTTCTTTCTTTGTTCCTCTTTCATCGTCCACTCCTCTCTCTAAAATTTCAAGCTAGAAATAAAACATAATAAAATAGGAAGTATTCTGATTAGAAAAGGAGTTCATAAAGGGAAAAAGGAAAGGTTTAAAGAAAAGTTAAGGACCTCAGATGAATCAAACTGTAACGACCCGCGTTCTACGCATCATAGGATCGTAGGATATTTATTTCTTTCACATACGAAGTCGTATGGTCATGTAACTTTGGGAGACGACTATTGGGGTCATTTCCCATGTTCATGATTTTTCTCGATTTTTAAATGACCATTTTACCCCTAGTTGGCACTGTTTTGGCCATAACTTTTGACTGGAAAGGAATTTTGACCTGAAACCACTTCCATTGGCTTCGGATGATGGTTTCTCTTTCCGTAGAGTGGTCACATTAGCCAAACGGACTTACCGTTTGGGAGATATGGCTGAAACAAGTTTCAGATGGAGAAAAACAGCTTAATTGGGCTTAACCGGGTGATTAGCAGCTAGGCCCAAGGGGAATTTCGGGTTTAGAGGTATAGGAGGACTGATTAGGGTTAGGTTATCATTTTCATTTCAGTTTTGAGCCGCCACAAACCTCCTAGAGATCCTAGTAATGGCTTCCTACATCTAAAACACCCCAAATCACTCTCTAATTGAAGATTAGGCTTAGCAACACCAAATTAAGGAGAAAAAGCACCAAAGCTAGGTTTGAGCTGCTGTTAGACATCAGTATTCTCCCCAAATCAGAGGAGTTTCAGTTCTGAGAATTTCATTTGTGGCCAAGGTGAGTGATAGCATCATTTTGACACTAATTACAGTTAATTAAGGGTGATTAGTGAAGATTAGCGAATTTATACGTAAATAAATTCTGGAAAAATTCTTAAAATTCTAAAATAATGTTTTAAGGCTCTGTTAGAAATTTGGGTTAATTTCGATGTGTTTTGCTAATCGTATGCTTAAACATGATTAAGAAGGATTATAGGAAAATGTGAGGTTTTAGCCACTTTTGATCCATTTTGATTCAATTGAATTGTTGTTTGCTGTTTGTGGTTGCTATTACATGTTGCTATGACTCTGTGGTATGTTTCATGATTGATTAGAATAGTTAAATCGCTCGAAAACGTCGTCGAATGGCGTAGAAAGCTTGCTGGAAAATTGCAGAAGTGTGCAGGTTCCGAACCGGTTCGGATCGGAGAAAAGGGGTCGGATCGGACTAGGGAACTGACCAAGGGAATCCGAACTGGATGAGGACTTGCCACTGGAAGAAGTTTGGCAGGAAGGAAGGCCATTGCTTAGAGTTGGAGTTGGACAGAAGATCGGATCGGAGCGAAGGAGCGGACCGGATCGGAAGAAGAGAACAGGACGGATCGGAGTAGGCAAACAAGTCAAACAGGAAGAATCAGATCGGATGAACTACCTCCGAACCGAACTCAAGCAGAGGCACCCGAACCGAACCGATATCTGGAGGGGGAGAATCACTGAACCGACCCGACCCGGAGGGAGACACCGACCCGACCCGAAGTGGACTACCGACCCGACCCGATGATGGTGATGACTACCGAACCGAACCGAATTCTAGGACTGTTACTGCGTGACAACTCTTCTGAAGACCCACTCCAATTCGACCAAACCCGAGAGGCAGAGGAAGTCCAAATGAGAAGTTAGAGCTTAAGATTCAGATGGGAATCAACGAGTTCACTTCATGATTGGGCTTTGCTGCGGGACGCGTGCTAAGGAGTTATCGACACCTATAGCTTTAGACCACTATGGTAGGAGGTACGAAGGCGGATTCAGGGCCATTATGGCATTGGTAGAACCAAGGGCTATGACCAATGAAGTGGGTCATTGAAATGTCTGGTCATGACTCCAAGTGTTTGGCTTGGTCACAGCAGGGTTTCTACAAGTCGGGATTCGTCGTTGCCTCAGTTTGTCTAGTGTTCCAAAGTGGTAGATGTCGTACGCTTTATGCACCGAGAGAGAGATGTGAGGATGGTTGCTATGGATGATTTGTTGCTATCATTTTGACATGCACACCCCACCCCCGTATTCTTACACTATTTATTATGGCACCTTGGAGTATTGTACGGTATGTGGTACTAACTCTTTGGTTGCAGGTTCAGGTTCAGGTATGGTTTAGTATACCTGTTATTATTCTGTTTAGATGCTTATCGCTCATACCAGGCTTTATGTCTGACCCAGAGTTTTATGTCTCCTCTTATTACTCTGGGTGCTCACACGAGCAGACTAGAGACAGGTTAGCTGGTGATGCACGGGTAGATGATCCGGAGACGAGCAGGAGGCTTCCTCGTAATATATATAGTATTCTCCCTGTATTGTTGAAGATCACTGCTTGGGCATTGTTGGTGTATCTTCTACTTCAGCTTTCTTTTGTTTAGAGACAGTAAATTTGGAAAATTGTAATAAGCTGTATTTGGATTTCCGCTGCTTTGATGATTGATGTTGATTTTAGTTATCAGCTTATGCACTGTCTCGCCTGTTTTGTGTCAAGTATGTTATTATTATATTTTATTCCATGCGCTGTGAGACATTCTGCAGGTTTCTTTGATTAGTTCATTCCCTTCTTTCCTTTCTTATGACGACCGTCTCGTGCTAGTCGGGCATGTGTACAGCGCACTTTCGGAGGAGATGCAGGCTGGTGCGGGGCGGGCCGTCACACTTGGTATCAGAGCTCTAGGTTGCGTAGTTAACCTAGGGAAGTTATCAGGGAGAGATAAGATACGTATACGAGAGAGCGTATTTGTGATTACTTTGGTTTTTAAAAGCTATATATATATACTATTAGTAGTATAAGGATGAAGTCGTACTGCACTAGCACCACTATGGAATCGTTAATCATTTCCTTTTTCAGATTGACGATGAGCCGAGATACTAGAGGTGCTGGTAGGGGAACCAATAATGGGAATGCTGCTGACATAAGGACGATGTTTACTGACCTCATGAGAGAGATGCTTAGGGATGTGCAGAGGGCAGCTCCCAATGGTGGAAATGGTGGTGGTCCAATAGTGCAGGCGCCAAGAGTCGACTTCGCCAAGCTGAATAAGGATTATACTAGTCTTGGTGGAAAGTCATTCCATGGAACGGAGTCGGCTACGGATGTTCAGGATTGGGTGGATAGTTGCGAACGTATCTTCGAGGATTTGGGTATCGAGGATGCGATGAAAAGAAAGTTAGCGTCCCGTCAGCTGCAAGGGCGGGCAATGAATTGGTGGAATGCTATAAAGGCAGCTACTCCCGAAGATCAGATTACATGGGAGCAGTTTAAGGCTCGCTTTAGCGAGAAGTTCATCCCAGCTGCTCAGAAGTCAATGTTGTTTAAGAAATTCTTGGAGCTCAAGCAGAATGGCAGGGCTGTCTCGGAGTATATCGCTGAATTTGATACTTTGTCAAAATATGGGTTATCTCTTATAGATACTGCCGAGAAAAAGAATGAGAAATTTATAACTGGTTTGGATCAGTACTTGGGGGAAAAACTTATTAACCACATCGATGAGACGTTTGAATCGATTGTGGGGAAAGCGTTAAGGTCAGAAAGTCTCTACCCTAAGCCGAAGACTGAGGTTGCATCCGCGGATGAGCCAAAGCCACAAGCTAGTGGTGGAGGCAAAGGTGGTTCCCAGAATAAGAGAAAGCAGAATCAGACTAAGGATGGCCAGAAGAAAAAGAATAAGCAAGATGTGGAGTGCTTCAGCTGTGGTAAGAAGGGCCACTATGCTAGTAATTGTCGGGCCAAGCCAGCGGATAGGAAATGCTTCAATTGTGGCCAATTGGGACATCACAAGGACAAGTGTCCGCAACCCCCTAAGGAAAAGCAAATGGTGAAAGCATATGCTCTTAATGCTATTCCTTCTTCGTCGAATGCCCCAACTGCGGCGGAGAAGGGAAAGAACGTCGTCATTCAAGGTATGCTTTCTGTTTATGATATTCCTGTTAGAGTTTTGTTTGATACCGGAGCTTCCAGTTCTTTCATATCTAGTGACCTGATAGATAGGTTGGGATTGGAGCCCGAGATTGTCGGTAGGCCTTTAGTAGTGACGAACCCGATTGGTGGTTCGACTAGTCTTAGCATGATTTGTCGTAATGTGGTTCTATCGAGTCATGGATGCATGTTTGTTTGTGATTGCTTTGTTTTGGGCTTTACTGGGTTTGGCATTATTTTGGGAGTAGATTGGCTCCAAAGATACGGGGTGGTGGTAGACTGTGAGGGCTTGTTGGTGACAGCTAGAGCGGATGATGGGCGGAGGATAGTGTTTGGTGGTCTACCCAGTAAGGGGGTATTGGCTAGTTTTCTGAACTCCCTCGACATTCCGCATAGTGAGTTGTCAGGTTTGCCCGTGGTTGGCCAGTATCCGGATGTTTTCGAAGAAGTGACCGGACTTCCACCACACCGAGAGATTGAGTTTCGTATTGATTTGGTAAAAGATGCCAGACCTATAGTGATGCCACTTCGTCGTATGGCACCAAGGGAGCAGCGAGAGCTCGAGGTGCAAGTCAGCGATCTTTTGAAGAAAGGATTTATCAGAAGGAGTGTTTCTGAATGGGGAGCACCAGTCGTGTTTGCTACCAAGGCGGATGGTTCCCTTCGTTTGTGTGTAGACTACCGCGAGTTGAATAAAGTGACGAGGAAGAACAAGTATCCTCTACCGCGGATAGATGATTTGTTTGATCAGTTGAGTGGCGCGAGAGTATTTTCTCAGTTGGATCTCGCGACAGGTTTTCATCAGCTTAGAGTGGAAGCTGCGAGTATAGCTAAAACGGCATTTCGAACGCCGTCTGGGTTTTATGAATGGTTGGTTATGCCATTTGGGCTGACTAATGCCCCAGCATATTTTGTGGACCTTATGAATAGGGTATTCAGAGATCAGCTGAATAAGTCTGTCCTTGTGTTCGTTGATGATATTTTGGTCTATTCGAGGACAGAGGAAGAACACAAGGAACATTTAAGAGTAGCGATGGAGGTGTTGAGAAAACACCAATTGAAAGCAAAGTTTTCTAAGTGTCACTTCTGGAAGAGGGAAGTGAGGTTCTTGGGCCATGTTGTATCGGAGAATGGTATTGCCGTGGACCCGGCGAAGGTGGCTACGGTACAGGATTGGCCTACGCCCAAGAATGCAACAGATGTAAGGAGTTTCTTGGGGTTAGCTGGATATTATCGTAAGTTTATCCAAGGTTTCTCCAAGATAGCAGCACCATTGACCCAGTTGACCAAGAAGAATCAAGCTTTTGTCTGGGATGAAAGGTGCAAGAATGCATTCAAAAGTTTAAAGGACAAGTTGACAAGCGCACCGGTGTTAGTCATTCCTAAGGGGGATGAAGAGATGACGGTATACACGGATGCCTGTGGTACCGGACTGGGTGCTGTATTGATGCAAGGCGGTAGGGTTATAGCTTACGCAAGTCGGCAATTGAAACCGCACGAGAGAAGATACCCTACCCATGATTTAGAATTGGCAGCGATCGTGTTCGCGTTAAAGATGTGGAGACACTATCTCTTGGGAGAAAGATTTGAGTTGTTTACAGATCATAAGTCGTTGAAGTATCTATTCTCCCAGAAGGATTTAAATCTCCGTCAGCAGAGATGGTTAGAGTTCTTAGCTTCCTATGATTTTGACATCGCATACACACCAGGAAAGGGCAATGCGGTGGCTGATGCATTGAGTAGAAGACATGCCAGCTTAGGGGCTATGTTCCTTGAATGGAAGCAACTGGAGTTTATCGCGGGGTTTGATTTCAGACCAAAGTGCGAATTGGATCCAGAAATGTTAGCAAGTTTGACGATCAGACCCACCTTGATTGAACGAATCGGCTCTAGTCAGAGGGACGATCCTAACCTATTGGAAATCATCTCCAAGTTAGAGATGGGTATCGACGAGGAGATGAATAAGTATGGGCTTGATCGAGATAGATGGCTTAGAAAGGATGGAAAGCTTGTTGTACCCAATGTCAATGGATTGAGAGATGAAGTGCTTAGAGAATGTCATCACTCAAAGCTGACTATACACCCCGGTGGTAATAAGATGTATCGAGATATGAAGCAGACTTACTACTGGGAAGGAATGAAACGAGACGTTGGGAAGTTTATATCCAAGTGCATGAATTGCCAGCTAGTTAAAGCCGAGCAAAAGAAGACTAGTGGGTTGTTACAGCCCTTAGAAATTCCCGAATGGAAATGGGAGCAAGTCTCGATGGATTACCAAGGACTAGATCGGGATATGACAGCATTTGGGTAATCGTAGATCGACTGACTAAAAGTGCAAGGTTTATACCAGTCAAATCGACCAGAACGGCAGCTAAGTTAGCAGAGTTGTATATGAAGTGGGTAGTGAGATTTCATGGAGTACCTAAAAGCATTGTGAGCGACCGAGACCCGTTGTTCACTAGTGGGTTTTGGAAGAGCTTGCAGGAGGCGCTAGGGTCAGAGTTACATCTCAGTACCGCATATCATCCTCAGACCGACGGTCAGACGGAGAGGGTGAATCGTATTTTGGAGGATCTCTTGAGGGCATGTATATTGGATTTTGGTGGATCATGGGATAACCATTTGCATCTAGTAGAGTTTGCATATAATAATAGCTACCAATCCAGTATCGGTATGGCTCCATTTGAAGCTTTGTATGGAAGACCGTGCAACTCACCATCATGTTGGATAGAGACTGGCGAGAAGTTTATGCTTGGACCAGATGTGGTGAGGGAAACTTCAGATAAAATCAAGATCATTCAACAACGTATGAAGGCAGCCCAAGATAGACAGAAGAGTTATGCTGATAAGAGAAGAAGAGACTTAAAATTCTCAGTTGGTGACTTGGTATTTGTCAAGATTTCTCCGTTGAAGAGCGTAATACGATTTGGCAGGAGAGGCAAATTAGCACCAAGATTTGTTGGTCCATTCCCTGTTCTTGAACTAGTCGGGAATTTGGCATATAGAGTTGACTTACCAGAGAAGATGGCGGGAGTTCATAATGTATTTCATGTTTCCCAACTAAGGAAGTTCGTTCACGACTCAGATATGACTATTTCACCTGATCAGTTAGAGGACTTCGAAGTAGAACCCGAGGCGGTTGGGAACCGCAAGCAGGCCCGTATTGTCGAGCACGACATGAAGCAACTTCGAAGGAAGGCGGTGAAGCTAGTCAAGGTTCAGTGGAGTGAGGACGAGAATGATTGTACTTGGGAAACAGAGGAGGACATAAGGAAGAAGTATCCAGAACTCTTTGTCTGGTAAGATTTTGACTTCGATTTAGTTTTCCGCATGCTAGGATAGACTTGTTTGCTTGTTTTGCATGTTTGATTGTTATATGTGGTTGTTAGGCATGCGGGATCCTTTGTATGTTTTGGGTTAAGTAATTTCGGGGACGAAATTTCTTAAGGGGGGGAGAGTGTAACGACCCGCGTTCTACGCATCATAGGATCGTAGGATATTTATTTCTTTCACATACGAAGTCGTATGGTCATGTAACTTTGGGAGACGACTATTGTGGTCATTTCCCATGTTCATGATTTTTCTCGATTTTTAAATGACCATTTTACCCCTAGTTGGCACTGTTTTGGCCATAACTTTTGACTGGAAAGGAATTTTGACCTGAAACCACTTCCATTGGCTTCGGATGATGGTTTCTCTTTCCGTAGAGTGGTCACATTAGCCAAACGGACTTACCGTTTGGGAGATATGGCTGAAACAAGTTTCAGATGAAGAAAAACAGCTTAATTGGGCTTAACCGGGTGATTAGCAGCTAGGCCCAAGGGGAATTTCGGGTTTAGAGGTATAGGAGGACTGATTAGGGTTAGGTTATCATTTTCATTTCAGTTTTGAGCCGCCACAAACCTCCTAGAGATCCTAGTAATGGCTTCCTACATCTAAAACACCCCAAATCACTCTCTAATTGAAGATTAGGCTTAGCAACACCAAATTAAGGAGAAAAAGCACCAAAGCTAGGTTTGAGCTGCTGTTAGACATCAGTATTCTCCCCAAATCAGAGGAGTTTCAGTTCTGAGAATTTCATTTGTGGCCAAGGTGAGTGATAGCATCATTTTGACACTAATTACAGTTAATTAAGGGTGATTAGTGAAGATTAGCGAATTTATACGTAAATAAATTCTGGAAAAATTCTTAAAATTCTAAAATAATGTTTTAAGGCTCTGTTAGAAATTTGGGTTAATTTCGATGTGTTTTGCTAATCGTATGCTTAAACATGATTAAGAAGGATTATAGGAAAATGTGAGGTTTTAGCCACTTTTGATCCATTTTGATTCAATTGAATTGTTGTTTGCTGTTTGTGGTTGCTATTACATGTTGCTATGACTCTGTGGTATGTTTCATGATTGATTAGAATAGTTAAATCGCTCGAAAACGTCGTCGAATGGCGTAGAAAGCTTGCTGGAAAATTGCAGAAGTGTGCAGGTTCCGAACCGGTTCGGATCGGAGAAAAGGGGTCGGATCGGACTAGGGAACTGACCAAGGGAATCCGAACTGGATGAGGACTTGCCACTGGAAGAAGTTTGGCAGGAAGGAAGGCCATTGCTTAGAGTTGGAGTTGGACAGAAGATCGGATCGGAGCGAAGGAGCGGACCGGATCGGAAGAAGAGAACAGGACGGATCGGAGTAGGCAAACAAGTCAAACAGGAAGAATCAGATCGGATGAACTACCTCCGAACCGAACTCAAGCAGAGGCACCCGAACCGAACCGATATCTGGAGGGGGAGAATCACTGAACCGACCCGACCCGGAGGGAGACACCGACCCGACCCGAAGTGGACTACCGACCCGACCCGATGATGGTGATGACTACCGAACCGAACCGAATTCTAGGACTGTTACTGCGTGACAACTCTTCTGAAGACCCACTCCAATTCGACCAAACCCGAGAGGCAAAGGAAGTCCAAATGAGAAGTTAGAGCTTAAGATTCAGATGGGAATCAACGAGTTCACTTCATGATTGGGCTTTGCTGCGGGACGCGTGCTAAGGAGTTATCGACACCTATAGCTTTGGACCACTATGGTAGGAGGTACGAAGGCGGATTCAGGGCCATTATGGCATTGGTAGAACCAAGGGCTATGACCAATGAAGTGGGTCATTGAAATGTCTGGTCATGACTCCAAGTGTTTGGCTTGGTCACAGCAGGGTTTCTACAAGTCGGGATTCGTCGTTGCCTCAGTTTGTCTAGTGTTCCAAAGTGGTAGATGTCGTACGCTTTATGCACCGAGAGAGAGATGTGAGGATGGTTGCTATGGATGATTTGTTGCTATCATTTTGACATGCACACCCCACCCCCGTATTCTTACACTATTTATTATGGCACCTTGGAGTATTGTACGGTATGTGGTACTAACTCTTTGGTTGCAGGTCCAGGTTCAGGTATGGTTTAGTATACCTGTTATTATTCTGTTTAGATGCTTATCGCTCATACCAGGCTTTATGTCTGACCCAGAGTTTTATGTCTCCTCTTATTACTCTGGGTGCTCACACGAGCAGACTAGAGACAGGTTAGCTGGTGATGCACGGGTAGATGATCCGGAGACGAGCAGGAGGCTTCCTCGTAATATATATAGTATTCTCCCTGTATTGTTGAAGATCACTGCTTGGGCATTGTTGGTGTATCTTCTACTTCAGCTTTCTTTTGTTTAGAGACAGTAAATTTGGAAAATTGTAATAAGCTGTATTTGGATTTCCGCTGCTTTGATGATTGATGTTGATTTTAGTTATCAGCTTATGCACTGTCTCGCCTGTTTTGTGTCAAGTATGTTATTATTATATTTTATTCCATGCGCTGTGAGACATTCTGCAGGTTTCTTTGATTAGTTCATTCCCTTCTTTCCTTTCTTATGACGACCGTCTCGTGCTAGTCGGGCATGTGTACAGCGCACTTTCGGAGGAGATGCAGGCTGGTGCGGGGCGGGCCGTCACACAAACATTTTTGAATTAAAAGGACTAATTATTTCATCTTAAATTCCCTCCAATACATATGTGGGCATACATGTAAAAACTGGACTTATTTGAAAAAAAACACTTATTTTTAGATTATAGACTTACATGTAAATTATGGACTTGCTTGTAAAATAAGAACTTATCTAAAAAATCTGGACTTATCTGTAAATCTGGACTCATCTATAAAATCCAGACTTACCTAGAAAATATGGTTTAGACTGAGAAACTTAAATCTGTACTAAATGCATATAAAGTAAAGTATTGTAATCGAGTTTGCGACGCTAAACTTAACAACATTTATAAAAAATAAACAAACCCTAAATCTAAATCTGGAATATTTAAATTACCAATCTAGCCTAAGTTATAAGTTATAAACATGGGGTAAAATATTAAGACATAGCAAACCTAAATGGCCTAAAATTGATGATTTGCTTGGTTTGAAAACTATGTTACGAAAGGAGAGAGCCTTTGGTGTCCCTTCTAGTTAAAATTTATATTATAGGTTAGGAGCTCGTCCTAACAACGTTCGGACATGGACGTCGGATCGGAAAATGAGAGGTCATTTGAGGAAGGAGATCGGAAGGAATCCATCCTGGCGATGTTGAGCGTGTTGACATCCGTGCAAGAAATAAACGACTCTAGGTACCCATGCGGTAATAGGTGTGGTACCCATCCTGACGAATTAGTGCAGAACTTCAAAGTAGAAAATAAAAGACTGCAAAACCAAGAAATGACCGTCATGAAGATGTTTGTACGATGTGAATACCGAAGTTAGAAAATAAAATTTACTGTTACATACAAAAGAAGGACATGAGTGTTTTCGATGAGCCCTTATGCAAGATTTCATTTGACGCTCTTCTTTGTTAGGCGTAGCATAATGACAGAGGCCCAATAGGCCGACTGATAAGAGGGTTAGGTTGACATTTTAGGCTAGGTCACATAGTGCATATAACTTATCTCTTTAAATAGAAAAGCACAAACACTATACATTTTATGACACTTAGATTAGATATGAGACTGACTGCACTTGACATTTTCCTTTCAAGTTTATTTCTCATTCACCATACTTCATGTTTGATCCTTTCCTTTTTCCATCACCTTAAGAGTGCAAGATTGTAGCTGATCATTTCTTGGATAGTTTTGGAGCTTAGCTAGATGCTTCGTTATTCTCATACATTTTCGTTTTTATTCAATATCTTTGTTTGATCATTTGAGAGGGAATACTATCATTTTTATGTACAACGATATTTTTGGTTTTGAGACTCTGATGTTATGATATGTACTAATTGGTATTTCCTGATATAGCTATTTATTCAGTTTTTCTATAATTCTTTCTTCCGATGAGATGTTATATATTTTTATTACATATTGGCGGATGAGTCTCTGTATGGCTTATTCATACCCGATAATCTACATACTTTGATATGATCGAAATTGGGGTGTATAAAGAGTAGTGGGTTATCACAACTGCTATTAGAGCTTAAGGTTTCAGGACCCCTTGATTTAAAAAGAAAAGTACTTTCAAAACATTTCAAAGAATGTATTTTTGAAAGTCCATATATAACTATTTTCAAACAAAATTTTGTCAAAAATCTCTTATATATCCATCTCCATTCCTTGTCCAAAATTTCTTTCCTTCCTTGAGCTATCCGTGGAGTAACTCATTTAATCTTATCTATGGACAGAAATGAATAACGCTTCCGATATCCCGGGAGTTAACATGCCTATATGATTTTTTCGGTACCTTCAAGCAACGACACAAGCTGAGTCTCAAGCTAATGCGTAGGCAAATGTCTCAGCCAGTGGAGCCCTTATTCGTCCACCTAACATTATTTATTTTCTTAAGTTATGCGAGGATTATGCTAATCTTGAAAGGAACACATTCAGGGGTACTAAGTCATATGTGGAGACTAAGGCATGGATTCACAATTGCGAAAGGATATTCGGGCTCATGGGATTAGATGACAAGGTTAGGAGGCAGCTTGCCACTTGGCAGCTACAAGGAGAGGCTTTGTACCTGTGCGAAATATTGAAAATAGAAATTGATGAAAAAAATTGCAAAGGTTTAGAAAGGAAGTTTTTATCTCAAGCTAAAGAGGGAATTCAGTTGGAAAGGTTCACAAATCTGAAGCAAAGAGATTTGATAGCAAAAAAGTACGTAAACCAATTTAATGAGCTAGAAAGGTTCAGGTTGGAATCGGTGAATGACCCACACAAGAAAGCTCCTCAGTTCGCGAAAGAGCTAAAACACCTATTGCAAGGTTTAGCTGTTAGTCATACTCCAACGAGGACGACATTTAAAAGCTTGGTAAAAATGGTATTATTGGAGAACGTTAAGAAGAAAGACGAGAAAGAGGAGGTAGCACAAAAAAAGGAAAAAGAAAGAAAGCTTGGAAAAAGAAGAGAAAGGGAGGCGAAGGATCAAGAGCAAAAGGGAATATTCAAAAAAAAAAGATGTAAACTATTATAATTGTAACAAAATCGAACGTTATGATAAGGACTATAGATTTGGAGACCGCTCGAAGATAAAGTGTTTTATTTGTAATCAAGGACGCATCAGCAAGTATTTCCCATTGAGTTCTAGAGCTGCACCTGAGACTTCTATCTAACTAGCTCAGGCTCAGGCTCATGCTTTAGACACAACTCCTACTCGTGGGCATCCAGTGTAGGATAAAGGAAAGAAGATAGTCGTTGAAGGTATCTACACCTGGTTTATCTATTCATATTCTATTTGTCATTAGGGCTTCTCATTTCGTCATATCTAGAACAATTGTAGAAATTCTGCACCTAGACGTCAATGTAGTCATAGAACCTGCTATAGTATCAAACCACATAGGTGAATCAATCCATTTGTCTATGATGTGCCAGGTTTAAAATTGATTATGCTAGGAGTGGAATTTAATTGTGATGCATATGTATTAGGTTTTTTTGACTTCGGGTTGATATTGGATATTAACTGGTTATGGGGCTATCCTTGTTTTGGTAGAAAGGATTTTAGATTAGGCTCTTGTAGTGGACATATCTTATAGGTTTGTCGTGAACTGTGAGAATCAGTTATGTTGAGTTATCTTTATTCTCTCGACCTATCACTAGACGAGTTGAATACCGTACTAGTCCAAATGTGTTTGAGGAAGTTGTCGATCTTCAACTATGAAAATAAATTGAATTCAAGCTACATCTCGCTGATAATGTTAGATCCATTGCTTTACCAGTGACACATAAGGCTCCTAAAGAACGACGCGAGCGAAGAAAACAAATCAAGAAATTATTGTAGAAGGGTTCATAAGAAGAAATATCTCTGGGTAGGGGCACCAATCGTCTTTGCCACTGGTTCCCTTAAGCTTTGCATTGATAATAGGGAGTTAAACTAACAGAAGAATCCTTGCCATTTTCCTTGCATAAGCGTTCTCTTTGATCAACTAGTTTGAGCAAAAAAATTCTCACACTTTGATCTTGCTACTTGTTTCCACCAGTTGAGAGTGGCGAGGGATAATATAGAAAAGACTCCATTTAGGGCCCCTAATGGATCATATGAGTGGTTAGTCATGCATTTGGTATAAACGATGCCTCCACATACTTTGTTGATTTGACGAGTAGTGTATTTTGGGGTTGCTTAACAAGTTTGTTGTAGTTTTTATCGATGATATCTTGGTTCATTTAAAGAGCAATGGAGAGCATGTTCTACACCTAGAGGAAGTACTTAGGAACCTCTGAGTGCATAAGCTTAAGGCCACATGCTCTAAGTGCCTTTTTGGGAAAACGAGGTCCGTTTTTCACTTCATAACACGAATTGGCAGTAGATCTGGCGAAGGTGGCAGTAGTGCAAGATTGGCAGGCCCCAAGTGAATATGCACGTGTACTTGCCAATATAGTATACAAGGATCGTGTAATATGGTGAATACAACACAAGTATGAAATAATAGCAAATCACAGATATAAGATAGTAAATGCAGTAAAATAAAAAAATAAATCACACCAGGGATTTTTATACTGGTTCGGAGCACCGTCCTACGTCCAGTCCCAGACTTCAATCTGGATTTTCACTAATCAACAACCTCACTTCACCCGGAGGAACAGGTATACAACACCCGAGCGCCGAACGGGATTTCACGCCTCTAACACGAGGACTTCAACACTTGCCTGATCACACACAGGACTTCAACTAATACAATGGTTTTGACTTCTGCTTTGTGTTCTTGATTCAACACGGATAGTCAACCGTTTGAGTACAATCTTCCTATAATCTGATCCTCGAGTATATACTTTGAATGCGTAGATTTAAGGAAGTAGAATGCTTGTTGAATCAAATGATATTAAATTGATTCAAGGATTCAACAAGTATTTGACTTTGGATAGCTTTTGTTTTAATGCACGTGTACTTGCCCATACAGTACACAAGGATCGTGTAATATGGTGAATACAACACAAGTATGAAATAATAGCAAATCACAGATATAAGATAGTAAATGCAGTAAAAAAAAATCACATCAGGGATTTTTATACTGGTTCGGAGCACCGTCCTACGTCCAGTCCCAGACTTCTATCTGGATTTTCACTAATCAACAACCTCACTTCACCCGGGTGAACAGGTATACAACACCCAAGCGTCGAACGGGATTTCACCCCTCTAACAACACGAGGACTTCAACACTTGCCTGATCACACACAGGACTTCAACTAATACAATGGTTTTGACTTCTGCTTTGTGTTCTTGATTCAACATGGATAGTCAACCATTTGAGTACAATCTTCCTATAATCTGATCCTCGAGTATATACTTTGAATGCGTAGATTTAAGGAAGTAGAATCCTTGTTGAATCAAATGATATTAAATTGATTTAAGGATTCAACAAGTATTTGAATTTGGAGAGCTTTTGTTTTGCAAAGAGTATGAAAATGCAATTCAGAAATTAGAGAGAATATAGAATGATTTGGTCATTATAAACAAGTTTGAAGTTGTTTATATAATAGTAGAAAGGTAGTAATTCTTCATGAAGAGTTTCTATAAAAAGTTATGTCCATTTCCTTTGGTTATTGAATAGAAATCTCTTCCTAAGTAGAAGAAACCTATCAGAAAAAGCTTGCTATTTCAAAACGGTCGACTAGTTGAAAATCACTGGTTGACTGGTTGAATTTAATTAAAATTAAAACTTCCTGAAAAATAGCCGTTATGTGCAGAAACACACTGACCGGTCGACCGCCCATTTTGGACCAGTCGACCGGTTTATGGCTGTGGACCGGAGGACCTCGGTCCACAGTCTAGATCGCTCTGCGCTCTTTCCAGGTCGGAGCCTGGACCATTTGGGCTTTTTCTGTGACTTTTCAATTTCTCAAATATACAGATTTCAGCAACGAAGATATAGTATTACTTTATAAATTGTTTTGTGCATTCGTGTTATACTTTGATGATAGATTTTAACATATTTCTAACACGGCTCAAAGTATATATATATATATAACCTTATCTCTATGAAATGATCTTCATTGCAACTTTGTATGTTGGCATCGATCAAAATCTTGCTCTCAACATTCTCCCCCTTTTTGATTGATGACAACACCTTGGATTTTCTCCCTCTGAATATAAAGCTCCCCCTGAATTTTTGCAACATTTGTTAGCTCATAACATAAATAATCTTACCTTTTGATTCCTGCGTTAACAAATGTTAGTACACATATACTATTACCATGTTAAGCACATAATTTTAAATGACAGTATATATAACATGAATCATGAGAGAAAATATTTCTCCTCCTTTGTCATCGATTAAAAAGAATATATACCATAATAAACACAGTAATCGAGAGTAGTAGAGAATAAAAATAATTATAGCGCATTTAGGAGATATTAAATCATGTGATTTTTTTGATGAGCTGAGTTTTCAAATATATTTAGAGATACCGAATAACCTCCTCTTTGTTGTGGTGTACCTACAAAAAATATGACATATATAGTTTTGGTACCCACTTGCTTTGTTTGGGTCCATGGGTTAGATGGAAGGTAACCATACCCAAGAGGGTTTAATTAAACCTTTGAAGATAAAATTTTCATTATTAACTACTGAATCGAAATAATCATCGATATATTTTTCTCTGTTTTTCCAACTTACAGGAACCCAAATACTTAAGTAATCTCTAGTGATATTCCGTTTCGTACTTCTATATTTATTATAAATACCGCTAGTCATTGAAGTATTCAAATTTCTATAATAATTGGATCTTGGATGTACATTAGTACTAGCAGTGATATTCTTATTGTACATAAAAGCATATCTTGTACTATTTCTATGATTGGTTTTCTGTTTTTTATATCCCAAACCTTGTTTATTTGAAGCAGGTTGTGAACTTTCAATGATTTTTGTCAAATTTTCTCGACCTTTGTTGAAGTTAGGAACATTTTGAGTAATATCATCTAACTTAGTTTGTAAACTAGCTTTTTCTAGGTCCAGAATTTTGACTTTTGCCTTAAGCTCGTGATTTTCAGTAGTAAGAGCATCATTTTTCTCTTTTTGAGTTTCAATTTCTTGACTCAAAAGAGATAATTGAGAATCAATATTAGATGATGATTCTTGAAGTTTTTCAAGTTCTTCTAATATTTTCTTCTCGTCTTTTAACATTTCTCGTTCAAACTCTGCTCTACTCAAATCAGCTTTGGCTTCTTTGTATTGTCGTTTCATGTCTTTAAATTTACCTATCAATTCAGCATTAATATCAAGTACTTCATCAAACGTAGGAATTTGTACCTCATCTTCTGTTTCCACGAAACAAACATTTGCTTGTTCATTTTCTGAATCACTTTCACTCTCAGATGAAGACGAGTCTGAATCATCCCATGTGACTGAGAAAGCTCATTTCTTTGATTTGTCCTTGTATTTGAATTTGTCATTTTCTGACTTCTTCTTTTGTTCCGGACAATCTTTGTACATGTGCCCCTTTTTATGGCAGTTAAAACATGCTATAGCTGATGATGAAGGTTTATTTGAACCAGATTTCCTTTTGTTATTTCGACTAGCTTTTCGTTGTTTCAAGATTTTTTTTGAAACCTTTTGCAATAAAAGCTAATTCTTCATCTTCAGAATCCGATTCATCTTCATCTTTTTCAGCATGAAATGCTACATTTTTCTTTTCTTCTTTCTATTCCTTTCTAGCCTGCAAATTTGCTTCATAGGACATTAGATTTCCTATCAATTCATCTGGCTTCATGATGGAAAGGTCATTAGCTTCTTCAATTGCTAATACTTTCCCTTTCCATTCATTAGTCAGAGAATGTAGGACTGTTGAAAGAAAATCAAAATCAAAATATTTTTGTCCTAATCCAATAAGCGCATGATGAATAGTTTGAAACCTTGAATACATATCATTGATTGTTTCATTCGGCTTCATTTTAAAATTTTGAAACTGACTCTTCAGCATGGCAATTTTGGCTTGTTTAACCTTGCTAGTACCTTCATGAGTGGTTTTCAGCATTTGCCAAATTTGATATGCAGTGGTATAGATACTAATACGGTTATATTCATTTTGGTCTAATGCACAAAACATGTTTATTGCTTTTGCATTTATGGCTACTGTCGTTTTCTCAACCGGTGTCCATTCTGAATAATCAGTTGTTAGATTCACTATTTCCTTTTTGGTAGCATTCTAGACATCATAGCTATTTGATTGCATAAAGAATGCCATATGTGTTGCCCAATAGCTATAGTTGAGACCATTAAAGAATGAAGGTCATTGTGTTGATTGACCTTCCGTGTAAGTGGTAGTACTGGTGCTTGCGCTATTTGCCATATTACTAGAATATATCAAATAACTGTGTTACGGTTATATGATGACCGTGCTCTGATACCAACTGAAAATGCACGTGTACTTGCAAATATAGTAAACAAGGATCGTGCAATATGGTGAATACAACACAAATATGAAATAATAGCAAATCACAGATATAAGATAGTAAATGCAGTAAAATAAAAAAATAAATCACATCAGGGATTTTTATACTGGTTCGGAGCACCGTCCTACGTCCAGTCCCAGACTTCTATCTGGATTTTCACTAATCAACAACCTCACTTCACCCGGAGGAACAGATATACAACACCCGAGCGCCGAACGGGATTTCACGCCTCTAACAACACGAGGACTTCAACACTTGCCTGATCACACACAGGACTTCAACTAATACAATGGTTTTGACTTCTGCTTTGTGTTCTTGATTCAACACGGATAGTCAACCGTTTGAGTACAATCTTCCTATAATCTGATCCTCGAGTATATACTTTGAATGCGTAGATTTAAGGAAGTAGAATGCTTGTTGACATTGTTGTCAAAAATCTTAAAATCCTACGATTTGATTCCCGTTTTAAATAGAATCTCTCCCTTTAAGATTCGATTTATATTCCGATTCAAGCTTACCAAACATTAGAAATATCATTCAATTCAAATTAATATATTCAATATACTTATTTGGGTCTACAATTCCAATCTAATCATTTAAAAACAAACTAAGACTGAAACAAGAGAGAAAATGGTGTTTTAGGTTTAGATGTAGAAGCTTAAACATCAAAATTAACTTCAAAGTGTGTGCAAACTTTAAAATGTATGTTTTTTGAATCCACGATTTACGATTTAAATCCCGTTTCGCTTCATAATTTGAGTTTTACGATTTACGATTTGAATCTCATTTTGAAAACCATGCTTGTTGAATTAAATGATATTAAATTGATTCAAGGATTCAACAAGTATTTGAATTTGCAGAGCTTTTGTTTTGCAAAGAGTATGAAAATGCAATTCAGAAATTAGAGAGAATATAGAATGATTCGGTCATTGTAAAACAAGTTTGAAGTTGGTTATATAATAGTAGAAAGGTAGTAATTCTTCATGAAGAGTTTCTATAAAAAGTTATGTCCATTTCCTTTGGTTATTGAATAGAAATATCTTCATAAATAGAAGCAACCTTTCAGAAAAAGCTTGCTGTTTCATAACGGTCGACTGGTTGAAAACCACCGGTTGACTGGTTGAATTTAATTAAAATTAAAACTTCCTGAAAATAGCCGTTATGTGCAGAAACACACTGACCGGTCGATCGCCCATTTTGGACCAGTCGACCGGTTTATGGCTGTGGACCGAAGGACCTCAGTCCACAGTCTAGATCGCTCTGCGCTCTTTCCCGGTTGGAGCCTGGACCATTTGGGCTTTTTCTGTGACTTCAATTTCTCAAATATACCGATTTCAGCAACGAAGATATGATATAACTTTATAAATTGTTTTGTGCATTCGTGTTATACTTTGAGGATATATTTTAACATATTTCTAACACGACTCAAAGTGTGTGTATATATATATATATAACCTTCTCTATGAAATGATCTTCATTGCAACTTTATATGTTGGCATCGATCAAAATCTTGCTCTCAACACCAAGAATGTGATCGACGTAAGAAATTTTCTTGATCTTGCGGGTTATGTTAGGGAGTTCATTAAGGTCTTCAATAAGACATCAATTTCCTTGACCCGCCTATCCAAGAAGAATTTAGCTTTCTATTGGAATGCCAAGTGTAAGGATGCTTTTAGCAGATTAAAGGAAGCTTTGATCAGTGCATTGGTGTTACTATCACCCTATGGTATTAGGTCTTTCACAGTTTATGCCAATACATGTACAGGGTTAGGAGCGGTTTTGATGCAAGAGGGTAGATTAGTGTGCTATGCCAGTTAGACAATTAAAGACCCATGGGAAGAGCTACCCACACGTGATCTTAATTTTACAACCATTGTTTCTGCTCTTAAATCATGAAGGCTATATTTATTGAAAGAATTTTTTTAGCTCCTATCATAAGTCGTTAAAGTATTTATTCTCTCAAAGAGATACGAATTTGAGGTAGCAGAAATGGATGAAATTTTTAGCCTCTTATGATTTTGGAATTTCTTATACTCCCGGCAAAGGTAATGTAGTATCTGATGCCTTAAGTGGAAAGAAGGTAGTGTTTAAGTTCTATATTTCTGGGATGCAAGCATTCGGAGTGCATAGCTGACTTTGACTTTAGATCCTCACTGTACATTAGTCGTATACTATTAGCAGCTCTGGATTTTCATCCAACCCTATTGGAGCAGACTGAACATAGGCAAATAGAAGATGATGAGTTGGAGGGCATCTTCGATAGGCTTGGCGAAACTGAGTCATCGGGATAGTTTTAGAGGATGGTTGAGAATGGAAAATAGGCTTTGCGTACCCTATTGTGCAGATTTGATGGATATGTTTTAATTTAAGCTCGTCATTTTAGGGTGATCATGCACCCCGGTGGAGATAAGATGTACATGATATGAAGAGGATATTCTTTTGGCAAGAAATGAAGAGGCAAGTTGCGGAATTTATGGCAATGTGTATGACTTGTCATGGCATGTCTCCTTTATGTTATTGCATTATATGACTTATTCTATGTGAATTGTTGTGAGTATTGATATTTGGATGTTGGTCGTCGAAGAACCAATTACTACGTCAACATCATATTCTATCATATATATATATATAAGCTTATGGGCATCCATAGATTCTAAAATAAGTTAACAAAATTTTACTTGTGGTATTATTTCAAGATTTTGAGCATAAATCTTCACAATATAATTTTTCATTCAATATTTATAGAAACCGAATAATTCCCGACGATATAGCAATGAATTTTGTGTGTGTTTGTTGTACTATTTCATAACAAAAAGAAATTCACTGACATATTTATTTGCTTCAAGTATCATATACGCATATAACCATGATTTCACAATAAATAAATTTGTTTTCAAGTTTCTTTACACGTCTAACGAACGTGCCTAATGCACTGCATTATGTCATTCTCTTTCGGCCGCAAATGGTAAAGAAGCAATCATTATGTGGGCAATCATTATGAAGAGAAAAAGAAGGATACCCATATTTGGCTCCAATCATAATATAAGGAAAAGAATCACATTTTTATTTGTGCCAAATATGTCATCTTCCAAAGATTTTGCTGCATGTTTATGTTTTCAATAATTTTTATTTATGTTCATATTCTCCTAGGAAGTTATTATTACACAATAAATTTAGCTTTGTACCTTTTTTTTCTTTTTCGCATTTCATATGAATTTTTCATGATTAAGCTTGGTAATAAAACAATTGATTTGCTTTGTTCTTTTCTTTTTCTCATGCATAAAATATGTTCTCTGTTCATCCTAACAACTACCTTAATGTCTTTGCCTTCAAAAAAAAAAAAAACAATGAAAATAAGGAAAAGCAAAATGAAAATGGAGCCATTTTATATATGTTTTTGCTTTAAAAATGTCTAATAATTTGTGGCTCACGTCGAATAACATAATGCAATAAATAATGTGTACATTTGAAACGTTTTTCTTGCACGGGTGGGATCCACCTGATCGGAGCAAGCAAAATAGACGCTATGACGTGTCTCACGCACAGAATTTGGTTTGCCAGGATTTTTCAACCTTTTTTTTAATACATAAATACTAGTACAACAAACCCAAAGCCATGAAATGGGTTTGTCAGGGTTTTCCAACTTAGTCCCAAAATCGTGCGTAATTCGGATCAACCTGATCAGAGCAGACAAAAGGAACGTTGGGACGTGTCCTTCGCACAAAAACAAGTTTGCCTTGATTTTCCTATTTAGTCCCCAAAACTTGCGCAGGTCGGATCGACCCAATCAGAGTAGACAAAATGGAAGCTGAAATGGGTTTACCTGGATTTTTGCACAAAAATGCGTTTGTTCGAATTTTCCAACTTAATCCTGAAACCGTGCACGGGTCAGAGAAGCACAAATAACCATCCATACGTTGTCAACTTCAATAGGAATACTAATTTGTTAAATTCCATCTTTTACAACATAGTTTCCATTTGTCTATTCAGTACAATCCACTGAATTGGTTTAGTAAAAGATCAACGCTAATTGCCAACATAGTGTGGCCTAGTGGAAAAGCCTGTTCCTGCCTGGTAAGAATAAAAAGAGAGAGAGAAGAAGAAGAAGATCAGTGCTAACATAATATAATAGAACATGCAATCAACATTAACAACATGTATCTATTGACTATCTAGATCAGTTGCATGGGGAAAGATCAAATGCCTTTTGTCACTACATTGTGGAGTCCGAAATGCATAAGAGATCAATACATATTTTCTTGGAAACTCACAAAAATAATATAAAATATAAACGAAAAAAAAAAGTTTCAAAAGTTCAGTTTAAAAGGGAAAAAAATCACTGTACACTATATAGGTTGTGCATGTATTGTAACACCCCGAATTTTAGTTAATACTAAAATTCACTAATTACAGGATAAATAATCTCAGACATGGGAATTGGGGGTAACGGGCTGCGTTATTGCGTTCGTCTCGGAAAAATACACGAAATAGAGTCCGAGTTTTCGAGAATCGGAGTCCGTATGGCCCGATTATGGCCCAAAGAAGTTTGCAGAAAATTTAAAACTAAAACAGATTTAAAAATTCAAATATTCAGATTTGGAATGGGCCAGGCGGGGTCAGGCGGGAAGCTTCCCGCCCAACCCATGTCGACAGGGCTGTCGACAGGCCTGTCGACAGGGGTGTCGACATGCCTGTCGACTTGCCTGTCGACAGGGTGGCACCGTCCATTGAACCTGGGTGCACCAGGTTGCACCAGGTTGGGTTTCAGGCTGGCTAGGAGGGCTGGTTCTAGAGATTTCCTAAATCTAAGGGTCCTAATCTAATCTAGGGTTAATCTAAGGGCCTAAAACACTCACCTAATCCTATAAATAAGACCACAACCCTACCCTAATTCATTCATAATTAGGTCTTGTAACTAAACTATGGCAAAATGAAATTTGAGCATGGCCTCCACTAGTTCATGAAGGAAGTTGCAAGCTAATCCCTCTCAAATCATTCTCTAATCATCATTATCTTCATAATTAGCAACTAATTCCTCTTCATAAGTTGGTTAATCTTGGGTTTGGTGAGTTTCTATCACTTTAACATCAATTGTTAAAGTAAGTAGATTGGGTGTAATGAGGCTTATGGTTTTAAATGCGGATTAGTGAGTTTGAATCATGTATAATGATATGTTACTCTATGTTGTTCTATGTTTATGCATATTTGATAAGTTGGATTATGCATGCTTAATAAGTTGATTTATGCATGTTTAACAAGTTGGTATATGCATGTTTAACAAGTGAATTTATGCATATTTAATGAGTGGAATTATGCATGTTTAACAAAGTGAGTTATGCAAGTTAAGTATATGTTTAAATGCAAGTTTAATGTGATATGCAAGTTATGCATGCTTATGCAAGTATATGGATGCTTATGCAAGTCATGTATATGGTTAAATGCAAGATTTATGTGATATGCAAGTTATGCATGCTTATGCGAGTATATGAATGCTTATGCAAGATATGTATATGCTTAAATGACATGATATGCAAGTTATGCATGTTTTTGCAAGTTATGTATGCTTATGCAAGTATGTGAATGTTTATGCAAGTATGTGAATGCTTATGCAAGTTATGTGTATGCCTAAATGCATGTTTAACATGTTATGCAAGTCATAAGAATGCTTATACGCAAGTTCAACATGTTATGCAAAATATGTGTATGATAATATGCAAGCTCATATGCAACATGTTATGCAAATCATGTGTATGATAATATGCAAGTTTGGGTTAAATGCGGTTGGGTTAAAATGTGGTCATATATGCAAGTTGACATCCTCTTAACCCATGACAAAGTTATATGCTAAACCCATGATATTTGTGATGGATCTTCCCCTTTTATTATGTCATGAATTGAGAACGATTTACGTGGGAAACGATGGGGTTGGTAAATATGTTAATAAATGAATGATTGGGTATGATCAAGCATACCATAAAAATAAATTACCATAAGTGGGAATTTACCTATTGAGTTAGGTCTACCCCATGGGAATTTACCTATTGAGTTAGGTCTACCCATGTTATGGAAAACTTGGTATTAATTAGGGATAATTAATATGGGGGTGATTAATTAGGTGTAATTAATCGACTAAGACACGAGGTTGGACTCATTTGTAGTGTAAAACTGCCCGGACCCGACCGGCTTAACCAGTTGCTATAAATGTTAGCCCAATGTGAGAGGTCTTAGCCATAAATTAAATACGTGATTAAGGTAAAGACACGAGGTTAGACTCTGTTATGACGTAAGACTGCCCGGATTCTACCGGCTTAACCAGGCAGTCATAACAGCCAGTCTAATGTGGGAGGTCTTTATGGGAGATCACGGTCTTAATTAATTAAGAAACACTTAACCATAATAGCATGTAGTGGGACATGAGGGGTTAAGTGGGTGCCTTGGGTGGCATGTGGAAATTTAATGGGTGCCTTGGGTGGCATATGGAATCTAGTGGGTTGCCTTGGGTGGCAATAGAAAATACGATTAGAATACTTAACCATGAGAAACATGTAATTAAACATGATTAAAGGGTTAAGTGGGATACACTAGACATGTGACAAGCTTAGGTGGGTAGCTTGTTGGGGGCCCATTTCAACCAATATCCCAAACGTATCTTTGTGGGCTCGACCCATGTCGAGTGACGGGACACGCATATTGGGCTTGATTATAAGAGGCCAAAACGGGTTAGCGGTGGCAACGCAAGTCCAACGGGTTTCATATGCGTGTGTGGGCCCGGGCTGGTAGATAAGTCGTTGTTGCATCGTGTAGATATAAAGCCGTGCACCGTTGATAGTATCGGGTAGCCACTTTAGGGGAGTGATACACCCCACTGTGGGACCAGCACGGGTATCTACGGTAGGGAGCCGATCGATGGGGAGTAGTGGGTACACCTAATGAAGATAGGGGCAGACGGCACCTATGTAGGGGTACACGAAACTACTGGGTCTGAATTACTGAGTACACCTAGTGGAGATAGGGGCAGACGACACCTATGTAGTGGGCTAGGAGTACATGAAACTACTGGGGAAATTTTCTAAGTCCTTAGAAGGGATCAACCTTAAGTAGGAATGACTGGTGTGGTGCAGTTAGTAATTATCCTTGGGTGGGTAGATGCGTCCTTACGGTTATCTTAGTTTATCCTAAGTTCGCCAAGCTGCTTAGTGTAGCCATTCATCCCCAGATATTACCGTAGGTCAAGTTTATGTCTTCTCTGGTTACCTTAATGATTGTATTGTTAAAGTTATAGGACTCACTCAGACTTATGTCTGACCCCGTTGTTTTTATCTTTTTCCCAACCCTCAGGTCCTACGGTGGATCCTAGCAGTAGTAGAGCTTGATCGGATTGCTGTTCCAGTCTTGAGGAGCTTGGATAGATGTAAAGCTCCAGTTATCCAGTTATCTTTCCTTTTGTTCTGGCTATTGTATGAGAGAGTGGGATTATGTACTTCTTTATTTTGACGGATATTGTACTTGACTTTTATCATGGTTTTATGATGTAACCAGACATGTTTATTTCCGCTGTTATGAGATGATGTTTTAAATTTCAAGTACTATTTATATCTGTCTTGGTGTAATTTTTCTGTTCTATATTCACTAAAATACTCCACCGATGCTATGGCATTCCCTTAGTGAGTGACCATAGCGGGTGTGGGGTGTTACACGTGGTATCAGAGCAAAGGTTACCAAAACAGATAAAATTTTTAGAAAACTATTTTTCTAAAACATTTTTGGAAAAGATATTTTCAAAAACATGTCTTTTAA
Organism: Allium sativum; assembly: GCA_030737875.1. NCBI lineage: Eukaryota > Viridiplantae > Streptophyta > Magnoliopsida > Asparagales > Amaryllidaceae > Allium > Allium sativum. The sequence goes on from CM060924.1 coordinate 881,916,971, forward strand.
AGAGAAAAGTTTTTGAAAGAAAAGCATAATCCCCAATAGCCATATCTATATCCTTCGAATTCTCCGTTTTGAATCTTTCCTTTTTCGTTTCAGCATGGCCGAGAATCTTAATTTTCCGGAGGGTGTGACGATACCAGTATGGTATAGGAGATTGATGGAGGCTAGGGCCACCACTACGGGTCCAGCAAATGTTCCTCCACCAACCGTAGCACCCGATCTTCCTCCTCCCCCTCCTCCTCGCACGGATACTTTTGCTAAGACTTGTAAGGAATTCAAAGCTATGGGAGGAAAACCTTTTCAAGGATCTGAAACCTTTGTGGAGGCTAGATATTGGCTTAAGGAGGTGGAAGAGTTGATAGATATCTTTGAGATGGAAGAAGGGAAGAAAGTCAAGTTGGCTGCTTGGTTAATGAAGGGAGAGGCCTCATTCTGGTGGGAGGTCACTAATGGAGAACGCCCCGTTGACTCTTGGGCGGATTTTAGGCAAAGATTTGTGGCAAAGTTTCTCTCAAGGGCGGAGGAAAACTTGTATATGGAAAGATTCTTGACTCTAAAGCAAGGAAATCTCTCGGTGAAGGAGTATGTTAACAAGTTTAATCAATTGGCAAGGTTTGGCCTAGATATGGTGAATACACCGGAGAAGAAGGCTTTGCGGTTCGTGAAAGGCTTGAATGAACCGATGCATGGGTTGGCTATGACTCATATCCCTATGGGGGCCACCTTTGAGAAGCTGGTTGACATGGCACTCATGTACGAGGAAGAGAAGGGTCCTAATGCTAATAAGGCACCCGAGAAGAAGGGAGATCAAAAGAGACCTCAGCAACAACAGCAAAGCAAAGGTGGGAAAGGCAACGGTGGCAAGAGCAAGAAGAAGAAGTGTTTCAATTGTGGGACACCTGGCCACCTAAGCAAGGATTGTCGTAAGAAGAAGAAGACTGGCTGCTTCCACTGTGGCGAAGCAGGGCATTTAGTGAAGGATTTCCCTAAGAAAGGGCAAAGGACGGGGTCTACCTCAGGAGGACAGGTGCAAGCTCTTATGGCACCGAGTCAGGCTAGGGGGCAAGTACAGGCTCTCGCGGTTCCACCAATTCAGGAGAGAGGTAGAACTATTTCCGTTGAAAGTCTGGTTTTTCTATTTGACCATCCTGTCCGTACATTGTTTGATTCAGGCGCATCGCATTCGTTTATCTCATCATCATTAGTTGAGTCACTGCACTTAGACACCAGTCTGGTAGATGATCCCTTGGTTGTTTCAAACCCAATTGGGGGCACCACTTATTTGTCCATGATATGTTTGGGTTTGAAGATTTCTATACTTAGCATTGAGTTTAGATGTGATGCTTTTGTATTGGGCTTCACGGGCTATGGGTTGATTTTGGGCATGGACTGGTTATCCAGTAATGGTGCCGTTCTTGATTGCGAAAGGAGAGTTGTTAGGCTCATGACCCGCTTGGGTAACACTCTCGAGATTTCTTGTAATCCCATGGACTCTGTTATGCTAAGTTATCTTGAATCGCTTGACGCTTCGGTCGAGAGTTTGCAATCTGTTAGAGTGGTCCGGGAATATCCGGATGTGTTTGAGGAGGTGAAGGGCTTACCTCCGAAGCGGGAGATTGACTTCCGAATATATTTGGTGGATAATGCTAAACCGGTATCTTTACCAGTGCGCCACATGGCTCCTCGTGAGAGGAGGGAACTCCATAAGCAAGTAGGGGAGTTACTTGAGAAGGGGTTCATAAAACGAAGCATATCGGAGTGGGGTGCTCCAGTAGTATTTGCTACGAAGGCGGATGGGTCCCTCAGACTTTGTGTAGACTATAGAGAACTCAACAAGCTCACAAAGAAGAATAGACACCCATTGCCGAGGATTGATGATCTTTTCGATCAGTTGGTTGGCGCTTCAGTATTTTCTCAGTTGGACTTGGCCACGGGGTTTCATCAGTTGAGGGTGGCTGAGGATAGCATAGACAAGACTGCCTTTAGAACTCCGGATGGTTTCTATGAGTGGCTGGTGATGCCATTTGGGTTGACGAACGCCCCTGCATACTTTGTTGATTTGATGAGTAGGGTGTTCAGGGAGTTCCTTAATAAATTCGTGGTGGTTTTTGTGGATGATATCTTAGTATTTTCTAAGAGTGAGGAAGAGCATGCCCTACATCTTGGGGAAGTGTTGAGGACTCTTCGAGCACATAGCCTTAAGGCTAAATTCTCTAAATGTCACTTCTGGAGGAAGGAAGTGCGGTTCTTGGGACACGTGGTCTCCAAGGAGGGGATAGCCGTGGATCCCGCGAAGGTAGTATCAGTCCAAGATTGGAAGGTTCCTAGAAATGCTACCGAAGTTAGAAGTTTCTTGGGGTTGGCGGGTTATTATAGGAAGTTTATTAAAGACTTCGCGAAGATATCAGCCCCATTAACCCGCTTAACGAAGAAGAATCTTGTTTTTGCATGGGACGTAGATTGTGATGATGCGTTCCGACGGTTAAAGAGAGCTTTAACCACGGCTCCAGTTTTAGTGTTGCCAGATGGGAGCAAGCCATTTGTTGTCTATACCGATGCCTGTGGGACAGGACTTGGCGCAGTCTTAATGCAAGAGGGAAGGGTAATAGCCTATGGTGGAAGGCAGTTAAGGCCACATGAGAAAAATTACCCTACCCATGATTTAGAGTTGGCTGCTATTGTTTTTGCGCTTAAGATCTGGCGCCATTATCTTCTTGGTGAGAGATTCGAGTTGTTCACCGACCACAAATCATTAAAGTACTTGTTTTCTCAGAAGGATTTGAATCTGAGACAGAAAAGGTGGATGGAGTTCTTAGCATCCTATGATTTCGAGATAGCGTATACCCCTGGCAAGGGTAATGTGGTGGCGGACGCCTTGAGTAGGAAGAGGTTGTCCTTGAGTCCATTGTTCGTGGAACGACGAAGCTTGGAGTTTATCACGATGTTTGATTTCAGACCTTCCATTGATTATGTACCCGGTTTGCTAGCTTCCTTGGAAGTTAGGCCTACTCTTTTGGGGCGGGTTGGGGAAGCCCAGAGGGACGACCCACAGTTGGTTGAGTTGATAGAGAAGCTCATAAGGGGGGAGTCGTCCAGCCATTTGAGTAGGTACACCCTAGACGATAGGGGGTGCTTGCGTAGAGACGGTAGACTTTGCGTACCGCAAGGTGAAGGGTTGAGGAAGGTTATTCTTGATGATGCACACCGTTCTAGGATGACCATTCATCCCGGTGGGGACAAGATGTACCAAGACATGAAGAGGGTTTTCTTCTGGGCCGGTATGAAGAAAGATGTGGCCGAGTATGTCGCTCAATGTTTGGTGTGCCAGCAAGTGAAGGCGGAGCAAAGGAAACCAGGTGGGTTGCTTCACCCATTGGAGGTTCCGCAATGGAAGTGGGATAGCGTCTCGATGGATTTTATTGACGGGTTACCCAGATCGAGGAAGGGTAATACAGGAATTTGGGTGGTGGTAGACAGACTTACTAAGAGCGCCCATTTCATACCTGTGAAGAGCAAGAGGACTGCTCCATGGCTAGCTTCAGTATATCTTCGAGAGATAGTTCGATTACATGGGGTACCCTCTAGCATAGTGAGTGATCGAGATCCTATCTTCACTAGTGAGTTCTGGAGAAGTTTACAGGAAGCAGTGGGAACTCAATTGTGTTTGAGCACCGCATATCATCCTCAGACAGACGGCCAGACTGAGAGGGTGAATCGTGTTCTAGAAGACCTTTTGAGGCTTTGTATCTTAGATTTTGGAGGTACATGGGAAGAGCATCTTCCATTGGTGGAGTTCGCATATAATAACAGCTTTCAGTCCAGTATTGGTATGGCTCCTTTCGAAGCTCTCTATGGAAGGCCTTGTCGATCACCTACATGTTGGTGGGAATCTACGGATAAGATCTTGCTTGGGCCTGATATGGTTAGGGAGACTTCAGAGAAGATCGATTTGATTCGAAGAAGGATGAAAGCAGCACAGGATAGGCAAAAATCTTATGCGGACAAAAGAAGGACGGATCTTGAGTTTGAGGTTGGGGATATGGTTTTCGTTAAGGTATCTCCGTTGAGAAATGTTGTTCGCTTCGGATCCGTTGGGAAGTTAGCACCAAGATTTGTTGGGCCGTTTCCTATCAAGGAAAGGATTGGACGGATGGCATATAGGGTGGAGTTGCCCGACAGACTTAGTGGTGTTCATGATGTATTTCATGTATCACATCTGAGGAAGTGCTTACATGAGACGGCAGAGGTGGTAGAGCCAAGCTTGCTTAGAGATGTAGAGGTAGAGCGTGATGCGACTATTAGACGAGCTCCTACTCGCATCCTTGGGACAGAGACTAGGAAGTTGAGAAACAGAGAGGTTCAACTAGTCAAGGTGCAATGGGGAGAAGATGAGAGCAACGCAACTTGGGAGACAGAAGCGAAGATGCGTTCATTGTACCCATTTCTTTTTGAGGGTATGACTTTACTTTCTCCTTTATCGCTTGTCTAGTACTTATCTTATCTTTGGTATGTTCTCTCGTTAGTACCTTTGACCTTTAGATAGGGTAAACCTATGGTTGAAACATGTGTTTGAGACATGTTACGGTTGATGGATGCAAGTGGATGCAAGTGTTTGCTAGTGGTTGCTCGTGGATGCATATACACACACTCTAGGCACTAGATCGGCTCAGTCACTTCATATTGCATATTGCATAAAATTGTGTGTAGAAAAATATTTATGGATGTATAATGGTTGTGTTATCACATGGATGATGCATTTTGGTGAATGATTGTGCACTCATGTAGATATTGTATGTGTCGATAGGGTTTTCTCGCATACATAATGGATGCATGGCACTATCATGGTTTGCATATGTTCATACATTAGATAGGGAACATATACACACACTGTTTGCATATGCTCATACATCATTAGAAACTGTTTAAGGACAATGGATGCCCGTGGTTGATGATTTGAGTAGATGGTTGTTTGGATGGTAGGATATGCATTCTCCTTAGCTTAGAGATTTCGGGGGCGAAATCCTTTAAGGAGGGGAGAATGTAACACCCCGAATTTTAGTTAATACTAAAATTCACTAATTACAGGATAAATAATCTCAGACATGGGAATTGGGGGTAACGGGCTGCGTTATTGCGTTCGTCTCGGAAAAATACGCGAAATAGAGTCCGAGTTTTCGAGAATCGGAGTCCGTATGGCCCGATTATGGCCCAAAGAAGTTTGCAGAAAATTTAAAACTAAAACAGATTTAAAAATTCAAATATTCAGATTTGGAATGGGCCAGGCGGGGTCAGGCGGGAAGCTTCCCGCCCAACCCATGTCGACAGGGCTGTCGACAGGCCTGTCGACAGGGGTGTCGACATGCCTGTCGACAGGGTGGCACCGTCCATTGAACCTGGGTGCACCAGGTTGCACCAGGTTGGGTTTCAGGCTGGCTGGTTCTAGAGATTTCCTAAATCTAAGGGTCCTAATCTAATCTAGGGTTAATCTAAGGGCCTAAAACACTCACCTAATCCTATAAATAAGACCACAACCCTACCCTAATTCATTCATAATTAGGTCTTGTAACTAAACTATGGCAAAATGAAATTTGAGCATGGCCTCCACTAGTTCATGAAGGAAGTTGCAAGCTAATCCCTCTCAAATCATTCTCTAATCATCATTATCTTCATAATTAGCAACTAATTCCTCTTCATAAGTTGGTTAATCTTGGGTTTGGTGAGTTTCTATCACTTTAACATCAATTGTTAAAGTAAGTAGATTGGGTGTAATGAGGCTTATGGTTTTAAATGCGGATTAGTGAGTTTGAATCATGTATAATGATATGTTACTCTATGTTGTTCTATGTTTATGCATATTTGATAAGTTGGATTATGCATGCTTAATAAGTTGATTTATGCATGTTTAACAAGTTGGTATATGCATGTTTAACAAGTGAATTTATGCATATTTAATGAGTGGAATTATGCATGTTTAACAAAGTGAGTTATGCAAGTTAAGTATATGTTTAAATGCAAGTTTAATGTGATATGCAAGTTATGCATGCTTATGCAAGTATATGGATGCTTATGCAAGTCATGTATATGGTTAAATGCAAGATTTATGTGATATGCAAGTTATGCATGCTTATGCGAGTATATGAATGCTTATGCAAGATATGTATATGCTTAAATGACATGATATGCAAGTTATGCATGTTTTTGCAAGTTATGTATGCTTATGCAAGTATGTGAATGTTTATGCAAGTATGTGAATGCTTATGCAAGTTATGTGTATGCCTAAATGCATGTTTAACATGTTATGCAAGTCATAAGAATGCTTATACGCAAGTTCAACATGTTATGCAAAATATGTGTATGATAATATGCAAGCTCATATGCAACATGTTATGCAAATCATGTGTATGATAATATGCAAGTTTGGGTTAAATGCGGTTGGGTTAAAATGTGGTCATATATGCAAGTTGACATCCTCTTAACCCATGACAAAGTTATATGCTAAACCCATGATATTTGTGATGGATCTTCCCCTTTTATTATGTCATGAATTGAGAACGATTTACGTGGGGAACGATGGGGTTGGTAAATATGTTAATAAATGAATGATTGGGTATGATCAAGCATACCATAAAAATAAATTACCATAAGTGGGAATTTACCTATTGAGTTAGGTCTACCCCATGGGAATTTACCTATTGAGTTAGGTCTACCCATGTTATGGAAAACTTGGTATTAATTAGGGATAATTAATATGGGGGTGATTAATTAGGTGTAATTAATCGACTAAGACACGAGGTTGGACTCATTTGTAGTGTAAAACTGCCCGGACCCGACCGGCTTAACCAGTTGCTATAAATGTTAGCCCAATGTGAGAGGTCTTAGCCATAAATTAAATACGTGATTAAGGTAAAGACACGAGGTTAGACTCTGTTATGACGTAAGACTGCCCGGATTCTACCGGCTTAACCAGGCAGTCATAACAGCCAGTCTAATGTGGGAGGTCTTTATGGGAGATCACGGTCTTAATTAATTAAGAAACACTTAACCATAATAGCATGTAGTGGGACATGAGGGGTTAAGTGGGTGCCTTGGGTGGCATGTGGAAATTTAATGGGTGCCTTGGGTGGCATATGGAATCTAGTGGGTTGCCTTGGGTGGCAATAGAAAATACGATTAGAATACTTAACCATGAGAAACATGTAATTAAACATGATTAAAGGGTTAAGTGGGATACACTAGACATGTGACAAGCTTAGGTGGGTAGCTTGTTGGGGGCCCATTTCAACCAATATCCCAAACGTATCTTTGTGGGCTCGACCCATGTCGAGTGACGGGACACGCATATTGGGCTTGATTATAAGAGGCCAAAACGGGTTAGCGGTGGCAACGCAAGTCCAACGGGTTTCATATGCGTGTGTGGGCCCGGGCTGGTAGATAAGTCGTTGTTGCATCGTGTAGATATAAAGCCGTGCACCGTTGATAGTATCGGGTAGCCACTTTAGGGGAGTGATACACCCCACTGTGGGACCAGCACGGGTATCTACGGTAGGGAGCCGATCGATGGGGAGTAGTGGGTACACCTAATGAAGATAGGGGCAGACGGCACCTATGTAGGGGTACACGAAACTACTGGGTCAGAATTACTGAGTACACCTAGTGGAGATAGGGGCAGACGGCACCTATGTAGTGGGCTAGGAGTACATGAAACTACTGGGGAAATTTTCTAAGTCCTTAGAAGGGATCAACCTTAAGTAGGAATGACTGGTGTGGTGCAGTTAGTAATTATCCTTGGGTGGGTAGATGCGTCCTTACGGTTATCTTAGTTTATCCTAAGTTCGCCAAGCTGCTTAGTGTAGCCATTCATCCCCAGATATTACCGTAGGTCAAGTTTATGTCTTCTCTGGTTACCTTAATGATTGTATTGTTAAAGTTATAGGACTCACTCAGACTTATGTCTGACCCCGTTGTTTTTATCTTTTTCCCAACCCTCAGGTCCTACGGTGGATCCTAGCAGTAGTAGAGCTTGATCGGATTGCTGTTCCAGTCTTGAGGAGCTTGGATAGATGTAAAGCTCCAGTTATCCAGTTATCTTTCCTTTTGTTCTGGCTATTGTATGAGAGAGTGGGATTATGTACTTCTTTATTTTGACGGATATTGTACTTGACTTTTATCATGGTTTTATGATGTAACCAGACATGTTTATTTCCGCTGTTATGAGATGATGTTTTAAATTTCAAGTACTATTTATATCTGTCTTGGTGTAATTTTTCTGTTCTATATTCACTAAAATACTCCACCGATGCTATGGCATTCCCTTAGTGAGTGACCATAGCGGGTGTGGGGTGTTACATGTATAAAATAAAGATGTCATATAATTGGATATTAGCCCCTATCATGGACGCGTTTGGCTGATCATAAAAATAAAATATGATTATAGTACATTCTAATTGTATTCTGAAAGTAATCCACACACTACAACATAATTATATTCTACAAAATAGCATTACTTTACTCGCAGGAGCAGAGCAATATCATGTGCATTACAATGCACCAACTATATTTATTCAAAAAACATAAAACTTTCCAATGTAGTATGAACATCTTTTTGAACTAACAAGTAACATCCAACTTGAACAAGTAATATCCACTCCCTTTAAAATAACAAAGCAAAAATTCACTGTCTAATTGTCAAATCTTTTTTGTCTTGATTAAGGTTAAACTAATGTAGTCTTCTTAGCAAATAGATTCTCGAAAAATATTTACTTATGCAAAACTATTGGGATCGAGAGATTTTCGTATCTACATCTAAATTGCATCCTTTGCAAGGCTTGTGTTTCTATTGTTTCGCTAACTAAAGTTTCTTGATAGATAATTTGCTTTCCATTTTGTATGTGTCTAACGGATGTGCATAACGTACTATTTCACAATAAAATAAAGTAACTCATAAATATACATGTATATATATATATACACATACTCTCTCTTATAAGATTGCTCTTGGATTTTTTGCATACTTCAATGAGCATGCCAATCGTACTATATGTACAATACATTTACCTTATTTCGAAGCTTTTAAAATACCAAGTATATCTTTCTTTGTTTATATCAAGAGGTAAAATGACGGTGATATTTGTGTCCATTTTGACACCAACGTTCTCTTCACCCATATTTTTCAACTGGCCACCTTTCGTAAATCAATTTTTTTCTACATATCTCCACATTAACACTCTTTATCCCAATTACAACATCACAGTCCAATCGTCTCCTTTGGAGCATTAGATGTTCATTTCATTTTTGAATTACCAACTGCAGTATTTTTATATCTAATTCTATCCTTTTGCTTTTTTTTTAAGAAAAAACACATGGACAGAGAACATGTTGGGTTTCCAACGACGAAAATGATGAACAACGGACAATAAGGACTTTTTAGAGGCAAACGACGTCATAAGATTAGTTTACGTTTATCATATAGATTCCAGCAGTTTGTACTTTTGCGAAAGAAATGACTGTACGATATTTTACTTCAGGTGCCGATATCATCTTCTAATTCTAAAATAAAGGTTGAAACATTATTAGCCAAGCACTTTCTGTTGGTTGATTGTCATTCCATTAGAATCAGCATATATTCGAAAGAGATGGTTATCAAACGAGGGAAACAAAACAAAACATAAAGACATATGTATTTACCAATCTAGATCTCTATTTCAACTGTAATGAATGTCGAAATTGATTTACCATTTGTTTAATTTCTTTCAACTGATCAAGAAAATTATTTGTTTGAGCTAGGAAAAATTGAAGCGTTTTTTATTATTTTTCCATAGCATTAATGATTTTCCTTCTAATTACGGGAGACAAGATATGAATAAAAAATACTTGCATATATGGCATAAGCAAAGTTTCTAACTAATATGAGAGGCATGTTTAATTGCATATTTGGATTACCATGAGTTACCATTTTATCATTATAGTGAATATCTTCTCTCACACGTATTGTTGTCATAACATATTTAATTTTATTATACCTTCCTTTCTGCTTTTTTGTGTATCAGTTGCTATTGATCTCAGACTATTATGAATACAATGTTTATCATTATATATGATGGTACGGTATGCTAAAATTATTGTTTTGAAATTTAAGGTTTTTGCATTCGTCATTTTGTAGTAGTGGGAGAATAATATTGTTAATGAATGCAACATCATTAGCATTTATTTTCGAACCTCAGAATGGAACACGTAACAAATTCATATTTCATGTGCATCTACGTATATATGTACAAGTAATTTGGCACGTGTGATGCACGTGCATAGAAGGAATTGGTATTATAACACACTGAAAGATTGCAATGTTATTTTTTGTATGGAAATAATTCTAAGATCAACATCAAAATCTTTATTGCTAAACATGTTAAAAATATTTTGTTGGATCTTAGAATTACTTATATCTTTCAAAATGGACATGAGATATGCTCCCAAAATCTATGTTTCATGGCTTGTTATAAGCATCAGGCTTCATGATTTGCCAATCAACAACATGTATGCGAGTTTCTAAATTTTAGATGACATTCATAATAGGTATAAGTTTGGCCTCCTTGCAATTATGGGTAATAAATTCCTAGGTGTTTTAGAAAGGTTTTTAATCATGAAGAAATGTAATACTGAAATATGTATCACTGGTTCTATAACCAAAGAACACCCCCTTCCATTGGTTTCTTCTCTTGCCAATCTTGTCACTGAGTTAAAACTTGGTGATCCTCTATAATATAATTGGTTAAATCACACTAGTATATTAACATAACTCCAAACTCTCATCATCATCTTACGTTATAGGTTATGTAGCATATTGAGCAATTGCTATTGCACAACCAGAATATGATGTATGAGGTCAGCTTGACATTGCATCGACATTTACTCGCTTAAGTGCTTAAGTGTTAAATGTGTTTGCCTTCACAAAGACCATCTTTATGTGGTGGTTAACTCATTTATGAAAATTTATAATCTAGACAGACCGTGAAAAGATGTATATTAATAATTTTCTCTTTGTTTACCCTTTCCCTTCTGTAGTGGACCGTGAGACTACGTGGTGAAATTGATAAATGGCCGATGCTTGTTTGTTGTTGTAAGGGAAGAACAGAGAAAAGAAACTATCTCAAAAAAGAAGGCAATAGCAGTATAATTGACATGCGCTCACGATTCAGAGTATCCAAGTTTGATGAACACCGAAGTGTTAGTGGATTTTTCACTGGTGTAGATGATGGAGGCTACGACGGATGGGACGAGGAAGATCAAGCAACTCAAGCCATTCTTCCTGTGTTCCTTCATCACAAACACAGCAGCAGCAACACACCATTCATTCTCCTCCCCATAATCACCTACCAAACTAGATCTCGTCCACAAACCATTTTCCTAATTCATTACACAACATTCAAACCCAAAATCATCAGAACTTCACAAAACAAACCATTGTTGCATCACTAATTCCCTTCCCCTGCCAAGTCTACCATCACAAGCTTCATTACGTTTTTCACCACCTACAAGCATCTTATACACACAACTACACCCCTCCTCTTCCCTCTAAAAATTCTTTAAACATCCTTCAGCACCATCTGATCCAACTCCGTCAACAACCCCAAGTCCAACAAACACACAGCCAACTTGCTGCTACAACTCCCCACTGCATTACCTGCTAGCTTCTCCTCTGGCAACCACATCATCCAACTTCAACAGCTCCTCATCCACCACCAAAACTACATCGTAATCACATAACCCTTCTCTACAATTAACCTGCAACAAACACAATCCTTATAGCACCACGAACCACTACGAACTGGCCCACTTCAACCATAACCTCAAAAAACATCCTCCACTGCCAAAAAAACCAAAAGCCATCTGCATCATCATCCACAACCATCTCCGCTACCGCAATCTACAACTTCTCCCTAATCCAACCGCCATCAACAAAACTCACCCCAATTCACCAGCAAAAATCTAGACCCAGCCAAACATGAGACCAGTGAACCTTAGCCATCACAAATCGCGACCCCAAATTGGGATTACTTCATGGGCTCCAACATCTAAACAAAAAGAAATCATCTTTGAAACCATCAACCTCGTCCCATCCATTGTGGCCTCCAGCATCTAGACCAGCGAAAATCCCCTAACACTTCGGTTTTCATCAAATCAGAATAAATGTTGAGTGCGTGCCAATTGCACTACTATTACCCTTCTTATCTGAAATAGTTTCTTCTCTATGTTCTTCCCTCACATCAAAGACACATTGACTATCAATCGATTCCACCAAGTAGTTTCTCAGTCCACTGCTAAAGGGAAGGAAAAAACAAAAAGAAAATTGTTGATATTCTTCCACGATCTGTCTAGATCATAAATTTTCATAAATGAGTTAACCACCACATAAAGATGGTCTTTGTGAAAGCAGACAGTTAACATTCAAACGAATAAATGTCGATGCAATATCAAGTTGACCCAAACATCATCTTTTGGCTATGCAATAGCAACTGCCCAATAGGTTGTATAACATATAATGATGGTAAGATGATGATGAGAGTTTGAAATTATGTTAATAGCACGAAGGAGACCAAATAAAATATATTTGTAATAACCCGGAAATTCTGAGCCAATTTAAAAATTTTATTTTAGCAATTTTAATGAATTGTAACAACCCGAAAATCTGGGCCAGTTTAAAATTTTTATTTTGGCAATTTTAGCGAATTTTGAATATTTAAAATGAATTATTTTAAATAATATCGTCGAGAAAATTATTTTGAATATATTTAGAATGTATGTATATTATATACGTCGTCGTTAGAATATAAATATTTATATATAATTATAAATAGAATTGAAAATGGCGCGGTAGTTCGATAATTCGATTTCAAACTTCAATTGAATGTACCGGGTGCAAAACAAACCGGATTTTAGTGAAACCAAAAATGATGGAATCTAATTGTGAATGTCTTTCCAACGAATCCGAAAAATTAAAATTTCATAGCGGGGATCAAAAGATATGTCCAGATGAAAATTCTGAATAGTCGCTATGGAATTCAGGCCCTTAAAAATGGAAATTTTGCAAACGACCTTGGATTTCGACGAAACCACTTTTGTTGGGTCCGTGATGTAAAGTTGTTGCTAGGTTTCAAATTTCATAATTTTTCGAATCAATATGTGAGCGTGGCAAAGGAAAACGCGTTCGACCAGTTTCAGTTGATTTTAAATCGACTGGAAAATGGCCATTTTTCCAACGGTCTCAGAATTCGACGAAACTAGTTTTGTTAAGACCGTATCGTCAATACGAAGCTAGAAAATATTTTTCAGGAATTTTTCTAGTTAGTATGTGAGCCCGGTAAAATGAAATGCACGTTCAAATTTAATATATAGAGTTATATTTTGATTTTAACGGAAACTGATTGTAACGATCGAATCAGCCTACGATACTTATCTCATTATGTTCGGAATGGGGGTAATTAGCTATGGACGACAGGCGGTAGGCCTCGTTTAGAGATCGTATGAAAAGTCAATATAAATTGAAAATTACAATATTAAAATATATAATTATATAAAAACCCTTATCCTCTCTTAACCCCTCCCCGTTCACTTTCTTCTCAGAAAAGAAAAAAAAACTAATCGAGATCGACGTTCGCCGCTCACCCACGCGCGTCGCGCCGCCGTGACGGAGCCCCTCCTCCTCCTGTCGTTCCCCTCTTCTTCTCCTCCCCTCCCTTCCACCGCTCCTCCCTAGCTCCAATCAGAAAACCGCGAAGCCCCCTTCTCCAATGGAACGCGCTGCGCCCCCTGGGCCCACACCTCGCCGGATCGCACCCCTAGCCTCCGTCTCGCCCTCTCTGGCCACCGCCGACGATGAAGCTTCTCCCCCCTTTCAACTCGCGAAAAAAAGGTGAGCTTTTAAACTTATTTTTATATATTTACAGACCATAGAAAAAAACTGATTTTTATATATTTACAGAACTTAGAAAAAAACTGATTTTTATTTGATTTTTATTCGTTTGAAAACCAAATAAAGATGTGATTTTTATTCGTTTGAAAACCAAATAAAGATGTGATTTTTATAGTGATGAAATAAAAATGAAATCTTTAATATTGAAAATGCGAAATCTTTTTATATAGAATAGTGTGGTAAAAATAGAATTTTTATCCATATAGCGTGATAGTAAAAATTCGACTTTTATATATTGAATAACAAAGTAAAAATTCGACTTTTATATATTGAATAACGAAGTAAAAATTCGACTTTTATATATTGAATAACAAAGTAAAAATTCGACTTTTATATATAAAATAGTGAAGTGAAACATTCGATTTTTCTATATTGAATAGTGAAGTAAAAATTCGATTTTTCTATATTGAATAGTGAAATAAAAATTCGATTTTTCTATATTGAATAGTGAAGTAAAAAATTCGATTTTTCTATATTGAATAGTGAAGTAAAAAAATTCGATTTTTCTATATTGAATAGTGAAGTAAAAAATTCGATTTTTATATATTGAATAGCGAAGTAAAAATTCGATTTTTATATATGTAGAGAATACAGGCAGTGAAAAGTGACAAGAGACAAGAACGACGAAGATTTCTACATAAGAAGAGTCGTGGCGTTGGATTAGCTATTCTGTGAGAATTTCTCACTCTTTGATTTAATTTTCTAGTTATATATATATATATATACTAGGATGCAGACGGTGTTTAGTAGCACCCGACACCCGTCGTCCACAGACCATGGACGGCTTGTATGCTTGTTTGTTTGATTTTGATGTGTAGTTGATTGTGTGATATGATGTGAAATAAAATAAAATATTTATATAGTTGAAAATATTTTATAGTTAAAAATAGAATTTTTAACGTGTATATGAAAAGAAATAAAAATAAACAAATCGGACGATTTGTTTATATACACACATTTGACTGACATTGATTGGGATGATAAATTTTACACATCGCCCAACTACACAAATAAAATCTGTGTTTGATTGTTTGAAACCCCACACGGGTATTGGGATGATATTTGACGTACACTACTCCCAATAATTAGTTGTATGTCGATCGATTGATTGACAGGATGTTATAAGCGTTGAATATTTATATTTGATGCTTATACCGTGTGGAATGCACTTTGGATGATGGTTGATTATTCATCGTTGTTATTGCATACATGTATTGTAGAAAATCCATATAATTAACATTATATGGTAATTGATTGGGCCTCATTCCAGTTTCGAAAAAGAAATATTTGAAATAAAAATATTTGAATAGAAATATTTGAATAGAAATATTTGAAATAGAAATATTTGAAATAGAAATATTTGAAATAGAATATTTGAAAATAGAAACATATGAAGCCGGGTTTGTTAGATTGACGCCATTTTGACGTGAACGATATTTATATCAATTTTATTCATTTTTCAATAAATATTGAAATAGATTTGAAATTCGAATTGAAAATGAATAGAAATGAATTCGAAATTAAATGAATAGAAATGAATTCGAATTGAAAATGAATATAAATGAATTCGAATTGAAATTGAATTGAAATCGATTTTAAATGAATTTAAAACGAATTTATATTGGAATATTCAATTTTGATTTGAAATTGAATATGAAGTTGAAAACCGTTTTGAAAACGAATTTAAAACGATTTATAAAGCACGTTTTGAATTGAAATCGACGAAGTATATATTATATATTATATATATATATATATATATATATATATATAATATAATGGCCTGAATAGAACGCGCCGCGCCGCGGCAGTTCGCGAATTTCGACCATTGACTTCGAACGGATATTACGGGAGATCCGACCGTCGAATTCTCCTAAAACCGGAACCGTTGGGTTCGTATCGAAAAGAGCTTTCTAACGAATATTAGAAATCTAACGGTTGGATTTGGAATTATGTCCAAATCAAATTTGAAAAAGGTCGCTGTAAGTGCAGTTCGATGACCGTTGATGGAAATCGACTGTACGGGCCTTGATAAAATTATTAAAAATAGCAATAATTTGTGCAAAATCATAAGAAATGATTTGGGAAGAATTGGGATGAAAAACTCCATATTTGAAAAGATAAAAATAGATTTTTATCGAAATGAACTAGTTTTGAACCAGAATTATAATTCTATTTATTTTTAAATAAATAAATTGAATTTAAAAAGGGTTTTAAAAGTAACCAGAATTTCCAGTAATTGAATTTGAATGGATTTGAATCGAAATTGTCTTCGGAATATTTCGATGATGGATTTCGTGATTATACAGATATAGTTATGGAAATTTGAAAGATATATTTATATCGTTATTTCCAATATGATATTTGTTAGTCGTAGAATTTGATATTGAATATAAGCCGATATATTTTCTATTCAGAGCCTTGTATTTAATATCAAATGTGATTTGGGTTTGTCGTGAATGGTGTCTTCATTAACACTGTTCTTAAGCCCAGTGGAGAAAATGATTAAATCTTTTACTTAGATTTAATGAAGTGTACCAGTTAAATAATATTTAATTGGAATTGAATTCGAATTGATTCTTGGGTTTATCGTGAATGGTGTTTTAAATAACACTCGTTCTTTAACCCGATAATTAATAGAATGCGATTTTGGGTTGTCGTGACCGGTATCTTCAATAATACTGTTCTTAGACCCAAAGGAGTTAAGAAAATCAGAAACTAATTGGAGGTTAGTTAAGATGAATGGTTTCTTGGGTATTGATCTGATGTTGGTTTCGGCCTTCGGGGTTAATACTTAGGGAATTGCTCACTTGCTAATTTACGGTTAGGGACTGATTGAAATGTAATGTGATTTTGGGTTCATCGTGAACCGTGTTTTAAATGACACTGATTCTTTAACCCAGTCACAGATTAAAACTAAGTGGAGTTTTAATGAATCTTTAATTAGATTGAAATGATCGAGAATGGAGTATCACCAGTTTTGCTCCAGGCGATAGTTAAATCTTTAATTAGATTTGAACGTGAAATGGTAATTGAATTTACCGATAACACCGTGGTGTTAGATATGAAGTATGACCAGTTTTACTTCATGGGATGAATAGGTTGGGATTGGGAAATCAAAACAAATGATTACTTCGGTAAGGTTCGTTAATCCCGACTAGTTGAATAGAAATTCAAAAGGATAGATTAAAGAATAAATATAAAGAATTTATATTTGATAAAATTAATGGGAACCTTTCCCTATGAATGTGAAATTTAGAAACTAACTGTCGGTTAGCTAAGCAGAATGGTTTCCTGGATATTGATCTGATGTTGGTTTCATCCTTCGGGGTTAATATTTGGGGAATTATTCTCTTGTTAATTTACGGTTAGTGACTGATGAATTGGAATGAGGCGTATGTTGTGGTTGCGTAACACTTATTTAAAATATACGCGAGTTATTCGGAAAGGCCGGGTTTATCCCATTCTGAATAACTGATACGACGATAAGTCGAAGGTGGACGGTGGTCGAAGACCGGAGGTCTTCACGTCGTTTGGATAATTACTGATGATCTTGATTGGGCTGTACACCCAAGAAGATGGAAACAGTTGGTGATCGTCCAGACGTACTTGGAGATCGATGGATATGCGGGGTACTAGGTGCCTCCGGTTTCGTTCAGACCCAGAACGGACTTGTAAATGGACTGTGTGTCTGACATTGGATTTTAGTCTGTGTGATTGATTTCTATTAAATATATATCTGTTTGGCGGCGGAGAATTTATTCTCTTGCTTAACGCCCTTCTCTGAGGCGTACGAGCCCAGGGGTTATATACTGATGGATATCAAACGCATAGAGTGAATTGCCTGTGTGGCATGCCTAAGTGGCAATTGATCGAGGCTTCTGTTGAAAAGCAAAGTCTTGTGGTGATGATCAAAGCACAGCCTGTGTGGCACAGCTTTGTGTAACGTGAATTCGCGAGCCTCACACCCCGGTTGTGAACCAAAAACGGGAGAGGACATCAGGGAGGGCATGCGTTTCTTTCTAGATAGGGTGGTGTCAGTGACCTACCAGCCCTGACATTTATATACATTTCACCTGTGTGGTTGTTGCTGTTGCGAGGCGCCTCGGTTTGATCGGATGATCCGGGTCCGATGGAGTCATTCGTTGGCTCATTTACCCCCCCAAAGGGCGGGGAAACGTAGTGTTCAGGCATAATAATCCACATCGGTGGACCGGCCCTGACGATCCAAGGTGCAGTTGCGGCTGTTCCCGAGGGGCGGGCTAGAGCATCTCGAATCGGTTGAGGACTATCTTTTGCCTCGGTTCATAGATGGAAATCCAATTTTCAAATACGTGACATTTGCGGTTTTATTTGTAGAGCCTAGTATGGCGACAAGATATATGGTACCCATGCCGCCTATGATTGATACTTATGATTTGAAGTTGTTTATACACTGTGCACTTATAATAGTATCAAATGATTTGTTTTAAACGTATCAAGCATTCTTTGGCTGTTATAAGGGAAAACCCTATCCCCCGGCTTGCGTTGCATTGTGTGATAGGACCTAGGTCTTATAATAGCTTCATTTTTCTTTATTTAGCATTGCGCTGTTTGTTTTATGCACTGGTATTCTTGGGAGGAAACCCGTTCCGTGTTATACGGCGTGGTCCCTTGATTTCCCTAACTTTAAATAAAGATTAATAACTGTTTTAGTTCTCACACCAGTCCCATGACTGATCTGGAGTTTATTTTTTGAACCTAAACTCTGGGTGCCCTTATTTTGACATGGGCAGCTAGTAGTTTTGGTTTTGCAGATTTATATTCACAGGATCCTGGTTTACAGCTGGAACGATATCCGGAAAGCTTTGTATCCGTATATCTCTTCTAGTTGTGTATTGTATTATTTTCCGCTGCTATGTATTTAAATGTAATTTAAATCTCTGATATTTCTGTGTAATATTTATTCATACTCTGTATATTCTTGTAATCTGATGCATTGTTGTAATATACAATGAAATGTTCTTCCGTCTGAGTTCTATTTTGTCGTGTTCTCGAAACGATCAGGCGTTTCGAACGGTCTGGGTCGGTTTAGCGACTGGTTCGGACCGAGCGAAATCTCTTTTCGTCACATGAATTTTGAATATTTAAAATGAATTATTTTAAATAATAACAACGAAAATTTTATTTTGAATAGAATTTGAACGTATATATTAATTTGAATCGTCCTTAGAAGATGAATATTTTATTTTAATTATAAAAGGAATTGAAAATGGCGCGGTAGTTCGAAAATTATATTTCAAATTTCAAATGAATGTACATGATTCAAAATAAAACGGATTTTAGCGAAACAAAAAATATTAGAATCTGTTTGAGAATATCTTTCCAAGGAATCCGAAAAATCAAAATTTCGTAGCGAAGTAAAAATATAATTTTTATTGTATTACTAGCAAGATAAAAATATATTTTTTATCATGGAAGTAGCGGCGTAAAGGAGTGATCTTTACATATGTAGTAGAGATTATGAAAATTAGATATTTTATATATGTAGCGAAATAAAAATCTAATTTTTATTATATATATGTTGAGATAAAAATGCGATTTTTATAGCGTCGAAATAAAATTTCGATCTTTATATAAGAAGTTGGAATATAAAAATATAATTTTAATATGGAAAGAAGCGTCAAAAAATTATATGAAGTAGAAATAAAAATGTGATTTTTATTTATTGGAACGAAGAAATAAAAATATAATTTTTATTATGAACAGTGTGGTAAAGACTGCATTGGAATTCCAAACGGTTTAGAAGTTCAGAAGTAAAACTGGCGGAGTGGAACCCAACGGTGAGAACTCCTCACCTTTTATTTATTTTCTAGTTTGAAGAAAATACTAGGATGCAGACGGTGCTTAGCAGCACCCGACACCCGTCGTCCACAGACCATGGATGACTTGTTTGTTTGATCGATGTGTTGTGAAAATTGATTGTGTGATGGGAATGAATAAATATTTCATAGTTAAAATAAATAAATTTTAACGTGTATATAAAATAAATATTTATAAACAAATCGGACGATTTGTTTATGTACACCCATTTGACTGATACTGATTTGGACGATAAATTTTACACATCACTCAATTGCACAAATAAATCTGTGTTCGTTGTTTGAAAACCCCACACGGGTATTGGGATGAAATGGGACATACACTAATCCCAATAATTAGCTGTATGTCGATCGATTAATTGACAGACTATGAAAGCGTTGAATATTTATATTCAATGCTTATACAGTGTAGAATGCACTTTGGATGATGGATTGTTGTTTTCATTGTTGTTATACACATTTATTGTGTGAAATCCATACAATCAACATTATATGGTAACTGACTGTGTCTGATTCTAGTTCAGAATTATCGAATATTTTAAAATAATATTTAGTGAATATTGAAATGTGAAGCCGTGTTAAGTAGTTAAACGCCATTTTAACACGAACGGAAATTTTGTCGATTTTATTCATTTTACAATGAATATCGAAAGTGATTTCAAAATCTGATATTTTGAAATGATTTGAAATTCGAATTAAATAGAAATGAGTTGAAATTCGAATTAAATTGAAATGGGTTGAAATTCGAATTAAATTTAAATGAGTTGAAATTCGAATTAAATTGAAATGAGTTGAAATTCGAATTAAATTGAAATGAATTGAAATTCGAATTAAATTGAAATGAATTGAAATTCGAATTAAATTGAAATGAATTGAAATTAGAATTAAATTGAAATGATTTGAAATTCGAATTAAATTGAAATGAATTGAAATTCGAATTAAATTGAAATAATTGAAATTTGAATTAAATAAAAATGATTTGAAATTCGAATTAAATTGAAATAGAACTGAAATCGATTTGAAATGAATTTAAAACGGATTTATATTGGAAAATTCAATTTTGATTTGAATTTGAGATGGAAGTTGAAATCGTTTTGAAAACGAATTTAAAACGATTTATAAAATACGTTTTAAAAGGAAATCGACGAAATATATATAATATAAATATTATATATATATATATATAATGGCCTGAATAGAACGCGCCGCGCTGCGGTAGTTCGCGAATTTCGACCATTGACTTCGAATTGACGTTGCGGGAGATCCGACTGTCGGATTCTCCTAAAACCAGAACCGTTGGGTTCGTATTGAAAAGAGCTTTCTAATAAAAACAAGAAATAATAAATCTAACGGTTGGATTTGGAATTATGTCCAAATCAAATTTGGAAAAGGTCGCTGTAAGTGCAGTTCGATGGCCGTTGATGAAAATCGACTGTACGGGCCTTGATAAAATTATTAAAAATATCAATAATTAGTGTATAATCATAAGAAATGATTTGGAAAGAATTAGGATGAAAAACTCCATATTTGAAAAGATAAAAATAGATTTTTATCGAAATGAACTAGTTTTGAACCAGAATTAAAATCCATTTATTTTTAAAATAAATAAATTGGATTCGAAATGGTTTTGAAAATAACCAGAATTTCCAATATAGATTGGAAGTGGATTTGAATCGAAATTGTCTCTGGAATATTTCAATGTGGGATTTCTTGATTATACAGATATTGTTATGGAAATTTGAAAGATATATATATATATATATATATCGTTATTCCCAATACGATATTTGTTGGTCGTAGAATTTGATATTGAATATAAGCCGATATATTTTCTATTAAGTGCCTTGTATTTAATATCAAATGGGATTTGGCTTTGTCGTGAATGGTGTCTTCATTAACACTGTTCTTAAACCCAATTGAGAAAAAGATTAAATCTTTCTATTTAGATTTAATGAAGTGTACCAATTAATTGATATTTAATTGAAATTGAAATGGAATGTGAATTGGGTTTATCGTGAACTGTGTTTTAACGACATTCGTTCTTTAACCCGATTTATAGTGAAATGTGATTTGGAATTTGTAAATATTTTGTTAAGATTTAAAGGAGATTTTCCAAAGTAAAGTTTTCCAATTTGATAAAATAAATTGGAAGGGAATAGAATTCAATTTGGTAATAATCGAAGTGAATTTCTGTGGAGGAAGAAAACTAATATATCTGGAATTTAAAAGGCTTTGCCGTTATTCCATTTATATTATTAGTCGAATATGGAAGTTTATATCGATTATATATATCGATTTGTTTTCCATGAAGATTCCATCATTAATGGAATGTGATTTTGGGGTTATAGTGAACCATGTTTTAAATGACATTGGTTCTTTAATCCAGTAAAAGACAGGATATGATTTCCCAAGTTAAACAATCATTAATATTGATTTTTGGGAAGATTAAAACCAAGTGGAGTTTTAATGAATCTTTAATTAGACTGAAATGGTCGAGAATGGAGTATCATCAGTTTTGCTCCAAGCGATAGTCAAATCTTTAATTAGATTTAAACGTGAAATGGTAATTGAATTTATTGATAACACCGTGGTATTAGATATGAAGTATTACCAGTTTTACTTCATGGGATGAATAGGTTGGGGTTGGGAAATTTAACAATTGATTACTTCGGTAAGGTTCGTTAATCCCGACTAGTTTGGATAAATCATAATTTGGTTTGAATTGATATTCAAAAGAAGATTAAAGAATAAATTTAAATAATTTATCTTTGATAAAATTAATGGGAACCTTTCCCTATAGATGTGAATATTTGAATAAAAGAATATTCTGAATTGGAATGAGGCGTATGTTGTGTTTGTGTAGCACTTGTTTATAATATACATGAGTTATTCGGAAAGATCGGGTTTATCCCGTTCTGAATAATTGAATCAACGATAAGTCGACGATGAAGACGGTGGTCGAAGACCGGAGGTCTTCACATCGTTTGAATAATTACTGATGATCTTGATTGGGCTGTACACCCAAGAGGAGGGAATCAGTTGGTGATCGTCCAGAAGTACTTGGAGATCAATGGATATGCGAGGAATAAGGCTCCTCCGGTTTCGTTCAGACCCATAACGGACTTGTAAATGGATGTGTGTCTGACATCGGATTTCATTCTACGTGATTGATATCGGTTGCATGGAGTGGTTTGCCTGTGTGGCATGTTAAGATGCAAATGATCAAGGCTTCTGTTGAAAAGCAGAGTCTTGTAGTTGATGATCAAAGCACCGCCTGTGTGGTATAGCTTTGTGTAACGTTAATTCGCGAGCCTCACACCCCTTTTGTGAACCAGAAACGGGAGAGGACTTCAGGGAGGGCATGCGTTTCCTTCTAGCTGGGAGTGGTGTCAGTGTTTTACACGGCCTGACATTTTACTTATGTGGATGATGGATTGCGAGGCGCCTCGGTTAGATCGGACGATCCGGGTCCGATGGAGTCATTTGGCTCATTGACACCCCATAGGATGGGGAAACGCAGTGCTCAGGGTTTAAGTTTAATCCACATCGAGTAGACCGGCCCTGACGATCCAAGGCTTGATAGAGTACTTGCCTGAGGGGCGGGCTAGAGCGTCTCGAAGCGGTGAGGACGATCCCCTGCCTCGGTTCACAGATGGAAATCCAACTTCCAATACGTGACTTTGCGGTTTTGATTGTAAACTTATATATAGCGACATGATATATGGTACCCATGCCGTCTATGATTGATACTTATGATTGAAATTGTTTTAACACTATGCACTTATAGTAATAATAAAAGATGAAATTTAGCATATCAAGCATTCTTTGGCTATTATAAGGTAAAACCCTATCCTCCGGCTTGTGTTGCATTGTGTGATGGGACTTGGGTCTTATAATAGCTTCATTGTTCTTTATTTAGCATTGCGCTGCTGTTTTATGCACTTGTATTCTTGGAAGGAAACCCGTTCCATGTTATACGGCGTGGTCCCTTGATTTACCTAACTTTAAAATAAAGATTAATAACTGTTTTAGTTCTCACACCAGTCACATGACTGACCTGGAGTTTATTATTTTAACCTAAACTATGGGTGCCCCTATTTCGACACGGGCAGCTAGTAGTTTTGGTTTTGCAGATTTATATTCACAGGATCCTGATTTACAGCTAGAACGATACTCGGAAAGCTCTGTATCCGTTTATCTCTTTCAGTTGTGTTTTATATTATTTTCCGCTACTATGTAATGTATTGTAATATCTGGTATTTACCGAATGTATTTTATTTATTCATACTCTATATATTCTTATATTCTGATGAAATTGTTGTAACAAACAATGAAATGTTCTTCTGTTTGTGTTCTGATTTGTCATGTTCTCAAAACAATTAGGGGTTTCGAACGGTCTTGATCGGTTTAGCGATCGATTCGGATCAAGTGAAATTCCTTGTTGTAACATTTGGTATCAGAGCTTTGATTTACAAAGCTCAGAGAACAAGACACGTTAGAACCAAATGAAAGAATTCATCAGGGATTGGATTAGTAATATCCAATGAGAATGACTCGTTAGATATAGGATCAGTAGTATCCTAGAACGAGTGCGAAGAGTGATGTTTTTAAAAAAAATTGAAAACAATGTTTGTTTGAAAATTTAAACCTTATTCAACGTATGTGAATATTATTTTTATATTGATTTGGACAATCAAGCATATAAAGATTTTGCGTATACGTCTGATCTGCGTGTATTTGAAGTTTTAATATACTGGATAGATATAGAATCACACTGTAGTCGCCCGGGAATGATTCTGATGATGGGTACCCCTCATCAGTGTTGTGTTCGAGTTTCGAAGGTGTGATATTTATATATTTCCAATTGACTGGTGTGAGAACCAAAACTAGATAGGGATTATTGTTGTGATTTGGCATAAAAAAATGTGAATTTTGACTATATATCAAAGTTATGAATTGGAAATGATAATCAACAAATTGATTGATGGTTGTGTTGTTTTATTATTGTTTTGATTAATTGAATGTTGAACCTTTAGCCAAATTGAACCAAATAGTGAATTGTATTGAAAATTTGTCGCATTTGCATGCATATACATGTATATCCATTGAACAGGTCATAGCAAGGAGGCTAGAGCAGAAGAATAAAATTGTTTGCCCGACAAATTGGTGCATGTTTACGAATTTATTGGGTTTGGATGATTTTATGAGCCGATTGGCTAGCCGCTTGGCTGTTTCTTTTTCTTTTTGGATTGATGAGGGCCATGGGAGGCTATTTGAAATATCCCGAAGCTCCCGGTGCAAAGGAGGTTACGGAGAAATTTTTCGAAAATTTATGGTGTTAGCCAAAATTTTGAAATATTTGAAAAGTTCTTAGAAACTGAAAAGTTGAAGAACTTAAGCCATAATGAAAATAATGAAAGTTGAGTTGATTTGTTAAACAACTTTTGGCTTCGTTCCTTTTCAGGGACGAAAAGTTTTAAGTGGGGGAGATTGTAATAACCCGGAAATTCTGAGCCAATTTAAAATTTTTATTTTGGCAATTTTAATGAATTTTGAATATTTAAAATGAATTATTTTAAATAATAACGACGAAAAATTTATTTTGAATAGAATTCGAACGTACATATTTATATGAATCATCGTTAGAATATAAATATTTTATTTTAATTATAAAAGGAATTGAAAATGGCGCGGTAGTTCGAAAATTCGATTTCAAATTTCAAATGAATGTACATGATTCAAAATAAAACGAATTTTAGTGAAACCAAAAATATTAGAATCTATTTGAGAATATCATTCCAACGAATCCGAAAAATAAAAATTTCATAGCGAGAATCAAAAGTTACGTCCAGTTGAAAATTCAGAATAGTTGCTATGGAATTCTGGCCCTTAAAAATGGAAATTTTGCAAACGACCTCGGTTTTCGACGAAACCACTTTTGTTGGATCCGTGATATCATTTTATTGCTAGGTTTCAAAATTCGTAATTATTCGAATCAATATGTGAGCGTGGCGAAGTAAAACGTGTTTTGACAATTTCAGTTAATTTCGATCGACCTGAAAATGGCCATTTTTCAAACGGTCTCAGAATTCGACGAAATTAGTTTTCTTAGGACCATATCGTCAATACGAAGCTAGAAAATATTTTTTGCGAATTTTAAGAGTCCGTATGTAGCCCCGGTAAATTGAAATGTGTGTTCAAATTCAATATATAGATTTATATTTTGATTTTGACGAAAACTGATCGAAACGATCGAATCAGCTTACGATACATATATCGTTGTGTTTGGAGTGGGGGTAATTAGCTAGGGACAACAGTGGGTAGGTTTGATTTTGAGTTCAAAATAAAAAGTTACTTTTTGGTGAATTAAATTAATAAATAATTTTAAATATAACCCCCTATTTTCTCCTATTCCAAGTCAACCCCCCCTTCTTCGTTCAAATTAAAAAAAAAAGGAATCGAGCCCTAGCGCGACTGGCGCCTTCCACCACCGCCAAGGCGGGCGCAACCACCCTCCTCTCGGCGTCGCGCGCCGCTCCACTTCCTCCCCCTCCCCTCGCGCGCTTCACTCTCCTCTTCTTGTCTGAACCCTAACGCCCCCATCCTCCAATCAGCCGCCGCCAGAGCCTTGGCCGCCCCCACCGAGCTGCTGCACCCCCCTGACGTCGGCTACCACCTCCAACGGCTCCATGGCCCTCCGACGAACCCTAGCAAAGCCCCCCCTTCAAATCGATGTAAGTTTTAGGATTTTTGACTATAAAAAAATAGGATCTTTATCATATATATGACAAAATAAATTCGGATGGGATTTTTATTTTTCAGATTTAGTTATAAATAGCATATAAATAAAATTGTTGGTTTTTTTATAGATAAAAAGGTGGGATTTTTATAGATAAAAAAGTTAGGTTTTTATAGAAGAAAGATATGATATTTTTATATATTAAAAAAATATGGTTTTTGGTATGTAAAAATATAATATTTATCATAGGGATGACAATAAAAAGATTTGATTTTGAATAGGTATGGGAAGATATGATTTTTATATGACAGAGAAAATAAAAATATGATTTTTATTATTGTAGAGTAATAAAATATAATTTTTATACATATAGTGAAGTAAAAATATAATTTTTATTGTATTACTAGCAAGATAAAAATATAATTTTTATCATGGAAGTAGCGGAGATTATGAAAATACGATTTTTTTATATATGTAGCGAAATAAAAATCTGATTTTTATTATATATATGTTGAGATAAAAATGCGATTTTTATAGCATCGAAATAAAAATTCGATCTTTATATAAGAAGTAGGAATATAAAAATATAATTTTTATATGAAAAGAAGCGTCGAAAAAATATATGAAGTAGAAATAAAAATGTGATTTTTATTTATTGGAACGAAGAAATAAAATATAATTTTTATTATGATCGTGTGGTAAAGACTGCATTGGAATTCCAAACGGTTTAGAAGTTCAGAAGTAAAACTGGCGGAGTGGAACCCAACGGTGAGAACTCCTCACCTTTTATTTATTTTCTAGTTTGAAGAATATACTAGGATGCAGACGGTGCTTAGTAGCACCCGACACCCGTCGTCCACAGACCATGGATGACTTGTTTGTTTGATCGATGTGTTGTGAAAATTGATTGTGTGATGGGAATGAATAAATATTTTATAGTTAAAAATATATTTTTTAACGTGTATATAAAATAAATATTTATAAACAAATCGGATGATTTGTTTATGTACACCCATTTGACTGATATTGATTGGGACGATAAATTTTACACATCGCCCAACTGCACAAATAAATCTGTGTTTGTTGTTTGAAAACCCCACATGTGTATTGGGATGAAATGGGACATACACTAATCCCAATAATTAGCTGTATGTCGATCGATTGATTGACAGACTGTGTAAGCGTTGAATATTTATATTCAATGCTTATACAGTGTAGAATGCACTCTGGATGATGGATTGCTGTTTTCATTGTTGTTATACACATTTGTTGTGTGAAATCCATATAAGCAACATTATATGGTAATTGACTGTGTCTGATTCCAGTTCAGAATTATCGAATATTTTAAAATAATATTCAGTGAATATTGAAATGTGAAGTTGTGTTAAGTAGTTAAACGCCATTTTAACACGATTGGGAATTTTGTCGATTTTATTCATTTTACAATGAATATCGAAAGTGATTTCAAAATCTGATATTTTGAAATGATTTGAAATTTAAATTAAATTGAAATGAGTTGAAATTCGAATTAAATTGAAATGAGTTGAAATTCGAATTCAATTGAAATGAGTTGAAATTTGAATTGAATTGAAATGAGTTGAAATTCGAATTAAATTGAAATGAGTTGAAATTCGAATTAAATTGAAATGAACTGAAATTCGAATTAAATTGAAATGAATTGAAATTCGAATTAAATTGGAATTCAAATTAAATTGAAGTGAATTGAAATTCAAATTAAATTGAAATGAATTGAAATTCAAATTAAATTGAAATGAATTGAAATTCGATTTAAATTGAAATGAATTGAAATTTGAATTAAATTGGAATGATTTGAAATTCGAATTAAATTGAAATGATTTAAACTTCAAATTAAATTGAAATAATTAGAAATTCGAATTAAATTGAAATGATTTAAAATTTGAATTAAATTGAAATGATTTGAAATTCGAATTAAATTGAAATAGAATTGAAATCGATTTGAAATGGATTTAAAACGGATTTGTATTGGAAAATTCAATTTTGATTTGAATTTGAGATGGAAGTTGAAATCGTTTTGAAAATGAATTTAAAACTATTTATAAAATACGTTTTAAAAGGAAATCGATGAAATATAATATATATATATATATATATTATAATGGCCTGAATAGAACGCGCCGCGCTGCGGCAGTTCGCGAATTTCGACCATTGACTTCGAATTGACGTTGCGGGAGATCCGACCGTCGGATTCTCCTAAACTGGAACCGTTGGGTTCGTATTGAAAAGAGCTTTCTAATGAATACAAGAAATTAGAAATCTAACGGTTGGATTTGGAATTATGTCCAAATCAAATTTGGAAAAGGTCGCTGTAAGTGCAGTTCGATGGCCGTTGATGGAAATCGACTGTACGTGCCTTGATAAAATTATTAAAAATACCAATAATTAGTGTAAAATCATAAGAAATGATTTGGAAAGAATTGGGATGAAAAACTCCATATTTGAAAAGATAAAAATAGATTTTTATCGAAATGAACTAGTTTTGAACCAGAATTAAAATCCATTTATTTTTAAAATATATAAATTGGATTCGAAATGGTTTTGAAAATAACCAGAATTGCCAATAAAGATTGGAAGTGGATTTGAATCGAAATTGTCTTTGGAATATTTCAATGTGGGATTTCGTGATTAAACAGATATTATTATGGAAATTTGAAAGATATATATATATATATATATATATATATATATATATATCGTTATTTCCAATACGATATTTGTTGGTCGTAGAATTTGATATTGAATATAAGCCGATATATTTTCTATTCAGAGCCTTGTATTTAATATCAAATGGGATTTGGGTTTGTCGTGAATGGTGTCTTCATTAACACTGTTCTTAAACCCAGTTGAGAAAAAGATTAAATCTTTCTATTTAGATTTAATGAAGTGTACCAATTAAATGATATTTAATTGAAACTGAAATGGAATGCGAATTGGGTTTATCGTGAACTATGTTTTAACGACATTCATTCTTTAACCCGATTTACAGTGAAATGTGATTTGGAATTTGTAAATATTTTGTTAAGATTTAAAGAAGATTTTCCAAAGTAAAGTTTTCCAATTTGATAAAACAAATTGGAAGGGAATGGAATTCGATTTGGTAATAATCGAAGTGAATTTCTGTGGAGGAAGACAACTAATATATATGGAATTTAAAAGGCTTTTTCGTTATTCCATTTATATTATTAGTCGAATATGGAAGTTTATATCGATTATATATATTGATTTGTTTTCCATGAAGATTCCATCGTTAATGCAATGTGATTTTGGGGTTATAGTAAACCATGTTTTTAATGACATTGGTTCTTTAACCCAGTTAAAGACAGGATATGATTTCCCAAGTTAAACAATCATTAATATTGATTTTTGGGAAGATTATAACTAAGTGGAGTTTTAATGAATCTTTAATTAGATTGGAATGATCGAGAATGGAGTATCACCAGTTTTGCTCCAGACGATAGTTAAATCTTTACTTAGATTAAAACGTGAAATGGTAATTGAATTTACCGATAACACCGTGGTGTTAGATACGAAGTATTACCAGTTTTACTTCATGGGATGAATAGGTTGGGGTTGGGAAATTTAACAATTGGTTACTTCAGTAAGGTTCGTTAATCCCGACTAGTTTGGATAAATCATAATTTGGTTTGAATTGATATTCAAAAGAAGATTAAAGAATAAATTTAAATAATTTATCTTTGATAAAATTAATGGGAACCTTTCCTTATAGATGTGAATATTTGAATAAAAGAATATTCTGAATTGGAATGAGGCGTTTGTTGTGTTTTGTGTAGCACTTGTTTATAATATACGCGAGTTATTCGGAAAGATCGGGTTTATCCCATTCTGAATAACTGAATCGACGATAAGTCGACGATGAAGACGGTGGTCGAAGACCAGAGGTCTTTACATCGTTTGGATAATTACTGATGATCTTGATTGGGCTATACACCCAAGAGGAGGGAATCAGTTGGTGATCTTCCAGACGTACTTGGAGATCGATGGATATGCGAGGAATAAGGCTCCTCCGGTTTCGTTCAGACCCAGAACGGACTTGTAAATGGATGTGTGTCTGACATCGGATTTCATTCTGTGTGATTGATATCGGTTGCATAGAGTGGTTTGCCTGTGTGGCATGCTAAAATACAAATGATTAAGGCTTCTGTTGAAAAGCAGAGTCTTGTGATTGATGATCAAAGCACCGCCTGTGTGGCATAGTTTTGTGTAACGTTAATTCGCGAGCCTCACACCCCGGTTGTGAACCAGAAACGGGAGAGGACTTCAGGGAGGGCATGTGTTTCCTTCTAGCTAGGAGTGGTGTCAGTGTTTTACACGGCATGACATTTTACTTATGTGAATGATGGATTGTGAGGCGCCTCGGTTAGATCGGACGATCCGGGTCCGATGGAGTCATTTGGCTCATTGACACCCCATAGGGTAGGGAAACGCAGTGCTCAGGGTTTAAGTTTAATCCGCATCGAGTGGACCAGCCCTGACGATCCATGGCTTGACAGAGTACTTGCCTGAGGGGCGGTCTAGAGCGTCTCGAAGCGGTGAGGACGATCCCTTGCCTCGGTTCACAGATGGAAATCAAACTTCCAATACGTGACTTTGCGGTTTTGATTGTAAACCTATATATGGTGACATGACATATGGTACCCATGCCGTCTATGATTGATACTTATGATTGAAATTGTTTTGACACTATGCACTTATAGTAATAATTAAAGATGAAATTTAGCGTATCAAGCATTCTTTGGCTATTATAAGGTAAAACCCTATCCTCTAGCTTGTGTTGCATTGTGTGATGGGACCTGGGTCTTATAATAGCTTCATTGTTCTTTATTTAGCATTGCGTTGTTGTTTTATGCACTGGTATTCTTGGGAGGAAACCCGTTCCGTGTTATACGACACGGTCCCTTGATTTACCTAACTTTAAAATAAAGATTAATAACTGTTTTAGTTCTCACACTAGTCACATGACTGACCTGGAGTTTATTGTTTTAACCTAAACTCTGGGTGCCCCTATTTCGACACGGGCAGCTAGTAGTTTTGGTTCTGCAGATTTATATTCACAGAATCCTGATTTACAGCTGTAACGATACTTGGAAAGCTCTGTATCCGTTTATCTCTTTCAGTTGTGTTTTATATTATTTTCCGCTGCTATGTAATGTATTGTAACCTCTGATATTTATCGAATGTATTTTATTTATTCATACTCTGTATATTCTTGTATTCTGATGAAATTGTTGTAATAAACAATGAAATGTTCTTCTGTTTGTGTTCTGATTTGTCGTGTTCTCAAAACAATCAGGGGTTTCGAACGGTCTTGATCGGTTTAGCGATCGATTCGGATCAAGCAAAATTCCTTGTTGTCACAATATTCTAGGGAAATCACCAAGTTCTAACTTAGTGACAAGGTTGACAAGAGGAAAAGCTAATGGATGGGAGCGTTGTTCTCTGATAATTAAGTCAATGATAAATATTTCAATATTATCTTTTTTTGTGACTAAAAACCTTGCTGAAACACCTAGGAATATATTACCCACGGTTGCAGGAAGACTAAACTTACACCTATTGTGGACATCACCTAAAATGTAGAAACTCGCATATATGTTGTTGTTGATGTGCGAATCATGAAGTCCGGGACTTATAATAAGCCATGGAACGTAGATTTTGGGGGCATATCTCACATCCATTTTGAAAGAACAAAATATTTCTAAGATCCAACAAAATATTTCTAGCATGTTTAGCAACAGATAGTTTGTTGTTGATCTTAGAATTATTTCAGTATAAGAAAAAAAAAACAATACATACACAACATGCAGTTTGAAAGATTCAACAAATCTTACAAATAGTGTCTTGTAATATAAATTCCTTATGCACACATGCATCACATGTGCCAAATTACTTGTATATACATGCACATGCATACACATAGATGCACGTGAGTTATGAATTTGTTACGTATTCCATTCTGAGGTCCGAAAATAAATGATACTAATGTTGCAATAATATTATTGTCCCACTACTATAAAATTAGTGAATACAAAAAACCCTAAAATTTCAAAACATTAAATTTAGTATACCATACCATCATATATAGATTTTATTTTACTATCTATAACATTATATACGTACTACAATCTTACTTAATTACTCATTCTAACAACTTATCTGTGACAGTAAAAGGTAATATACCAAAATCTTAAACATGGCAACTAAATTTTAAGAAAAAACTTCAAAGTCAAAGCAAATAAGCTGTTTATACTTTTGGTTGAATCTGGCTTATATCCATAAGCAAACTGAATAAGTGGCATCCAGATTTATCTGAACTAACATAAAATCCATAATCATCTACCATATCAATAAAACCATATCCAAAATGCCATTGTTTACTTGCTGCTTTTAGAAAAAAATAATCATACCCGTTTCTCACCCATTGTAAAATGGACAGCTGGAAATAAATTTACCGGATTTCAAGCTGCCCATGCATGATGTCATAGAAATGATAAGGTAATTTGCAAAGTTAGCAAGGAAAGTGTAAACTAACCTGCCTTCTCACTATGGTAATGCAATACTTAAAATTGAAAGGAAAAAGGAGAAAACGCCCTATTGTAGCAATCAACAATTCTTCTATCATTTTTTCACTGCCATCCACTGTATAATTCTTGTAATGGTCTCCATTACGAAAATCGTTCATCTGCTGGTATAGATCAACAAGCTCTTCGATCGTTTAGTCGTATGAACATTGTAACACCCTACATCCGTTAGTGTCACTCCCAAAGGGAATGCACTAAGTTCTGTGGAGCATTTAAGGTAAAAGATGCAGATAAATTACAAGATAGAAAAAAATTAAAACAGCGGAAAATAAATCTTTCTTTATTGATAAAATAGTTTGTACAACAATTGCTTTCCAATACCAGAGTATCATCTGTCTTACAAAATAAAGAAGCATAAAATAACATTTATATTCCCCAATGTAGCATAAGCCAGCCATAGCAGCGGAAAAGAGAGTCTGAAGCGATATATCCAAGAGTCTTCAAGATTGAAAAGAGTAACAGTCCATACTAAGCAGAGCTATTCCCTCCCTGACTACCTGGGGGGGGGGGGGACGGAAGAAAAGAAAACGAAAGAAAAACAGAGTCAGACATAAAGCCTGAGTAAGTCTAGTGGCTTTTAGCATGTGAACAGGATAAAGTTCATGACAGGAGTAAACTGGAAAATGGGACAGTACCAGAATAACAGACTAATATAAACCAAAGCAAGACAGTTTAAACCGAATATAGTATCACACCCCATTCTATATCTCTGCACCACCTAACTAGTATACAAACTAGTAATCTGTATAAAGATGATAACGTGATCCCAATCCCTGTAATTGCGGTTGCCTTTAGGTGTACATCTATTATTTATTACCTAGATCTAATCTAGGGTTTTCTTATCGAGCGCTTCCTAGATTCAACTAGGGTTTATGCGACTTATCTAATACCTCTCGGATTTAGGATTTATGCCACCTAGGTCCGACTTGGGATTATACTACCGGTCGAACGATGTCCCTAGTCTAGGACACACTACCTAGAGTGGTATATGTTCCTAGACTTTCCCCACGTATGTGTCGTGAATCGTTTATCGCTGTCTAGATGCACATGTCCTGAAATGTGCGACCCGAGTCCCGTGGCAGGGCTATTCTAGAAACACAGAACTCGGTCGGGAGCTTTAGGTTATCTGCTGATGCAGATGCTAAGGTCTGTTTTTCTACCAGTGGTTATGGTCCCACGTGACCCCTCCCTCAACTAATGAAAGGGAATCCAAGAAAATCAAGCACGAGAACTATACTCCTGCCACCTATGCCCCACTTTCCTATTGGCCAGCCTCACCCATAACTAGATAGCAAGTATATGGTCTGTTGGGAGTTCTCTGCCTTTCCGCATGCGTACTACGATTGACTGAAGATGGTAGGTAGTCGACGACGTGCTATCACAGGGCTAAACTAAGTATCGCCGACCCACGCTGATCCACCCTAGTCTTTAGGTTGCTCATACTGGAACCAAGGCATACCCTTGGTTCTTCTACCGCAGACCTTAACCTCTGTGAGCCCAGGCGGATCATCTGCAACCTCACAGAGGGATACCAAGAGTACCATCACGTCCCCCGAAGCTACGTGCTTCTAAACCCAGTCCGCTAGAGCCTTTTTCGAAATCAGATAAACGTTTGCTCCTCCTCATGTACTTGTTAAGCGATGATCTACCATATCGGGTTATTCATCTATTATGGACCGGCTCAGTTTTCTTGACTAAGAATTATTACTTAGTTGTTCTCAACTAAGGTTTACCACTTAGTTTCTTTTCCCATAAATCTTGTTAACTAAGGTTTATCATTTAGTATCTTTAACTGGGGATTTCAACTTAGCTCCCGTTCTCGATTTGTTTCT
The DNA here is from genome assembly GCA_030737875.1 of Allium sativum. NCBI lineage: Eukaryota > Viridiplantae > Streptophyta > Magnoliopsida > Asparagales > Amaryllidaceae > Allium > Allium sativum. Next base: position 881,952,004 of record CM060924.1, read on the forward strand.
TAACTAAGGTTTACTACTTAGCCCTCTTTCTCGTCAAGTTGGATTGGTTAAGTGTCAATAGTCAATTCAAGTTAGCTTAACCCATTAGTTTGTCATATTAAACTGGCTATGTGTTATCAGTAGTTCATGTTGACATAACCCTATCACAAACCAAGTTATATTGGTTGAGTATTTCTTATTACTTAACCCTACCCATTTATCTTGTATTGGTTAAGTGTCCCTTTTAACCTAACCTTGCCCATCTGTTTTAACTAACATGTTATAACGGTTAAGTGTTCCCTTAGTTAACTTAACCCTAACATAACATCTGTTTAATTAACATGTTCTAATGGTTAGGTATTGTCCCTTCATGTTTCAACTTAACCCTGTTCAATTTATCACACTATGATGGTTAAGTGTTCTAAGTTTAATTACCCACTTATCTAATTATCAGGTTATAATGGTTAAGTGTCTTGAATTTACTTAACCTCACCCTCTAGTCTAGTTAATATGTTAAATTGGTTAAGTGTATTAACTTTACTTAACCTCACCTTCTAGTCTAGTTAACATGTTAAATTGGTTAAGTGTTTTAGTTAACTTAACCCTACCAATCCTAACTTAGCTTTAAATGTCTTATTAAAGCACCAACCACTCACATTAGACAGGTATTGTTGTGGCTGCCTGTATGCCGGTCGGTTCCGGGCAGTCTTACGCCACAACTCAGTCTGACCTCGGGTCTTTATTGGGCTCAATGCCTTAACCTCTCACATTGGATAGGTATTGTTGTGATTACTGGACAGCCTGGCGGGTCCGGGCAGGTTTACATCACAACTCAATCCAACCTCGGGTTAAGCATATTCGTATTGTCTAAATTTACATTTTTACTTATGTAAATATTTCATGTCACATGTTTTATTCCAAACTAATGGTACATAATTTATACCATTTATGGCCTTAACCCATTTCATGGTTTTTAGGCCCGCCTACATATTAACATATTTTAATTTAATAGTTAATACCAACGTTACCCTCGCTCGATTATTCATATTAATCGTATGAAGATATTGGGCCCGCTAATAGGCCCAATCCATAAACAAAGTAAAGAAGGGAGCATAGGTTCAATGAACCTATACTATGAAATTTGGACTAAACATAGTTATTGATTAGCGTGTGACATAAAGGTGTAACTAGATAAATAAGGTGATCTTGCATAACATGAATCATAACATTGCATAACATGTCACAGACTTGCACATGAATATTGGATCTAGTTAGATAGGTGTCACGTGAATCATAAATTTTGGACTATTATAAAGATATAACATGGTATAACATGGTATAGCATAATAGGTGTCGCTTGAATCCAATACAACGCAGTATGACACGTAAATGTATTGATCTAAGCATAACCTCAAACATAAAACTAGCATGTGACAACATTTTAATATGTCCATAAAGCATGTATAGTTTGTCGACATTAACATATAGTTATGGGCTAGATCTACTCATTTGGACTTGTAACACATATATATGAATATGGGTCTAACATGAAACTTATAAAATCATGTGAACATGGATCCAAATCTAAGCCTTTAACTTGCATAAGAATCATGTGAACGAATCTATTTTCATATGACTATGAGACATATAAGTTGATCTAAAATTTTATTTTAGCATAATACAATCTCCATGAATTATGTAATGTAAATCTAACTTGCAACCTATAACTTGCATAAACACATATATAGATCTAACAATATACATACAATTTGCATAATAGATAATAGATCCAATCACCACAAACGTTCAAATTATTATGATAAACAAGCAACATCGTCTAAACAATACTGATATAACCCCAAGTTACAATTTATAACAAATCATGTCTTAATCGCATTCTCATCTAAAGAGCCACTATACTTACAACGCAAAACGGTCTTGTTTTACTGAGATCTGAGGTTCTGAAATTGAGATGCGTTCCTTTGGGTAGACGTTGTTGTTTTGATTTTATTAGTAGCTTTAATCTCAAATTTGAATTAGCTTGAGTTGATTCATTGTTCGTCTCTTTTCAAGCAGAGGCTCTCCTTAGTTTTCTTCTGACATCATGGCGGCTCAAGTTCTTATTTTTGTGTGAATTTTAGTTGGAGGCCTAGGGTGTTTTTATAGAGTTGCAAGTTAATTAGAGTCGTCGATGAAGCCAGGGTTAATCAAAGTCATCCATTCTAAAGAAAAGCCAATCAAAAGAAGACAACTCAGCCCTAGTAACAAGATCAGGCCCAGAAATTCGAGCCAGGACCCAACCAGATAAACCAGGCCGACCAGGCAGGTCGACTGGCAGGTCGACACCCAGGTCGACACTATGGTCGACCTGGGGGTGACCAGGTCGACACCATGGTCGACCCTATGGTCGACCTGGTCCCTGGGCGGGAATTTTACCGCCTAGCCCAGTTTGAGCTTATTTTTTGAATTTTGAACTTGAAACCGAGCTGTTTGAATTTTAAATTTTATTCTGAAACTTCGGAAGGCCATAACTCCTTCATACGGAGTCCGATTTACGTAAACTCGGACTCTATCTCAAGCAGAATTCCGAGACGAATGCAACGATGTAACCCGTTTCCCTTAATTCCCACATTTAGAATTAACTATACTTTAATTTGTGAAATTTAGTGTTATAGAATTACGGGGTGTTACATTCTCCCCCTCTTAAAAGGATTTCGTCCCCGGAATCTTCAAGTTAGGAAGAATGTATATCCTACCATCCAACCATCCATCTACTCAACCAACAAACATAGGCGTCCATTGTCCTTAAAAGACTTCTAATGCTTCATGATCATATGCATAGTGTGTGTACATGTCCTTATCTAATGCAGAAATCAGGCGGTCTACTGATTCAGTTGACCTCCTTAATGCGAATTATGTCAGTGTCATGCGTCCAATCATGTATGCAAGCGTCCTAGGTATGTAAATATTACATGTGTGCATAGCCATTCATCCATATGCAACATCCATATGATAACATATCAAATTAAATTTGTTAAGCAAATACATATATGCGAATGCAATATGAAAGTAACTAAGTCGTTCTAGCGCATATGGTGTGTATATGTATCCACGAGCAACCACTTGCAACCATCAATCATAACATGTTTCAAATACATGTTTACATCCATTGGCTTCTACCTAAGGATCGATGATACATCCTAGAGGATATACTTTAAAAGCTAGAAACAAGTAGGCATAAGGTATGATGCACGTATCTAGTCTTCAGTCTTCTAAGTCGCATCTTCTTGAGCCTCTGTGTACCGTACCTTATCTGGATAATCTTCACGATTGTGAAGCTTCTTGACCTCCATTTCCAAAACTGTCGTTGATTGGATAGCTGGCTTTTCATTGTCAACTGGATATATGCGGAAGTCTATCCCGCGTTTTAGGGGTAAACCCCTAACCTAATCAAAACATCTGCGTACTCATGGACTATTCTAACGGATTGCAAATCGTCGATAAATGTATTAAGCGATTCTAGATAGCTAATCCTAACTGATCCTTTTAGGATCACGTAATCTCGAGGGTATTTCCAAGGCAAGTCTAAAAAAAGTCTAACTTTCAGAATTACTAGCCAACCGATCCATGCCTAGGATTAACTCATAGCCCATGGAACCAAAACATTACGCTTAAACTCAACACTTAATGTGGTCGTTCTCAAATCCCTACAAACCAAAGGTAAACGGGCTGAACCACCAATTTGGATCTGAGACTAATTAGGATCTTATACTATACAAGTACCTAGGTGCAGATACTCAACTATGGAAGCAAGTATAAACGAATGCGAAGTGCTAAGATCAAAAAGGGTACTAACAGGTTGATCAAATGAAAAGCTAAACTTTTCCAATAGAGACTTTTACTATCTCTCTCCCAGGTATTCTGGTGGTGAAAGCACGCACTCGTCCTCCTGAAAATCCTTTCCCTCGTCCTTGCCCTTGTCCTTAATTATATGCCCTATTATACCATAGAAAAGCTACTTCTTCTTGTCTTAAGTTCTATAATTCCTTCATCCTTCGTGAGCCAAGTCCATATCCATGAATTCCTCATCCTTGGGTTGTGCCCCTTAGCCAAACTCCTCATCCTCTTCCTTGTGTAATCATGTTGACAAATCTCTCGAAAGCTGCCTCCATCGTATAGAAAACCCTACAAAGCTAGAAAGAAAACTAGCCGCAGGTGAAACTATTACGGCTATAGATGGAAGTCGGGCACTACTTCGCCCTTCGATGAGGTTACCTCCCAGAAAGCCAGGAGCCCCAGAGACTCAAGAAAGAAGGAAACAAGGACTAAAACAGAGAATCAAAAGATAATGCATATGGCTTTGGGGAATATGCCTTTAAAATAAAACTTTTCTTTTGAAAATGCTTCTTTTAAACCCATTTTGAAAATAATTTTTCAAATCTTTTATCTGATCTGGTAACCTTCAGCTCTGATACCACGTGTAACACCTCACATCCGTTAGTGTCACTCCCAAAGGGAATGAACTAAGTTATGTGGAGCATTTAAGGTAAAAGATGCAGATAAATTACAAGACAGAAAAAAATTAAAACATCGGAAAATAAATCTTTCTTTATTGATAAAATAGTTTGTACGACAATTGCTTTCCAATACCAGAGTATCATCTGTCTTACAAAATAAAGAAGCATAAAATAACATTTATATTCCCCAATGTAGCATAAGCCAGCCATAGCAGCGGAAAAGAGAGTCTGAAGCGGTATATCCCAGAGTCTTCAAGCTTGGAAAGAGTAACAGTCCATACTAAGCAGAGCTATTCCCTCCCTGACTACCTGGGGGGGGGGGGGAACGGAAGAAAAGAAGACGAAAGAAAAACAGAGTCAGACATAAAGCCTGAGTAAGTCTAGTGGCTTTTAGCATGTGAACAGGATAAAGTTCATGACAGGAGTAAACTGGAAAATGGGACAGTACCAGAATAACAGACTAATATAAACCAAAGCAAGACAATTTAAACCGGATATAGTATCACACCCCATTCTATATCTCTGCACCACCTAACTAGTATCCCAACTAGTAATCTATATAAAGATGATAACGTGATCCCAATCCCTGTAATTGCGGTTGCCTTTAGGTGTACATCTATTATTTATTACCTAGATCTAATCTAGGGTTTTCTTATCGAGTGCTTCCTAGATTCAACTAGGGTTTATGCGACTTATCTAATACTTCTCGGATTCAGGATTTATGCCACCTAGGTCCAACTAGGGAATATACTACCTATCGAACGATGCCCCTAGTCTAGGACACACTACCTAGAGTGGTATATGTTCCTAGACTTTCCCCACGTATGTGTCGCGAATCATTTATCGCTGTCTAGATGCACATGTCCTGAAATGTGCGACCCGAGTCCCGTGGCAGGGCTATTCTAGAAACACGGAACTCGGTCGGGAGCTTTAGGTTATCTGCCGATGCAGATGCTAAGGTCTGTTTTTCTACCAGTGGTTATGGTCCCACGTGACCCATCCCTCAACTAATGAAAGGCAATCCAAGAAAATCAAGCATGAGAACTATACTCCTGCCACCTATGCCCCACTTTCCTATTGGCCAGCCTCACCCATAACTAGATAGCAAGTATATTGTCTGTTGGGAGTTCTTTGCCTTTCCGCATGCGTACTACGATTGACTGAAGATGGTAGGTAGTCGACGACGTGCTATCATAGGGCTAAACTAAGTATCGCCGACCCACGCTGATCCACCCTAGTCTTCAGGTTGCTCATACTGCAACCAAGGCATACCCTTAGTTCTTCTACCGTAGACCTTAACCTCTGTGAGCCCAGGCGGATCATCTGCAACCTCACAGAGGGATACCAAGAGTACCCTCACGTCGCCCGAAGCTACGTGCTTTTAAACCTAGTCCGCTGGAGCCTTTTTCGAAATCAGATAAACGTTTTCTCTTCCTCATGTACTTGTTAAGCGATGATCTACCATATCGGGTTATTCATCTATTATGGACCAACTCAGTTTTCTTGACTAAGAATTATTACTTAGTTGTTCTCAACTAAGGTTTACCACTTAGTTTCTTTTCCCATAAATCTTGTTAACTAAGGTTTATCATTTAGTTTCTTTAACTGGGGATTTCAACTTAGCTCCCGTTCTCGATTCGTTTCTTAACTAAGGTTTACTACTTAGCCCTCTTTCTCGTCAAGTTGGATTGGTTAAGTGTCAATAGTCAATTCAAGTTAGCTTAACCCATTCCTTTGTCATATTAAACTGGCTATGTGTTATCAGTAGTTCATGTTGACATAACCCTATCACAAACCAAGTTATATTGGTTGAGTATTTCTTATTACTTAACCCTACCCATTTATCTTGTATTGGTTAAGTGTCCCTTATAACCTAACCTTGCCCATCTGTTTTAACTAACATGTTATAACGGTTAAGTGTTCCCTTAGTTAACTTAACCCTAACATAACATCTGTTTAATTAACATGTTCTAATGGTTAGGTATTGTCCCTTCACGTTTCAACTTAACCCTGTTCAATTTATCACACTATGATGGTTATAAGTTTACTTACCCACTTATCTAATTATCAGGTTATAATGGTTAAGTGTCCTAAATTTACTTAACCTCACCCTCTAGTCTAGTTAATATGTTAAATTGGTTAAGTGTATTAACTTTACTTAACCTCACCTTCTAGTCTAGTTAACATGTTAAATTGGTTAAGTGTTTTAGTTAACTTAACCCTACCAATCCTAACTTAGCTTTAAATGTCTTATTAAAGCACCAACCACTCACATTAGACATGTATTGTTGTGGCTGCCTGTATGCCAGTCGGTTCCGGGTAGTCTTACGCCACAACTCAGTCTAACCTCGGGTCTTTATTGGGCTCAATGCCTTAACCTCTCACATTGGATAGGTATTGTTGTGATTACTGGACAGCCGGGTGGGTCCGGGCAGGTTTACATCACAACTCAATCCAACCTCGGGTTAAGCATATTCGTATTGTCTAAATTTACATTTTTACTTATGTAAATATTTCATGTCACATGTTTTATTCCAAACTAATGGTACATAATTTATACCATTTATGGCCTTAACCCATTTCATGGGTTTTAGGCCCGCCTACATATTAACATATTTTAATTTAATAGTTAATCCCAACGTTACCCTCGCTCGTTTATTAATAATAATCGTATGAAGATATTGGGCCCGCTAAAAGGCCCAATCCATAAACAAAGTAAAGAAGGGAGCATAGGTTCAATGAACCTATACTATGAAATTTGGCCTAAACATAGTTATTGATTAGCATGTGACATAAAGGTGTAACTAGATAAATAAGGTGATCTTGCATAACATGAATCATAACATTGCATAACATGTCACAAACTTGCACATGAATATTGGATCTAGTTAGATAGGTGTCACGTGAATCATAAATTTTGGACTATTATAAAGATATAACATGGTATAGCATAATAGGTGTCGCATGAATCCAATACAACGCAGTATGACATGTAAATGTATTGATCTAAGTATAACCTCAAACATAAAACTAGCATGTGACAACATTTTAATATGTCCATAAAGCATGTATAGTTTGTCGACATTAACATATAGTTATGCGCTAGATCTACTCATTTGGACCTGTAACGCATATATATGAATATGGGTCTAACATGAAACTTATAAAATCATGTGAACATAGATCCAAATCTAAGCCTTTAACTTGCATAAGAATCATGTGAACGAATCTATTTTCATATGACTATGAGACATATAAGTTGATCAAATTTTTTATTCTAGCATAATACAATCTCCATGAATCATGTAATGTAAATCTAACTTGCAACCTATAACTTGCATAAACACAATTATAGATCTAACAATATACATACAATTCGCATAATAGATAATAGATCCAATCACCACAAACGTTCAAATTATTATGATAAACAAGCAACATCGTCTAAACAATACAGATATAACCCCAAGTTACAATTTATAACAAATCATGTCTTAATCGCATTCTCATCTAAAGAGCCACTAGACTTACTCAGGCTTTATGTCTGACTCTGTTTTTCTTTCGTCTTCCTTTCTTCCGTTCCCCCCCGGTAGTCAGGGAGGGAATAGCTCTGCTTAGTATGGACTGTTACTCTTTTCAAGCTTGAAGACTCTTGGATATATCGCTTCAGACTCTCTTTTCCGCTGCTATGGCTGGCTTATGCTACATTGGGGAATATAAATGTTATTTTATGCATCTTTATTTTGTAAGACAGATGATACTCTGGTGTTGGAAAGCAATTGTTGTACAAACTATTTTATCAATAAAGAAAGATTTATTTTCCGCTGTTTTAATTTTTTTCTGTCTTGTAATTTATCTGCACCTTTTACCTTAAATGCTCCACAGAACTTAGTGCATTCCCTTTGGGAGTGACACTAACAGATGTGGGGTGTTACACACATTCACAACATAAAACTGTATATTTCTACAAAGAAAGTCAAAGTTGTAGCATATATACCTGGATCGATGGTAGCAAGCATGCAAAGATGGAGGTATAACAAGTGGCAACAGATTTGGGAAACAACTCCGATTTAGTTTTTTCTAACCCTAAATCTAGAGATATTAAGTACAATCCGGCATCGATCTGATATAGTAATCGATTGGACATTATTTCTTGGGGGTTGTATTTATTTATTTTAATATACATCGGAAGTGAAAATGTGAATTTGATGTTAATCGGTGTGAACTTGATTTGGGGTCTAATCCATGCCCTCTTATTCCAATGGAGGAGGCAAAACTAGAAGAGTCACCGAGGTTACCTTAACCTTCTACCTATTTATTAATCTATTAAATAATAGCAAAACAGAGGAAGTTTTCCCATTAGTTTTCTCGTTGAATATAGTTTTTAATTTAATTTATTACTTTACACTTATTTACCAATTTTCTCTAACATTTTACATTTAGATATGGACAGTATAAAGTTTGCACTATTATCTAAAGATGATTTATCATTTAGCTTCTAATATATTTTATACTTAAGTCCACAAATATAAATTGATTACGTAATCCAAATTTTAAGTTGTTTAAATAAATTTAATTCATTATTATTTCTTATAAATACTAAAGAATCTCAAATTATGTTTTTACTTCAAATTTCTACAATTTAAAATTTCTACAATCGGTTATCAGTTCCCTGCTAATATTTTATATTTAAGACCTTTGTTATTATTAACTATATAATAGAAATTTTATTTAAATAATTTTAGCAAATTAATATTTCATTGATACGCCTAATAAACCACTTCAATATTAAACATATTCGTATTAACAAAAAGGAGAAAAAACTTCACTCAGACATATAAATACATCAATCACATAACATAAACTAGTGGAAAATATGGAAATAATAATCACAAGTTTAAAGTTTAATTTATTATCAATATATCTACCCTATATTACATCAATGCATTTTAATATTAACGTTAAGCACTTATATTTCAAATTCTATTCAGTGATTTACAAAACATTAAAAAATATCAGTTAACATTATACATTTAAGTTAATATTTGTAAATTAATTATGTGATATTGGATTTAATGAAGATATTCAATCAATAAATAGTTGTTAATTCGTTTAATTAATGCTAAATACGATGTTTTAAAATACATACGATATTCATATCAGCAAATTTAATATAATTTTAAAACTTGTTAATTCAATCAATAAAATTAGTTTTTCATTTAAATATAAAGTTAAACAAGTCATGTAATAACAATTTATTATATTATTCATTGATCCCAATGAATTAATCACATATCGAAAGAAGAAAAAATACATTAAATACTTACATTTTCACAATTATTTACTGAACCTCCATAAAATTTTCAGGATATTTTATATCTAAATTCATATGTTTAAACTACTCATAAAATTTTTGATTCAAATTATTTAAATAATCAAAGTGAATTTTAAGTTTATTTTTCTAGTAGGTTTTAGAAACATATGTCAATTTTAATATATATATATATATAAAGAAAAACAATATTTTTCATTCAACTATAAAGATGTATAAATCACAAAACATAAATTATGTACATAAACAATAATAACAAAGTTTATTTGTAAATCAATAATAATTTGTTTATATCAAGAAGTTGTCATAAATTATATCATAAAATTCTTTTTGACGTCGATAACCCCAAAACCAATTTATACATCTTTTACAAATTTCATTTTAGTTCCTTCTACTATAAGTCCGTATATTTAAATTAATTTCATAATTTAAAATTTAATTAAACAAATTTTATTAAATAATATCTGTTACTCATCTAATAAATCACTAACATATGTCAGTTTCCACGTGCATAATATTTATATTTTCAAAAATAATACAATTATCTTGTTTCTTGAAAATACAATTTTTTTTTTACAGATTATATGTTTTATCATACATTGCCAACAAAGTTTTTTTGAACATTGAAATGATAAGTAATATTTTTGTAATATTACCCGTGCAACACACGGGTTGCACACTAGTTAAACTATAAACCAAGAACTCAAACTTGCTTATGTGTCATCTTACTTCTTTCCATTTCAAAATAGTGGATTAGCATTACATCCCTTCCTTTATTCCCTAAATCTAGAAATCAAATACAATTTGAAATCGATATGAGATGATATTTGAGATTGGACGTTATTACTAGGTTTTTTTTTAAATATATAGCGGAAGTGAAAATATGACTTTGATGTTAATCATGCAAAATTGATTCGGGGTCCAATCAATGTCTTATTCTAGTGGAGCAGGCAAAACTATGGGTCTAATCAATATCTTCTATTTATTTTATTTTAAACTATAAAGAAGGAACTGAACTTGCTTTTGTTTTATCTTTGCTTCTTTCCATTTCAAAATAGTGGATCAGCATTACATCCCTTCCTTTATTCCCTATAAACAAAACTACTTCCTACCACGCTGTTTTCTTGTTCCTTTTTTGATTTGATGGTCAGCAAAACTACTCTTTTCCCCGATTTCCCCGATTAATAGAACAAAACTACTCTTTTCCCATATTCCCAATCAATGGCCAAATATCAACAACTATAAGATATTCCACCCAAAGAATACATGTCCGCCTATTTTCTCCTATCGTGCCCAAATTCGATAAACAACATATATTCGATTCTGATCTGATAACACATTGCGCAATTTTCCCTATAATTTCCTAACTAAAATAACTGACGACGCTGGCATGGTCATCATTGGTGGTTTACATGCTCATGTCAGAGAACTTGCAAGTTGCATCCTATGATAAGGCATTGGTGGGTTCGTAGTGGGTGAGTGGCGCAGGTGTGGGTGATTGATTGGTGGATTCCAATAGGATTTAAGTGGATGGTGATATTGCTAATTCCAGCATCGCTCATCTTTATTGCTTTGCCCATATGACGCACAATTGGTAACCATTTTGCATTATAATACTATTTACATCTATCTGAAAAGACGAGTTGGATCGAGTAATATGAAAATGCCGAAGTAAATGATATATGATATATTATCTTTTAATTATGCAAGTAAATATTTAATGAGATAACTATGTAGAAATGATGTCACATGTAAGCAATATAAATGCAGTAAATAATGTAAAGAACACCAGAAATTTTTATGCTGGTTCGGAGCACCATCCTACGTCCAGTCCCAGACTCCTTTTGGATTTTGTCTAATTAACACGCTCACTTAATTTGGAGGAACATGCATCACAACACCTAAGCAGCAGGACATGGACCTAAGCAGCAGAATAGGATTTTGCCTCAACAACCGAAGAGGACTTCTTGCTTAAGCATCGGAACAGGACTTCAACAAATACAAAAAAGTTTGTTTGACTGTATATGTGTTCTTGATAACACAGATAAGTCACAATTGTGTACTTTCTTCATATAATCTTCTCTTTTATATATATATATATAATTGAAAGCGTATAAAGAATGTAGAAGAAAAGTGATTTACAATCACGAAATATTGAATATTTGAGAGCACAAGTGAATGTAGAATAAAAATAGTTCAGAATCAAAGAATAATTAGAACAAGAAAGCCGGGATGTAACCAGTGATTTGAAACAAGTGATTCCGAAGTTTATTTATACTGAATAAAAGGTTACAATCATTTGTAAAAAAGTTTAATCAAAAGATATAGTCATAGCTCTTGGATTAAAGAGTTATGACTCTAAAAAAGTCGAAACCCTTTAGTTCAACCGGTTGCATTTATAATTCAGCTAGCTGAAAAATGGTTATAATTTGAAAAGGTGTGCGTATACACAGAAACAACAATATGCAGCCGGTTGAAATTAATATTCAACCGACTGAATTCTATTGAAAAGCAGAAGTCATCTTAGCTCATTTGATTAAAGCATATTCCTTCTAAACTAGTGATCCGAGTTCAAGTATCAGTAGCTCCTATTCTTGAAAACTTGATTTTTAATTAAAATAAAGTGTATATGATATATATATATATATTAGGAGAGATTTTAACATGAATTTAATTAAATACTGACTCAAATCACACTAATATATCAATTTATCATGTCTTCGGATCTCCTTGTATTCGAGCCATAATTTCTAATATTTTCCTGCAACAATTATTAGTATATGGTGTTGCCGATATATAGTTGTCATAATCAAAATATAACTCGAGAATCTAGGTTCTAACACTCTCTGTAGACCACAAACGATCAGTTTTATCTGCTCTAATTTCCATTAGACTTGATTTTCGTGCTTTCTTTTTGAGTTCATGATCTGAAAATTATTTGTACTTAATACGGACGATTTCTTTTCCATTACTACTGGCAAATTAGTTTAACAAGTATTAACAAATCTTTCTAACCATATTACAAATTTAATACTTTTTTGTTCAAAGAAAACATGAATAAAAAAGAAGCTAAACCCAGACTATTGAAAAAAATAGAGTTTTGATGTTTTAGTTGAGTTTGGAATGAGTTCAGTACATATTAAATGATGGTTCCACGCTCAAATATTAATGTTTTGTACATTTAGAAACACAAATCGTTGGTGAGGAACTATTAACAAACACAAATTATTATGGTGGCCTATCGTTAAAATATTGTATTTCACGCATTTTTCAGTGGCTTAAGTATTATGTCACATGACATTTTGTTGGCTATGAAGAGAAATATCTTTTAGAAATTCTTAACTTTTCAAATTTTTTCAAGGGAACGTTTTTTTTCATATTTGTTAATGATGTTTTTCGTCAACATCGAAATATAGGATTATGCTTATGCATCTAGGGTAATCTAGTCCTTTTCTTGACTGAATTCATCGTTCCTTAGATATCAAGATTCTAAGTCCGAAGATTGGTTACTCTTCCTTCAAGAGGTGAGTATCACACTTACAAGACTTAAGGATCAACAATTACCTTGGGATAGAGCTTCAACTATCGTTACTAATCGAAGCTAGAATATGCATTAAGGGAAGTTACGTAATTGCTGGGAACATTGGATTGAGGGGCAATTACATACAAAAGCATAATAATATACGGTATAGTATGCGAAATAGTATAAACACGATGATTTACAGTGGTTCAGTTTGGATTGAACCTACGTCCACTTTGAAGGCCTTGTGGATTTTATTCATGGTACAAGAGAAATCCCCAATTTGATTTCTAAATAAGGATTTAGGCACTTGGAATTGATTACAAGATTTTGGAATGAGGAGAGCTCCCCCAAAATGTGACCCTTAGGGTCTTATTCATAGAAGAATTGGGCCCCCTTTAGCGACAATCAAGCGGAAGGCTTTGGTTCCGCCCCTACTCTCTGGTCTTCGGTAGTACTCTTTGTTTTGGTGTCATGGTTTCAGTGTCAGCTTATCTTTCGTGGTCTCTAGCATCGATAGTGATTTCTTGGAATCGACCTGCTCTTATGCATCTGGTTTAGATGCCGGAATTATAGATGCTTTGGTATCAGTACTGCATAAAGGCTTTGGTACCAGCTTATATGTTTTCTTCTCTTTGTACTTGGCTTCGCCTTCAATGGTACTACCTTTTAGTACTTGGTTCCATATTCGTTGCTGAGTGTCGACCTTGGGCATCAATATCGACATCAGGCTGTTGGTATCAATAACTTTCTATTATTCTACCATATTTGTTTCCATCTCTTCACTTTTCCTTCATGAGTTTGGTTTCGGTATCGTTGCCTTTTTTTTAAGTATTTGGGTGTCGGTCTCACAACATTCATGCTTTATCATATGGCTTCATTCTTGTTGCTTTCTCTTGGGATGTCAAATTCGTGCTTCCTCCTTTGAGCCTTGGACTTTGTATAATGTCCTTATTCCTTTGGTATTGGTCGGAACATCCGGTGCTTTTATTATCCCAGTATCAGTCTTATTCCTTGATCTCATTTCTCTTTTGGTTTTGGGTCTATACGCTTGCTTCCTCTTTTGGTGCCGACGCCAAGTTACAGCTCATTACACGTTGGTGTCGGCACCATGTCTTTATTCTTTTCTATCGTTGTTGTTGTTCCTTCCGAATCCCTTGCTATTGGTGTCGGCTCGACACCTTCGTGCTTTGACATTGATCAGACTTCCTCAGGCCTCTGCTTCTATGCCACTTTATATCCTGGTACTGGTTCTAGCTCTCGTTGGCTTCCTCTTGAATCTTTTTGGTATTAGTTTCGATACTTCTTTTTATGCCTTCCGCAACCAGTATCCATTTCGCAGTTTTTATCCCCTTGCTTTTGGCATCGTCCTAGTTGTCCCAAGACTTTTCCTGCCTGGTTCTGGCTTTGCCACCTCAAGCCCTTTGTTTTTCTTGGTAAAGAAGCTTCCCCTTCTTTATATTTGATCGATGCAAATTTTGGTGTCAACAATTCCCCCCTCCCCCTCATCCCCAGTGTAAGAGACTTTTGTTCTTTAGGACAAAAATCCTTTGATTCATGCACTGCTTTTCTGTAACTCAAGAAGCATTAGAGAAATTTTCATTACTAATTTTGCATAACTCAAAATAATGTTACGAGAAAGAAATGCTAGGTTTTCCTAAATGGTAGCATTGGTATTTAAACTTCCAAATTATGATTTTTTATGAGTTTACCTATATAACATGCGAGCCCGATAATGCATCAATGTGGGACCTTGTAACGTAAGTTCAGGGATTTAGGATCTTTTTCTTTTAATAGAAATCGAAAATCCAAGATTTTAATTAGGGAACTTAGCATCAAGAGTTCACTCTTGAAAATGTGAAATTGTATCCCAATATCTAGATTTGGATATAAAAATAGAGGAACAGGGAACCATATTTGAATATTTTGGAGATAAGACCATGATTCCACTCCTGGAGATAATAGAAATTCTGAAGCCCAGATACAAGAATTTATAATAGAAGACTAGGACTCCGCTTCTAGAAATACTAGAAATTCTGACAAAGTTTTGTTGATCTTGATGTAACTTTTGTTTGTGTTTCGAGTATCCTCATCTAGGATTTTCTGCATCCTTTTGCATTGAACTCAACAAATAATGTTCTCATGTTAGTCTTTTGCTCGGAGTATAATTGTATAATGATTGGCCTATATTATGAGAGACTTTATGTGGATTGCAACCAAACATTAGATGATATTTGCAATATAATAATATAATCATTCGTATTTTATGTTTTTCTAGAATATTGCATATAAGTTTACAAAACCTCCATGTGCGAGGTGTTAAAAACATAATTTTTACTAGAAGTTTTCAAATGGGAGACTCGAGGTTCCAACCCGATAATTTATCTAAAAGCCCTTTTTTAAAACTAAGGTAGTAGGCCTGAATTTCATATTTGGGCAAAATGATAGAAGTCTAGAAATTCCTTCCTGGAATGGGACCATAAAACGCAACATCTTGATACTGGTATTAGAGTAATGCAAATATAAGAGTTTATTCCCAAAGGTATTATGAGCCCAGAATATCTATCTGGCGGTATGGGGGAAGAGGTTCCAAAACTCTGATAAGAGTTTGTGTAATAGAATTCTAGGAACCATTTCTCAAGAAATAAGTATTACAGTCCCAAGATCTCGATTAAAGTATTAAAGATAGAAATCCATAAATCAACTTTTGGAAATATTGATAGAAGCTTTGAGATCCACGTTCAGGCGTTCGTAGTAGAGGTCTAGACATTCATCTCTGGCAATAGTAGAAGTCCCGAACCGAACCCAGATTCAGGTATTTAATAGAAGACCAGAAATCCATATCTGGTAATAATGGAAGTCCCGAACCAAACTCATATTCGGGTATTTAATATAAGACGAGAAATCCATATCTAATAATAATAGAAGACTGAACCAAACTCAGATTCAGGTAATTAATAGAAGACCATAAATCCATGTCTGGTAATAATATAAGTCCCGACCAAACCCATATTCGGGTATTTAATTAAAGACCACAAATTCATATATGGTAATAATAGAAATCCCGAACCAAACCCAGACTCGGATATTTAATAGAGGACAAGAAATCCATATCTAGTAATAATAGAAGTTCCGAACCAAACCCAGATTCGGGTATTTAATAGAAGACCAGAAATCCATATTTGGTAATAATAGAAGTCCCAAACCAAACCCAGATTTGGGTAATTAATAGAAGTCTAGAAATCCATAACTAGTAATAATACAAGTCCCGAACCAAATTCAAATTCGGGTATTTAATAGAAGACCAAAAATCCATATTTGATAATAATAGAAGTCCCGAACCAAACCCAAATTCGAGTATTTAATAGAAGACCAGAAGTCCATATTTGGTAATAATAGAAGTCCCGAACCAAACCTAGATTCGGGTATTTAATAGAAGACCAGAAATCCATATCTGGTAGTAATAGAACTCCCGAACCAAACCCATATTAGGGTATTTAATAGAAGACCTGAAATCCATATTTGATAATAATAGTAGTCCCGAACCAAACCCAGATTTGGGTATTTAATAGAAGACCAGAAATTCATATATGTTAATAATAGAAGTCTCGAAACAAATCCATATTCGATTATTTAATAGAAGACCTGAAATACATATCTGGTAATAATAGAAGTCCGAAACAAACCCAAATTCGGGTATTTAAGAGACTTTTCTTGAGTTGCCACTTTGGCCATGTGAGCCTCTCTTTGGGCTTTGTTCTAATTTGCAAGCTGCTTCCTTGGGCTTTGATTTGATTTATGAGCCACTCCTTAGGCTTTGCACTTTAAGTACAGGTTGTACATACTTTAAGCCTTCCCTTTGTGCTCTTGTTCTCTTATGTGGGATGAGATGTGAGTAGAGGGTGTACGTGCTTCAAGTGCTTCCTTTGAGCTTTTGTTCCCTTCTGAGGGATAAGATGCAAGCAGAGGTAAAGTGTGCTTATTTTTAGAGCAGAGATAGGACGTGCTTGTTGATTATAGCCCTGAGCACATAACTCAGGTGAGCACAAAGCTCGATTGTGAGCACACATCTCGTGTAGCGATGAGCACACAACTTGCGTAGCGATGAGCACACAGCTCGCATATGGATGAGCACACATCTAGTGTAGTGATGAGCCCACAACTCATGTAGTGTATATCATAAATACTTGAAGCGAAACCGCAGCTCCATAGATGGTCAAATCACTAATGACCACCAAAGATTAATAGGGAAAATGTGACCATACTAAGCTAGTAGGTACGTGAATTTAACCAAATGTCGCATAACTACTAACTTAACTCGAGAATTCATGATTGAAATACAAAGTCCACTATCAGAAACGAAACAAAAACTGTTCTGTTAGAATTTATAATGTCGAATTGTTTAGAAACCCTTCGACGTCACGATGTTCCCTTGTTTCAATCAGGGCTCATAACACACACCAAAGGAAAAATAACACAACTATTTTACGATACTCGACAGAGAATATTTTATCCGCCCTAGACTCAATGAGCTAACTACTCTATCGAATCAAATACCACTTTTAGTTCCTTCTTACTAAAAGAAAGGGGATTGGGTCTAAAGTTTATCTAGGCCAAGACCTTACAATAAACTTAGTATTACAGAACTACATACTAGGCTCACAATTTCTAGTATAGTCGTCTAAATTTGAATAACCCAAAGTATCCATAAGCGAGCACGAGATGCGTGTAAAACTTAGCAATTGATAGAGTGACAATTGCTTGGATCAAAAGAGGTGTTGCTATGGGTTTATACAACATCTAGCTACCTTTCCAAAATGCGGAGCATGAAAGTGCTACATACCCCCAAAGTCTGGAAAATCCGACAAGTACGGGATTTAAGACACCTACTAGAGTAATGGTCCCTTGATCCGCAGTTGTAATAATTTCCATAAGTAGAGTTAGAAGTTCTACATCCGGAGGCTTCCTGCTTACCTCTGAACCCAGTACCATCACTATAAAAGCTAGCAAACCTAGATTTGAGATGCATAGGCATAGATATGGTCCCTGCTGCTAGGGAGTTTGTCTCGAGATCAAGAGGTTATTGGGTTGTTCCTCGTTTATCTTCGATGAACTCTTATAGATGTCCTTCCCGGATGAGCCCCTGAATTATACCTTCAAGCACCTTGCATTTTGTCAGTTCTGTATCCATTCATTTTATGATATTTACAGTACTTTCCTCTTTTGAATGGATCTGGAAAATATCTAGCTTTGAGAGAAACTAGGAAATTGACCTTCTTCTTCATTACATCATATGTGTACGAGATGGGCTTGCTCAGGGCTACGGAATTAGTGCTAGGTCCTTCCCACTTTGGCTTTTTCCGATCTTCGTAAAATTCAAGCTTCCTGTCTTGAGGTTCCTAATTAGAGCGGGATTCTCATCTTCTCTATAGTGATCGGGTTTCATCCTTGAATGATATAATTCCTTTATGCAGATGAATTTACCTGCTTGGTGGTATACACTACTACAAATCAGACCATTTGCGACGGTTGTTTAGCATGATTTGCGACAGTTGTTTGGAATGATTTGCGACGAGTTAACAACCGTAGCAAAAGCCAACGTCGTAAATGTGAAAATTCTGTTGCAACGGTTCTAAACCCGTCGCAAAAAGGTGCTTTCTGCAATAGCTTTTAATTAAAACCATCGCAAAACGTGATATTTTGCGACTAGTTTTAATTAAAACTAGTCGCAAACGAATATTATTTCTGTTTTAAATATTTCAAGTATGCTACGGATTTTTATAAACCGCCGCAAAAATTTTGTGTTTTGCGACTGTTGTTAATAAACAATTGTCGCAAATGAACATTATTTTGATTTTAACTTTTCCTGGTATGCTACGGTTCAGAAACAACCGTCGCAAAAATTGTTTGGTTATGCGACTGTTATTTTTTGAAAACCATCGCAAATGATATTATTATGCTACGGCTTTTAGTATAACCGTCGCAAATTTACACAACACTGCATCCACCAAAAATTACTGATATCATCAAATTTACATCCATATAGGTTTACTATCCCACATAACTCAGAATAAACTATAAATGAATGGACATTAAACACAATTCCAACAATCAACATTTAACATAAATCAAAATACTATCAATGGTCACATTTACCATAATTAACACAAATTCACATGTTATATAATTTATCATTAACTTCATAATACTGAGATTGCATTATCTAACTTCATGGCAACTTCAGCCTATAATTACATGGTGACTTAGAAATTTAAAAAGGTAATTATTTTGAATAAAATATGCAAACAGATATTGCAACACTTATCCTTATACCTGTAATCGCCATAGGAAGACACAACTAGGGCGATTAATCTTTATAATTATCCCTGCCTCGATAAACTTTTCTCACGCATCATAATACGCTATAAGGTTCTTGTTAACTATTGCAAGCTAAAACAATAAATTTTACATCATCATCATATATATAAAGTAAATAAATGATAATGGTATGATCCTATATTTATTCCAGTGATCTACATTAACCTGTGGGTCAACTGCTTTCACTACTTCATCAGGGATAGGTTTGAAGCCAAGCATCCAGCCTTCAAATAGAACAACCTAGATGTAGATTGACAAATACACATATTTTAAAATTCAAATAATACATTAAAAAAATGATTGGATAATATACAAAAAATATGGCCTTTTTTTACCTCAACAGGTCCTTCAACTTCAGGCCAAGTAGAAGGATCAGCTCTATCACCCTTCCCGCCGTACACAGACTATATAAAAAACAAATAATGCTTAACATGAGACAAGTGGATTTGGACCATAAAAGAACAATTTGAATAAAACACACTAGGGTTGTTTGATTGAACCATTAAACCGTACTAACCATTTACACGGTTACCGCCTACTACGATAACAGTAATGGTAACGGTTGCAGATTTTGATAACCATGGTAAAAAAACCGTACATGATTTTTTTGGGGTACTATTTCATAAAAATTATATTTTGTAATAACTTAAGCTAGAGAAATAACACAGATATAAATTATTTGCGTTTTATTTATAGACAACATGCACATGGAGGTTTGTTTCATAGGTAAACAAACTAATTCTTAAGAAAAACGTTAGAACTTGAATTATTTACGGATAACAATGTAAATTTACGGTAATTATTGCGGTAATGGTTAGACGGTTACAGTAACGATTATAAAATTTGCTAATCGTCATAAACGGTTACGACTTCTAGTAAAATTGACGGTTGCCGTAACCGTAACACCTCTACCATACACCCTTTTTTTCAAAAAGCAATCATGAAGTTGTACTACATAGCTCTGCATTTGTTTCCCAAAGAACTGATAGGCATATGATGTAGTTCGAAATAATCTTAATACTGACCATGGAAAATTAGTATCTAGATATGAGGCAAAGAAAATCCCGTCTTGTTTTGTTGTCTGCATGTAACACCCCACATCCGTTAGTGTCACTCACAAAGGGAATGCACTAAGTTCTGTGGAGCATTTTAAGGTAAAAGATGCAGATGATTTACAAGACAGACAAAAATTAAAACAACGGAAAATAAAACTTTGCTTTATTGATAAAATAGTTTGTACAACGATTTCTTTACAATATCAGAGTATCATCTGTCCTACAAAATAAAGAAGCATAAAACAACATTTATATTCCCCAATGTAGCAAGAGCTAGCCATAGCATCTGAAAAGAAAATCCAAGCAAAACTTCGAAAAATCTTCAAGCTGGGAAAGAGTGACAGTCCAACTTAACCTGAGCTATACTACTCCCTCCTTTACTACCTAGGGGGGATGGAAGAAAAGAAGACGAAAGAAAAACAGAGTCAGACATAAAGCCTGAGTAAGTTCAGTTACTTCTAGCATGTGAACATGGAAAAACAAAACGACATGAATTAACTGAATACAAGATAACACCATGATGATAGGGTCAGCAAGATTAGACAAGATTAACACAATATATGCTAAGATAAGATAAACTGGATATGCTCTAATACTTTCGCCGCTTCGCTATTTCCTTGTTATACTGGTTTCTATATCTCTGCACCACCTAACTAGTGTCCCAACTAGTAACGTGATCCCAATCCCGGTAATTTCGGTTGCCTTCAGGCATACATTTATTATCTATTACCTAGATCTAATCTAGGGTTTTCTATTGAGTGCTTCCTAGATTCAACTAGGGTTTACACGACTTGTCTAATGTTTTAGAGATTCAGGGTTTATGCCACCTAGGTTCACTAGGGATTACACTACCTGTCGAACGATGCCCCTAGTCTAGGACACACTACCTAGAGTGGTATATGTTCCTAGACTTTCCCCACGTATGTGTCGCGAATCGTTTATCGCTGTCTAGATGCACATGTCCTGAAATGTGCGACCCGAGTCCCGTGGCAGGGCTACTCTAGAAACACGGAACTCGGTCGGGAGCTTTTCAGATATCTGCCGGTGCCGATTCTAAGGTCTGTTTTTCTACCAGTGGTTATGGTCCCACGTGACCCCTCCCTCAACTAATGAAAGGCAATCCAAGTAAATCAAGCGCGAGAACTGTACTTTTGCCACCCTATGCCCTACTTTCCTATTGGCCAGCCTCACCCATAACTAGATAGCAAGTATATGGTCTGTTGGGAGTTCTCTGCCTTTCCGCATACGTACAACGATTGACTAAAGATGGTAGGTAGACGACGAGTTGCTATCACAGGGCTACTGGTCTCGCCGAATCATGCTGGTCCATCCTAGTCTTTAGGTTGCCTTATATTGCAACCAGGGCATACCCTTGGTTCTTCTAACGCAGACCTTAACCTCTGTGAGCTCAGGAGGATCATCTGCCACCTCACAGAAGGATACCAAGAGCATCCTCACGTCCCCTCGAAGCCTCGGGCTTCGTAACCCAATTCGTTGGAGCCTACTTTTCAATCAGACGGACGTTCGCTCCTTCCCGTGTTATACTAAGAATTACTACTTAGTTTTGCTAACTAAGGTTTACCACTTAGTTTCCAGAATCGTTGTTTTCTTAACTAAGGTTTACTACTTAGCTCCTTTTAACCAAGGTTTACTACTTAGTTCTCTTTCTCGTCAATTTGGATTGGTTAAGTGTCATTAGTCAATTCAAGCTAACTTAACCCTCTTCATTTATCCTATTAAACTGGTTAAGTGTTATCAGTAATTCATGTTGACTTAACCCTACCACAAACCAAGTTATATTGGTTAAGTATTTCTTATTACTTAACCCTATTCATTCATCCTGTATTGGTTAAGTGTTCCTTTTTAACTTAACCTTGCCCATCTGTTTTAACTAACATTTTATTAATGGTTAAGTATTATCCCTTCATGTTTTAGACTTAACCCTATTCATTTATCACAATCTGATGGTTAAGTGTTCAAGTTTACTTAACCCTACGGTCTAGTCCAGCTAACATATCAAATTGGCTAAGTGTATTAAAATTTACTTAACCCCAACCTCTAGTCTAGTTAACATGTTAATTTGGCTAAGTGTATTAACTTTACTTAACCCCACCTTCTAGTCTAGTTAACATGTTAATTTGGATAAGTGTTTTCTTAGTTACTTAACCCCTACAAATCTTGTCTTGTTACGATGTTAAGTTTTGTTAAGCGTCCCTATGGACTTAACCCTCCCATTCTTGCTTAACTGTGTTAAGTGTCTGTATGAACCTAACCCCACCCATCGGTTTGGTTATCATGTTGAATTGGTTAAGTGTCTTTGTTAACTTAACCCTACCATTCTTGTTCTAGCTTTAACTAAATAAATTAAAGCCGCGACCACTCACCTTTGACAGATATTGTTGCGATTACTGGATGTGCCGGTTGGTTCCGGGCAGGTTTACATCGCAACTCAGTCTAACCTCGGGTTAGGCATATTCGTGTTTTCTAAGTTCAAAGGGTTTTGATTAATTTTCAAATCAGGTTTTGAAAGTAACCATCCCGTCCGTCGGATCAGTTAGGGATAGCCAGGGAGAGCAGGAAACTTGTATTTTCCAAACCCAAGCCTAGACACTATCCTCTCTGTCACCCTAGAACTTTCTGGTGTGTTATTAAAAGAGATGTCGTTAATAAACCTTTAATTTGTCTAAATTTACATTTTTCTCATTTAGGACAAATTCTATAAGTAAATTATTCCTAATTTACTTATTTCATAATTACTCTTTTAATGTAAATTGTCAACATTTATTATTATGGCCCATTTTCCCCTCTATATCATATTTATGCTTTTTGGTATGTAAACTATACCAAATTAAGTGTCACTAACCATGATTTTGCTAAACATGACAATTACTCACAATTATGGCCAATTTCAAAATTTATGCCAATATACTTATTATGCCAAATTAGCTAATCCAATTCTGATTTAACATTCTAATTACAGTTCATGTCAAACTAGACTTATTATTCTAGTTCACAGTTCATGTAAATGCTAGATTTAAAAGTCAATACTAGATTCAAATTACACATTCTATAATTCATGTCAAATTTAACCAATTTGCATTTTTATGAACATGCCGTAATACATGTTCCCAATTTATGCCAATTTCCAAGTTTATAACTACGTTTTAGTAAATTTTATATTTTGCCCAAATCGTATTCCTATCGTTCGTACAATCGTGATTCAACCTAGATTATAAATAAATCTAGATTCGTGGATAAAAGGGAATGAACCAAAATGCCATGAAAGAATAGACATAATAACTGGCATAAGTTGATAATTCACAGGCATGTAGATCTGGTAATATTACGACATGAAAAGGGTTGAATAGTATAGCTTCAAGAACATGGATAGACCTAACTTAATAGGTAAATCCCCAAGATCAAGATCCAACGATAAATAGGAATAGAAATTCAAGCCTAGATCTAATATAATGCCAGTTTGGGGTACAACATGGTTTTGTAATTACAGTGTCATGGGCATAAATAATAACCTTATATTCATAGTCATAGGCAAAAAATCCTCACTGTTAATAAATCACAGTCATAGGCGATGTTCATAGTCAAAGGAAGATAATTCTCACAGTCATGAGTCACAGTCATAGGCAATGGTCATAGGCAATGTTCATAGTCAAAGAGGCATATGGTTTTAAGGTCCATAGTTTCATAGTCACAGTCTTATTGGTCATCGAATCATAACAGTTCTTAATTAGGTCCAAGGATATAAGCACTGATTCGAACAGAAAGATTTGGAATATTCTTTTATTCCTTTAATTTCATGTCATGAATAGAGAAAACGTTCAAATCTAAAAAGTAACCGACTTACAGAGATTATATTTGATTCGTAGAAAAACAGTCGTTTGAATCTTCACTTGAATCCTAGGTTGTTTTGAATCTCCTCTTGAAAGTCTTGAGCAGCATTACCTCGTCTTGATTTATTTTATATATTATTTTATTTATTTATACATTTTCTCAGAGGTAGCATAAGGATAGAATGAAATGGTGTAGAGAGAAGGAGGCTAGGAGGCTGTTTATATAGGATTCGGCGGACGAATCTAGGCAGAAAACGAGACCAGGTACATCAGAATGCACCCAGGCTCAAAAGTGGGTTTTGCACCCAGGTCGACACCCATGTCGACTGGGCAGTCGACCTGGTCAGGGGGGTCGACTACCCAGTCGACTCCCCAGTCGACCTATGTCCTGGGCGGGAATTTTCCCGTCCAGCCCGCTTCTGGGTTTGAATTCGAATTTTGAATTCGAATTTCGAGCTATTTTCAATTCTGAAATTTCCTGAAACTTCGGAGGGTCATATCTCCTTCATACGGACTCCGATTCTCGTAAACTCGGACTCGTTTTCATGCAGAATTCCGAGACGAACGCAATGGTGCTGCCCGTTTCCCTTGATTTTGATTTTAAAATTTAATTCTGCCTTGATTTGTGAATCCTAGTGTTACAGAATTACGGGGTGTTACATTCTCCCCCACTTAAAAGGATTTCATCCCCGAAATCTTCAAGTTAGGAAGAATGTGTCCTACAATCCATTCACCCATCTACTCGACCATTCAGTCACAGGTATTCATTTTTCTTAAAAGATTTCTAATGCTTTCATGTTCATATGCATAGTGTGTGTATATGTCTTTATCTAATTCAAGATCGGGCGGTCTACTGATTCAGTTGACCTCCTTAATGTGAATCATGTCAGTGCCATGCGTCCAATCATGTATGCAAGCATCCCTAGTTATGTAAATACTACATGTGTGCATAGCCATTCATCCATATGCAACATCCATATGATAACATATCAATTTCAACTTACAAACAAATACATATCGGTAAATGCAATATGAAAGCGTCTGAACTGATCTAGTGCCTAATACGTATGTATATGCATTCACGAGCAACCATTAGCAACCACTCGCAACCATCAACCATAACATGTTTCAAATACATGTTTACATCCAAAAGAGTTTCTTCCTAAGGATCGAAGATACGACCTAGAGGATATACTTTGGAAAGAGAGAAACAATTATGCGTAAAGCTCCTAAAAAAAGAAATCAAGGATGCACCCTTAAGGAAAAGGGTATGATGCTAGTATCTAGCCTTCTTGAGCTTTACTCCACTGTATCTTAACTAATTTAACTTCACAATTGTGAAGTTTCTGACCTCCATTTCCAAAATAAACAAATGTCAATCACGGTACCAAGTGTATGTACTAAGATGATTAGAGGTTTCCCTCTTATCCACCATGCCATAACTATGAGGGTCGAAAGGTCACTACGTGCTTTTTAGAGTGTCTGCCACAACTATTCATCTCTCACGCAAACCATCCTAGTCGAATTCGACATTCCTCAAGTACAAGCCCCAAAGGCCTAAACCAATATCAGACAAGCACCCAAGGAATATCTCCTCCGAATTTAGACGATCTACGTGAGATGATATAAGCAAACTCGATAGCTATTCTCAAATCCCTACTAACCAAAAATAAACTGGTCGGACCACCAATTGGATTTGAGACTCTAGCGGGATCTTTCTACTATACAAGTACTATGGTGCAGAGACTCAACTATGGAAGTGGATATGAACAAATGTGAAGCGCTAAAATCAAAGGAAAGAGTACGAACATCAAAACTAGACTCTTCCAACAGAACTTTACTACCTTTCTCCTAGGTACGTTTGGTGGCGAAAGTAGGTACTTGCCCTTCTGAAAATCTTGTCCTTTGCACTTAATTACATGCCCTATTACACCATAGTAAAGATACTTCCTCTTGTCTTAGGTTTTATAATTCCTTCCTCCTTTGTGAGCTAAATCTACATCCATGAATTCCTCATCCTCTTCCGTGTGTAGTCATGTTGACAAATCTCTCGAAAGCTGCTTCCATCGTACAGAAAACCCTATAAGCTTGAAAGAAAACTGGTCGTAGGTGAAACTACTACGGTTATAGATGGAAGTCGGGCACTACTTCGCCCATCGATGAGATTACCTCCCAGAAAGCCAGGAGCCCCAGAGACTCAAGAAAGAAGGGGACAAGAATTCAAACAGAGAATCAGAAGGTAGTGCGTATGGCTTTGGGGAATATGCCTTTAAAACAAAATCTTTTCTCTTGAAAATGCTTCTTTTAAAACTGCTTTGAAAATAATTTTTCAAATCCTTTATTTGATCTGGTAACCTTCAGCTCTGATACCAAGTGTAATACCCCACATCCGTTAGTGTCACTCACAAAGGGAATGCACTAAGTTCTGTGGAGCATTTTAAGGTAAAAGATGCAGATTATTTACAAGACAGACAAAAATTAAAACAGCGGAAAATAAAACTTTGCTTTATTGATAAAATAGTTTGTACAACGATTTCTTTACAATATCAGAGTATCATCTGTCCTACAAAATAAAGAAGCATAAAACAACATTTATATTCCCCAATGTAGCAAGAGCCATCCATAGCATCTAAAAAGAGAATCCAAGAAAAACTTCGACAAATCTTCAAGCTGGGAAAGAGTGACAGTCCAACTTAACCTGAGCTATACTACTCCCTCATTTACTACCTGGGGGGGGGGGAACGGAAGAAAAGAAGACGAAAGAAAAACAGAGGCAGACATAAAGCCTGAGTAAGTTCAGTTACTTCTAGCATGTGAACATGGAAAAACAAAACGACATGAATTAACTGAATACAAGATAACGCCATGATGATAGGGTCAGCAAGATTAGACAAGATTAACACAAGATATGATAAGATAAGATAAACTGGATATGCTGCTTCTTTATTTCCTAGTTATACTGGTTTCTATATCTCTGCACCACCTGACTAGTGTCCCAACTAGTAACGTGATCCCAATCCCGGTAATTTCGGTTGCCTTCAGGCATACATTTATTATCTATTACCTAGATCTAATCTAGGGTTTTCTATTGAGTGCTTCC
Organism: Allium sativum; assembly: GCA_030737875.1. NCBI lineage: Eukaryota > Viridiplantae > Streptophyta > Magnoliopsida > Asparagales > Amaryllidaceae > Allium > Allium sativum. Next base: position 881,979,733 of record CM060924.1, read on the forward strand.
TAGATTCAACTAGGGTTTACGCGACTTATCTAATGTTTTAGAGATTCAGGGTTTATGCCACCTAGGTTCACTAGGGATTACGCTACCTGTCGAACGATGCCCCTAGTCTAGGACAAACTACCTAGAGTGATATATGTTCCTAGACTTTCCCCACGTATGTGTCGCGAATCGTTTATCGCTGTCTAGATGCACATGTCCTGAAATGTGCGACCCAAGTCCCGTGGCAGGGCTACTCTAGAAACAGAACTCGGTCGGGAGCTTTTCAGATATCTGCTGGTGCAGATGCTAAGGTCTGTTTTTCTACCAGTGGTTATGGTCCCACGTGACCCCTCCCTCAACTAATGAAAGGCAATCCAAGCAAATCAAGCGCGAGAACTGTACTTTTGCCACCCTATGCCCTACTTTCCTATTGGCCAGCCTCACCCATAACTAGATAACAAGTATATGGTCTGTTGGGAGTTCTCTACCTTTCCGCATACGTACAACGATTGACTAAAGATGGTAGGTAGACGACGAGTTGCTATCACAGGGCTACTGGTCTCGCCGAATCACGCTGGTCCATCCTAGTCTTTAGGTTGCCTTATATTGCAACCAAGGCATACCCTTGGTTCTTCTAACGCAGACCTTAACCTCTGTGAGCCCAGGAGGATCATCTGCCACCTCACAGAGGGATACCAAGAGTATCCTCACGTCCCCTCGAAGCTTCGGGCTTTGTAACCCAATTCGTTGGAGCCTTCTTTTCAATCAGACGGACGTTCGCTCCTTCCCGTGTTATACTAAGAATTACTACTTAGTTTTTCTAACTAAGGTTTACCACTTAGTTTCCAGAATCGTTGTTTTCTTAACTAAGGTTTACTACTTAGCTCCTTTTAACCAAGGTTTACTACTTAGTTCTCTTTCTCATCAATTTGGATTGGTTTAGTGTCATTAGTCAATTTAAGCTAACTTAACCCTCTTCATTTATCCTATTAAACTGGTTAAGTGTTATCAGTAATTCATGTTGACTTAACCCTACCACAAACCTAGTTATATTGGTTAAGTATTTCTTATTACTTAACCTTATTCATTCATCCTGTATTGGTTAAGTGTTCCTTTTTAACTTAACCTTGCCCATCTGTTTTAACTAACATTTTATTAATGGTTAAGTATTATCCCTTCATGTTTTAGACTTAACCCTATTCATTTATCACAATCTGATGGTTAAGTGTTCAAGTTTACTTAACCCTACGGTCTAGTCCAGCTAACATATCAAATTGGCTAAGTGTATTAAATTTTACTTAACCCCAACCTCTAGTCTAGTTAACATGTTAATTTGGCTAAGTGTATTAACTTTACTTAACCCCACCTTCTAGTCTAGTTAACATGTTAATTTGGATAAGTGTTTTCTTAGTTACTTAACCCCTACAAATCTTGTCTTGTTACGATGTTAAGTTTGGTTAAGCGTCCCTATGGACTTAACCCTCCCATTCTAGCTTAACTGTGTTAAGTGTCTGTATGAACCTAACCCCATCCATCGGTTTGGTTATCATGTTGAATTGGTTAAGTGTCTTTGTTAACTTAACCCTACCATTCTTGTTCTAGCTTCAACTAAATAAATTAAAGCCGTGACCACTCACATTAGACAGATATTGTTGCAATTACTGGATGTGCCGGTTGGTTCCGGGCAGGTTTACATCGCAACTCAGTCTAACCTCGGGTTAGGCATATTCGTGTTTTCTAAGTTTAAAGGGTTTTGATTAATTTTCAAATCAGGTTTTGAAAGTAACCAACCCGTCCGTCGGATCAGTTAGGGATAGCCAGGGAGAGCAGGAAACTTGAATTTTCCAAACCCAAGCCTAGACACTATCCTCTCTGTCACCCTAGAACTTTCTGGTGTGTTATTAAAAGAGATGTCATTAATAATCCTTTAATTTGTCTAAATTTACATTTTTCTCATTTAGGACAAATTCTATAAGTAAATTATTCCTAATTTACTTATTTCATAATTACTCTTTTAATGTAAATTATCAACATTTATTATTATGGCCCATTTTCCCCTCTATATCATATTTATGCTTTTTGGTATGTAAACTATACCAAATTAAGTGTCACTAACCATGATTTTGCTAAACATGACAATTACTCACAATTATGGCCAATTTCAAAATTTATGCCAATATACTTATTATGCCAAATTAGCTAATCCAATTCTGATTTAACATTCTAATTACAGTTCATGTCAAACTAGACTTATTATTCTAGTTCACAGTTCATGTAAATGCTAGATTTACAAGTCAATACTAGATTCAAATTACACATCCTATAATTCATGTCAAATTTATCCAATTTGCATTTTTATGAACATGCCATAATACATGTTCCCAATTTATGCCAATTTCCAAGTTTATAACTATGTTTTAGTAAATTTCATATTTTTCCCAAATCGTATTCTCATCGTTCGTACAATCGTGATTCAACCTAGATTATAAATAAATCTTGATTCGTGGATAAAAGGGAATGAACCAAAATGCCATGAAAGAATAGACATAATAACTGGCATAAGTTGATAATTCATAGGCATATAGATCTGGTAATATTACGACATGAAAAGGGTTGAATAGTATAGGTTCAAGAACATGGGTAGACCTAACTTAATAGGTAAATTCCCAAGATCAAGATCCAAGGATAACCAGGAATAGAAAGTCAAGCCTAGATCCAATATAATGCCAGTTTGGGGGTACAACATGGTTTTGTAATTACAGTGTCATGGGCATAAATGATAACCTTATATCCATAGTCATAGGCAATAAATCCTCAGTTAATAAATCACAGTCATAGGCGATGTTCATAGTCAAAGGAAGATAATTCTCATAGTCATGAGTCACAGTCATAGGCAATGTTCATAGTCAAAGAGGCATATGGTTTTAAGGTCCATAGTTTCATAGTCACAGTCTTATTGGTCATCGAATCATAACTGTTCTTAATTAGGTCCAAGGATATAAGCACTGATTCGAACAGAAAGATTTGGCATATTCTTTTATTCCTTTAATTTCATGTCACGAATAGAGAAAACGTTCAAATCTAAAAAGTAACCGACTTACAGAGATTATATTTGATTCGTAGAAAAACAGTCGTTGAAGTCGTTTGAATCTTCACTTGAATCCTAGCTTGTTTTGAATCTCCTCTTGAAAGTCTTGAGCAACATTTCCTCGTCTTGATTTATTTTATATATTATTTTATTTATTTATACATTTTCTCAGAGGCAGCATACGGATAGAATGAAATGGTGTAGAGAGAAGGAGGCTAGGAGGCTGTTTATATAGGATTCGGCGGACGAATCTAGGCAGAAAACGAGACCAGGTACATCAGAATGCACCCAGGCCCAAAAGTGGGTTTTGCACCCAGGTCGACTGGGCAGTCGACCTGGTCAGGCGGGGTCGACTACCCAGTCGACTCCCCAGTCGACCTGTGTCCTGGGCAGGAATTTTCCCGCCCAGCCCGCTTCTGGGTTTGAATTCGAATTTTGAATTCGAATTTCGAGCTGTTTTCAATTCTGAAATTTCCTGAAACTTCGGAGGGTCATATCTCCTTCATACGGACTCCGATTCTCGCAAACTCGGACTCATTTTCATGCAGAATTCTGAGACGAACGCAATGGCGCAGCCCGTTTCTCTTGATTTTGATTTTTAAAATTAATTCTGCCTTGATTTGTGAATCCTAATGTTACAGAATTACGGGGTGTTACGCTGCACGAAGGAATTGCAGATCAATTTTGTTAATATAAAGCTAAATGATAAAAAAATGGTACCTTAGTTGAAACTGATATTAGGTAAAAGAGATAAAAACAATTTTAACAATTGGAGTCCCCAAATAACACAATTTCAAATCAGTTCCCTAACTGCTTATCACAAAGGTGTATATAACCGTACGGACAGTTTAGCAAAAAAAGTGCCTTTTCAAAATTGCAACCATGATTCTCCCTTTATTTCCTGCACTTGTACCTGTAAATCGTTGCAATCATTAGGAATGTGTGTAACTATTATATTGAGACTATATGTTTAGACATTTTAGCACTCACAATACAGTTACATTTTTAGATATAATTTTTTTGAGTCTGAGACATAAGGAAAAGATTAAAATGGAGCTCGCATAATAAGTATTAAAACCTAGCCCTTAGGCTTGATTACTGGATACTGCTAAAGAACTAACAGGCTGGTAATGTATATACTTATTTTGGAGAAAAGGAGCTTATTGTAAGTTCACTTTTACGACTAGATCGCTTTTTATTAATATATCACTTTACCAAATCCATCTAATTGGTACATTTGTTATAAGTTAAGCTCAATCCAGCCACTGCGCTTACAGAAAACTAATGCGCTTATAGAAAACTGAGCCTATAAAGGCCTAGCAATGAAATGCCATTGTATAAGCTCAGGCAGATGCCAAGCTTTTCAACAACAAAATAGATGCAGAAAGTCTATCGTTCTTGAATAGCCACAAAAGGATGATATTCCTAATGGAAATTCTGACCACCCCCTTAAGTACGTAAGACCAAACTAGGGAAGCACCGATAATATGAAAAATCGTTTAGCATGGAATATGTTACTCCAACATGATAACTGAATTAAAATTAGTCCATTCTACATAATCTCTGACATTGCCAAACTGAATCATATATCTTGAAAGACAATGATAAAAGGAAACGAAAATCCTTTAAAAAAAATTAATGAACTGTCGAAATGTTGGTTTTTTTTGTGCATCACATTTAATTAAATTCTTCGTTGCTTCATACTCTTCGTTGCATTATCATGAAGAATCATTGTATCTTTACTGCATTACTAAAACAAACAGAGATGATACATGGAAATATCTTAGCATACATACTCCATAGAGTATATGAGGTTAACAGCCGGCTAATTCAAGATAGTATTTGATACATGCACACATATGCACTTGGAAGAAGGGAAAGAACTTAAATAACCAACAATTTTTATTTTCGCAGCAGATAAATGCATCAAAAATGCAGCATCTAATATAACTAATTTAAGAAGAAAAAAACTTTAACTTGAAATATGTCATTCTAATTGATTACTGTTTAAATATGTGTCATGGCTGCATTGTATCATAAAGAACAAATCGATGCGATAGGTGTTTTATTAAGCAAATTACTACAAATAATTTTAAGGAAAATAACGAATATATTCAATGCGCATTACATATAATTTGAATGAAGATTCATCTATAATTTTTATAATTAATATTCTTTGAGTAAATCATAGTCTTTGCAAATTTACTTTATAATAATAAAACAAGTTAACTACCTTTCCAAAAAAATAAAACAAGTTAAATTTGTCTATTTCTTGCATTTTATAATAAATCATAGTTTTTGCACATAATATCGTTTTCTTTTGATGGGTATCATTGATTTTAGCGTGATGAGAGGTACGGTAGATGTTTTGTTGAGCAAAATACGACAAATAACTTTAAGGCAAATAAGGAACGTATTTAATGCATGTAACAAATAATTTGAATGAAGTCTCATCTATAATTTTTATGATTAATTATCTTTCAGTAAACCATAGTTTTTGCGGATTTACTTTATAGTAAAACAATTTGTCTATTTCTTGAATTTTATAAAATTGTTATTTTACTACACAACTCTACTACATTCATTTTAATATTCGACGCTTCTAGAAAGGTTAGACGTCTATTTTTTAGAATACTTTGTTCTATACTATAAAATGGTCACTTATATTAATATATTCTAATAATAATAAAAATAATATCTTCTATACTTATATTCTAATAATAATAAAAGTAATATCTTTTATACTTCGTTTCGCTGATAGTGTTTCTCGGTACAATTTTATTTAATTATAATCTTCAATGAAATTTTACATATAATTCTTATTTTATATCTATTTCTATTATATTATATGAAAGCACAGTCCTCCTGCAATGACTTTTCAGTTCTAATCTACTTAAAAAATCATCCTCATGACACCTGTCCTGAGGCAAATCCTTGCCGTTGAATCCACTTTCGCCGGTAGAAAACAAATCGAACAAAACGTGCCCCATTTAACCCTGATCCTTCAATCTTCCGCATCTCAACATTCTCCTACACGACTACACCCACCCTACTTCCCACACTCCTCCATTTTAGCTGTCGCTCTCTCACCTTCGCATAGCTTACACAGTCCACTGACGCGCTGTATGGATGCACAATGGGTAACTTCCACTTTTCTCTCTTCGCCGCTTTCCATTTCTGCTTTTTTACCCTTCTGAACTATACCTGTTCCTATTAACCCAGCGCTGCACCTTTTTCTACTTGCCGCGGTCGGGTGTTTATACAAGCGCTGCTTCGTCTCAGGTTTCATCTTGCATATACCGTTTCATAGCCTAGGGTTGCCTCTTCGCTTTCGCTATTGTGATTTTAGGTAAGGCTATTTTATCATCAAATTTAATTTTTATACACTTTGTGTGAATGAAATTATTACTCTGTAGATTTGACGGTAGTGCTTAATTTTAATTCTAATTGATAGTGCTTAATTTGATAGTGCTTAATTTTAACTGATAGTGCTTAATTTTAATTTCGAAATTAAATTTGACGATTCATTTGTTAGTTGTCGGATTTCAGTTTTTCCTAACGCTACTTAAAATCATGTAATACGAAAATCCATTTAGATCTATGCTACTACCGCCTATTTTAGAACAAAAAATGTATTACCTTATGCAAAATTGTAAAAATAATTCAACTTTCAGCTGCCTGGTAAGCAAGCAGTAACCCATGAAGTATTTGCTTTCCTCTCATTTCATCCCTATTTTAATTTGCCATGAGTTTTTAAGTTTCCCTACTGGTGTGCAAGCTTGGATCTGACAGTTGTACTATTATGTATACAATTTTAATACAAAGCAAGAAATATCAGAATAGCCATTTTACCAACCCCAAGCTGTGACTCTGGTATCATAAGATTTACTATTGATTGTTAGAAGATTTGTACAACTTTTCGTTCCTACTATTTAAAATGGATTCCATTTATACTTCTAAGTCAACTCCTTATTCATTTTAAGTTATCTACTCAATTCTTTTTCCCCCTTAAATTGTGACAACATCATTCAGTTTGTAAAATTGCAGCTGTTTGCTATCTATTTGATATTTTATATGTTATACATAAAATGAGTTTTGAAGTCTTCATGTTTTTAAATTCTTATGTCGCCACTTTATTTTCAGTTATTTATTTTTGCTAATAAGAACTTGTGCCTTCCTACCGAACTTTATTTAGTAAAATTACTTTAGCAACCATATTCGTAATTCATTGCATAAACAAAAAACGGGTAGATTTTTTTCTACTTTAGACTTCAGAATCAGACAATGGCATCATATCAATAGAGCTGTCCTCTGTGAAAACAAATCGATTAATATGGTTATCATAGTTTTCATCTCAACTCAAACTATCTTCAAATTTTGGATGAAATACATCCAATATAATTAGCCTTTCTAATTTTTCTTTTTTGAAAGTGTTTTATTCCACAAATCAAATTTCAATGGGTCATTTGCGGTTAACTGAGATTAAGATATGTCAGCTCAGTTTAACAATATCGACTAGATCATATTGACGATTTATGTTGCAAAATTAACATGGTTAAACTATTTTTTTTAATTGGGAGCAATCTATATCTTTTTTCCACTAGAGGGAGTATGAGAACACTTAATAATTGTAGCAGTCGATCCGGTTTCCATGTAAACAGTAATTACATGAACAAAAAATATGTTTGATTTCTACTAATGTGTTTTGATACTCAGAATTCAGAGCATCTTATTAATGTGGTAATTAGAAAATTTTCTTTAAAAGAAAATTGTTCATTTTGTTAGTTGGCTTTTGGTATCAATTTCAATAGCTCATTAGTTTTTCATTCTTGAATAGAGGTACGTTTCGAACTTGGTGGACATTATTCTAATTATTTATGTATTATATTCTTTGTTTGAAATTCAGATTTATTTTATGTTTTCTAATTGGCACATGCAATTTCATATTTGTTTACTAGAATGTTTCAGATTTTGGTTCATCAACACACATATATACATGCTTTCCTTAACTAATTCTATGCTACATTTGATTTTATTTTATGATGGTAAATAATATGAGACGACCCGAACTTCCCCGTGAAGGAAAGCACGGATGGCGTTGAGGACAAGACAAATCAGAACGCGGATGAAAGAACATTTCATTGTTATTACAATAATTCCATCAGATACAAGAATATACAGAGTATAAATGAATAAAATACATTCGATGAATATCAGAGATTACAATAAATTACATAGCAGCAGAAAAATATACAAAACACAACTGAAAGTAATACACGGATACAAAGCTTTCCGAGCATCGTTCCAGCTATAAATCAGGATCCTGTGAATATAAATTTGCAAGCCAAAACTACTAGCTGCCCGTGCGGAAAATAGGGGCACCCAGAGTTTAGGTTAAAACAATAAACTCCAGGTCAGTCATGGGACTGGTGTGAGAACTAAAACAGTTATTAATCTTTATTTTTAAAGTTAGGCAAATCAAGGGACCACGCCGTATGACACGGAACGGGTTTCCTCCCAAGAATACCAGTGCATAAAACAAACAGCGCAATGCTAAAAAAAGAAAAATGAAGCTGTTATAAGACCCAGGTCCCATCACACAATGCAACGCAAGCCGGAGGATAGGGTTTTTACCTTATAACAGCCAAAGCATGCTTGATATGTTAAAAACACATTATTTAATACTATTATAAGTGTGTCAAAACAATTTCAATCATAAATATCAATCATAGACGGCATAAGTGCCCCATCCCACTATGTCGCCATACTAAGCTCTACAAATAAAACCGAAATACACGTATTGGAAATTGGATTTCCGTCATGAGTCGAGGCAAGGGGCAAGCTCCTCTCCGATTCGAGACACTCTAGCAAATGTCCCAGGACCCCACTATGATCCTTGGATCTTCAGGGCCGGTCCTCTCTTACTTTTGAGGATTAGTTATTCCTGAGCACACGTTTCCCGGTCCTTACAGACCTATATCCGAGGCGCCTCGTATCCAACAACCACACAGGTGAAAAGTATATAAATGTCATGGCTGGTAGGTCACTGACACCACCTTAGCTAGAAAGAAACGTCGTGCTCTCCCTGCAGTCACTATCCTATTTTTGACTCAAACCGAGGTGTGAGGCTCGCGAATTCACGTTATACACAAAGCTGCGCCACACAGGCCGTGCTGTGATCATCAACCACAAGACTTTGCTTTTCAACAGAAGCCTTGATCAATTGCCACTTACGCGTGCCACACTGGCAATTCACTCCATGCGACTGATGTCCACCGATATACAACCTCTGAGCTCGTACGTCTCAGAGAAGGGCGTTAAGCAAGAGAATAAATTCTCCGCCGCCAAACAGATGTATATTTAATAGAGATCAATCAACACAGAATAAAATCCAATGTCAGACACACAATCCATTTACAAGTTCGTTCTGGGTCTGAACGAAACCGAAGGCTCTTTCCTCGCATATCCATCCATCTCTAAGTACGTCTAGACGATCACCAACTGTTTCCCTCATCTTGGGTGTACAGCCCAATCAAGTTCATCAGTAATCACCCAAACGATGTGAAGACTTCCGGTCTTCAACCACCGTCTTCATCTTCGACTTATCGCCGAATCGGTTATTCAGAATGGGTATAAACCCGACCATTCTGAATCACCCGCGTATATAATAAACACGTGTTACACGAACACAACAAACGCCTCATTCCAATTCAGAATATTCTTTTATTCAAATTTTCACGCTCTTAGGGAATGGTTCCCATTAATTTTATCAAAGATAAATTCTTCTAAATTTATTCTTTAATCTTCCTTTGGATATCATTTCAAACCATATTATGGTTTTCCAAACTAGTCGGGATTAGCGAACCACATCGAAGTAATTATTTATTTTATTTCCCAATCCCAACCTATATATCCCATGGAGCAAAACTGGTGGTACTCCATATTTAACACCACGGTATTATCGGTAAAATTAATTACCATTTCACGTTCAAATCTAATTAAAGATTTAACTATCGCTTTGGAGCAAAACTGGTGGTACTCCATTCTCGATCACCTTTCAGATTTGATAATTCAAATTATCAATTCACATTTCAATCTAATTAAAGATTCATTAAAACTCCACTTAGTTTTAATCTTCTCAAAAATCAATATCCTGTCTTTAACAGGGTTAAAGAACCAATGTCATCTAAAACATGATTCACGATAAACCCAAAATCACACTCTATTGTTAATCGGGTTAAAGAACAGGTGTTGTTCAAAACACCGCTCACGATAAACCCAAAAACCAATTCAAATTCAAACTCAATTCCAATTAAATATTATTTAATTGATACACTTCATTAAATCTAAATAGAAAGATTTAATCTTTTTCTCTATTGGGCTTAAGAACAGTGTTAATGAAGACACCATTCACGACAAACCCAAATCACATTTGAGATTAAATACAAGGCTCTGAATAGAAAATATACCGATTTATATTCAATATCAAATCCTGAAACCAACAAATATCGTATTGGAAATAACGATATAAAATATATCTTTCAAATTCCAATAACAATATCTGTATAGTCATGAAATCCAACATCGAAATATTTCGAAGATAATTTCGATTCAACTCCAGTCCAATTCACGTATTGGGAATATTAATTATTTTTAAAATCACTTTCAAATTCAATTTATTTATTTCAAAAATAAATTGATTTTAATCCTAGTTCAAAACTAGTTCATTTCGACAAAAATATTTTTTTATCCTTTCAAATGTGGAACTTTACATCCCAGTTCTTTCCAATTCACATATTATGATTTTACACAAATTATAGATATTTTTAATAATTTTATCAAGGCCCGTACAGTCGATTTACATCAATGGCCATCGAACTGCACTTACAGCGACCTTTTCCAAATTTGATTTGGACATAATTCCAAATCCAAACATTAGATTTCAAATTTCTAATATTCATTGGAAAGCTCTTTTCGATACGAACCCAACGGTTCCGGTTTTAGGAGAATCCGACGGTCGGATCTCCCGCAACGTCAATTCGAAGTCATTGGTCGAAATTCACGAACTGCCGTGGCGCGGCGCGTTCTATTCAGGCCATTATATATATAATATATATACTATATATATTTCATCGATTTCATTTTTAAAACGTATTTTATAAATCGTTTTAAAATCGTTTTCTAAACCATTTCAACTCTATATTCAATTTCAAACCAAAATTGAATATTTCATATCATTACTATATAAATAATAATATTTTCAAAACGTTATATTTTGAAATCACTACCTTTTCGATATTCGAATAAAATCGATATAAATATCGTTCACGTCAAAATAGCGCAACTCTAATCAACACGGCTTTATATATTTCAATAAATTCGTTATTTTATTCAACAAATGAATATATATTCTATTCAACACATGAATCTATATTTCTTTCAACACACGACTAAACTCAACACATGAGTACTGTCAACACACGACTATTTTTTTATGTAATATATTTTATAAAATTATGGTATCTATCGTTTGATTTTTAATTAGATTCCTACCGTGAAGTAGTTCTAATCTTAAATATGATAAAGATGTAAATTTTATTGGTAAAATATTTTACTCAACACATAAATAGTTTAAACATATGAACATTTATTCTATTCAACACATGAATTTTCTTTTATAATATTCATTATTTTCCCGATTGGAATGAAGCCCAATCAATCACCATATAACGTTAATTATATGGATTCCATACAACACATGTATATAATAGCAACGATAAACAATCAACCATCATCCAAAGTGCACCACACAACTGCATAAGCATCAAATATAAATAATCAACGCTTACACAATCTGTCGACCAATCGATCGACATACAATTAAATAATTGGGATTAGTGTACTCAAATATCATCCCAACACCCGTGTGGGGTTTCAAATCAACAAACACAGATTTTTATTTGTGCAGTTGGGCGATGAGTAGAATTTATCGTCCCAATCAATATCAGTCAAATCAATGTATATAAACAAATCGGCCGATTCGTTTATAAATATGTATTTATTCACATTCACGTTAAAAGTTATATTTTTAACGATAATTAATTTATTCAACCATCTACATTTTATTATCGATTTCACATCAACATCACAAACAGATTTCACAACACATCAAACAAACATACAAGCCGTCCATGGTCTGTGGACGACGGGTGTCGGGTGCTATTAATCACCGTCTGCATCCTAGTATATATATATATATATAACTAGAAAAAGAAAATTTAAAGTGAGAAGTTCTCACCGATTAGCTAATCCAATACCATGACTCTTCTTATGTAGAAATCTTCGTCGTTCTCACCTTTTGCCACTTTCGTTACCCGTAGCCACTACATATATAAAAATCACAATTTTATATTGTAGCTATGTATATAAAAATCACATTTTTATTTCAACGCTGTAAAAATCACATTTTTGTTCCACTATATATATAATAAAAATCAGATTTTTATTTCGCTACATATATAAAAATCGTATTTTTATATTCTCTACCTTATAAAAACTATATTTTTAATCTTCTACTATAATAAAAATCATATTTTTATATCGATATCTACTTTAAAAATCGAACCTTTCAATCTAAATAAAGATTATATTTTTTTCTTTTTCTTCAAAACAAAGATTTTTTTTTTCTTTACACCGCTACATGTACATAAAAAAATATATTCTTACTTTGAATCTATATGTGAAAAAAAAATCGTATCTTTTCCTAAGTAAAGATCTCGTCTTTCTATTTGTCCTACATACAAATGAAAAATCAAATCTTTATCATTAAAAATCTAGACTTTTTATAGTTAAAGATCTCGTCTTTTCTAATTTAGAAATCTAATCTATTCTAGTATAAAAAAAATAAAATCTTTCTATAAATAAAAAGCAAAGCTTTTCATAATATAAAATCAGTTTTTCTTATATAAAATGAAATCAGTCTTTCCTATATAAAATAAAATCAGTTAGAAAATAAATCATTTAATTAAATAAGAAAACTTACTGTATTTTTCTAGAGGGGGTGCGGGTCAGCGAGGTTCAATCGGAGAAAGGGGAAGTGGAGGAGAGGCGCTGGGGTCTGGAGGCTAGGGGAGTTCGTCGGAGCAGCGAGGGGTCTGGCCAAGGTTGCGGCGGGCCCAGGGGAGGGGTGGCGGCGGCTTTCAGATCGATTTTGGGGGTTGGGTTGTGGGGTTCGCGACAGGAGGGGCACGATTCCATCGAGCTGAGGGGGGGTGACGGGATTGAGGAGAGGAGGGAGGCGGGAAGGTCATCGTCGGCGGGGTGGTAGCACCGTTGCGGGGGCGCGAGGAGGAGTAACGTGGGTTTTTTTCTTCTGATTTGATTTCGAAATGAACACGGGGGGGTGGGGGGCTGAGAGGAAAAAAGGGGAGAGAGTTTTATTTTTTAATTTATTTAATTATTTAATTTCAAAACGTTGACTTTTTCATTTGACCTCTAAACGAGGCCCACCGCCTGTCGTCCATAGCTAGTTACCCCCATTCTGAACACAATGGGATATGTATCGTAGGTTGATTTGATCGTTTCGATCAGTTTTCGTCAAAATCAATATATAACTCTATATATTGAATTTGAACGCGCATTTCAATTTATTGGGGTTACATTCTAACTCGAAAAATTCCAGAAAAATATTTTCTAGCTTCGTATTGACGATACGGTCCTAACAAAACTAATTTCGACAAATTCTGAGACCGTTGGAAAAATGGTCATTTTCCAGTCGATTAAAATCAACTAAAACTGGTCAAACGCGTTTTCCTTTATCACGCTCACATATTGAATCGAAAAATTATGAAAATTGGAATCTAGCAATAACTTGACATCACGGATCCAACAAAAGTGGTTTCGTCGAAATCCGAGGTCGTTTGCAAAATGGCTATTTTCAAGGGCCGAAATTCCATAGCGACTATTCAGAATTTTCAACTGGACATATCTTTTGATTCCCGCTATGAAACTTTGATTTTTCGGGTTCGTTGGAAAGATATACTCAATTATATCCTATTATTTTTGGTTTCACTAAAATCCGGTTTATTTTACACTCGGTACATTCGATTGAAGTTTGAAATCGAATTATTGAACTACCGCGCCATTTTCAATTCCTTTTATAATTTAAAATAAATATTTATATTCTAACGGCGACGTATATAAATATATACGTTCGGATTATATTCAAAATAAATTTCTCTTCGATATTATTTAAAATAATCTATTTTAAATGTTCAAAATTCATTCAAATTGCCAAAATAAAATTTTTAAACTGGCTCGCATTTCCGGGTTGTTACAATCTCCCCCACTTAAAACTTTTCGTCCCCGAAAAGGAACAAAGCTGAAAGTTGTTTAACTAATCAACTCAACTTCCATTATTTTGACTACGGCTTAAGTTCTTCAACTTTTCTGTTTCTAAGAACTTTTCAAATTTTTCAAAAATTTGGCTAACACCCTAAATTTTCGAAAAATTTCGCCATAACCTCCCTCGCACCGGGAGCACCGGGAAAATCCCGAAATTGCCATACATGCCTTCTGATCTCAAAAAGAAAAAAAAAAGCCAAGCGGCTCATAAAATCATCATCACCCAAACAAAACAGTAAATTATAGTAAATATATACCTATTTATCGAGCAAACAAATTTTATTTCTCTGCTCTAGCCTCCTTGCTATGACCTATTCAATGTAAGTACATGTATATGCAAGCAAATGCGACCAATTTTCAATATAATTCAATATTCGGTTCAATTAGGCTAAATGGTTCAAAATTATCAAACAAATAAACAAACAACATAACCATCAATCAATTAGTGAATTAACGTTTCAAATTCATAATTTTGAGATATATACATAAAATCATGTTTTTGATGCCAATTCACAACAATAAACTTATCTAGTTATATAAGTTTTGGTTCTCACACCAGTCTGATGGAAATATATAGATATCATACCTTCGTCACTCGAATATAAATTCTGACGACAAGTACTCAACCATCAGAATCATCTTCGGGCCATTAGAGTATGATTCTATATCTATCCAGTATATTAAAACTTCGAATATACGTTCATGACGCGTATACGCGAAATCTTTATATACTCGATTGTCCAAATTCAATATAAATAAATATTCAAATACGTATAAAAGGGTTTAAATTTCAAAACAAAATTTGTTTTCATTTGAAAAATATACTCTTCACACTCGTTCTAGGATACTACTGATCCCATCTCTAACGAGTCATCCTAATTGGATATTACTAATCCAATATCTAATGAATTCTTTCGTTCGGTTTTAATGTGTCTTGTTCTCGAGCTCTGTAAACTAAAGCTCCAATACCAAACTGAGACGACCCGAACTTCCCCGTGAAGGAAAGCACGGATGGCATTAAGGACAAGACAAATCAGAACGCGGACGGAAGAACATTTCATTGTTATGACAACAATTCCATCAGATACAAGAATATACAGAGTATAAATGAATAAAATACATTCAATGAATATCAGATTACAATAAATTACATAGCAGCGGAAAAATATACAAAACACAACTGAAAGTAATACACGGATACAGAGCTTTCCGAGCATCGTTCCAGCTGTAAATCAGGATCCTATGAATATAAATATGCAAACCAAAACTACTAGAAGCCCGTGCGGAAAATAGGGGCACCCAGAGTTTAGGTTAAAACAATAAACTCCAGGTCAGTCATGGGACTGGTGTGAGAACTAAAACAGTTATTAATCTTTATTTTTAAAGTTAGGCAAATCAAGGGACCACGCCGTATGACACGGAAAGGGTTTCATCCCAAGAATGCCAGTGCACAAAAAAAACGCAATGCTAAATAAAGAAAAATGAAGCTGTTATAAGACCCAGGTCCCATCACACAATGCAACGCAAGCCGGAGGATAGGGTTTTTACCTTATAACAGCCAAAGCATGCTTGATACGTTATAAACACATTATTTGATACTATTATAAGTGTATAGTGTCAAAACAATTTCAATCATAAATATCAATCATAGACGGCATAAGTGCCCCATCCCACTATGTCGCCATACTAGGCTCTACAAATAAAACCGAAATACACGTATTGGAAATTGGATTTCCGTCATGAGTCGAGGCAAGGGGCAAGCTCCTCTCCAATTCGAGACACTCTAGCAAATGTCCCAGGACCCCACTATGATCCTTGGATCTTCAGGGATGGTCCTCTCTTACTTTTGAGGATTAGTTATTCCTGAGCACACGTTTCCCGGTCCTTACAGACCTATATCCGAGGCGCCTCGTATCCAACAACCACACAGGTGAAAAGTATATAAATGTCAGGGCTGGTAGGTCACTGACACCACCTTAGCTAGAAAGAAACGCCTTGCTCTCCCTGCAGTCACTATCCCATTTTTGACTCATACCGAGGTGTGAGGCTCGCGAATTCACGTTGTACACAAAGCTGCGCCACACAGCCCGTGATGTGATCATCAACCACAAGACTTTGCTTTTCAACAGAAGCCTTGATCAATTTCCACTTACGCGTGCCACACTGGCAATTCACTCCATGCGACTGATGTCCACCGATATACAACCTCTGAGCTCGTACGTCTCAGAGAAGGGCGTTAAGCAAGAGAATAAATTCTCCGCTGCCAAACAGATGTATATTTAATAGAGATCAATCAACACAGAATAAAATCCAATGTCAGACACACAATCCATTTACAAGTTCGTTCTGGGTCTGAACGAAACCGGAGGCACTTTCCTCGCATATCTATCCATCTCCAAGTACGTCTAGACGATCACCAACTGTTTCCCTCATCTTGGGTGTACAGCCCAATCAAGATCATCAGTAATCACCCAAACGATGTGAAGACTTCCGGTCTTCAACCACCGTCTTCATCTTCGACTTATCGCCGAATCGGTTATTCAGAATGGGTATAAACCCGGCCTTTCTGAATCACTCGTGTATATAATAAACACGTGTTACATGAACACAACAAACGCCTCATTCCAATTCAGAATATTCTTTTATTCAAATTTTCACGCTCTTAGGGGAAGGTTCCCAATAATTTTATCAAAGATAAATTCTTCTTAATTTATTCTTTAATCTTCCTTTGGATATCATTTCAAACCATATTATGGTTTTCCAAACTAGTCGGGATTAGCGAACCACGCCGAAGTAATTATTTATTTTATTTCCCAATCCCAACCTATATATCCCATGGAGCAAAACTGGTGGTACTCCATATCTAACACCACGGTGTTATCGGTAAAATTAATTACCATTTCACGTTCAAATCTAATTAAAGATTTAACTATCGCTTTGGAGCAAAACTGGTGGTACTCCATTCTCGATCACCTTTCAGATTTGATAATTCAAATTATCAATTCACATTTCAATCTAATTAAAGATTCATTTAAACTCCACTTAGTTTTAATCTTCTCAAAAATCAATATCCTGTCTTTAACTGGGTTAAAGAACCAATGTCATCTAAAACACGATTCACGATAAACCCAAAATCACACTCTATTGTTAATCGGGTTAAAGAACAGGTGTTGTTCAAAACACCGCTCACGATAAACCCAAAAACCAATTCAAATTCAATTCCAATTAAATATTATTTAATTGATACACTTCATTAAATCTAAACAGAAAGATTTAATCTTTTTCTCTATTGGGCTTAAGAACAGTGTTAATGAAGACACCATTCACGACAAACCCAAATCACATTTGAGATTAAATACAAGGCTCTGAATAGAAAATATACCAGCTTATATTTAATATCAAATCCTGAAACCAACAAATATCGTATTGGAAATAACAATATAAAATATATCTTTCAAATTCCCATAACAATATCTGTATTGTCACGAAATTCAACATCGAAATATTCCGAAGATAATTTCGATTCAACTCCAGTCCAATTCACGTATTGGGAATATTGATTATTTTTAAAATCACTTTCAAATTCAATTTATTTATTTCAAAAATAAATTGATTTTAATCCTAGTTCAAAACTAGTTCATTTCGATAAAAATATATTTTTATCCTTTCAAATGTGGAATTTTACATCCCAGTTCTTTCCAATTCACATATTATGATTTTACACAAATTATAGATATTTTTAATAATTTTATCAAGGCCCGTACAGTCGATTTCCATCAATGGCCATCGAACTGCACTTACAGCGACCTTTTCCAAATTTGATTTGGACATAATTCCAAATCCAACCGTTAGATTTCAAATTTCTAATATTCATTGGAAAGCTCTTTTTGATACGAACCCAACGGTTCCGGTTTTAGGAGAATCCGACGGTCGGATCTCCCGCAACGTCAATTCGAAGTCAATGGTCGAAATTCACGAACTGCAGTGGCGCGGCGCGTTCTATTCCGGCCATTATATATAATATATATATTATATTTCGTCAATTTCCTTTTTAAACGTATTTTATAAATCGTTTTAAATTCGTTTTCAAAACCATTTCAACTCTATATTCAATTTCAAACCAAAATTGAATATTTCATATCATTACTATATAAATGATAATATTTTCAAAACGTTATACTTTGAAATCACTACCTTTTCGATATTCGAATAAAATCGATATGAATATCGTTCATGTCAAAATAGCGCAACTCTAATCAACACGGCTTTATATATTTCAATAAATTCGTTATTCTACTCAACAAATGAATATATATTCTATTCAACACATGAATCTATATTTCTTTCAACATACGACTAATCTCAACACGAGTACTGTCAACAAACGACTATTTTTGTTATGTAATATATTTTATAAAATTATGGTATCTATCGTTTGATTTTTAATTAGTTTCCTACCGTGAAGTAGTTCTAATCTTAAATATGATAATGATGTAAATTTTATTGGTAAAATATTTTACTCAACACATAAATAGTTTCAACACATGAACATTTATTCTATTCAACACATGAATTTTCTTTTATAATATTCATTATTTTCCCGATTGGAATGAGGCCCAATCAATTACCATATAACGTTAATTATATGGATTCCATACAACACATGTATATAATAGCAACGATAAACAATCAACCATCATCCAAAGTGCACAACACAACTGCATAAGCATCAAATATAAATAATCAACGCTTACACAATCTGTCGACCAATCGATCGACATACAATTAAATAATTGGGATTAGTGTACTCAAATATCATCCCAACACCCGTGTGGGGTTTCAAATCAACAAACACAGATTTTTATTTGTGCAGTTGGGCGATGTGTAGAATTTATCGTCCCAATCAATATCAGTCAAATCAGTGTATATAAACAAATCGGCCGATTTGTTTATAAATATTCATTTATTCACATTCACGTTAAAATTTATATTTTTAACGATAATTAATTTATTCAACCATCTACATTTTATTATCGATTTCACATCAACATCACAAACAGATTTCACAACACATCAAACAAACATACAAGCCGTCCATGGTTTGTGGACGACGGATGTCGGGTGCTACTAAGCACCGTCTGCATCTTAGTATATATATATAACTAGAAAAAGAAAATTTAAAGTGAGAAGTTCTCCCAGATTAGCTAATCCAATACCATGACTCTTCTTATGTAGAAATCTTCGTCGTTCTTGCCTTTTGCCACTTTCGTTACCCGTAGCCACTACATATATAAAAATCACATTTTTATATTATAGCTATGTATATAAAAATCACATTTTTATTTCAACGCTGTAAAAATCACATTTTTATTCCACTATATATATAATAAAAATCAGATTTTTATTTCGCTACATATATAAAAATCGTATTTTTATATTCTCTACCTTATAAAAATTATATTTTTAATCTTCTACTATAATAAAAATCATATTTTTATATCGATGTCTACTTTAAAAATCGAACCTTTCTATCTAAATATAGATTATATTTTTTTCTTTTTCTTCAAAACAAAGATTATATTTTTTTTCTTTACACCGCTACATGTACATAAAAAATATATTCTTACTTTGAATCTATATGTGGAAAAAAATCGTATCTTTTCCTAAGTAAAGATCTCGTCTTTCTATTTGTCCTACATGCAAATGAAAAATCAAATCTTTATCGTTAAAAATCTAGACTTTTACAGTTAAAGATCTTGTCTTTTCTAATTTAGAAATCTAATCTATTCTAATATAAAAAAATAAAATCTTTCTATAAATAAAAACCAAAGCTTTTCATAATATAAAATCAGTTTTTCTTATATAAAATGAAATCAGTCTTTCCTATATAAAATAAAATCAGTTAGAAAATAAATCATTTAATTAAATAAGAAAACTTACTGTATTTTTCTAGAGGGGGTGCGGGTCAGCGAGGTTCAATCGGAGAATGGTGAAGTGGAGGAGAGGCGCTGGGGTCTGGAGGCTAGGGGAGTTCGTCGGAGCAGCGGGGGGTCTGGAAATGGTTGCGGCGGGCCCAGGGGAGGGGCGACGGCGGCTTTTAGATCGAGTTTGGGGGTTGGGTTGTGGGGTTCGCGACAGGAGGGGCTCGATTCCATCGAGCTGAGGGGGGGTGACGGGATTGAGGAGAGGAGGGAGGCGGGAAGGTCGTCGTCAGCGGGGTGGTAGCGCCGTTGCGGGGGCACAAGGAGGAGTAGCGTGGGTTTTTTTTCCTTCTGATTTGATTTCGAAATGAACCCGGGGGGGGGGGGGCTGAGAGGTAATAAGGGGAGAGAGTTTTATTTTTTAATTTATTTAATTATTTAATTTCAAAAAGTTGACTTTTTCATTTGACCTCTAAACGAGGCCCACCGCCTGTCATCCATAGCTAATTACCCCCATTCCGAACACAATGGGATATGTATCGTAGGCCGATTTGATCGTTTCGATCAGTTTTCATCAAAATCAACATATAACTCTATATATTGAATTTGAACGCGCATTTCAATTTACTGGGGTTACATACTAACTCGAAAAATTCCAGAAAAATATTTTCTAGCTTCGTATTGACGATACGGTCCTAGAAAAACTAATTTCATCGAATTCTGAGACCGTTGGAAAAATGGCCATTTTCCAGTCGATTAAAATCAACTAAAACTGGTCAAATGCGTTTTCCTTTGCCACGCTCACATATTGAATCGAAAAATTAGGAAAATTGGAATCTAGCAATAACTTGACATCACGGATCCAACAAAAGTGGTTTCGTCGAAATCCGAGGTCGTTTGCAAAATGGCTATTTTCAAGGGCCGAAATTCCATAGCGACTATTCAGAATTTTCAACTGGACATATCTTTTAATTCCCGCTATGAAACTTTGATTTTTTGGATTCGTCGGAAAGATATTCTCAATTAGATCCTATTATTTTTGGTTTCACTAAAATCCGGTTTATTTTGCACCCGGTACATTCGATTGAAGTTTGAAATCGAATTATCGAACTACCGCGCCATTTTCAATTCCTTTTATAATTTAAAATAAATATTTATATTCTAACGACGACGTATATAAATATATACGTTCGGATTATATTCAAAATAAATTTCTCGTCGATATTATTTAAAATAATCTATTTTAAATGTTCAAAATTCATTAAAATTGCCAAAATAAAATTTTTAAACTGGCTCGCATTTCCGGGTTGTTACATAATAGTCCTACTTGACCACTCCCATGGTTAGTACATTATATTTTTCTTTCTTTCATAATATTCAGCTTTGTTGGCTTTGTTTTTGAAAATATTCCAGGTCATTTCTATTTAGTTATACTTTATGTCGATGATATTTTGTATGTACGTCGAGTGTTCTTTGAAGTTAGAAGAAAATTAACACGTAAGTGGTATCTGATGTATGTTTCTCTATACATCAGAACATGAAAATTCCACTGTATAGCAAATTAAGACTTCTTATAGAAATAGAAATAAAATACTTAATTTGCTTTCATTTTTATTTGAATGCTTTACCAATTACTGATATGTTTCCTAATTCTGGTTCTTTTTTTCTTCTTTTTTTGTGAAAAGGCTTAATTTTTATTCCTTAGGTTGAAGAGGGACGAAAAATTCAACTAAGAGTATCATATGAATGAGTCTACAGTTCCATCTACGAAGGATGAATCTCACATTTATTTGTGTTCTATTTTACATTTCTAATTTATCGAACCTATGGATTAATTTTGTGTTTAACAACTTCATTTATGCTGCTTTTTTCAATTTGTTGCGTGTTTTTTATTTTCCATATGTAAGTGACATAAGTATCAAATTTTCAACATTTAAATGAAAGACGTATTCAATTTCAAGTATTATTATGTTTGCATAGAATTGCTTATGAACACGCGATCAAACAAAAATTGCCTTTTACTTTAGTTTAACTTAGAGAGGAATTATCCACAAACAGTTTGGTGGTCAATAATAAGTTATTAAATTATATGATTTTGTTATTTTATTTTATTTTAATATAATATTTGTTTCCATGATCATATATTTCGATATTATTTTTCTATTTTAATACTTTTACATGTTCCATTATATCGTCGTAATAAAACTAGGAGCATATATTGGTAAATTATTATACATACTCTATATAAAATGACAATCAGAGGAATACATTACACATGTCGTAAATGTTAATGAACTTTCCAAAGTATACATTTCAAATGTATTAAGGTAGTAGATATTGGGAAATCATTCTACAAGATGGTATTAACCCGAAGGTTTTTTAGAATACGATTATTTCATACGATTGGTGAGCATGTCATAAATTGGCATTTCACCGTAACCATGCATTGTTTCTTTTTGCACAATTGAATCGATATATATTGCACCAATATTTCTTTTCAATCCTACTTAGCCCTACAACATTAGCGGTTGACAATATATTGGTCATTGTTTACATTCCTGATTGCACTGTATATACTTAGATGATATGCACAAGCAGTAGAATGTCTTCTCAAGGGAAGAAATGTCAATTAAAAGACATTATTTGCTTCATTCTTGATATTTTAAATTTTTTTTTCACCTAGACTATACCCTGAAGGTGCGCTACCAATTTTGAAATCTATTTTCATGTTATAAATAATATTCCATGTTGATTAATGGACTAATGTTTATGTATTAAATATGTTAGTCTTCTTGCTATATAATACCGTAAAATATAATACCTTGCCAACAATACGATTGATCGATATCTCTCAGTTTAAAGAATCATTCGAAGTTCGCTTCCTCAATGAACGAGTTACATATTTAGATGTGCTGATGTGACCTGTTGTTATAAGGCTTGCATGAAGTATTTAGCAATAATCAACTATGCATCATGAAGGAAAGAAATCAGTAAAACTTCAGATCATATATAACTTAGACACAACAATGTGAGTCAGATGATCTTTACTTAACATGTAGATACAATAGCACACCTTTATTATATGCTACAGTTGTTGGATAGTGAATAGTAGAGCAATATTTAGTATTTGGAAAAAGAAAAGGAAGTTTGTAATAATTAGTATGTTGCTATTTTAAAACAAAATTTTCTTTTAATGACTCTTTTTCTTTCTAATAAAATAACGGATTGGCTACATGCATGTAACATACATAAGTATGTATAAATGAACACATGAGTGCATTCAAGTAATGAAATTGTTAGTCCAAAAAGTGGTTCTAACACCCAAATTGACTAAGATCGAAATAAAATAAGATCAAAAGTAAAATGGAGACACAGAATTTATAGTGGTTCGGCGTTGAAAAGCCTACGTCCACTTTATAATCACTTTTCTCGATGATATAGATGTAAGTACAATGAGATATTCACTCAATTTCACTCACTTTTCATTTACATTCATTCAATTATCTCAAAGTATATGTTGAATGACGATTTGGATTATCTGGGAATGCTGGAATTCAGTTCTTGAAAGTGTTTTAACTCTCAAAGTGCCAAAAAAGATCCTTTTGAATGTCCCTTGACGGGGTATTTATAGGTGGAAATTCACTCAGATCCTTAATTGTCTCCTTCCTCACCGTCGTCGCTGTTGGCTCCGCCACCACCTCGAGGCGCTGGGAGGTTGGAGAGGATATATGCTCATCCCTATATGGAGTTTTGGAAATCGAATTGGGTTCGACTGTGGCTGAGGATGAAGAAGAAGATACAGAACATAAAGGATCGGTTCGGGTGGAGAAGCATGGGGGATGTAGGAGAAGAGAAGGACGTGATGTTTTCAGTACCGAATCGGGTCGGAGTTAAATGTGAGAGGGAAGGGGAAGTCTACCTAGCCGGATTGGGTCGGAGTTAAATGTGAAAATGGGAAGGCAAAGTCTACCTAGCCGGATCGGGTCGGAATGTGGATTAGAGAAGAAGGGGCGTTGGGACTCACATCCATCCGATCCGATCCGAACCATAATCCCAAACCGATCCGATTAGATACCACTTCTGACCAAAACAAAGCCTTACCTCCGATCCCATCCAATCATTTATACCCGAACCGATCTGAAGCAGCCCCATCTTAATACACAAGAGTCTGTCTAATTGGCCAAATCAATACTTGACATAATTTCCAACTTCACGAACAGTTAGGATAGTGCCCTGCGAACATAAATGGACATCAAGAACTTCCTTGAACCTTATTACTTTGCCAAGATTTTGCATCGCACTTTCGAATGTTAACTTTACATTTTCTGCATACACTGTTCACACTTTAGTTTATACACATACACGGGGGGATACGGGCTAATTTACTCTAACTTGTGCTATTGCTTCTTCAATAGTTCCATGACCATGTCATCCAGACGCTCCTCTAGATTAGCAGAAAAGATGGAGGTCCCAGAGACATCCAACAAAATTACTCTTGAAGACATATCTTCTTCCTCGGATCCAGAATGGGATGATGAGGGCTCAGACTACGAGGTTGAAACTCACGAAAGCGATAATGTGTCTTTTGAGGGTGGAGTTTCTCTGGGTTGTGAAGAGGAAGGAGGGATTGGAGATGATCGAGCTCCTGATGAATTTGAGTCTGCCATCATACTGGAA
This sequence comes from Allium sativum, assembly GCA_030737875.1. NCBI lineage: Eukaryota > Viridiplantae > Streptophyta > Magnoliopsida > Asparagales > Amaryllidaceae > Allium > Allium sativum. The sequence continues at coordinate 882,004,801 of CM060924.1, forward strand.
TCACCTCCAGATTCCGTTGAATCAACGATCGACAATGACAGACTTATCCGAATACGACTAAAGTACGGGATACCCAAAGGGGATACCTTGTTGCCATCAAAATCTGATCGTCCCCACAACCCTCCAGAGGGATATATGGCAATCACTCGGTTGATATGCATGGTCGGGGCTATCCCTCCATTTTCTCCTTTCATCGTCGATTTTCTAAGACAAATGCGGATTGCCCCCATGCAGCTGCATCCCAATTCCTATGCTTACTTGTACACCTTATATGTAGCGTACCGTAAGATCTTAGGCATAGAGCTCACTTTTGACGACGTTCACTTCTTCTATAACATCAAGCACCGGACTCGAGAAACTCCTTCTTTCTGTTACTTCGAGTCTGTCCCTAAGAGGAAAATAATTCCAACACCGTTTAGTAGTAAAGCGGGCGACTCCAAGCTGGAATGGTTTTATGTAAAGCAACAGCCAGGGTATGCTAAGAGATGGACGAAATCAAGTAAAGCACTGGTTTTCTAAATTTCAACTCTGTACATCCAGACCACCGCATTAATCCGCTTTTCTTTTTGTTTGCAGTTGATAATCTGAAACAAATATCGGATCCAGTGTTCTTTGATCGGATGCACCGACTCCTTAACGGTGATCAGAGGTTTTTAACTATTGATGAAGTCCTTAAGGACGAATATCTTCATCTTCATGGGTTGCTATCCATTACTCGTAGCATTGGTCATGGGACGGGTCCATATGTATATATTCCCCCAGTGGATGTAATCCCGGAAATGGGCGAAGGTTCGAGAGCTCCTACAGTGCCTCTTCAGACCTCTCCCTCTCCATCTTCTACTCAAGACGATGTATTGGTTAACATGGCCGAAAAGCACCGCGAGGGGTATATTGTTCCCGAGGATGCCATTTCTCCGGAAAGGTCAACGTCTTCCAAAGATCTGTCGATTGATGCTTCTGAGGGAGATGTCACTAATACCGATGACCCACTATTTCAGGGTTTGGGGGATCTCCCCTTACCTGAAACTATTTACACTTCAGAGGATTTTGGGAAGAATCCTTTAGTTTTCACTTCTTCCGAAGAGACACTCCTGCTAAGGCCAAAGAGCCCGCTCGTACTAGTCTGGCTTCGGACTCGGGTTTATCGGGGGGAAAACACCACTTAGGACGCACTTAACACAATAGTACCACAACTCAAAACATCTTTCTTTTTATGAAAATATTGATCCTGAATTTCATTCGTCTTGTTGTGCAGGTACGATGTCCCGATCCTATTATGATATCAAGAAACTTCGCCGCAGCATGTCTAATCCACCCCATGATACTGAGTATGATCGTCGCGAAGATCGCAGTAAGGATGATAGAAGGCCCTATGATCCTTATCGTTCGCGGTCCTCACGCTCTCGCTCTCCTGTCCGAACAGACCCAGAGAGCGGTATAAAGGTTACCAAGGTCGTCGGGAAGAGGACAGGCCACAATCAAAAGACTCAATCTCTTCTCAAGAAAAGCGCAGTAGGGAGAGGAGCCCGCCAAGAGATGCCGAATCACGAAGCAAGCGTAAGGTTCCCGCTATACGGTCTAGAAAGGATAAAGAGGCCATTGAGCCCTCCACGCACAGGGATACCGAGCTGACATTCCCCGCACCTCCACCGCTAGATGCTGAAACTACAGTTAAGCGGGCGTATCTGGAGGAGCAATTTCCTGAACATTACTTCGAAAATTTGACTTTTTTACCTGCTCTCGAGCCTATTTCTTCGAGGTGGGCAGATGAGGCCAAAGCAAAAATAGATGCGGTCGAGAAACAGTATTCAGAGATGTTTAAGTATTCGCACAGCCTTTCCAGAATCATCCGCACTTTAAGAACGAATGCTGACTCGATGCAAAAAACCACAGAAGACGATGCAAGGGCCTTAAAAAATTTAGGAAAAGACTTGGAGGATACACAGGCTCAACTTGCTGTCGCTCAACGGGATGCTATTAGCTTCAAGCAACAATTTGAAGATCTGCAAAAACGCTACCATGATTTGCTTGAGTCCCATACCCAAGAGCGTTCGGAATTGAAAAAACAAGTCGAAGATGCCAAGTCAGATGCTGCCAAAACGCGACTTGCTTACGCGGACCTTGAGCGGGAGAAGGCCGAGTTAGCGAGGAAGAATGCTGAATTGGAAAAGAGAAACGCTGACTTGGCTTCTTAGCTAGTGGAGGCGGAGAACAGGGCTGCCTTAGCGGAGGGTAACGTCGAATGTGCTATCAAGTCCGCTGAAGAGGCCCGCAAACAACTGTCAGAGGCTGAGGGAGAGGTGCATGGTTTCGGCGAATTAATGATAGAATTCTTTGCGCATATCATTCGCCGCCGGAACATTTCTTGGATTGAAGATTATCCATCTACCCTAGTCCAAGTATGGAGTCAAATCGTAGAATGGGAGAAAGAGGAGCTCAAGGTTGATTCCATTGACGAGGACAAGCTGATGGAGAAATATCTACGAGATGATGAACCAGAACGCCTAGCCGAAGGACGCCGCCTCATCGCTGCTGTTATGGACGAAGAGAGGTGGAAGGCTAAGCAAAAGAACATTCCTGAGGCTGGTTTTTCCTCTACTGCCTCTGAAACTTCTGAAGTAGAGGGATATGATCCTGAAAACCCGGGGATCCCTCGGGCATCTCTTTTATCCCCAATACCCGAAACGGCATCGGAGACAGCGGTCACTCCAGCCGAGAAGTCGTCGGAAGGTATCTCTACATTTTCACCTCAATTCGTCAAAGCTATCTCTACCTTTCATCACGTAATTGAGCAATCGATGAAGAACCCATTATTTTCTCTTGAGTTGATAACTGTTGCTTCTCACTCTGTAGGTATTGAACCATCCGAGAAGACAGATGTGTCCCAGGGAACCGCCTCTGGAGCAGAGCCTACGGAGAAGGCTAAAGGGGGAAAAGACAAGGCTGCCCCCATAGATTCGGGAGAAGGAATTGAACCGTCTAAGGCTGATACTCCTCATGATGACGAAATGATAGATGCCTTAAAAGATGACGGCGGCAACGGGGGACATGAGGAGGACCCTGAGGTGGCTATAGTCGGGGAGTCGAAAAGCGCAGATGATGTTACCTTAGCTGCACTGAAAGCCGAACAAGATAAACGCATGCGGCTTAAAGTTGAAGACTTAGACCCCGAAAGCCTTAAGCCCCTCGCAGTAGTGGATGCTGGATCAAGGTTAGTTGTTAAGCTTTCGACTAGATCTATTACAGAGGAACTTGTTAAAAAGTCTTCTCTTGATCCCAGCGTTCCGTCTTCCGGGAAAAAGTCAACTGATTCCAGCACTTCAGCTTCAGGGAAGAAAAAGTCAAAGCGCATCTTGACGGAGGCCGAGAAAGAGGCGAGGGATGCGGAGAAGGCTGCTAAGAAGTCCAATCCCGCTTCAAAGTCTAAATGATGGAGTGTCTTGCGTTATTTTAGCATTTGATTGGCCCATAATTGTTGATGCAAGTGTGGCCCTCGCACCTTCTTTTTGCCTGTTTTCCTGTACAAATTCGTTCATTTGTAAATAAAAGTAATTCGTTGCCTGCAATGTTTGTTAGTTATCAGTTCTGTACTTGTGTAAAAATGCATGTCCTACTATAGTTGTGTGATGAAGTCATGGTGGGGGAAAATATGTGTGTACATATATACCCCCAGTCAATCTTGAAAAACTATTCAAGATTTAGTCAAATAGTCTGAATGTCCCCGATTCTCCGACGGGGTCACATTCTTTGTGTCGTTGATGCCTGTCGTTTTTTCTAGCATTTTTTATACTCTCCTGTCTTATACTCAGGTTATAGTTCTTACTGAGGCGGTCTCTTGTCTGGGTGCACCTTCACGCCTCAGAGGACGTCGTCTTCCCGTCCTTTATACTCTCTCTCAATTCTTGAGAGTTAGAGTTAAGAATGTCGTGTTCCCATTCTTTCATGTCTTATTGCACAAACAGTCGTTGTGCTTGTCCCTGCATATAGGCTGTTTTCAACCTTTCAGGTTTTAAATCATCTTATATTCCATAATCGTAACAGAATAGTAATTGAAGGTATAAATAATGCAGGAAAGTAAATGACACAAAATATTTTTATAGTGGTTCGGCTAAGTCGTAGCCTACATCCACTTTATAGTTCTTTGTTCATATCAACAGACTTTTCTAAGGCAAGTCATGCCTTTTTACAGAGTTCATAAGGAAAACAGTAAAGAGTACAACATTCCCAATTCAAATATCGCATCAAGTGTTGGGCATTCCAAGCCCTAGGGACCTCTTCGCCATCTACGGTCGTTAACTTGAAGGTTCCTGTTTCAAGTTTCCGTTGGATGACAAAGGGTCCTTCCCACTTTGGACCGAGGTGAGGAAGAGATGGAAAGACTCGCTTTAGCACCAAATCTCCCGGTTCAAAAGTCCTAAAATGAACTTTTTTGTCATAATAGCGTGCCATCTGACGTCGATGTCTTGACGCACGCAAGTCTGCCTCGTCCCTTTTTTCTTCGATTTCATCAAGAGACTCGAGTAAGAGTGCCCGATTCGTCATCGGGTCATAATATGTTACCCTGTGAGAGGGAACTTCAAGCTCTACTGGAATTACCGCTTCTGAACCAAATGAGAGAGAGAAAGGGGTATGACCGGTAGCTGTCTTAAACGTTGTCCGATATGCCCACAAAGCTAAGGGCAATTCATCCACCCATTTTGCCTTTGCGCGTTCCAATCGTTTCTTGAGGATGGATTTTATGACTTTGTTTATCGCTTCTACTTGCCCGTTTGACTGTGGATGAGCGACTGCAGTGTACCGTTTGTCGATCTTATATTTCTGGCAGAAATTTCTGAATTCGGCACCATCGAACTGGGTCCCGTTATCAGTTATAATGGTCCTTGGGATCCCAAATCGGCATATAATATTTCTAACCACGAAACTTATCACCTTTCTCGCTGTGATTTTGGTTAGGGGCTCAGCTTCCACCCACTTCGTAAAATAGTCCACGGCGACTATTGCATATTTCGCTCCTCCTTTAGCAATTGGTAGGACTCCGATGATGTCAATTCCCCACATGGAAAACGGCCAAGGACTCACCATTGATCTGAGTTGGGTCGGTGGTGCTCTGGGGATTTTGGCGAATCTCTGGCACTTGTCGCAGCGTCGTGAATAATCACCTGCATCTTTATTAATTGTGGGCCAGAAGTATCCATACCGCAATACCTTCTTTGCTAAGGTTTGACCTCTTGTATGATCTCCACACTCACCTTCGTGTACTTCTCTTAGTACACGTTTGATGTCGTTGTGTGCTATACATCGTAACAGGGGCATAGAAAATCCTTGTCTATAAAGAATATCATCTTGAAGGATGTATCTGGTGGCCTTGCGAACTACAACCCGTCTCTCACTCTTCTTCGATGGGAGTATCCCATTCTTAAGGAAATTCTTAATTGGGGTCATCCACGATTCCTTCTCCGGTTCTGCTTCGAAAGCAAATCAATTTCCATCGACTCAAAGCTTGGCGATCCCAACGTTTCAATTGGAATTATTTCGGTTTCTTCCGGGTTGTCGGAACTAGCTAGCTTTGCTACCCTGTCTGCCTTCTGGTTTTCGGCTCTGGGGATATGCGTTATGTTATACCGTTCTAAGTTGCTCAACAACTCTTCCACTTTCCCAAGATAGGCAATAAGCCGAGGTCCCTGAGCCACAAACTCCTTTCGCACTTGGCAAACAACTATTTTGGAGTCGCAGAATATATCCAATGTCTTTATTCCGAGTTCTTTAGCAAGTTTTAGCCCGGCAATCAGGGCTTCATATTCGGAGTCGTTATTAGTCGCTGAAAATTCTAATCGTAGAGCGTAATATAACGATCGTCCCTCAGGAGTAATTAAGACAACTCCAGCTCCGGACCTTCGGTCGTTCTTGGCTCCGTCTGTGTACAGCTTCCATGGATCTAATTTTAACTCGTCCTCTGACTTGACCACTTTGTCATCGATCATTTCCTCTTCTGGGATTGTGAACTCGGATATAAAGTCAGCCAGAGCTTGTCCCCTGATCGACCTCCGCAGCTGAAAATTTAAATCAAACTGACTTAATTCAATATTCCATTTGATCAAACGCCCCGATGCTTCGGGTCTCTGCAACACCTGCCTTAGAGGCTGGTCAGTGTATATGGTTATTGGGTGAGCTTGGAAATAGCGACGAAGTTTTCGGGAGGCGATCAGGAGGCTGTAAGCAAGCTTCTCAATTCTTGGGTAGTTGCGTTCTGCAGCTGCCAATTTCTTGCTTACATAATATACCGGCCTTTGCACTTTGTCTTCTTCTCGGACCAAGGCTGTGCTTACAGCGTGAGCCGAAACCGCTAGGTAAACAAATAACTCTTCATGATCCACTGGCTTTGACAAAATCAGTGGTTTCTCTAGTAATTCCAATAAATTTCGAAAGGCCTCAACACAGTCCGGAGTCCATTCGAAGTTCTTCTTTCCCCTTTTAATCAAGTCAAAAAATGGAACGCATTTATCTGTTGCTTTGGAGATAAATCTACTCAACGCGGCTACTTTCCCTGCAAGACTTTGGACATCTTTGATTCTCCTCGTTTCTTCAATGTTTCTTATCGCTGCTATTTGGCTGGGATTAATTTCAATCCCTCGAGAGCTCACAATGAAACCTAGAAACTTCCCCGATGCCACTCCAAATGATCATTTCAAAGGATTTAACTTCATCCGGTACTTTCGCAGGATACCAAACATCTCTGCTAAGTCTTGTGTATGGCTGGAGGACTGTTTCGATTTGACAAGCATATCATCCACATAAACTTCCATAGTCTTCCCTATTTGGTTATAAAACATCCTGTTCACCAAGCGTTGATAGGTGGCTCCAGCGTTTTTCAATCCGAACGGCATGACCACATAGCAATACAACCCCAAATTTGTAATGAAGCTCGTGTGTTCTTGATTTGGCACGTGCAAGGGAATCTGGTTGTACCCGGAATGTGCGTCCATGAAAGAAAGAAGTTCATGTCCTACTGTCGAATCAACAAGCTGGTCAATTCTGGGGAGTGGGAAGCTATCTTTCGGGCAAGCTTTGTTCAAGTCTGAAAAATCAATGCATGTCCACCACTTTCCGTTTGGCTTCTTTACTAAAACGGGTTTCGATATCCAGTCGGGATATGTCGAATCTCTAATAAATCCGTTCTCTTTCAGCTTCTCCACTTCTTCTTTTAGAGCTGCCGACCTCTCTGGGCCCAGCACACGTCTCTTTTGCTTTACAGACGGGTGTTTTGGGTTTATATTTAGTGAATGACTCATGACGGATGGCGATATCCCACACATGTCGGCGTGGGTCCAGGCAAACACGTCCAGGTTTGCCTTCAGGATGTCAATTAGTTCTTTGGCTCGATGTGGATCCAACTGGGATCCAATCTTCAAAACTCTTGTTGGATCAGCTTCGTCAATGGGTATGTCCACTGTCGCTTCATTAGGAGTCGCATTTCTAGCCTCTGGTTCCTCATCTTTTCTGGGATTCAAGTCTTCAGGCGTTCCTTTGGGCAACTCCTTCGGGGCTGATCCCTCTAATTGCTACGCCGAACCCTCCTTTGGAGGAGGCGAGGCACCTTTACTCTCGATGTTAAGTCCCTTCATCAACATCTTTAACTCGGCAACATAGCAAGCCCGTCCGGAGACTTGATCTCCTCTCATTACTCCCGTTCCGGCTTCAGTTGGGAACTTAAGCAATAAACACCAAGGGGCGATGCAAGCCCTGAACTCTACAAGGGCAGGCCTTCCCAAAAATGCATTGTAGGGCGAATCCACGTCCAACACTACAAACTGAAGCATTCGCACTCTTCGACGTTCCCCTTGCCCCAATGTTACGGGCAATTCTATATACCCATCGGAGCTGTCGACACTCCGTTGAAGCCTCGGATCCAACCTTCGCATGGCTTCAAATCTTCAGACTCAAGTTTCATCTGATCGAATGACTTTTTGAATAAAATATTAACAGAGCTTCCATTGTCTACTAGCACCTTATGAACCAATGCCGGTCCAATGGTAGTGGTAATGACCAACGGATCTTCGGTGGGTGACTGGATTCCGGTATTATCTCTGCTACGGAACACCACATCATCAAACATTGTCCTCTGCTGTTTCACAGGGGCGATATCTTCCAAATCATCACTTTCATCCACATCTACGTGCTTAGTTGCATTAACGTATTGGTCCATTGCTCAAAAACTGTGGATAGCTGGGTGGGGTCCACCTACTATGGTGTTAATAACAATTCCCTTGCCTTTCTGCTGCGCTGTAGGCTTGGGAGCAGATTGGTTCTGGTTTGGAGCCTGTTCTCCTTGCCCCCTATCTCTTGGCGCAGCCTTATATTCATCCAATTTTCCTTCGCGCACCAGCTTCTCAATCAAATCTCTCAAATGTCGACATTCATTCGTTGAATGCCCATGAGTTCCATGAAATAAACAAAATTTTCCAGTTGCGATTTCTTTCTCCGTTGAGTCCCGAGGCGGTGGTCTTTTGTATTGCAAAACATTGTATGTATCCAAGTAAATGTTCTCCAGAGTGTCGTTCAGCGGTGAATAATTCTCATAGGTCTGGAACCGGGGTCTTTTGTTAGAATTACTTCCTCGGTTCCTATTTCTCCTGTTATCATTCGCGTTACGGTTGTCGTCGCCCCTGTTCCCATTATTATCATTTCCACTCTTGTTTCCCACATTCACCTCAACTTTCCCGGAACTTTCTCCAGACTGCTTCACGGCGACATTACTCTGAATAGTTTCTTTTGAACCTGCTCCGGACTTTCTCTTTCTGTTTGCCCTTGCCTCCTCTCATCTTAAGTGAATATCGGCCTTTTCATAAAATAACTCTCTCGTGGGAGGTGGCTTCCCAGAAAGATAATCTCCAAACTCGGAATTAGGATCGACTCCTTCCATCAAAGCCATCAAGATGGTGGGCTCGTGCGGGGCATTGACTTCTGTCACAGCTAAGTTGAAACGGTCGAGATATGACTTCAAAGACTCACTCGGCGCTTGCTTAATTCTTGATAATTCAATAACATTTTTAGACTTTCGGGCATGGAGTCGGAACTGATTCATAAAACGTTCGCTTAATTCCCTAAAATTCGATATCGACCGAGGAGGGAGTCGGGTAAACCATAGCAGCGCCACATCTTCTAAATAGATCGGGAAGGCTTTACACTTCACTGCGTCAGGGGCAGCAGTAGCATTCATGAGCCACGCGTATCGCATTAAATGTTGTCCCGGGTCGGTTCTCCCGTTGTACCTGTCCATCTGCGGTAGGTTAAAACGTCGGGGAAACTAAAAGTTGAGGATGTCGTCAGTAAAGGGAGTATGGCTTCACTCAATGCCATAATCTTCATTGGTGTAGTTCCGACTTTCAGACATGATCTGGCGTACCATAGTCCATACGTCAGCATTGGTCAAGGGCCGTTCAGGCTCCCTGGCCATGATGTCCGGGTTTCTTCTGGGCTCTTGATCAGGGGACGCCCTCCTTCTGATGTTCGGGTTTCCTCTGGGCTTCTGATTAGGGGACGCCCTCCTTCTTCGAGCCGCTTCTGCTCTGCTTTGTTCCCTACGTTCCCGGTCGACCTCGGGAGGAAGGGGCTGGAGCATTTGTCCCTGAGTGGGATTGGTGAGGTTAGGGTCTCTGGGTAATACATGGGATCCCCGCATTGGTAACAGCATAGGCTCTCTTAAGCTCGGATCATTGGGTCCTAGTACCCGTGCAGCGTCCTCGCGGGACCCCAAAGATCCGAACGTCAGCTGCTCCAAATTCTGAGGTCGTTCGAGCGGCCTTATTTCACGGGGCCGTTCTTCCTCAGAAGAAGAAGACTGATCCGTTGGTGTGTGATGAACCGGGGATGGGGTTCTCTGTCTGTGGAGTTCGCTAATTTCTCTGCTCATGATTCTCATGTTCTCTTGCATCATGAGATTGGTGCGCTCGTGGATTTTCATAGCCTCCCTAGTGCTCTCAAGCATGTCAAGAAGGCGCGAAAAATCTCCTTGGGTAATAGGCGCAGATGGATTAATCTGATCATTGATCCTGGTGGCTGGAGTCGGAGCATTTGGAGGAGATCGAGTAGAGGTTCCAGCATCACCTAGCGACGGATCGGATCGGAGTTGAGCAATCTGTTCGGGTCGGAGCTGGGAAACTTGTTCGGATCGGAGCAGAGCAACTTGTTCGGATCGGTTCGGGTTAGGGGAGTGCACTGCTTCAGATTCTCCTACTCGGATCGGATCGGAGCTCTCTCCTTGAGTTCGGTTCGGATTTCCTGTATCTGTCCGATCCACTCCTGAGCTATGCCCCCGAGACCTTGTCACAACCACGTTTTGCTGATCTTCACCAACTCCGTTCCCTCGACTGGTTTGAACTTCCTTGCCTTTTCCTTTGGCCATAGTTCTTCAACAATCAACCAACAAATATTCAAAAGCGTCGAAACTTGAGGATTAACTTCTTTGAACTCAACGGTCCAAAAAGTAGAACGATAATCCGGAAAAACAGAGAATTCAAATGGTTCTCAGTGAAAGCACCAAAATGTTAGACCAAAAAGTGGTTCTAACACCCAAATTGACTAAAATCGAAATAAAATAAGATCAAAAGTAAAATGGAGACACAGAATTTATAGTGATTCGGCGTTGAAAAGCCTACGTCCACTTTATAATCACTTTTCTCGATGATATAGATGTAAGTACAATGAGATATTCACTCAATTTCACTCACTTTTCATGTACATTCATTCAATTATCTCAAAGTATATGTTGAATGACGATTTGGATTATCTGGGAATGCTGGAATTCGGTTCTTGAAAGTGTTTTAACTCTCAAAGTGCCAAAAAAGATCCTTTTGAATGTCCCTTGACGGTGTATTTATAGGTGGAAATTCACTCAGAATTCGGTTCGGGTCGGAGCTACGTGTCTTTCATCCCATCGTTCTCGGGCTCGGATGGACTCCAGTGTTGACAGCGCATCCGAGTAGTGGGCGTCATGGGTAGGAAATGGTCATAACCACTCCGAACATTCAGGAGATCATGGGGTGAAGGGATATGGTATGTTGGGTTCGGTTCGGAGGAGCGAGCAGAAGGGGTTCGGACCGGGGCATCCGATCCGACCCGACCTGAGCCAAACTTGAGTCCTTATCCATTTTGCTCTGTTCCGTCCCGATCTGGTAGTAGCCCTCTGATCCGACTGGCAGTATCCCTCCGATCCGACTGGCAGTAGCCCTCCGATCCAACCCAATATTTTCTAAGAAGGAATGTTCTTCAACGCTTGACACCTTGACTTTGTGTTGCCTAGTTCACAAAGTAGGCTAACAGAAATCATATAAACATAATGCAGTAATTATCAATCCATCTATCCATTAACACGATTACTTTCTGCTACAACATGTTCAATATAAATATTATGTTATTATTAGTTTCTTAATGCTTAAGACAATTTTTATAACCTTTCAATTTTGTTAAGTTATCGCTCGATATATTTTATCTCATGAATCACTAAAATAAATTTATGTATTGATGGGCTTATATGGGAAGTACAGTGTTGATCATTGGTTAAGGAAATGGGAATTGGACTGTCATCATAACCATTTAGTTTTATCTCACCAGAAGTACACTGAAAAAATTATACCATTCCACTACAGCTCTTCATCACGTATTTTAGATTCACCTTTAGGAAATATTTTTGATGTTATCTTAACTGTCTGTTAATTCTTCCTCCCATTTCCACCACATGTCCTTTGACTGCTATATTTGTGAATTAACAGATGTTGCGGTTGTGCTTTATTGGGGCATTTGTAATAATCTTGTGTTTATTTTCATTTCAAATTATCTGTCTCTCTTCCTTTTTTTAATATTTCTCATATTTATTTTTTCTTGGCTAATCACAGATATGAATCTAGATAGATTTAGGCTCAAGTTAACACAGTCTTTATGCTATATGATTAGTTCTTCTGACTGTATCACATGTTTATTTTTGAAATAGTTTTTTCTTTTAAATTAAGAAAAACAGCAATTTGGTACTATCTAAAGGTATTATTCAAAACATTTATCTGATCTAAGCATAAATGATGCGAATGTTCCAAGCTACCAGTATTTACGTTCTCTTTATGTAAAATTAAATATCAACACAAATATAAATATGATTTTATGTTTACCCTGTGTAAGATGTAGATAGTTGTCGTCAGAACTCATCATCATATTTAAATTAATATTATAGTATACACACATACACTATATATATATATATATTATATTTATGGGATAGGATCAAGAGCACCCCAAATAGTGCAGCACCCCTTTAGCAATTATGATTAATGAATGTCTAGGGAAGTTTTTCAGAGCAACTATTGTAGCACATTGCTCATGGTTTAAAATGATCAATGATAGCAATTATGATGATTTTTAACTTTTGTGAACCTCATCTATGTTTATATTAAAATTTTAAATATTTAATTTACAACAAGAAAATTTCACTGTTTGGATAACTATATGTGCACACACGCACAAACACACACATACATTGTTTGTGGTGTTGTGTATGAGCGGAAACTTGAAGTATATATAAAAATTAAAAAAGTAATAAAAACCATGAATTATAGAGAGAAACAAAAACTTCTCATTGACAATGAATCTTGGTTTAAAACTGACGTGAATGAACCAATCCTTGCAATGGACACATAACTCTAGTGTTTCTCATCAACATAGCTGCTATCCTTCTACGACTTCTGAATGAGGTGGTCCAAATAACTTTAGAATTCATTCAATATTTACCGTTGTCATTAACTGAATGATATGTTCGAGAACATGAGTTGGGTTTTTTGTTGTTCATTATAAAGAAAGAATGAAAATGAGTGCAAGTAGGGTGTTCCAAATTTCGTAGATATGTTTATTGCCTTAGAACTGTATGCAGCCATCTGCTAATGCAAAGTTATTTTAACATTAAAAATAGATGAATGAATCATGTCAACGGAAAACTTATTCGAACGCTTCCAATATCATTGCATTTTGCTAAACAAAGATTCTCATACTAGGATTTGCAATGTCTTGCATGGTGTTTAGATTTCATAGATGAAGTATTTAGTGCAAATAATAGTAAAAATGGTGAATATGTCAAAAATTTCAAAGACCTGTTTTATGAACATGATGAAGATGTCAATAATGATGGCTCTTTGACATCAGTAATGATGATCAGTAATGATGGGATTACTAGTGATATAGAAAACTAATGCTAACAAGCAATGCCAAATAGATAGTGTATACCAAATTTGAATGTATTTCATTAGAGTATATGGCATAGTTTTGTGAAACTATGCTTGATGCAAGTTTCTGGATATGCATTTATATATGTTTGTTGTCCTTTTTGGTGTGCCAGATACGTTGACAAACTACGAATGTGTTAGATAAAGCACTGAATGACTTAATGGAAGTTCTTCCTAATGCATGTAGGAAAGACCACAATTTATTCATGTAATTTGACTATAAGTTTTTAGACTTTTTATTGAAAATGATAGACTGACCTAGAAGCATCAACATAAGCAAGGCAGTCAATTATGCAACTTATATTTGTATCATATGAGCAGAATACAAGTTAATTTGCTATATTAAGTTTATTTCGAGTAAATATAATAGTTTTAATTTACATTAGTATAAATGCTTTTATAATGCATATAATAATCTTGAAATGGCAGTTTTATCATGGGTAAAATAGCCTGTACTGGTCAAGCTGAAGAAAACGTCTATGCTAAATGATACATTAGTCATTGCGTTTATAAGTTTGCCAAATGATAACATTTTTTACTTTTTAATTGCAAACATGCAGTCTAATTTAAAGATATTGATTAACAACAAGAATTTCGAACTATTTTCCAGTAAACAATAAAGTAATCATTGACTCATACTCTATTGACTGTTTTTAAGCTGGTCATATATTAATGGTTTCTGTTTCTTTGGATAAACATTTGTTTGTTATGTATTATGCTCTTATATATTACTTTACTATATTAGTCCGACAATGGCACTTCGTTTAATATAACATTCTTATATATATATATCTTTATTATATTAGCTGTTATTTTGCAGTTTGCACGAGAGCTAGAGTAATTTGGTAGATAACGCTTGTGTAATAAAGAAAAGGAGAAGGTACATATTTATTAATTCTGTTGCGTTTTAGTCTGCCATTGCTTTGTTGTATATTTCTCAACATTGATTTTCATCATTGGCTAAAGATTGTTCTCCAATAACTGAGATGTTGTGGCATGGTGAATATATTGGTTCCCGTTCTTTGGTGGTACTGTACGATGTGTCACTAAACCACTTGACTAATATGGTGAACAAATATAACTTACATGTCGCGTGGATCTTTTTGTCATGCATACCTCTTAATCAAAAACCAATAAGGAGGCGACATATAAACGACTCGATTTGTTGTCTTCCCTTTATAAGAAATGTCGTAAACAACTAAAATATTTAGTTTTTTAGATTTTCAATTTTCAAACCATTATTTTTTAATAATTTTGTCATGATTTTGTTCTGCAATTCATATTGCAGTTTGCTATGTTTTATTTGTGAAATTCTACATGTCACTTAGACCTATAAACAAAATTTGAACTTACGTAGAATCAATAATTCATAACTTTGTATATAGCATGCAAATTTACATGCACACATGTTTCAAATTTGTAATATTTTGGTGTCTTTTTGGTTATTTTTTTTTGCTGTAGTCGTTGTATTAAATATACTACATCACTAATCTCAAAGAGTACTAGGTGGTGTGCATCCTTTTTAGAATTTATTGTTTCGTTCAAGATAACATTCACACCTATCATTTTTCCGATAGTTACGATTATTAGTGAAAAAAAAGAACTGAGTACAAGTCATCCTACAGTAGATAGATAATAATTCATAGGTTCCTTAAGCATTGCTAACCGTTTACTGCTCTTTATGATTGAGTTGTGGTGTTTTTGCAATGTACCATTAGGGAGTGGGAAGTTTTACAATACAATAGGAAAATTGGGCTGCTCGGGATTATTTGATGTTTTATTTGGGGATATAGTTCTTGGTGTCAAACTTGAGACCTCACTCTTAGATACCCACTGAACTTAGTGTACTTTTTGACTATGCTTTTATAAACAGGGTTATATTTTTATCCTTTACGTCCATGATCTCACAATAGATGGGTCTCCGCTTGATAACATTATTCTTATATATTATTCTTACTCTTTAGTAGGAAGTGTGTAAACATTTTTATTGTTCTTATAATTTGATGCATCTGTTTGTTGTTGCAGCGGTGGCTCGATGAAGTCGTATAAGCACAAAATCCTTGATTCCATTAAGCAATAAGGATATACAATCATACAGAAGTATTGTCTATGTTCCACACGGTTATCATCAATGATGGAAGTTTAAGAATTTTGAGTCTGTCTGCTTCAGATTTTTTGTACTTCATAGAATATTCATGTTATATTTTATATTTAGTTCACTATATCAGTTCTTTCTCTCCGCTGTTAGACTCCACAGTCATTTGATTTTATAATTTATTTTCCAGCTGAAGATGTCCAATTAATGTTTGTTTGTGGTTTGATATAGAGTAGTATTTTTATATTTCTATACGTACACAAATGGACTTTTTAGTAGATGACACCGCTATGTTGTCTTATTTTCTAAGTGATTACAAACAGTCTTTCAGTCATATTGCTTTAAAACTTTGAACGAGTTATGTGGTTATTTTTGAAACATGTTTTATGATTTACTAGCAAGCATACCTAAAAAGAAAATGTTGAACGATGTTTCACTTCTACTCCTCTCATTAAGGTAATGATTGATAATACATTTACATTTTGTTCAATACGAGTGAGCACAACATTTCTCATTTCATTGTATCTGATGTGCATTGACTTCCAGGAAGCTTCATTGCTATATGTGTAAAGTGAGAGTTAACAGCACAATAGTTCATAAACATCAGTACAAAATTTAAAAGAGAACAAGTCGAATGCTTCTCAAATTGAGGATTAACCAGGAAGATTTTGATGGATTTAACATGATTACAAACTTAAAAGTTAAATAGGAGATATAGCTTTACTGTTAAATAAAAAAGGCACATATTGATTTAGTTCTACCCATATTTAATTTTTGCTTTTAAAATTCAACAAAAGCACTGCAGCAGTGACAAACTTGGGTATCAAACATAAGTGTTGCTTTTGGACGAACTCCGTGTGCGTAGCATGGGTTCGAACTAGTTACATTATATGATTAATGAAAATATTGCAATTCCAAACTACCATAATATTTAAATATTGTATTTGACAAAATGTGTGATAATGAAAATGTTGCAATTTTACTTCTTTCAACAAAATTTGAAATAATATTTCATATTGCGTAATTTCTCCATTTTAGATTCAAAATGTTATTTACTATAACGAACTATGTACATATTGAAATTTTTATGGTAAACACGAAATAAGGGTGTTGTTATTGACACTCCAATTATTGTTAGGGGTGGGGTCATTTTTTAAAAATACTCCACTCCTTGAAAAATTGTTAAGCGGCCACACAAACATATTATTTCACACTACACAATATTCCTGTGTTGCTCCTTTAAATTAGATTAAAAAAACTTATTTGATAAGGAAAACCGAATTAAAATAAGCAGTTCATCACTACTGCACCGAATGCAGCACATATTCAATTATATATGAATTCGACAGTGTTATGTCGAAAATTAATAATCATTTCGGTGCACTACCTTCGGCATATTTTTGTCAACAAAAAAAAAGTTTAATCATATTACTTAGAAAACGCTTATCCTTTAGGTTTTAAAAAAATCGATATATGCGAATCGAAAAAAACTACTACGACCCTTGCAATATTTGACATAAAATTACATTTATTTGTTATGGGGCGAAATGGATAATAAGATAAAATTAGCTTTATTTGTTAAGGGGCTATTTTCCGCATTGATACACCCCTTAACAATTTTTGAAAATAAAAATAAAAATTGACCCTCCAATAATAATACTTGGAGTGTCAATAACAATGCCCCAGGATAAACACATAATGAACTTATGTGGCTTAAACTTGAAAAGCACAAAAATGCACAACAATGTAATCACCTAACACTAACGAGAATGTATTTATCTCTCTCACAGCTGAATCAGCAGCATATCACCTAACCCTAACCCAAAATGTATTTCTCTCTCTCACAACTGCACTCAATAGGAAAAGAGTTGTAGAAAAGAGAACATCAAAAGAAGGCCTCGACTCAGATTGATGCACGAGATGTTTAAATCGAGCTTCACTTGGGCAGAAAGCATGAATTTCTCGACCCGTTCGTCCAAGATCGAGACAAGCTTGAAATTAAAGCATGACATGAGGTTTTCCTTTTGTTCTGCTTTTCCAATAGTTGATTCTGTGTTTTTTTTCTGGTTTCTCTCTTATTGTTGTTTTGATTTTACTAATTTCGATTTTTGTTTCATTGAATGTTGAACCTCAACCCACAGACTGAAAAACGAACATACATTTATTATCATATACAACATAAATAAATGATTTTTTGTGTTTTTTTTGTTTCTTCCGTATTGTTGTTCTGATTTTACAATTTCGATTTTTGCTTCATTGAATGTTGAACCTCAACCCACGGACTGAGAACGAACGTACGTTTATCATCATATATATATATACAGCATAAATAAATCATGATAGGTAGTGTTATAATTTAATCCTAGTTTAAAATAAATAAGAAATTAAATGTGATTTACTCCTGTTAATTATTATTTATATCCTTCTAGTTCGATTCCAATATGAATAAGAAAAATAATTATATGCCAATTCAGTATACTCTTCCTAACTAAATGAATTAATTACCATTTGTAGGCATATTCATTCTATAAAAATTAATTACATAAATTTACTCTTTCTAGTACCACAATTACATTAGTTTCAATCATTTTATAATTAGTTAAAAGACAATTAAATATTTTTTTACAAACTAAAATTTACGGGTAGGTTTTCCATCGACCATTGGAACTTTAATGGTGAAATTCAACAATGCCTTATAAAACATGACCTGTAGTCACCAATTTCTGGTAAAGTTTCTAAAAATGGTTTACTATTATTTTATTCTTAACATTCATTAATAACAACCTTTTTGAAAACACCATTTTTTTAAAGCTATAAAAAATTAAAATGCATCACTGTTTTTCATTTTAATTTTAGAAAACCAAATAATTATACTATTTTTTATACAAAAGTGCATATACTGATACGCAGATTTTTTGAAGCACCTTCTCATTATTCTAGCTCATTGACATGAGTGAACCGATTGCTAATGAATCCGATATTACTTTTACATTTAAGACGAAAGATGGATCTAGTCTATTCAACCGCTTATTTAAAAAATACTAGTCCGAATCTGTGCTTCATACATTGGATTAGAACTATTTTATAATATATATATAGAGAGAGAGAGAGAGAGGAGGGTTCCAGAGCACCCCTATTTTATAGCACCCCATTTTCCTCTCATTGTGATCTACTCATTTATATTTAAAAAAGTTAGTGGTGGGAGAGAGTTAGTGGAAGGAGAGAGAAAGAGGATTGTGTGGAGGAAATTAGGTGAAACGACCCGAAATCTCCCTTACGGGAAATCACGGATTGAGTTGAGAACAAACCACAACAGAACACAGACGGAAGAACATTTCGTTGTATATTACAACAATTCCATCAGAATACAAGAATATACAGAGTATAAATGAATATTACATAATTTACCAAATATCAGAGATTACAATAAATAACATAGCAGCGGAAAACAATACAAAACACAACTGAAGGAGATATACAGATACAAAGCTTTTTGGATATCGTTCCAGCTGTAAACCAGGATCTTGTGAATACAAATCTGCAAAACCAAAACTACTAGCTGCCCGTGCGGAAAATGAGGGCACCCAGAGTTTAGGTTAAAACAATAAACTCCAGGTCAGTCATGGGACTGGTGTGAGAACTTAAAAAGTTATTAATCTTTATTTTTAAAGTTAGGCAAATCAAGGGACCACGCCGTATAACATGGAACGGGTTTCCTCCCAAGAACACCAGTGCATAAAACAACAGCGCAATGCTAAATAAAGAAAAATGAAGCTATTATAAGACCCAGGTCCCATCACACAATGCAACGCAAGCCGGAGGATAGGGTTTTACCTTATAATAGCCAAAGCATGCTTGATACGCTAAATTTCATATTTTATTACTATAAGTGTATAGTGTCAAAACAATTTCAATCATAAATATCAATCATAGACGGCATGAGTACCATATATCATGTCGCCAATACTAGTTTCTACAATCAAAACCGCACATGTCACGTATTGGAAGTTGGATTTCCATCTGTGAACCGAGGCAAAAGATAGTCCTCTACCGATTCAAGACTCTCTAGCCCGAGCCTCAGGCAAGCACGCAGGAAACCCTTGGAGCGACAGTGCCGGTCCACCGATGTGGATTATTATGCCTGAACACTACGTTTCCCCGCCCTTTGGGACGTATACAAGCCAACGAATGACTCCATCGGACCCGGATCGTCCGATCAAACCGAGGCGCCTCGCAACAGCAACAACCACATAAGTCAAACTCGTCAGGGCGTGTAAAACCACTGACGCCACTTCTAACTAGAAAGAAACGCATGTCCTCCCTGAGGTCCTCTCCCGTTTTTGGTCCACCACCGGGGTGTGAGGCTCGCGAATGAACGTTACACAAAGCTACGCCACACAGGCCGTGCTTTGATCATCAACCACAAGACTTTGCTTTTCAACAGAAGCCTTGATCATTTGCATCTTAGCATGCCATACAGGAAAACCACTCTATGCAACCGATATCAGTCACACAGAATGAAATCCGATGTCAGACACACAGTCCATTTACAAGTCCGTTCTGGGTCTGAACGAAACCGGAGGCACCTAGTACCCCGCATATCCATCGATCTCCAAGTACGTCTGGACGATCACCAACTGATTCCCTCCTCTTGGGTGTACGACCCAATCAAGATCATCAGTAATCACCCAAACGATGTGAAGACTTCCGGTCTTCGACCACCGTCTTCATCCTCGACACCACGTCGAATCAGTTATTCAGAATGGGATAAACCCGGTCTTTCTGAATAACTCGCGTATATAATAAACATGTGTTACACAAACACAACATATGCCTCATTCTAATTCATCAGTCACTAACCGTAAATTAACAAGAGAATAATTCCCCAAATGTTAACCCCGAAGGCCGAAACCAACATCAGATCAATACCCAGGAAACCGTTCGGCTTAGCTAACCAACAGTTAGTTTCTAAATTTCACATTCTTAGGGAAAGGTTCCCATTAATTTTATCAAAGATAAATTCCTTTAAATTTATTCTTTAATCTTCCTTTGAATATCACTTCAAACTAGTCGGGATTAGCGAACCTTACCGAAGTAATCATTTGTTTTAATTTCCCAATCCCAACCTATTCATCCTATGAAGTAAAACTGGTAATACTTCATATCTAACACCACGGTGTTATCGGTAAATTCAATTACCATTTCACGTTCAAATCTAATTAAAGATTTAACTATCGCCTGGAGCAAAACTGGTGATACTCCATTCTCGATCTTTTCAATCTAATTAAAGATTCATTAAAACTCCACTTAGTTTTAATCTTTAACTGCGTTAAAGAATCAGTATCATTTAAAACACGGTTCACGATAAACCCCAAAATCACATCACATTTCAATCAGTCCCTAACCGTAAATTAGCAAGCGACCAATTCCCTTAGTATTAACCCCGAAGGCCGAAACCAACATCAGATCAATACACAGGAAACCATTCAACTTAACTAATCTCCAGTTAGTTTCTGATTTTCTTAACTCCTTTGGGTCTAAGAACAGTATTATTGAAGATACCGTTCACGACAACCCAAAATCACATTCCGTTAATTATCGGGTCAAAGAATAAGTGTTATTTAAAACACTGTTCACGATAAACCCAAAAATCAATACCAATTCAATTCCAATTAAATATTATTTAATTGGTACACTTCATTAAATCTAAATAAAAAGATTTAATTTTTTTCTCAACTGGGCTTAAGAACAGTGTTAATGAAGACACCATTCACGACAAACCCAAATCACATTTGATATTAAATACAAGGCTCTGAATAGAAAATATACCGGCTTATATTCAATATCAAATTCTACGACCATCAAATATCGTATTGGAAATAACGATATATATATCTTTCAAATTCCCATGACAATATTTGTATCATCACGAAATCTAACATCGAAATATTCTGAAGACAATTTCGATTCAAATCCATTCCAATTCAATTATTGGAAATTCTGGTTACTTTTAAAACCCTTTTCAAATTCAATTTATTTATTTAAAAATAAATAGAATTATAATTCTAGTTCAAAACTAGTTCATTTCGATAAAAATCTATTTTTATCTTTTCAAATATGGAGTTTTTCACCCCAATTCTTCACAAATCATTTCTTATGATTTTACACAAATTATTACTATTTTTAATAATTTTATCAAGGCCCGTACAGTCGATTTCCATCAACGGCCATCGAACTGCACTTACAGCGACCTTTTCCAAATTTGATTTGGACATAATTCCAAATCCAACCGTTAGATTTCAAATTTCTAATATTCGTTAGAAAGCTCGTTTCGATACGAACCCAATGGTTCCGGGTTTAGGAGAATCTGACGGTCGGATCTCCCGCAATATCCATTCGAAGTCAATGGTCGAAATTCACGAACTGCCACGGCGCGACGCGTTCTATTCAGGCCATTATATTATATATATAATATATATAATATATACTTCGTCGATTTCCTTTTAAAACGTATTTTATAAATCGTTTTAAATTCGTTTTCAAAACGATTTCAACTTCCTTTTCAAATTCAAATCATAATTGAATTTTCCAATATAAATTTGTTTTAAAGCCATTTCAATTCAAATCCATTTCAGTTCAATTTCAATACGTTTTAAATTCAATTCAAAACGATTTCAATCTAATTCGAATTTCAATTCTATTTAGTTTAATTCAAATTTCATTTCTTTTCAATTTAATTCGAATTTCTATCCTTTTCAATATAATTCGAATTTCATTTCAAAATATTCGATTTTGAAATCACTTTCGATATTCATTGTAAAATGAATAAAATCGATATAAATATCGTTCACGTCAAAATGGCGCAAATCTAATCAACACGGCTTCATATATTTCTATTTTCAAATATTTCTATTTCAAATATTTCTTTTTCAAATAATTCTACTTTTCTAAACTGGAATGAGGCCCAATCAATTACCATATAATGTTAATTATATGGATTTTCTACACCACATGTATACAATAACAACGATGAATAATCAACCATCATCCAAAGTGCATTCTACCCTGTATAAGCATCAAATATAAATATTCAACGCTTATAACAGTCTGTCGATCAATCGATCGACATACAACTAATTATTGGGATTAGTGTATGTCATATATCACCCCAATACCTGTGTGGGGTTTTCAAACAATCAAACACATATTTTATTTGTGCATTTGGGTGATGTGTAAAATTTATCGTCCCAATCAATATCAGTCAAATGTGTGTATATAAACAAATCGTTCGATTTGTTTATAACTATTTATTTCATTTTAAATACACGTTAAAAATTCTATTTTCGACTATAAAATATTTTAACTATATAAATATTTTATTTTCATTTCACATCACATCACACAATCAACTACACAGCAAAATCAAACAAACAAGCATACAAGCCGTCCATGGTCTGTGGACGACGGGTGTCGGGTGCTACTAAACACCGTCTCCATCCTAGTATACATTTTAACTAGAAATAAATTAATAGTGAGAAGTTCTCACCAAGAGCTAAACCATACGCCACGACTCTTCACATGTAGGAAATCTTCGACTTTCTCGCCTTTTGCCACTTTCGCCGCCCGTGCTCGCTACATATATAAAAATCACATTTTTATATCGTTGTCATGTATGTGAAAACCACTTCTTTATATTGTCATTATATATATATATATATATATATATATATAAATCACTATTTTTATAACGATATTCTTATAATAAAAATCATATTTTTATCTTCATAAAAATATTTCCAATATACGATAAAAAATCTTGTCTTTACCAATTCTCTTTTATTATAAAAAATCTATTTTTATTTCGCCTTCATTCATATAAAAATCGAATTCTTATATTTTCTATCTTATAAAGATCATATTTTTATAATTTCTACTATGGCAAAATTCTATTTTTATCCTCTACACTATATAAAAATCATATTTTTACTCTTTCTGTAATATAGAAATTATATTTTTAACTTTTCTAAAATATAAAAATTATATTTTTATACTTCTACATGGTTAAAATTATATTTTTAATAACATAAAAATCTTATCTTTACTTCATATGAAAATCCAAAGCTTTATACTTTATAAAAATTCAACCTTTTATCGCTAAAAACCCCGTCTTTTCAATGCATAACATTCGTATAAAAATCACCTCGTTCATAAGGTAAAAATAATATTTTCATGACATAAAAAATCTAATCTTTATCTTAACAAAGATCATCATTTTCCCTAACGAAGAATCTAATCATTTCTATGTATTTTTATAAACTAAAACTGAATTTAAAGAAAGCATTTTATAATTTAAAACTGAATTAAAATAAACAAAAAGGGAAAAGCTTACCGTTTTAGACGAAGAGGGAGGAGCGCAGGGTCGTAGGTGACCGGAGGGGCGTCGCCAGAGCCAAGGGGGTCGGAGGTGGTGGTTCGTATGACCTGTGGCGGGCTGTGGAGGGGCTGGAGGGTTTCTGATGGGTTGGGGGTTAGGGTTCGGAAATCGAAGGGGAAAAGGGGCGGAGGGGATCGTGCTACGGTGGGGGAAGGTGCAGATTTGCCAACGGTGGCGGTGGCGCGCCTGGGTGCGGCGTCGTGCTCTGTCGATTTCGTTTCCTCTTTTTTTTTATTGAAAGAATGAAGAACGGGGGGGGGGGGTGAGGTAAAAAGTAAGAGAGAGGGATTTATACTTTTTTTATCAATTTAATTTCAAAAAGCAACTTTTATTTTCGAACTTAAAACGAGACCCACCGCCTGTCATCCATAGCTAATTACCCCCATTCTGAACACAATAGGATATGTATTGTAAGCCGATTCGATCGTTTCGATCATTTTTGTCAAAATCAACATATAACTTTATGTATTGAATTTTGAACTCACATTTCAATTTACCGGGGCTACACACTAACTCAAAAATTCCCGAAAAATATTTTCTAGCTTCGTATTGACGATATAGTCCTAACAAAACTAATTTCGTCGAATTCTGAGACCGTTTGAAAAATGGCCATTTTCCAGTCGATTAAAATCAACTAAAACTGGTCAAATGCGTTTTCCTTTGCCACGCTCACATATTGATTCGAAAAATTATGAAATTTGAAACCTAGTAATAATTTGACATCCCGGATCCAACAAAAGTGGTTTCGTCGAAAACCGAGGTTGTTTGCAAAATTTCCAATTTTAAGGGCCTGAATTCCATAACGACTATTCAAAATTTTCAACTGGGCGTATCTTTTGATCCCCTCTATGAAATTTCAATTTTTCGGATTCGTTGGAAAGATATTCCCAATTAGATTCAAATATTTTTGGTTGCACTAAAATCCGGTTTATTTTGCACCCGGTATATTCATTTGAAATTTGAAATCGAATTATCGAACTACCGCGCCATTTTCAATTCCTTTTATAATTTAATATAAATATTTATATTCTAACGACGATCTATATAATATACACGTTCGAATTCCATTCAAAATAAATTTCTCGTCGATATTATTTAAAATAATTCATTTTAATTAATCAAAATTCACTAAAATTGCCAAAATAAAAATTTTAAATTGGCCCAGATTTCCGGGTTATTACAATCTCCCCCACTTAAAACTTTTCATCCTCGAAAAGGAATGAAGCCGAAAGTTGTTTCACAAATCAACTCAACTTCCATTATTTTCATTACGGCTTAAGTTCTTCAACTTTTCAGTTTCTAAGAACTCTTCAAATTTTTCAAAAATTTGGCTAACACCCTAAATTTTCGAAAAATTTCGCCATAACCTCCCCTGCACCGGGAGCACCGGGAAAATCCCGAAATTGCCATACAGGCCCTCTGATCTCAAAAAGAAAAAGAAAAAGCCAATCGGCTCATAAAATCATCATCACCCAAACAAAACAGTAAATTATGGCAAACATGTACCTATTTGTCGGGCAAACAATTTTACTCTTTTGCTCTAGCCTCCTTGCTATGACCTGTTCAATGTAAGTACATGTATATGCAAGCAAATGCGACTAATTTTCAATACAATTCACTTTTTGATCATTTTGGCTATAGGGTACAAATTTTAATTAATCAACCAATAATCAACAACACAACCATCAATCAATTAGTTGACTAGCTTTTCAATTTCATAACTTTGATATATAGTCAAAAAATCAGATTTTTGCCAAATCACAACAATAAGCCCTATCTAGTTTCGGTTCTCACACCAGTCAAATGGAAATATATAGAAATCTCATTTTCGAAACTCGAAAATAAATACTGGCGATGGTGCTCCGTCACCAGAATTATCCCCGGGCACTAGAGTGTGATTCTATAACTATCCAGTACATTAAAACTTCGAAAACATGTTTGCAAGACATATATGCAAAATCTCTATATATTGGATAGTCCAGATTAACTTAATATAAATATCAAATACGAATAATTGATTTAAATTTTCAAAACAAAATTTGTTTTCAATTCAAAAATATACTCTTCACACTCGTTCTAGGATACTACTGATCCCATCTCTAACGAGTCATTCCCGCTGGATATTACTAATCCAATATCTGATGAATTCTTTCGTATGGTTCTAATGTGTCTTGTCCTCTGAGCTTTGTAAACCAAAGCTCTGATACCATGCTGAAACGACCCGAAATCCCCCTTATGGGAAATCACGGATTGAGTTGAGAACAAACCACAACAGAACGCAGACGGAAGAACATTTCATTGTATATTACAACAATTCCATCAGAATACAAGAATATACAGAGTATAAATGAATATTACATAATTTACCAAATATCAGAGATTACAATAAATAACATAGCAGCGGAAAACAATAAAAAACACAACTGAAGGAGATATACGGATACAAAGCTTTCCGGATAACATTCCAGCTGTAAACCAGGATCCTGTGAATATAAATCTGCAAAACCAAAACTACTAGCTGCCCGTGCGGAAAATGAGGGCACCCAGAGTTTAGGTTAAAACAATAAACTCTAGGTCAGTCATGGGACTGGTGTGAGAACTAAAACAGTTATTAATCTTTATTTTTAAAGTTAGGCAAATCAAGGGACCACGCCGTATAACACGGAACGGGTTTCCTCCCAAGAACACCAGTGCATAAAACAACAGCGCAATGCTAAATAAAGAAAAATGAAGCTATTATAAGACCCAGGTCCCATCACACAATGCAACGCAAGCCGGAGGATAGGGTTTTACCTTATAATAGCCAAAGCATGCTTGATTCGCTAAATTTCATGTTTTATTACTATAAGTGTATAGTGTCAAAACAATTTCAATCATAAATATCAATCATAGACGGCATGGGTACCATATATCATGTCGCCAATACTAGTTTCTACAATCAAAACCGCACATGTCACGTATTGGAAGTTGGATTTCCATCTGTGAACCGAGGCAAAAGATAGTCCTCTACCGATTCGAGACTCTCTAGCCCGAGCCTCAGGCAAGCGCGCAGGCAAGCCTTGGAGCGACAGGGTCGATCCACGGATGTGGATTATTATGCCTGAACACTACGTTTCCCCGCCCTTTGGGGCGTAAACGAGCCAACGAATGACACCATCGGACCCGGATCGTCCGATCAAACTGAGGTGCCTCGCAACAGCAACAACCACATAAGTCAAACTCGTCAGGGCATGTAAAACCACTGACGCCACTTCTAACTAGAAAGAAACGCATGTCCTCCCTGAGGTCCTCTCCCGTTTTTGGTCCACCACCGGGGTGCGAGGCTCGTGAATCAACGTTACACAAAGCTACGCCACACAGGCCGTGCTTTGATCATCAACCACAAGACTTTGCTTTTCAACAGAAGCCTTGATCATTTGCATCTTAGCATGCCACATAGGCAAACCACTCTATGCAACCGATATCAGCACACAGAATGAAATCCGATGTCAGACACACAGTCCATTTACAAGTCCGTTCTGGGTCTGAACGAAACCGGAGGCACCTAGTACCCCGCATATCCATCGATCTCAAAGTACGTCTGGACGATCACCAACTGATTCCCTCCTCTTGGGTGTACGGCCCAATCAAGATCATCAGTAATCACCCAAACGACGTGAAGACTTCCGGTCTTCGACCACCGTCTTCATCCTCGACACCACGTCGAATCAGTTATTCAGAATGGGATAAACCCGGTCTTTCTGAATAACTCGCGTATATAATAAACATGTGTTACACAAACACAACATACACCTCATTCCAATTCATCAGCCACTAACCGTAAATTAACAAGAGAATAATTCCCCAAATATTAACCCCGAAGGCCGAAACCAACATCAGATCAATACCCAGGAAATTGTTCTGCTTAGCTAACCTATAGTTAGTTTCTAAATTTCACATTCTTAGGGAAAGGTTCCGATTAATTTTATCAAAGATAAATTCCTTTAAATTTATTCTTTAATCTTCCTTTGAATATCACTTCAAACTAGTCGGGATTAGCGAACCTTACCGAAGTAATCATTTGTTTTAATTTCCCAATCTCAACCTATTCATCCCATGAAGTAAAACTGGTAATACTTCATATCTAACACCACGGTGTTATCGGTAAATTCAATTACCATTTCACGTTCAAATCTAATTAAAGATTTAACTATCGCCTGGAGCAAAACTGGTGATACTCCATTCTCGATCTTTTCAATCTAATTAAAGATTCATTAAAACTCCACTTAGTTTTAATCTTTAACTGGGTTAAAGAATCAGTGTCATTTAAAACACGGTTCACGATAAACCCCAAAATCACATCACATTTCAATCAGTCCCTAACCGTAAATTAGCAAGCGAGCAATTCCCTAAGTATTGACCCCGAAGGCCGAAACCAACATCAGATCAATACACAGGAAACCATTCAACTTAACTAATCTCCAGTTAGTTTCTGATTTTCTTAAATCCTTTGGGTCTAAGAACAGTATTATTGAAGATACCGTTCACGACAACCCAAAATCACATTCCATTAATTATCAGGTTAAAGAATAAGTGTTATTTAAAACACTGTTCACAATAAACCCAAAAATCAATACCAATTCAATTCCAATTAAATATTATTTAATTGGCACACTTCATTAAATCTAAATAAAAAGATTTAATCTTTTTCTCAACTAGGCTTAAGAACAGTGTTAATGAAGACACCATTCACGACAAACCCAAATCACATTTGATATCATATACAAGGCTTTGAATAGAAAATATACCATCTCATATTCAACATCAAATTCTACGACCATCAAATATCGTATTGGAAATAACGATATATATATCTTTCAAATTCCCATAACAATATATGTATCATCACGAAATCCAACATCGAAATATTCCGAAGACAATTTCGATTCAAATCCATTCCAATTCAATTATTGGAAATTCTGGTTACTTTTAAAACCCTTTTCAAATTCAATTTATTTATTTAAAAATAAATAGAATTATAATTCTAGTTCAAAACTAGTTCATTTCGAAAAAAAAAATATTTTTATCTTTTCAAATATGGAGTTTTTCACCCGAATTCTTCACAAATCATTTCTTATGATTTTACACAAATTATTACTATTTTTAATAATTTTATCAAGGCCCGTACAGTCGATTTCCATCAATGGCCATCGAACTGCACTTACAGCGACCTTTTCCAAATTTGATTTGGACATAATTCCAAATCCAACTGTTAGATTTCAAATTTCTAATATTCGTTAGAAAGCTCTTTTCGATACGAACCCAACGGTTTCGGTTTTAGGAGAATCCGACGGTCGGATCTCCCGCAATATCCATTCGAAGTCAATGGTCGAAATTCACGAACTGCCGCGGCGCGGCGCGTTCTATTCAGGCCATTATATTATATATGTAATATATACTTCGTTGATTTCCTTTTTAAATGTATTTTATAAATCGTTTTAAATTCGTTTTCAAAACGATTTCAACTTCCTTTTCAAATTCAAAACAAAATTGAATTTTCCAAAGATTCACATCTGGTCAATTATGATCGCAACAGGTGTGTTGAATGATGGGAATCCTGAAACGGCCAGACAAGATAGAATGTATGCCAAACATTCTATGGAAATTCGAGAGCTTCAAGAAGCTAATCAAGAAACAAATGCAAAACTGGATGGCATATATGAAGCGATCAACAATTTAACAAGGGATTTCAAGGAGCAAAAATCTCAATCAAAAAGCCCCTACATTTCTCCTCCGCAAAGAAGTAATTCGAAACAATCACCTGAATCATCATTGAACGAGCATCATCGAACAAATTCTGTACCCAATTTCAGAACAAACCAGAATTCTGCCATTGATATATCAAGAAGCTCTGCAGGCATTCTTCCCAGTGCTCCCATAACTTCCTTGATGAATACCCAGACCGCCAATTAACCCAAGCTCCTACAAAACACAATTATTAAACTGGAATTTCCAACTTACAATGGGGAAGGTAATGTCGTTGAATGGATTAGTCAAGTAGAGGATTTATTTCGTTATCATAATATTCATGAAACCAAATGGGTTCCTACCTGTTCTTTCCACTTAAAGGGAGAAGCTCACCTCTGGTATGGCTGGTTAGAGAAAAAGGTTCGAAATTATGACCAGTGGGTCATTTTTAAAGAAGAGCTATTGATACGGTTTGCTACCGAAGATTTGCAATGCACCTATGGTGCCACTTCAAATCTAAAACAAAAGACGACGGTGCATGCTTATCTTACAAAATTCGAGGAGTTACTGTTGGCATAAACAAAAATTAATTAATTATAGTAGTGTCTATTAAAATAAAGAGACATGTCCATTCGTCAAGTGTCATGTCCGTTCAGTGAAGTGCCAAGTCCATTAGACGAAGTGTCATGTCTATTAGTGAAGTGTTGAGTCTTTAAGTCTAAAAGTCTTCATTTAATGGTTATGTCTATTGAAATACTTTGTAAACCACTATATAAATATGGCCATTTTGTTGTATTGAATGTAAGAAAAAGTGAATAAAAAAATTGCAATAAAATACTATCTTCTTCCTCCTACAAAATATCATCTCCTTCCTCCAACAAACTAGTATCATATATTCTCTACTCCATCAAACTGGTATCAAAGCTTCTTCAAAAAACCAACAAATTGGTATCAAAGCCAAAGCCAAAAAAACAAATCCAACAATTGGTATCAGAGCCAAAAGCCACAGAAAGCTAAAAAACTCTAACAAGTGGTATCGGAAGCCTGGTTGAAATATGGCATTTCAATTTCTTTTTCCGTTTGTTCTCACAAAAGAAAACTTTGAAGCGTGGAGTAACAAAAAGAAAGAGGAATTGATCTCTAAAGGATTATGGGAGATCGTTGAAAATGGCTTTGAAGATCCAGAAGATACTAAAGATTTGACGGAGAAAGAAAGAAAATCTATCACAATATTGAGTTGGAATGATCTGCAAGCTCGTATTGTGATGACTGCAAATATCGATGATGAAGCATATGATCATATTATTGGAGAAAATTGCACAAAAGATGCGTGGAATTTATTAAAGGAGATTTATGGTAAGAATGTGGAGGAGAACATACATGAAGATAAAATGAAAGAAGCTATTTCTGAAGTCAAAGCTGAAAAAGCTGAAAGTAGCGTAACTGAGTCCGCAAACGTGCCAAATGACAACGAAGCCAAAGTTCACATTGAAGAGGTTAAGTCAACCAATGATGTGAAAGATAATGCAAACAATATGAAATATGGGGAAGTTGCAAACAAGCCTGAAGAAGAAAAAGATGATGAATCACTACCCAAAATCGATGATGCTGCAAAAGAAAATACCGAAAATGATGTCAAAGATACGGTTAGTAGCATTGCTGATATGGGAAAAGAATCTGAAATAGTGGTTTCAAAATAGACAAACTCTCTTCAGAGCAATACACCCGTAGTTGAGCATAACAAGAACGAAAGGATGGAGTTAAAGCACAAAAATGTTGCAGTTGAACAAAAAAAGAAGAAGGTCATGGTGACTGAAGATGGATCAGTCGAAATAATGAAAGAAGCAAATGATGCTAAAGATACCCAAGAAACAAATGAGAAGGTGGAAACTTTGTTAGGAATTGGAGATAACAAAGCAGCGGTTGTGTTAAATGATGCAGATATTATACTAGTACCTCAAGCTGATACTGAAAAAAATGATTTCATGGATTACTTTTGTCGAACTATAAAGCAGGAACAACATGAAATGGTACAAGAAAAGCCAGCAGGAAGACGAAAAGAGAAAGAAAACTGAAAACACTCCCTCGTTATTTTACCACTACTCTTAAAGTGTCGAAGCCCAAACATAACCAACATAAGAAGAAGACAAAAAAGAAAATTCAAATAATATCCCTATTTTTACCAAAGCATGAAAGATATAAAG
Organism: Allium sativum; assembly: GCA_030737875.1. Taxonomy (NCBI): domain Eukaryota; kingdom Viridiplantae; phylum Streptophyta; class Magnoliopsida; order Asparagales; family Amaryllidaceae; genus Allium; species Allium sativum. Next base: position 882,036,523 of record CM060924.1, read on the forward strand.
TAATCAAAGTCATGAGATGTTCTTAAAAGCATGAAAGATCCGGGAAGGAACACAAACGAGATCGTGTTAAAAAAAATGTCACTACATTAGGCATTCGAAGGAATTTTTGTTTAAGGGAGGCATTCTTGGCGTAAACCAAAATTAATTAATTATAGTAGTGTCTATTAAAATAAAGAGACATGTCCATTCGTCAAGTGTCATGTCCGTTCAGTGAAGTGTCAAGTCCATTAGACGAAGTGTCATGTCTATTGGTGAAATATTGTGCCTTTAAATATAAGAGTCATGTTCATTTAATGGTTATGTCGATTGAAATAGTTTGTAAACCACTATATATATGTTGCCATTTTGTTGTATTGAATGTAAGAAAAAGTGAATAAAAAAAGTGCAATAAAATACTATCTTCTTCCTCCTACAAAATATCATCTCCTTCCTCCAACAAACTAGTATCATATCTTCTCTACTCCATCAAACTGGTATCAAATATTCTTCAAATTACCAACAAATTGGTATCAAAGCCAAAGCCAAAAAAACAAATCCAACAATCGGTATCAGAGCCAAAAGCCACAAAAAGCAAAAAAAATCTAACAGTTACAAGGTCTATGTGACTCTTTACCCGATCAGTTCTTATTAGAAAAATTCATCGACAGTTTAAAAGACAACATCAAATTTTATGTTCTTGCTCTCCATCCTATTGACTTTAGGGAGGCAGTGAATTTAGCTAAAGTCATTGAATGTAAAAAAGCTATTAAAAAGAAAAGCAGGATTAATCAGGTGGCAAAACCTACTTATTCTACTACTAGCAAGGCAAACTCCACTGGAAATTCAAATGCCAAGATAAAAGGCTTAACCCCTCAAGAATTATATGACATGCGCAGTAAAGGACTATGTTTTGGATGCAAAGAAAAATGGCAACCTGGCCATAGATGCAAGAACAAGCAAATTTATGTGATGGAAGGAATAATGCTCCTGCAAGATGATGAAACGGAGTCAGTGGGTACTGAAGCTGTAGAAAATCAAGAAACAACAGTTATTACAAGCAAGCCAAATACTGTTGATACACAGGAAGAAGCATATTCCATCACTCTTTCTGTCATGTACAGTATACCCACACTATATATAATAAGGGTACAAGGACAAATATGTGGCAAGAATGTAACTGTGCTTATAGACTCAGGGTCCACACACAGTTTTATTAATACACTATTGGAAAAAAGGCTACAACTTCCAGTTCAAGAATCATCAAATTATTCGGTCCAAGTTGCAAATAGGGAGAAGGTACAAAGGACAGGTGTTTGCAAAGGAATAACTTTCAACTGCCAAGGATGTACCATGCATATTGATCTACTGTTAATACCACTGGAAGGCTGCCAAGTTGTGCTTGGTGCACAATGGATGTAGGAATTGGGTGATGTATCCTTTAATTTTTCTAATTTACAAATTAAGTTTAATTATTCTGAGCAACATTATATTTGGCAAGGAATTCCAAGGGATAATAAAATAGTGAGGGACAAACATATTACAAAGGAAAATATGCATGGGCAACTATCCCTTGTTATGTACTCCAAACAATTACAAACACTACCTACTCCTATTACCACTATACACCCAGATGTCCAAAGTATATTACAGGGTTATCCCACAGTCACTACAACTGCACCTAGCTTACCCCCATCTCGAGAATCTGATCATAAAATCACATTGCTGCCAAATACCAAACCTGTATGTCTCAGGCATTATAGGCACTCTCATCATATTAAAAATGAACTAGAAAAAATCATCAAAGAATTGTTAGACACGGGGGTTATTAGGCCGAGCACCAGTGAACACTCTTCACCTGTAGTCATGGTAATGAAGAAAGACGGGGCATGGAGAATGTGTATAGACTATCGAGCTCTCAATAGTTACACCATGAAAGCTAAATTTCCCATACCCCTAATTGATGACTTGTTAGATGAATTACATGGTTCTAAATATTTGACTAAATTGGATTTACGTTATCATCAAATCAGGATGCACCCTGATGATATTCATAAAACATCTTTTAGGACACACGAGGGTCATTATGAGTTCATTGTAATGCCCTTTGGACTCTCTAATGCACCCTTGACTTTTCAAGCATTAATGAACACTATTTTTAAACCTTACTTGAGGAAATTTATACTTGTATTTTTTGATGACATTCTAATTTTTAGCCAGACTTTGTCTGAGCACATGCTACATTTAGATACAACATTGCAGGTGTTAAAAAGAAATCAATTAATTATCAAACTATCCAAGTGTTCTTTTGCCGTGGACAAGGTCACCTACTTGGGGCATATTATTTCAGAGGAGGGTATTGCTGTAGATCGTGACAAGATATAGGCAATTAAGGAATGGCCACAACCCTATGCCATCAAGGCACTCAGAGGATTTCTTGGCCTAACAGGGTACTACAAAAAATTTATCAAAAATTATGGAAGCATTGCTAAGCCTATGACAGAGCTACTCAAGAAAAATGCCTTCCATTGGAATGATATGGCTACAGAAGCTTTCGGGAAGCTTAAACAATGTTTGCTGGAACCCCCAATTTTATGCATGCCTAACTTTGACAAAGATTTTGTTGTGGAATGTGATGCTAGTGGGGTAGGGATATGTGCAGTACTCACACAAGGAGGTAAACCTATTGCTTATCTTAGCCAAGCCCTTAGTGGGAAAAATTTATTGCTTTCAACATATGAAAAGGAACTACTGGCTTTGATCTTGGCTACAAAAAAGTGGTCACAATATTTGTTGGGTAAAAGATTTATTATAAAAACCAATCATCAGAGTTTAAAACATCTCCTAACTCAAAGGTTGACTAATGGAATCCAAGGTCGTTGGTTAGCCAAGCTTCATGGCTTTGATTATAAAGTGGAATATAAAAAGGGAAAATAAAATATTGTAGCTCATAAATTATCACGTGTACTTGAAGAAACAACCCATAGTGTCAAAAGCAAACAGTGTAAAGCTATGTCTACAGTAGAGAACCCATGGCTACCTGAATTAAAGAAATTGATGTCTCAATCAAACAAGTACACAAGGAAAATTCTTAAAATACAAGAGAAGCTGCTGCCATTTATGAAGTACACAGTGGTTGATGGGCTTATTTTTTATAAAAATAAGATATATATTGATTCACAGTGCAAGGAAGTTGTTAATACTGTACTCCAAGAATACCATTCTTCCCCTTTAGGAGGTTATGCAGGCATGAAGAAGACAAAGCATCGACTCAAACAAGTTTTTTATTGGAAGGGTATGAAATCAGACGTGGAGAAATTTGTAAAAGAATGTGATGTGTGCCAAAGAAATAAAAGTGAAAATATACCTGTTCCTGGTCTGTTGAATCCCTTGCCCATTCCTGTAGCAATTTGGATAGACATTTCAATGGATTTTGTCACTGGTTTGCCGAGAAGCCAAAGATACAATGCAATATTCGTGGTGGTTGACAGACTCACTAAATATTCACATTTTTTTCCCGCTACAAAACCCATATACTACTAAATACGTGGCGCAAGTCTTCTTTGAAGGAGTGTTCAAACTGCATGGACTACCTAAAAGCAACACCAGCGACCGAGATGCTATCTTCACAAGTCTTTTCTGGCAAGAGCCCTTCAAGCTTCAAGGGTGCATACTGAACTTAAGTTCAACTTACCATCCACAAACGGAAGGTCAAACAGAGGCCGTCAGTAAAACTCTCGAAGGCTATTTGCGGTGTTTTGTATGCCACAAACCAAACGAGTGGTCTAAATGGTTACCATTAGCATAATACTGGTATAACACCAGTTGGCATAGTTCAACCAATGTTACCCCTTCTATGTTGTGTATGGGGTAAGCCCTCCTTCACTATTATCATACCTACCGCATACTACCAAGGTGCCACAAGTCGAGCAGGAATTATTTTCTAGAGACATTGCGATTCAGTTGTTAAAAGATAGTCTGAAATTAGCTCAGGAAAGAGCTAAGAATTTTGCAGATTTACACCGAACTGAGAGGGTATTTGAAGTGGGTGATTGGGTTTATTTGAAGCTACAACCTTATCATCAAATTACAGTAAGTAATCTTAAGACAACGAAGCTCTCACCAAGGTTTTATGGGCCATACCGGATCATCCAAAAGATAGGCAGTGTGGCCTACAAACTTGAACTCCCTCCTGGATCAAGAATCTGTCCTGCTTTCCACGTGTTCCAGCTTAAGAAGAGGCATGGACATGGAGTAGTAATACAGCAGAATGTACCTTCGTACACTGAAGAGCTAATTGATGAACCAGAGTTAATTTTGGACCGTAGAATAACTCCTAGAAACAACCGTGCAATTACTCAAGTCTTGATAAAGTGGAAGAAAAAAGCCGAAAGCGAGGCTATGTGGGAGGATTACTGGGAATTGGTTAAGAGGTTCCCTACCTTTGACCTTGAGACAAGGTCAAATTTTGAAGGGAGAGGGAGTGTTAGTGCTTCAAAATTTCATCGAACACAATATCAGCATTAGGGATACAGAGCCCCAATTAAACAAACACTTCACTGGACAATGCTAAATTGATGATTGTCGATGAGCCAAAGGCTGATGAAAGCAAACAAACACTTGAAGCAGATAGCCTTGGAACCTACCCCGGATTGATGACAGGAAGAGGCAGTGTAGACACGTAGATTACATGTAATCTTGCACATCTCAATGTGCACGCTTTATTAGCTGCAGTATATTATTCAATATGGTCTCCTGTAATTCATTAAGGCATGTTAAATTGAGAATTGATCACGTGCACTAAATTGCCTATAAATATGGCGGCTGGTCATTGTATATGTATGTTGAAAACATTTGATAATCTCTCAATAAAATCTTTTTCTCCTGCTCTTCTAATATCTGTGTTTCTGCCATCAATTCTTGTATCCCTGTCTTCTATATTCTCTCTTAAACCCTCGTCTAACTGTTCTGTTTTCCTCTCCTGCAACCATTCATCTGTTACTCAACCCCATTTCTTCATTCTTTAACCCCACAAACTCCTCTACAGTGTGTTCATGATCACTAGAAGCAAGATGAAAGAAAAGAACCCTGACACGGAACTTGTGCTCTCGATCAATTTCATTATTTTGTACAAGTGGGTTTAATTTCAGTTGCACATGATCTGTGTTTTGTGTCTAGCGATGAAGCAGTTGGGACAATTTATGTTGGTAGTTATGGATCATTGATCTATGAAGGATGGAAGGAGGTGTGATGGTGAACGATGGGGTCGGTCATCACTAGTAGAGTGTAACGATCCCCGCATTCTACGCATTGGGGTCATTTCTCTTGTTCATGATTTTTGTCGAATTTCTAAATGACCGTTTTGCCCCTGACGAATCTTGTTTTGCCTATAACTTTTGATTGGTAAGGATTTTTGATCTAAAACCACTTCCATTGGATTCAGATGATGGTTTCCCATTCCGTAGAGTGGTCATATCAATCAAACGGACTTACTGTTTGGGAGATATGGCTGAAATAAGGTTTGAAGATGGAAAAAACAGAATAGTTGGGCTTAACAGGGTGATTAGCAGCTAGACCCATAACCCATTTCAGGATTAGGGTTATGAGAGTGTTGAAAGTAGTTAGAGAATGATTCCTTTTCATTTTCCTAGCCGCCACAAACCTTCCTCTAACCCAAGTAATGGCTTCCATCTTGTAAATCACTCCCTAACTACCTTTATATCACTAATTAAGCAAAACTACATCAAATCAAGACGGATTAGCATCAAATCAGAGATAGAGCTGCTGCTACATAGAGGAATTCGATCCAAATCAGTGGAGGTTTTAGATCTATAATTTATTTATGGCTAAGGTGAGTGATTTGCAAGTTTATTCACTAATTATGTCTAATTAGGGGTGATTAGTGGTAATTAGCCAAATTATACATCTAAAAATTCTTGAAAAATATGTGAAAATTCTAAAATAATATTTTATGTCTCTGATATAAATTTTGGTTAATTTGGATTAAGTTTGGTAATCCTATTGTTAGATATGGTTAAACATGGTTCGGGGGAAATCATGGTTTTGGGTATGTTTGATCTAAAATAGCCTATGTAATTGATGTTTTTGTATTTTTGATTGATTCTATGTGTTGCTACTACTGTTTGGTATGCTTTGTGATTGCATAGGAAAGTTAAAATGGCCGAAACCGCCGTCGTATGGGGTAAATAGCTTATTGTAGGAAGTGCAGGAAAATGGACCGGATCGCCCCCTCCACTCGTGAAGCACCCCGACGAACCGATCCCGGCTCACACTCGAGCCTCACAAGTCGCCTCCTAGAACCGTGAATAGATGGCCACCACGAACGGAGGACCATGTCCCATTCGAGCAAGTCACAAACCGAAAGCCATCACGAACGGGAGTTATCCACGAACGAGTACACCCACGAACTAAAGCCAGGGTCACGAACCGAAGCTGACCTCGAGCCGCGAGTCGGCTTCCCAAGAGCCGAATGGGACCCAAGAACCATGCATATCCGAACCAAAATCGCTGAACCGAATGGAAGCTTGATCTTCGAACCGAACTGGAGGAGACCCAAAAACCTGAGATGCAAAGGAAGTCCAAATGGGAAGTTATTTCTCAGGATCTAGACGGGAACCAACGAGTTAACTTCATGAGTTAGGCTTTGATGTGGGATGTGTGCAAACGGGTTATCGATATCCATAACTCTGGTTTACTATTGAGAGAGAGGGCATTGACTATGGACCAGTGCAGTGGGGCCAGAGGTTGTATGGAGTCGGACTCCATCAGGGTCCCAAAGGGAAAAGTGGTCGTAGTGATAGTTGTACGGAGTTGGACTCCGTCATGGCCGCAATAATTCTGCTGATCAAAGCAGTGGATATCGTATGCTTTACGCACCGAGTGAGAGATATTAAGATGATTGCTATGTTTGATGTTTGCTATCACCATGTGTAACAGCCCTGATTTTTGGGGTTAATTTTAAAATTTTATTTTAAGAAATTTTAATGAATGAATATATTTAAAATTATTTATTTTAAATAATAACGATGAAAAACTTATTTTATTTCGAGCGCGAACTTGAAATTTATATTAAATCCATTCCGAGCCTGAAAACGGCGCGGTAATTTCAGATTTGAAATTCCAACTTTGAAAAATTAAATAAAATATAAATCGGAATTGGACGAAACAAGAAACGCTAGGACCGTATTGAAAATATCTTTCCAAAGAGTTTCAGAAATTAAGATTCCAGTTTATAAATTGTAAGTTATGAGAAAATTAAATTTTCAGAAAAACGCTATAGAATTCGTATATATTATATATGGCCCGAAACGTAAATTTTTTGCAGAATAAGGAATTAGGACCCGAAACCATCTCCATTGGTTTCAGAATGTTGTTTACATATAAAAATGACTATAAGAACTTATATTTTTGAGTTTCGGAAAAATTCCACTATTTTTGGTATTTTTAAATATTAAAAATATACGCCTGAAAAATGGAATTTTTGCAAACGAACTCCGAATTCGACGAGACCAGTTTCTATGGATTCGGAATATTAAAATAAGGTTAAATTCTAAAATTTATAATTTTTGGAATTATTTTGTGGCCGGTATAATTTTTACAGTGAAAAATAGCATATTTTCAGACTTCGGAAATTCATAATAAATTCATACGGACTCGGAAAATTACGAAATCAGGTTCGTTGGATTCGTAATGACCTCAAATAATTATGTTTAAAATTTTATTAATTTTGAAATCAGCATGTATTTATAAGAATTTTTGAATTGAAGAAAACAGTTGAAAATTTAGTAATTGGACACGTAATGATATTTGGGCCCAAATCAAAATTAGACCCATAGTATATATTATCTTTTTCCTCAGAATTTAGGGCTGAAATTCGAAATTCACAGCAGCCACTTCTCTTTTCCATCATTTTTCTCAATTTCCATGGCGGCTCTCTCTTCCTCTAAAATTTGTCGAAAATAAAATCTCTTCAAACCATAGCAAATTATATGTCCACTCGAAGGTCTCGACGATACGAAGCTAATGGTGTCGTCGGTTTTGTCAAACAGCGCTCGGATTCGCCGGAATCTCGTCTTAAAGCTCGCTGTTTTCGAAATTCAGAAGCTCAAAACGTAAATCAAGAAATTCCCGTGAATCGAGGAAGAATTAGACGAAGTCACGAACACGGAAGTTCTTCGTCTACGTGAGGTGGAGGTGCTCGCCAAATTTCAGGCAGTTTGGAGGTGTGAGGCGGCCTGTGGGACCCGCGAGGCGAAATCGTTCGTAGGCGATTTCCCGATGATCGGAGAAGCAGCGGCAAATGGCGGTCAAAGTTATGCGGTGAATAGTGTTTCGCGGTCAATGGGCTGAGGGTATTTTCTATTTTATTTTTAATTTATTTAATTAATTTCCAGAACTTTAAAATTGCATAACTCACTCATACGAAGTCGAAAATCGACGATTTCAGGTGCGTTGGGATCGTGGCGACGAGATGGACGCGGGGACACTAATTTTGTCCAATTCTGAGACAGTGAAATTTTTAGGTATTTTCACGAATATTAATTAATTATTTAATTATGTTCAACTTTAATAAATCATAACTCTCTCGTACGAGGTCCGATTGACGAACCGTAAATTGCGTTGGACTCGTCTTTCCGAGCTCTTCGCGATGGCGCAGACCAGAGCTGAATCCGAGACCGTCAAATTTTCAGCAAAAATCAAAGTGAGAATTCTATTTTTAAAATAAAATTATTTATTTATTTAATTCACTGCAAAATCTATATTCATATCATATGAAATTCATGTTGTTGCTGCATGTATGATTATTTCCATGTTGATTGCTTGTGATGATTGTGCGTATTTATGTTGACATGATTTTGTGTGCACGACGAAGACAAACATTTTAGTTAATATATAAAATGTATAATATTCATGTTTGTAAAAGAAAAATTTGTGCAAACCATAAAAATCATATATTTATATTGTGTATATATATAACGGAGATGTTACATGTTAGAAAGGGAATTTATATATTGTGAAAAAAAAAAGTATTCTTTGTTTATCATGTTGGAATTTTCATTTTATGAATTACCCACATAAAATATTCATTTTTATGTTATGTTGAATTAGAACCGTCAACATAAGTATGTTCATTTGGTTAATAACATTATGCTAACATAAGAACATCGCTTGTGTTAATAATGTTATGTTAATATAAAAACTGTCATTGTATTAAAATGAACAAAATGGATGTGTCATTTATGTTGTATATAAAATTGACAAAATAAACATGTCATTTATTTAGTAAATTACACATGCCATTTTCATAAGGAATGTTAATATTAGATTAAAACAGACACTTTTCTCAATATAATTAAGTAGCGACAAAAATCACTTTTGTCAATATAATTAAGTAGCGATGAAATCACTTTTGTCAATATAATTGAAGTAGCGATGAAATCACTTTTGTCAATATATTGAAGTAGCGACAAAAATCATATTTTTGTAAATGTAGAAGAAAGATTAAAATAACAAAAGATTCATTTTGACAATTGAAGAAGAATGACAATAGAAATTTCATTTTTATTTAATGTAATAAAAGAAAATACTTTTATTTTGTTAATGACATAGCATTGCATATGAATGGTATATATTTATTTTGTTAATGACATAGCATTGCATATGAATGGTATATATTTATTTTGTTAATGACATAGCATTGCATATGAATGGTATATATTTATTTTGTTAATGACATAGCATTGCATATGAATGATATATATTTATTTTGTAAATGACATAGCATTGCATATGAATGATATATATTTATTTTGTTAATGACATAGCATTGCATATGAATGATATATATTTATTTTGTTAATGACATAGCATTGCATATGAATGATATATATTTATTTTGTTAACGTTGCATAGCATTGCATATGAAATGAAATATACTTATTTTGGTTAATGTAAAGAGTATGACAACTTCAATTTTTGTTAAGGTAAAGAATAGCGACAAATTCCTTTTTATATGTAAAGAGAGAGATGAAATAAGCTTGCGTATACATTAATTCACTTTTATATGTAATGAGAAAAATGAAGTAAAATTTGTTTACATATACATTCAGTTTATATGTCAATTGTAATGGAAGGTTTGTTAACATGTACATTCATAGTTGTATATGTCATTGGAAAAAGAGAGATTATTTTTATATGGATAGAATAAAAGAAAGATTCATTTTTATAAAAATAGATAAAAAGAATGGCAAAACATTCATTTTGTCAAATATAAAAGAAAGATAGAAAATATAAGGATGACAAGATACTCATTTGTCAAGAGTAAGAAATATGCATTTTGATCAAACGAAAAAGGATGACAAAATATTCATGTGTTAAAAATTAAGTTGACATTGTTTTGTACTGACAAGTTTTGTTAAAGGAAATTACATTTCATGTGATCAAAATAAAAAGAAATGAGAATTACATTTTTTTTTTATGTAATTATATGATTGGAATGTCACTTATATTAGAAGTGTTAAACTAGATAAACATGTCCCTTTTGTTTAAAAGAGGTTATTTAGGATAAGAAGGACATTTTATTAATTAAAATTACACTTTTATTTGAAACTATGATATGAAATGTGGTAAGCGAATAAAATTTACACTTTTATATATGTAACTATAAATGAGGATTTGCACTGTAAATTAGAATTACATTCTTATTATGTAATTAAGGTATGATATTATATTTTATATTAAAAATTATATTTGCATGACGTCACCTAAGAAGGAAATTTGCATTGCCAATATAAAATAGCAAAAATCATTTTTTTTGGTTTGCATTGAAAGAGATAAGAAATATATTCGTTCGTATAGAAATGAAGTTAACACCAAAATATATTTCGTTTTGGCTAGGAATTGAAATGACACAAAAATACTCATTTTTTGTTAAATTATGAAGGACGTACAAAAATATTCATTTTTGGTTGTAATTGGAATGATACACAAAATACATTTTTGTGTGTAGGATATGTATGGAAATTGAAGAACATCAATAAAAGAAACCATTGTTTGGTGTGATGAGTTATTGCATATAAATAAGAAGATTGGTTGTTAGGAAAATATAGTAAGATGAAATGGATGGAGGAATTATATATATAATTATATATATAAAAATTTAAAATCAAACGATATGAAATGATTTCCAACTTATATATACACGAGAATTGTTTGGGAAGCCCGAGTTTATCTCATTCCAAACAATTTAAACGACGTTTAAAAATTGAAGATTTAAAGACGACCATAGAAGACCGACGGTCTTCACATCGAATGGACGACGACTGCTGATGCCCATGATTGGAGTAGCTACCTTGAAGGGGCTACAGTGGTTGCCGTCCGGACGTAGTGTTGATTTGTACGGATTTGACTTTCGCTCAGACCCAGAGCATAAGTTTTAAATGGATTGTGTGTCTGACGTTGTACTCCGTTAATATCATGTTATTGATTTTCTGTCTATATATAAATGATTGGTGGTGAAGAATTTATTCTTTACTTAACACCCGTTTATATATTGATGGACGATCAATGGCACGGTATGGATTGACAATGTGGCACGCTAAGATGAAGATGATCAAGGCTTTGTTGAAAAGCAGGCCTTGTGGTTATGACGTAACTTCGCGAGCCTCACAAACCGGTAGAGTCTAAAACGGGCGAAGGGAACGCAGGGAGAGCAGCACGTTTCTTTCTAGCTAGAAGTGGTGTTTGGGTTTTATCACGGCCTGACATTTTACTTATGTGGATGATGGAATGAGGCGCGCCTCGGATAGGTCCTATAGGACCGGGAAACGTGTGCTTAGGAATTGCCAATCCTCTAAGCTGTATTTGAGGACCGGCCCTGCCATTTCCAAGGGTTAACTGCGGGTAATCCTGGGACATTAGCTAGAGTGTCTCGAATCGGTAAGGAGCTCCGCCCTAGCCTTGACTCAGATGGAAATCCAAATTCCAAATACGACCCTTGCGGTTTTGATTGTATTACTAGTACGGAGGCATAATATATGGTACCTATGCTTCCTAGGATTGATATTATGATTGAAATGTTTTATTAAAACATATACACACTAATAATAATATCGTTTTTACGTATTTATCATCTTTTAATCACCATAAGGTAAAACTCTATCCTCTGGTGTGTGTTGCATTGTGTGATGGGACCTGAGTCTTATGGTGGTTTCATTTTTCTAAAAAGCATTGCGTTATTTGACGATTTACTTTACTGTTATGCACAGCAATCCATTGGAGTAAACCCGTTCCGCGTTAGCGGCGTGGTCCTTGGATTTGCCTTACTATTAGTTATATTAGTTAAGAATTCTCACACCAGTCCCACGACTGACCCGTTGTTTGTTTCCACCTTTGCAAACTCGGGTGCCCTCTTTTCCACACGGGCAGTCGAGTAGTTTGTCTACAGGTTTATCTCTTGAGCAGGATACTGGATTGAAGCATAAAGCTGTGTCCAGAATATAGAAAAGACTTCCGCTGTATTAGTTTTGTTCAGCTGCAATGTATTATAAATTAAATGTAAAATTTATCTTCCGCTGCAATTATTTTTATTCGATGTACTCTGATATTCTGTACTCTGATGTAAACATTTTGTACTGTTTATAAAAGTCTGCTGTTTTGTTCTGATGATTGTTGTATTCCCAAAGTTAAAGTATTCGGGATTTGAACGGTCTTGGTCGATTTTACGATCGATCGGGTCGGGCAAAGCCCGGGTCTTTACACCGTGACACACACTCCCATTTTTATACCATATGTTAGTGTTACCTTAGAGTATTGCATATCTTGCTATTCTAACTCTTTAGTTGCAGGTCCAGGTCAGGTATGATTATTTATACATGTTATTGCTTTATTTTGCTGCTATCGCTCATACCAGACTTTTGTATGACCCAGAGTTTTATGTCTCTTCTTATTACTCTGGGTGCTCCTAAACGTGCAGACTAGAGATAGGTTATGTGGTTAAGCACGAGTAGCTGTTCGGAGACGAGCAGGAGGCTTCGACGTACTATTTACATATATGCTCCCTTTGTTGCTGCTGGTCACTTCTTTGAGCATTAGTAATGTACCTTTTCTATTTTTCTTTAGAGACAGTATTTTGAAGTTGTAATAATGGTTTGAATCATAAGCTGTATTTTGGATTGCTGCTATGATGGTTTAGTTTTCAGTTTATGCACTATCTCGCCTGTTTTATGTCAAGTTATGTTATTATTATATTTTATTCCATACGCTGTGAGATATACTTCAGGTTCTTGATGACTCGTTCCTTTCTTTTGACGACCGTCCCGTGCTACTTGGACATTGGCACATCGCATTTCGGGGGAAATGTCGGCTGGTGCGGGGCGGGCCGTCACACTTTGTATCAGAGGCTAGATTGTGTAACCTAGTGGAAGACATCACGGAGAGATGGTATACGTATATGAGAGCGCGTATTTGTGATATTTTGGTTTTCAAAAAGTTATATATATATATACATACTATTAGTATATCTAAGGATGAAGTCGCACTACACTGGCACTACTAAGGAGATGGTTAATCGTTTTCTCTTTACAGAATGGACGATGAGCCGAAATACGAGGAGTACGGGTTCAGGGGCCAACAATGGGAATGTCCCTGATATAAGGACAATGTTTACTACCTTCATGCGAGAGATTCTTTGGGATGCTCAGGGAGGAGTTCCTAATGCTGCTAATGGTGGTGATGCAGCCACTACACCATATCAGCAAATTTGGAACACAGGGATGCGGATATACAGTTCGGCTATAAGCCGTATCAAATTTGATAGTGCTCAAATCCGTATCAAACTACATTTTGCAATCCGCACCACCCCTAACACCCTTGATCTGACCGTCCATCGACGAAGCCCCGGATCAGTTTATTTGATACGGCTTTGGGTCGTATGAAATGCATATCAAATTTTTCCCTCCATACCTCCATTCTGACACACTCGAGTTTTGCCACACAAAACTTTCGGCCAAATTATCCCTCTTATTATTTTGCAATGGCGACCACTGAATACCCAAATTAGGGTTTTGGTACTCGACCGATTTCCTTTGTCAATAAGCCATCCACCGCAGTCCATGAGTTATCGTCAGCTCGCGCTGCCTTCAACTGACCGGCGAAACCTTAGTACACCGCTGTCCATCCTTCTCGTTGCCGCTGAAGGTGAGTACTAGATCGCGATTAAATTTAAATATGAATTGGGTTTAATCTGAATTCAAATTGGGTTTAATTTGAATTTCCATGCCTTAGTTCAAAAATATGAATGATAGATAGTTGCCTGTGCTTGTCTACCTAGAATTCATGCTGCTATTGTGTTTAAATTGGGTATGATCCACAGTTTTATAGTGCGGAAATGTATTTTCTATCATTTACTTGTGTTGTATTTGTCTACCTTGAATTCAGACAATTCTACTTGTGCTGCCCTACTCATTTCTGTGTACTATTGCACCATGTACACTGATCCTTACTGATATGAAGTTGAAGCTTTGACTAAAGGAGAGATTCTTATTGGAAAAGGATTGAATCAAGAAACAAATTTATAACGACTTGGTGGCACTCGATGGGGATCACACTATGGTACACTTATTAGACTTATTACTATGTTCACTTCTGTGCGTGAAGTGTTAGAAATTATTGTGGATGACGGTATTAGTTCAGAACAAAAGGTCGATGCACAAGTTTTGTTAGACATAATGCACTCATATGACTTTGTGTTTACCATGCACTTGATGAAAAATATCTTAGGAATAACTAATGACTTGTCATTAACATTGCAAAAAAAGATCAAGAGATTGAAAATGCGTTGAATTTAGTAAAAATATAAAAAATGTGCCTACAAGACATGAGATGTAATGATGTGAAGTGAGAATCTTTGTTAGTGGAAGTGTCATTATTTTGTTCTTTGAATGGAATTGTTGTACCTAACATGGATGATGAGTATGTAGCTCGTAAATGTTCAAGACGGGAAGCTGAAAAAAATTACAAATTTACATCACATACGAGTTGACGTTTGCAACACCGTCGTAGATTTGCAACTTTCGGAACTAAACAATCGGTTACAAAGAAAAATAGCGAGTTGTTTTTGTGTATGGGAAGTCTTAATCCAGTCAATTCATTTTCTGCTTTCAACATTGCAAAGTTGCTTAAATTTGCTCGATTTTATCCAAAAGATTTTTTCTATGTATGATATTGTGGTACTTGAGAATCAACTTGAAACTTATGCTATGGATATACGTTTGGATGATGAGTTTTTGGCGATTAAAGACATAACTACTCTTGCAAAGAAAATGGTTGAAAGAAAAAGACATATAATTTACCCATTTGTGTACAAACTCATTGTCTTGGCATTGACTTTACCTGTAGGAACTGCAACTGTTGAAAGAGCTTTCTCTGCTAAGAAAATTATCAAGAATTGATTGCGTAGTAGTATGGAAGACGATTGGCTTAACGCTTGTTTGGTTACATATATTGAGAAGGACATTTTCAAAGAAATTGACAATGAAGCCATTATGCAAAGATTTCAATCTATGAAATCTCGACGGGAATAATTGTGTAGATGAAAAATTATATGAAGTAACTTTTTGGTTTTTGGTATGAAAAAATGAAACATATTTTTGTATATCAATATATAACTTTTTTATGGATGATTTTTATTGCCCCTACTCATATATTTTCCTATATTTGCCCCTAAATGTTATAACATGTGTGTGCAGCAGCCTCCGTCATTTGGATGAAGCTAATAAACATGGATTTAGTTGTCGGTTTTCTCTACTTTGAGTTTTAGTTGCTGGCTTTTGGATGAAGCTAATAAGCTTGGTTCTGCCAGTGGTTCTTGTTTGGTTTGAGATTACCTTGGTTGTGTTCCTGATGGAATGCAATGTTGCTTGGCTGGTTTATGATCTTTTGTCTATTTTGGAGGATGTTCATCTTGAAGGAAGCATTGATTCAACAGGTGGTTGCATTTTAATGTATCTTCTTTAATGTAATGAAACAGCGTGTATCTTATTTATTGTAATGTAATCAAATAGCATGTATCATTATATATTGTAATGTAATGAAATATTTCATAAAAAAATTTCGTTTACTGTTACAATTGTGAATTAATATATCCTGTGTTATATATGCTTTGTGTTACAAATAATATGTACTGCAGTTTCTGCTTATATATATATATATATATGTATATGTATATACATGTATAAGATACGGTTTATAGCCGTATCTGCTTATGCTTTAGATATGGCCAATAGTCGTATGTTATCACATTGGGATACGGTTCTAAGCCGTATCTAAAAATTTAACATGCCATTTTTTGATACGGCTTTTTGTCGTGCCTACATGCTTTAGATACGGCTAAAAACATAGCCTAATTAGCATATATTGTGTAGTGAGCAGTGCAGGCACCTAGGGCCGATTTGCCAAGCTTAGCAAGGATTATACTAATCTTGGTGGAAAGTCGTTCCACGGAACGAAATCGACTAAGGAGGTTCAGGATTGGCTTGATAGTTGTGAGCGCGTCTTCGAGGATTTGGGGATCGATGATGCAATGAAGAGAAAGCTAGCGTCGTGTCAACTTCAAGGACGGGCAATGAATTGGTGGAATGCTATTAAAGCGGCTGCTCCCGAGGATCAAGTTACTTGGAATCATTTTAAGAATCGCTTCAGTGACAAGTTTATTCCAGCTGCTCAGAAATCAGAACTATTTCGGAAATTTTTAGAGCCTAAGCAGAATAGTAGGGCAGTCTCGAAATATACCGTTGAATTCGATACCTTATCGAAATATAGATTATCTCTTATCGATACTGCTGAGAAGAAGAACAAGAGGTTCGTAACTGGCCTAAATGAGTACTTGGGGGAAAGACTCATAAACCATATCAATGAGACATTCAAATTTATTGTGGGAAAGGCGTTGAGATCCGAGCCTTTACCCTAAGTCGAAGACCGAGGTTGCTATTGCATCTGCAGGAGAGCCAAAACTGCAAGCAAGCAGTGAAGGCAAGAAGAATTCTTAGAACAAGATGAAACAGAACCAAACCAAGGATGGTCAGAAAAAGAAAGATTAGAAAGATGTCAAGTGTTATAGCAGTGGCAAGAAGGTCCACTATGCCAGAGATTGTCGAGCAAAGACAACGGACAGGAAGTGCTTCAATTGCGGCAAAGTGGTACATCATAAGGATAAATGTCCCAAACCTCCTAAGGAGAAGCAGATCGTGAAAGCATATGCTATCAACGTTGTTCCTTCTTCGCCGAATGCCTCAACTGTGATGGAGAAATGAAAAGATGTTGTTATTCAAGGTATGCTTTCTATTTATGATGTTCCTGTTCGAGTATTTTTTGATACCGGGGCTTTCCATTCCTTCGTACCTTGTGACCTGGTAGATAGGTTGGAATTAGAACCCGAGATTGTCGATAGACCTTTAGTTGTAACGAACCCAATCGGTGGTTCGACCAGCCTTAGTATGATTTGTTGTAATTTGGTCTTATCGAGTCATGGATGTATGTTTGCTTGTGATTGCTTTTTTTGGGCTTTACTGGGTTTGGCATTATTTTCGGAGTCGATTGGCTCCAAAGGTATGAGGTGGTGGTAGACTGTGAGGGGTCTTCGGTGACCATTAGAGTGGATGATGGGCAGAAGGTGGTATTGGGTAGCCTACCTAGTGATGGGGTGATGGCTAGATTTCTAAATTCCCTCGACATCCCGCATGATGAGTTCTCAGATGTGTCTATTGTTGGCGAGTATCCGGACATCTTCGGGGAAGTGACCAGATTTCCACCACACCGAGAGATTGAGTTTCGAATTGATTTAGTGAAAGATTCCAGACCTATAGTGATGCTACTTCGTCGTATGGCACCAAGGGAGCAGCGAGAGCTCGAGGTGCAAGTAGGCGATCTTTCGAAGAAGGGATTTATCCGAAGAAGTGTTTCCGAGTAGGGAGCACCAGTTGTATTTTCTACCAAGGTCTATGGTTCCCTTCGCTTATATGTGGACTACCGCGAGTTGAACAAGGTGACTAGAAAGAATAAGTATCCTCTTCCATGGATAGACGATTTATTTGATCAGTTAAATGGAGTGAGAGTGTTCTCCCAGTTGGATCTCGTGACAGGTTTTCATCAGCTTCGAGTAGCAGTTGAGAGTATACCTAAAACGACATTTCGGACGTCGTCTGGATTTTATGAGTGGTTGGTCATGCCATTTGGGTTGATCAATGCACCCGCATATTTTGTGCATCTTATGAGTAGGGTTTTCAGGGATCAATTAAATAAGTTTGTTCTTGTGTTTGTTGATGATATCTTGATTTACTTGAGGACAGAGGAAGAACACAAGGAACATTTGAGGACAGTGATGGAGGTGTTGAGGAAACACCAATTGAAAGTGAAATTTTCTAAGCGTCAATTCTGGAGGAGGGAAGTGAGGTTCTTGGGCCGTATTGTTTCAAAGAATGGTATTGTCGTGGACCCTGCAAAGGTGGTTACGGTGCAAGATTGGTCTACGCCCAAGAATTCAACGGACGTGAGAAGTTTCTTGGGGCTAACTGGATATTATCGTAAGTTTATCCAAGATTTCTCCAAGATAGGGACACCATTAACTCAGTTGACCAAGAAGAAATAAGCTTTAGTTTGGGACGAAAGGTATGAAAATGCATTTAAGAGCCTAAAGGAGAAGTTAATGTGTGCACCAGTGTTAGTTGTTCCTAAAGGGAATGAAAAGAAGACGGTATACACGGATGCCAGTGGTACCAGACTAGGTGCTGTACTGGTGCAAGGAGGTAGGGTTATAGCTTATGCAAGTCGACAACTGAAACTGCATGAGAAAAGGTATCCTACCCATGATTTGGAATTGGCAGCAATCGTGTTCGCGGTGAAGATGTGGAGACACTATCTCTTGGGAGAAAGATTTGAATTGTTTACCGATCATAAGTCTTTAAAGTGTCTTTTCTCTCAGAAGGATTTAAATCTTCGTCAGTAGAGATGGTTGGAGTTCTTGGCTTCATATGATTTCAATATCGCATACACACCCGGGAAAGGCAATGTGGTAGCTGATGCATTGAGTAGGAGACATGCCAATTTGGGGCTTATGTTTCTGGAATGGAAGTAATTGAAGTATATCGCAGGATAAGATTTCAGACCTAAGTGAAAATTAGATCCGGAGATGTTAGCAAGTTTGACGATTGGACTGAATTTGATTGAGTGGATCGGTTCCAGTCAAAGGGATGATCCTAACCTACTAGAAATCATCTCCAAGGTAGAGATGGGTATCGACAATGAGAAGATGAACAAGTATGGAATTGATAGAGATGGATGGCTTCGAAAAAATGAGAGGCTGGTTGTACCCAACGTAAATGGATTGAGATATGAAGTGCTCAGAGAGTGTCATCACTCGAAACTGACTATACATCCCGGTGGTAACAAAACGTATCGGTACATGAAGCAGACCTACTATTGGGAAGGGATGAAGAGAGTTGTTGTGAAGTTTATATCCAAGTGCATGAATTGCCAGTTAGTTAAAGCCGAGCAAAAGAAGCCTAGTGGTCTATTACAACCGTTAGAAATTCCCGAATGGAAATGGGAACAAGTCTCAATGGATTTCATTGATGGTTTACCAAGGACTAGATCGGGTCATGATAGTATTTAGGTGATTGTGGATCGATTGACCAAAAGTGCAAGATTTATACCGATCAAGTCGAATAGAATGGCAACTAAGTTAGTGGAACTGTATATGAAGTGGGTAGTGAGATTTCATGGAGTACCTAAAGGTATTGTGAGTGACCGAGATCTGTTATTTACTAATGGGTTTTGGAAGAGCTTACAATAGGCTTTAGGGTCAGAATTCGTCTTAGTACCGCGTACCATCCTCAAACCGATGGTCAAACAGAGAGGGTGAATCGTGTATTAGAGGATCTCTTAAGAGCTTGTATATTGGATCTTGGGGTTTCATGGGATGACCATTTGGATCTGGTTGATTTCGCATATAATAATAGTTATCAGTCCAGTATTAGTATGGCTCCATTTGAATCTTTGTACGGGAGACCGTGCAACTCACCAACATGTTGGAAACTGGTGAGCAATTTGTGCTTGGGCCAGATGGGCAGAAGAGTTATGTTGATAAAAGGTGAAGAGATTTGAAATTCTCTGTTGGCGACTTGGTATTCGTCAAGACTTCTCCATTTGAAAAGTGTGATTCGATTTGGTAGGAGAGGTAAGTTGGCACCAAGGTTTGTTGGTCCATTTCTAGTCCTCGAACAAGTTGGGAATTTAGCATATAAAGTTGGATTGCCTGACAAGATGGCAGGAGTTCACAATGTATTTCATGTTTCCCAGCTAAGGAAGTTCGTGCATGACTCTGATATGACTATTTCACCAGATCAGTTGGATGATATCGAGGTAGAACCCAAGGTGGTTGGGAACCGTAGACCAATTCGTATTGCCGAGTACGATACGAAGGATGACAGTGAAACTGGTCAAGGTCCAGTGGGGCGATGATGAAAATGACTGTACTTGGGAAACATAGGAGAACATAAGGAAGTCGTATCCAGAACTCTTTGCCTGGTAAGATTTTAATAGCGATATAGTTGTTCCTTTGTTAGTAAATTGCATGCTAGGATAGGCTTGTTGTGTTATTGTGTATGTTTGATTGTTTGTAAATGGTTTATAGGCATGCGAAACACCATTGCATGTTTTGGTTAAGGAATTTCGGGGGCGAAATTTCTTAAGGGGGAGAGTGTAACGAACCGCATTCTACGTATCGGAGGATCGTAGAATATTTATTTTAGTTTCATACGAAGTCGTATGGTCGTGTAACTTTGGGAAACGACTATTGGGGTCATTTCCCATGTTCACGTTTTTTGCCGAATTTTTAAATGACCGTTTTGCTCCTGGCAAATCTTGTTTCGCCTATAACTTTTGATTGGTAAATTTTTTTGACCTGAAACCACTTCCATTGGATACGAATGATGGTATGCCCTTCCGTAGAGTGGTCATATTAATCAAACGGACTTACCGTTTGGGAGATATGGCTGAAATAAGGTTTGAAGATGGAAAAAACAGCATAATTGGGCTTAACAGGGTGATTAGCAGCTAGGCTCATAACCCATTTGGGGATTAGGGTTATGGGAGTGCTGAAAGGAGTTAGAGAATGATTCCTTTTCATTTTCCTAGCCACCACAAACCTTCCTCTAACCCTAGTAATGGCCTTCATTTTCTAAATCACACCCTAATCACCTTTTTATCACTAATTAAGAAAAACTACATTAAATCAAGGCATATTAGCATCAAATCATAGATAGAGCTACAGCTACACAGAGGAATTTGTCCCAATCAGTGGAGGTTTCAGATCTATAATTTATTTGTGGCTAAGGTGAGTGATTTGGACGTTTATTCACTAATTATGGCTAATTAGGGGTAATTAGTGGTAATTAGCGAAATTATACATCTAAATTTTTTGGAAAAATATGTGAAAATTCTAAAATAATATTTTATTTCATTGATATAAATTTGGGTTAATTTGAATTAAGTTTTCTAATGCTATTGTTGGATATGGTTAAACATGGTTAAGGGGAAAATCATGGTTTTGGGTATGTTTGATCTAAAATAGCATATGTAATTGATGTTTTAATGTTTTTAATTGATTCAATGTATTGCTACTACTGTTTGGTATGTTCTGTGATTGCATAGGAAAGTTAAAATGGTCGAAAATGTCGTCGTGTGACGTAAATAGCTTGATGTAGAAAGTGCAGGAAAATGGACCGGATCGCTCCCCCTCCCACTCGTGAAACACCCCTACGAACCGATCCCGTCTCGCACTCGAACCTCACAAGCCACCTCCTAGAACCATGAACAGATGGACACCCTGAACAGAGGACCACGTCCCGTTCGAGCAAGTCACGAACCGAAAGCCATCATGAACCGAAGTCATCCACGAACGAGTGCACCCACGAACTAAAGCCAGGGTCACGAACCGAAGCTTGACCGCGAGCCGCCTTCCCATGAGCCGAATGGGACCCATGAACCGTGCATATCCGAACCAAAATATCCGAACCGAATGGAAGCTTGATCTTTGAACTGAACTGGAGGAGACCCAAAAACCCGAGATGCAAAGGAAGTCCAAAGGGGAAGTTATTGCTCAGGATCCATACGGGAACCAACGAGTTAACTTCATGAGTTGGGCTTTGTTGTGGGACATGTGCAAAGGGGTTATCAACATCCATAACTTTGGTTCAGTATTTAGAGAGGGGGCATTGACTATGGACCAATTCAGTGGGGCCAGAGGTTGTATGGAGTCGAACTCCATCAGGGTCCCAAAGGGAAAAGTGGTCGTAGCGATAGTTGTACCGAGCTAGACTCCATCATGGCCCCAATAGTACTGGTGATCAAAGCAATGGATATCGTATGCTTTACACACCGAGTGAGAGATGTGAGGATGATTGCTATGTTTGATGTTTTCTATCACCATGACACGCACACTCCCATTTTTACACCATATGTTAGTGTTACCTTAGAGTATTGTACATCCTGTTGTGCTAAATCTTTGGTTGCAGGTCCAGGTCAGGTATGATTATTTATACTTGTTATTGCATTATTTTGCTGATATCGCTCATACCAGACTTTTGTCTGACCCAGAGTTTTATGTCTCTTCTTATTGCGCTAGGTGCTCCTAAACGAGCAGACTAGAGACATGTTAGGTGGTTAAGCACGAGTAGCTGTCCGGAGACGAGCAGGAGGCTTCCATGTACTATTTACATATATTCTCTATGTGTTGTTGTTGGTTACTGCTTTGGGCATTAGTAGTGTACCTTTTCTATTTTTCTTTAGAGACAGTATTTTTGAAGTTGTAATAATGGTTTGAATCATAAGCTGTGTTTTGGATTCCGCTGCTAGATGGTTAAGTTTTCATATTATGCACCATCTCACCTGTCTTATGTATTATTATATTTTATTCCATGCGCTGTGAGATATACTACAGGTTCTTGATGAATCATCGTTTCAAATCCCTTTCTTTTGACGACCGTCCCATGCTAGTTGGACATTGGCACAACGCATTTTGGGTGAAATGTTGGCTGGTGCGGGGCGGCCATCGCATAAAGTCTGGGATCGATATGGCTTATACAGTGGTTCGATATGTGTTGGGTTGGGTCGAGCAACAGATGTGTGCAGTAGAGGGGCATTTTGGGTATTTCAAAAAGACGCCTAGTAATTTAGTTGAAGGAATTCTCTTTATTAGTAGTAAAGATATATATATATATATATATATATATATATCATATGAAACAGTGAAGCAGTACCAAAAAGGAGATTTTTCACATATATATATATATATATGACATATTGTACCTTGTCTTTCTTTTATTATTAAAATAAGCTTTTATACCTTGGTTACAAGTTTTTATGTATATGTTTTTGTTTCCCTATCGTTGATTGAATACGAATATACATGTTAGGTCATGCTGATGAAGTTAGGGAAATGAACTTGTAAACCTTATTTTGATTTAGAATTAACATTTCAATGGTTTAGGATTTCTCTTACGTGCGCTTGGTTTACGTTTTATTATTACTATTTGTAACATAATTAACGTATTATAAATGCATATTAAATTTCTATTAAGGGATTGCTAAATGCGTTAAAATAGGAAATTAGAATTATAAATGTTCACATAGGAAATTTGTATTTATGTGTGTATTAATGGTTTTTACTAGTATTAATGACACATAGACACGAGGTTAATCCCAACTTGCAGTAGAGGCCTGCCTGGAACCGACCGACATATCCAACATCTACAAGTTAATCGGGTTAATGTCAGGGGTCTAAGTGCTATGGTGTAACGACCCGGAAAATCTGAACCAATTTAAAATTTTTAAATTGGCTAAAATAATGGATTTTGAATATTTAAAATAAATATTTTAAATAATAGCAATGAAAAGTGAGTTTGAATCGACGTTTGAAAACGAATATAATTAATTCTAATTATAAACAAGGCCTGAAATGGCGCTGCAGTTTCAAAAATTGAATTCAAACTTTGTCGGACTGTACCGGGTGCAAAACAAAACGGATTTGAGTGAAACCAAAAATATTTAAATCTGTTAGTGAATACCTTTCTAATGAATCTGAAAAATCGAAGTTTCATAGCGGAAAGTAAAAGTTATGGCCAAATGAATTTTCAGAAAGGTCGCTATGGAATTTATATAGCCCGTGAAATTGGCCATTTTGCAAACGACCTCGGAATTCGACGAAATTACTTTTGTTGGATCCGGGATGTGAAGTTATTGCTAGGTTTCAAATTTCATAATTTTTGAAGCCAGTATGTGAGCGTGGCAAAGGAAAACGTGTTTTGGTCAATTACACTTAAATTGGATCGACCAGAAATGGGCCTTTTTACAAACGGTCACAAAATTCGACGAAACTAGTTTTATTGGGACCGTATCGTCAAAACATAGCTAGATTTACTTTTGGGGAAATTTTTGAATCAATATGTGGCCCTGGCAAATTGAAATGTACGTTCAAATTAAATATTGAATGTTTTATATTTTAATTTGAAGGAAAACTGACCGAAACAGTCGAATGGGCCTACGAAACATATCCCATTGTGTTCGAAATGGGGGTAAAACGCTAGGGACGACAGTCGTTGAGTTTGGATTGGAGGTCGTTTCAGAAAACCCCTTTTTAAAACCATCGGCCAAAAGAATAATTTCTTTCATAAAATAAAAAAATAAAAAAAACGCGGAAAACCCCTCCCGCTCCAGATCGAACGGCGGCTCCCCCTTCTAGCCTTCTCTCCTCTTTTTCGGCCAAACCACTCATCGAAACCCATTGCTCTAGTTAAGCTTTTTGAAGCCCTCCTTCTCATCTCCAAATCCATATAAGATTCGAACCCGATTGTGGAGTAAATCGCAAGAACTGCCTCCCCAAAGTCGGAAACTTCCTTTCGTCGCCGAGCCCGCACGGAGCCACCGAAGTGGACCCCACCCCCACGCGCCTGAGCGTCGTTCCTCCCTCCTCGATGTTGTACCCTCTGATCGTCTTATCGATTCACGGTTTTCGCGAAAATCGCGACCCTAGTTTTGAAAAAAACTGCTGAGGTACGGCCAGATTTATTTTCAACAGTTTTAACACCTTTAAACCGTTGCAAACTTTGAAAAATCATATCTTCTTCGTGTATTGACGAAATTCAGTGAAACAAGAGACAGTGGACTTGTGTGGACGTCTTCTACATTTAGAAGAGACCGCATATTTTTCTGAGCCTTCTGCTATTTTTGGTGGAGTGGAACCCAATGTGAGATTTCTAATTTATAAACGATATGGAAAACGACGATGTATAAATTATATGATTAATGTATGAGTTATATAAGCGTTGTACACCTCTTGTATAAGCGTTGTATAAGTTGTACGTTCGATATATATGTTGTATATGCGTTGTAAAAATTATATATGTGTTGAAATAGAATTGAATTGCTATATATATATATATATACGCCCCTCGTCCACAAACCATGGACGATATTTATTGATTGTGATTGGTGTGAAAATTGATTGATAACGAATGGTTGATTGGAATTGTTTGTGGTTGATATTGATTGATTGTGGTTGAAAAATACCCGTTTGTGGTTGAGAAATATTTGGTTGAAACCACATAGGATTAGTTTGTGGAAATGAAATAAATATACATGCCGCCTGCGTGCGAACTAGATGCATGATTCCCCATTGTCAAAAACCGCGAGGTTTTAAGGTAGAGTGAGGAGTCGTACTAGGGACGGTCCCGGTTTTAACTACCCTGCCGTTATGCTGCCAAAATTTTGAATAATATTCATGTGTTTGAATTATTTTCATTTGTTGAAACTATATTTATTCGTTGAATAGAAAACCTTCATGTGTTGAGTCGATATTCATTCGTTGGATAGAAATTCATGTGTTGAATGGTATTCGTGTTTTAAATATAAAAATCACATTTTTATCTATATATATAAAAACTATAGAAAACCTTCATGTGTTGAATCGATATTCATTCGTTGAATTGAAATTCATGTGTTGAATGGTATTCGTGTTTTAAATATAAAAATCACATTTTTACCTATATATAGAAACTATAGAAAACCTTCATGTGTTGAGTCGATATTCATTCGTTGGATAGAAATTCATGTGTTGAATGGTATTCGTGTTTTAAATATAAAAATCACATTTTTATCTATATATATATAAACTATAGAAAACCTTCATGTGTTGAATCGATATTCATTCGTTGAATTGAAATTCATGTGTTGAATGGTATTCATGTTTTAAATATAAAAATCACATTTTTACCTATATATAGAAACTATAGAAAACCTTCATGTGTTGAATCGATATTCATTCGTTGAATTGAAATTCATGTGTTGAATGGTATTCGTGCTTTAAATATAAAAATCACATTTTTACCTATATATAGAAACTACAGAAAACCTTCATGTGTTGAATCGATATTCATTCGTTGAATTGAAATTCATGTGTTAAATGGTATTCGTGCTTTAAATATAAAAATCACCTTTTTATCGATATATATAAACTATAGAAAACGTTCATGTGTTGAATCGAAATTCATTCGTTGAATTGAAATTCATGTGTTGAATGGTATTCATATTTTGAAAGAAAGTGTTTTATAATGAAAATCCAATTTTTATCATCGAAATGAACTATGTAAAATGATCTCGTTTTGAAATAAATTGTTTTATAATAAAAATCATACTTTTATTACCTATATGAACTATATAAAATAATAGTGTTTTGAAATGAATTGTTTTACAATAAAAATCACATTTTTATTATATAAATGAATTGTTAAAAATAGTGAAGTGATGAAATAGAAGACAGTTAGATAAAAATATCATTTTTATCAAATGTATGAAAAGAATATAGCTTTGAAATCGAAGAATCGATATATATATATATATAAATAGATTAGAAATATATCGAATAACGACGCTGCAGTTCGTATTTTGAAACCGTGATTTCAAACAATTATACCAAGAGATACGACCATCGGATTTTCCCGAAACCGCAACCGTTGGGTTCGCTTTGGGAAAATCTTTCCAACGGCACCAACTTTATAAAAATCCAACGGTTGGATTGTCTGGAATGTTTAATTCAAATCTGAAGAAAAACAGCGCCAGAATCGATTATATTTATATATGTATATAGATATAATTATATTTAATCGAATAATGACGCTGTAGTTCGTATTTTGAAACCGAAACTTCAAACGATTATACCGGGAGATCCGACCGTCGGATTTTCCCGAAACTGGAACCGTTGGATTCGTTTTGAAAAGATCTTTCTAATGATGTAAATTTTGTGAAGATCAACGGTTATATTTTCAGATATGTGTAAATCAAATCTGAAGAAAAACAGCGCCACCGTCGCATTATGGCCCGAAGCGTCGTTTTGAATAAATTGGCTATTTTATAATAAATAAAAATAGCGATAATTTGTTATAAAATATTATAAACGATATGGATGTGAAATTTATAAATTAACTAAAGGTTGGCTAAGTCGAATGGTTTCCTGGGTGTTGATCTGATGTTGGTTTCGGCCTTCGGGGTTAATATTTGGGTAATCGTTCTCTTACTGATTGACGGTTAGTGACTAATGAATTAAAATGATGCGTATGTATGTTGGTGTTGCACTTGTTTATTATATACCCGAGTTGCTCAGAAAGACCGGGTTTATCCCATTCTGAATAACTGAATCGACGATAAGAAATTGAAGATGAAGACGGTGGTCGAAGACCGGAGATCTTCACCTCGTTTGGATGGTAACCGAGGTCCTGATTGGGAGGCATCCCGAAATATGGATAATGAGTGGTGATCGTCCAGACGTACGTGGTGATCTATGGGTTTGTGAGGTATATAGTGCCTCCGGTTTCGTTCAACCCAGAACGGACTTGCAAATGGACAGTGTGTCTGACATTGGAATTTATTCTGTGTGATTGATAGCCATCAGTTGCACGGTGTGAATTGCCTGTGTGGCATGCTAAGATGCAGTGATCAGGGCTTCTGTTGAAAAGCAAAATCTTGTGGTGATGATCAAAGCACCGCCTGTGTGGCGTAGCTTTGTGTATAACGTGAAATCGCGAGCCTCACACCCCGGTATGAACCAGAAACGGGAGAGGACCTCAGGGAGGACATGCGTTTCTTTCTAGTTAGAAGTGGCGTCTGTGGTTTTACACGCCCTGACGAGTTTGACTTATGTGGTTGTTGCTGTTGCGAGGCGCCTCGGTTTGATCGGACGATCCGAGTCTGATGGAGTCATTCGTTGGCTCATTTACACCCCAAAGGGCGGGGAAACATATTGTTCAGGAATTTTAATCCACATCGGTGGACCGGCCCTGACGATCCTAGGGTCACTCGAGCTCTGATCCTGTGGCTCGGACTAGAGAGTCGCGAAGTCGGTAAGGACTATCTTTTGCCTTGGTTCATGACGAAAATCCAATTTCCAAATACGTGACAGTGCGGTTTCGATTGTATATATATTTGGCGACATAGTGGCATGGGACGCTCATGTCATCTATGATTGATAGTTATGATTTGAAATTGTTTTTGAAACATATAAACACTAGTAGTAATATCAAATGCTTTTATTTATTCGTATCAAGCATATCTTGGCCATTATAAGGTAAAAACTCTATCCTCCGGTTTGCGTTGCATTGTGTGATGGGAACTGAGTCGTATAATGGCTTCATTTTTATAAATAGCATTGCGATGTTTAAAAGAAAGATTTGTTTTTAAAGCACTGGCAATCCAATGGAGTAAACCCGTTCCACGAAAGTGGCGTGGTCCTGTGATTAGCCATATTATAAATGTGTTGAGTAGATTTCTCATACCAGTCCCATGACTGACTCGTAGTTTGTTTCACTTTCAAACTCGGGTGCCCCTTTTTCTACACGGGCAGCCTTGTATTCAGGTTTAGCTGGCTCTTTCTGGATAGCTGGAGCTGAAGATGGATTCTATTATTTATCTCTTTTTATGCTATTCAGCTCCTATTGTACATATTTTGTTTGTTTCCGCTGTAGACATTTATGTATAGCTGAACTGTATTTGTACTAAGTATGATCCTATATACTATGTAACTCTGATGATTACATTTATCCAGTGTATTCTATTGTACATTATCTAGTGTATTTATTTAATTTTGTTCTGCTATTATCTGTTTCTGTGTTATATTCCAAAGATTACCCTTGTCTCCGTCTGTACGGGAAATAGGGTCGTCACAACGTGGTATCAGAGCTTTGGTTAAGCTTAGTTTTGGAATATAACATATAAACGAACTCGTCAGAAATAGAACCGGTAGTGTTCTAGGACGGGTAACTCATTACAGATAGGATCAGTAATATCCTAGTATGAGTAGCAGAATGAAATAACACCTAGATAGACACATTTACATTCAAGTATTTGTCTCTATATTTTGAAATATCTTTTCTGTGACCTGACACTTGATCTGCTGTTTGCAGAAGTACTAGAAAATGAGTGCCAGAAACAGAAGAAGTAATACTGACCCGGATATAGAAGCTCTATTTATGAAATATAGAAATCTGGGTGGAAAACCCTTCTCGGGTGAAGAATCTATTATGAGAACACAAGCTTGGATTAGTTCGGCTGAGAAAATCTTCGAAGGATTAAAGTTGAGGGATGACCTAAAAACATTACTGGCCTCCTGGGCACTCAAAGACGAAGCTTTGTTCTGGTGGGATTCGGTTATCAAGGATAATCCAGAAGGTGATATCACCTGGGATAGATTTAAAGTGATTTTCCTGGAAAGATTTACTCCTCCAGAAGCAATAGAGCGACTATGTGATGAATTTTCTTATCTGATACAGGGAGATATGACCATTCCCGAATATCATAAGAAATTCAATGAACTTTCTCACTTTGCCCCTCATCTAATTGA
Organism: Allium sativum; assembly: GCA_030737875.1. NCBI lineage: Eukaryota > Viridiplantae > Streptophyta > Magnoliopsida > Asparagales > Amaryllidaceae > Allium > Allium sativum. The sequence goes on from CM060924.1 coordinate 882,066,461, forward strand.
AAATCCAAAGAGGAAGAATTTGAGATTTATCAACGGGCTTCAAAGAAAATATCAGAACAGTGTAATGAGGAACGTGAAGCTCCCCTTTTCTGAAATGATATACATGGCTTACCAGTACGAGGATCTCGACAAGAAAGGTATGTTACAGTACGAAGAGGAAATCAGCTCTAGTAATAAAAATGAGTCTGAAACTGATCGTCCTGAGGCCAGTACAATGTCTGAGGTCAGTAAGAAGCCCAGTGCCAAGAGGAAAAGGGCCAGATCTGAGAAGAAACCAGTAATGACAACTGTATGCTCTAACTGCAATAAGCAAGGACATCTCTCGATAAGTTGCCGATCTCTAAAGAAACAAAGAAAGGAAGGATCTAAGTCTAATAAGAAGTTTCAAGAGACCCGAGAATGCAGCATTTGCCATCGGTTTGGCCATGTAAAGCAGGATTGCCGGCTGTTAAAGGCAACCAAGGAGGCTCAGGTAAATGAAGTAGCAGAAACCTCAGCACCCTCAGATAGTCAGGGAAGGTATGATGTTTTAGAAGGCACGCTTAATGTCAAAAATATTCCAGTTAAAGTATTGTTTGACACAGGCGCGTCACAAAGCTTTATTGCCAAGAATGCAGTTAAGAAGTTGGATTTGAAATTGAGGAAGCTCAAAGAACCAATGACTGTCCAAAATCCGGTTGGGGGTTCCATCGATCTCAGTTGGGTTTATGCAGTACCTGTCTCTTTTTCCTGCTATAAATTCCCTACTATCTCCATCGTCATGAATTTTAAGGAGTTTGATCTTATATTGGGATTGGATTGGCTAACCAAATATGAAGTAGAGGTTAGATGCGCCGAGAGAGTGGTTAAGGCAAAGGCCTAATCGGGGAATTATATAACCATACCTTGTGAAGGCCCGAATTCAAATAGAAAGGACTTCTGGGCAGCTTTGGATGTTTCTCCAGCCCAAATAGAAAATGTCCCTGAAGTCACAGAGAATATTCCCGAACTAGTGAAAGATATTCCTGTCGTCAAAAACTATGCGGATGTGTTCGAAGAAGTTGTTCTCTAGCCTCCGTAGAGAGAAATAGATTTCAAGATTGCTTTGATTCCGAATGCAAGGCCGGTAGTTCACGCTATTCGAAGAATGTCCTTGAAAGAGAAAGAGGAATTAGACAATCAAACACAACACCTAGTATGGAAGGGTCTGATCAGGCCTAGTTTCTCTGATTGGGGGGCCGCAGTGGTATTTGTCCCAAAATCTGACGGTACTCTACGGCTATGTGTGGATTATCGTGATTTGAACAAGCAGACCATAAAGAACAAATATCCATTGCCGCGGTTGATGATTTGTTGGATCGATTAAATGGAGCACAAGTATTTTCACGAATGGACCTAGCTACAGGCTTCCATCAACTTCGAATTGCCGAAGAGTGTGTTCCAATGACAGCATTCAGAGGTCCCGACTTATTCTACGAGTGTTAGTAATGTCGTTCGGCTTATGTAACGCTCTAGCTTACTTCGTCGATCTCATGAATAGAGTGTTCCGAGGGGTTTTGAATAAATTTGTTCGAGTTTTCATTGACGTTATTCTAATCTTCTCTAAATCAAAGGCCGAACATGAAAAGCATTTGGAACAGGTTCTGGAAATCCTCAGGAGGAATGTATTAAAAGCCAAACTATCCAAATGTATATTCTGGCAAGATGAAGTAAAATTTCTGGGCCATGTCGTATCAAAAGAAGGAATTGTTGTGGATCCAAGTAAAATCACAGCTATTCAGAATTGGAAACAGCCCAGTACCCCCACTGAAGTCCGCAGTTTTCTCGGATTGGCTAGTTATTACCGGAAGTTCGTTAAAAACTTTTCGAAGATATCTGGTCACTTAACGAAGCTTACAAAGAAGCACTCAAAATTCAAATGGACTCCAAAAAGTGAGGAGGCTTTTGAAGAGCTAAAGTTAAGATTAACGACAACTCCAGTGTTAACCATCATCGATGGCAATCAGGATTTGAAAGTCTGGACTGATGCTTCTAGAGAAGGCCTTGGAGCAGTGTTAATGCAAATGGGCGAAGTGATTGCATATGCTAGCCGTCAACTGAAGCCGCACGAAAAGAACTACGTAACTCATGATCTTGAGTTATTGGCTATAGTGTTCGCTTTGAAAATCTGGAGGCACTATCTTCTGGGTGAGAGATTTGAACTATTTACAGATCACCAGTCATTAAAGTATCTGTTCACTCAAAAAGACCTGAACCTGAGGCAGCAACGTTGGCTAGAGTTCCTTGCAGCATATGATTTTGAGATTCTATACACTCCAGGGAAAGCCAATGTCGTGGCCGATGCGTTAAGCCGAAAGAATGAAATGATCGCCAGTTTTATCATTGCGACTTCGTTGATTGACAAGATATCGGCTCTCCAAAAAGACGACCAATTTATCAAAGGAATGAGTCAGCGAATTCGTGAAGGCAATGCTTCGGATTTCCATCTCGACACCGAAGGGATTCTGAGGTTAGAAGGACGAATTTGTGTTCCAGAAATTCCTAAACTCAGAAGAGATGTGCTTGATGAATGCCACAAATCTAAGCTCAGTATCCATCCGGGTGTGAGTAAAATATACAACGATATCAAGCGAACATTCTGGTGGAAGTCGTTAAAAAGAGACATCTCGATATATGTTAGCTGATGCCCTACTTGCCAGCTAGTCAAAGCGACCAACAGAAACTGGCTGGACTGTTACAACCGCTAGACGTTCCAGGTTGGAAGTGGGAACATATTTCTATGGACTTCATTGATGGTTTGCCCAGAACCAGAAAAGGAAATGACAGTATTTGGGTGATCGTAGATCGCTTTACGAAGACCGCCCATTTCATACCTGTCAGATCAAATAGAACTGCTCAGAGTCTGGCGCAGATATACTTCAGGGAAATTGTTAGACTACATGGAGTGCCGCTCAGTATAGTCAGTGATAGAGATACAATATTTGCTAGAAAATTCTGGGAGGCGTTTCAAGTAGAGCTGGGGACAAAGCTGAACCTAAGCACCGCCTATCATCCTCAGACAGATGGTCAGACTGAGAGGGTGAATCGTATTTTAGAAGATCTATTGCGGGCTTGTGTTCTAGATTTTGGTGGATCATGGGAAGACCATCTACATTTGGATGAATTCTCATATAACAACAGCTACTAGGCGAGCCTGACAATGTCACCATTCGAAGCATTATATGGTAGACCGTGCCGATCTCCTGCTTGTTGGGGCGAACCTGGTAATAGACTTGTATTGGGACCCGATATGATCCGAGAAGCTGCCGACAAAGTCGATTTTATTAAGAAACGATTACTGTCCGCTCAAAGCCGACAAAAGAGCTATGCCGATAGAAGAAGAAGAGATATATCATTTGCAGTTTGCGACTATGTATATTTGAAAGTATCACCGATGAGAGGAGTTATCCGGTTCGGTAAAACTGGAAAGTCGGCGCCCAAATTCATTGGTCCGTTTCCTATTTTGGAACGGATCAGAACTCTCGCTTATAGGGACAAATTGCCTGATTGGTTGCCTGGGGTGCATGATGTATTTCATATATCTCAACTTTGAAAGCACGTTCGTGATCCAGACTTGATCGTGGAAGAAGCAGCTCAACAGGATATTGAAATTAGTCCAGAATTAGCTGTGAGAAGAGAGCCGCTCAAGATTAACGGCAAAGAAACCAAAGAGCTGAGGAACAAGAAGGTTCACTTAGTCAAAGTGCAATGGAGTGGAGATCCACGAGATTGTACTTGGGAAACTGAGGAGAGTATTCAGAAAGCCTATCCTAAATGCAGAGTGGATATCTCTGATTGACTCCGGTGCAAGGTACATTTACCATACTTTGCATTACCAATTAGTTCTCTACTCTGTTGTTATTTTCTTTTCATGGATGTGCACTTTTAATTCTATAGTCGGAATGATTTTAAAAGAATATAGAAATTGATTAGTATATTTTTGAAAAGTTATAAACAATTTGATTGTTGTTTGTGTTGTGTGATAGTAGATTTGATTAATTAAAATTATTAAAACGATAGTTAATTTAATCAATAATAGAATGAATGGTAGAATTTATTCGATTATATCACACATTGAAATGATTTAAAAATAGATAGAAATATATACATGTGCATTATATATGTTTGAACAGGTAATTGGATAGCTATTGAGTAAAGATTTTATTTGCGTGCCCGACAAATAGGTAAACCTTAATGAGTTGGATGCAAAATATTATTATATCAACTCCTGTGAATGCCATTGGATGCAGAGTGCTGGTTATTCTGTGTGTAAAAATAAATATCGCCATAGGATAGTAACAATTAATTTTGAACTACACTACATGGCATACCACTGGAAGATAGGCATAATTCATCATATACCACATAAGCATTTGGAGCTTGTGTGACGGATTTGAGTGAAACCAAAAATATTTAAATCTGTTAGTGAATACCTTTCTAACGAATCTGAAAATTTGAAGTTTCATAGCGGAAAGCAAAAGTTATGGCCAAATGAATTTTCAGAAAGGTCGCTATGGAATTTATATAGCCCGTGAAATTGGCCATTTTGCAAACGACCTCGGAATTCGACGAAACCACTTTTGTTGGATCCGGGATGTAAATTTATTGCTAGGTTTCAAATTTCACAATTTTTGAAGCCAGTATGTGAGCGTGGCAAAGGAAAACGTGTTTTGGTCAATTATAGTTAAATTGGATCGACCAGAAATGGGCCTTTTTACAAACAGTCACAAAATTCGACGAAACTAGTTTTGTTAGGACCGTATCGTCAAAACATAGCTAGATTTATTTTTCAAGAATTTTTAGAATCAATATGTGGCCCTGGCAAATTGAAATGTACATTCAAATTAAATATTGAATGTTTTATATTTTAATTTGAAGGAAAACTGACTGAAACAGTCGAATGGGCCTACGAAACATATCCCATTGTGTTTGAAATGGGGGTAAAACGCTAGGGACGACAGTCGTTGAGTTTGGTTTGGAGGTCGTGTCAGAAAACCCCTTTTTAAAACCATCGGCCAATAGAATAATTTTTTCCATAAAATAAAAAAATAAAAAAAACGCGGAAAACCCCTCCCGCTCCAGATCGAACGGCGGATCCCCCTTCCAGCCTTATCTCCTCTTTTCCGGCCAAACCACTCATCGAAACCCATTGCTCCAGTTAAGCTTTTTGAAGCCCTCCTTCTCATCTCCAAATCCGTATAAGATTCGAACCCTATTGTGGAGTAAATCGCAAGAACTGCCTCCCCAAAGTCGGAAACTTCCTTTCGCCGCCGAGCCCGCACGGAGCCAACGAAGTGGACCCCACCCCCACGCGCCTGAGCGTCGTTCCTCCCTTCTCGATGCTGTACCCTCTGATCGTCTTATCGATTCACGGTTTTTGCGAAAATCGCGACCCTAGTTTTGAAAAAAACAGCTGAGGTACGGCCAGATTTATTTTCAACAGTTTTAACACCTTTAAACCGTTGCAAACTTTGAAAAATCATATATTTTTCGTGTATTAACGAAATTCAGTGAAACAAGAGACAGTGGACTCATATGGACGTCTTCTACATTTTAGAAGAGACCGCATATTTTTCTGAGCCTTCTGCTATTTTTGGTGGAGTGGAACCCAATGTGAGATTTCTAATTTATAAACGATATGGAAAACGACGATGTATAAATTATATGATCGATGTATGAGTTATATAAGCATTGTACACCTCTTGTATAAGCATTGTATAAGTTGTACGTTCGATGTATAAGTTGTATATGCGTTGTAAAAATTATATATGTGTTGAAATAGAAGTGAATTGCTATATATAAATATATATATATATATATGTATATATATATACGCCCCTTGTCCACAAACCATGGACGATATTTATTGGTTGTGATTGGTGTGAAAATTGATTGATAACGAATGGTTGATTGGAATTGTTTGTGGTTGATATTGATTGATTGTGGTTGAGAAATATTTGGTTGAAACCACATAGGATTAGTTTGTGGAAATGAAATAAATATACATGCCGCCTGCGTGCGAACTAGATGCATGATTCCCCATTGTCAAAATCCGCGAGGTTTTAAGGTAGAGCGAGGAGCCGTACTAGGGACGGTCCCGGTTTTAACTACCCTGCCGTTATGCTGCCGAAATTTTGAATAATATTCATGTGTTTGAATTATTTTCATTTGTTGAAACTATATTTATTCGTTCAATAGAAAACCTTCATGTGTTGAGTCGATATTCATTCGTTGGATAGAAATTCATGTGTTGAATGGTATTCGTGTTTTAAATATAAAAATCACATTTTTATCGATATATATATAAACTATAGAAAACCTTCATGTGTTGAATCGATATTCATTCGTTGAATTGAAATTCATGTGTTGAATGGTATTCGTGTTTTAAATATAAAAATCACATTTTTACCTATATATAGAAACTATAGAAAACCTTCATGTGTTGCGTCGATATTCATTCGTTGGATAGAAATTCATGTGTTGAATGGTATTCGTGTTTTAAATATAAAAATCACATTTTTATCTATATATATATAAACTATAGAAAACCTTCATGTGTTGAATCGATATTCATTCATTGAATTGAAATTCATGTGTTGAATGGTATTCGTGTTTTAAATATAAAAATCACATTTTTACCTATATATAGAAACTATAGAAAACCTTCATGTGTTGAATCTATATTCATTCGTTGAATTGAAATTCATGTGTTGAATGGTATTTGTGCTTTAAATATAAAAATCACATTTTTACCTATATATAGAAACTATAGAAAACCTTCATGTGTTGAATCGATATTCATTCGTTGAATTGAAATTCATGTGTTGAATGGTATTCGTGCTTTAATTATAAAAATCAGCTTTTTATCGATATATATAAACTATAGAAAACCTTCATGTGCTGAATCGAAATTTCGTTGAATTGAAATTCATGTGTTGAATGGTATTCATATTTTGAAAGAAAGTGTTTTATAATGAAAATCCAATTTTTATCATCGATATGAACTATGTAAAATGATCTCGTTTTGAAATAAATTGTTTTATAATAAAAATCATACTTTTATTACCTATATGAACTATATAAAATAATAGTGTTTTGAAATGAATTGTTTTACAATAAAAATCACATTTTTATTATATAAATGAATTGTTAAAAATAGTGAAGTATTGAAATAGAAGACAGTTAGATAAAAATATCATTTTTATCAAATGTATGAAAAGAATATAGCTTTGAAATCGAAGAATCGATATATGTATATATAAATAGAATAGAAATATATCGAATAACGACGCTGCAGTTCGTATTTTGAAACCGTGATTTCAAACGATTATACCGAGAGATCCGACCATCGGATTTTCCCGAAACCGCAACCTTTCCGGTCGCTTTGGAAAAATCTTTCCAACGGCACCAACTTTGTAAAAATCCAACGGTTGGATTGTCTGGAATGTTTAATTCAAATCTGAAGAAAAACAACGCCAGAATCGATTATATTTATATATATATATAATTATATTTAATCGAATAACGACGCTGCAGTTCGTATTTTGAAATCGAAACTTCAAACGATTATACTGGGAGATCCGACCGTCGTATATTCCCGAAACTAGAACCATTGGATTCGTTTTGAAAAGATCTTTCTAATGATGTAAATTTTGTGACGATCCAGCGGTTAGATTTTCATATATGTGTAAATCAAATCTGAAGAAAAACAGCGCCACGGTCGCGTTATGGCCCGAAGCGTCGTTTTGAATAAATTGGCTATTTTAAAATAAATAAAAATAGCGATAAATCGTTATAAAATATTATAAACGATATGGATGTAAAATTTAGAAATTAACTGAAGGTTGGCTAAGTCGAATGGTTTCCTGGGTGTTGATCTGATGTTGGTTTCGGCCTTCGGGGTTAATATTTGGGAAATCGTTCTCTTACTGATTGACGGTTAGTGACTAATGAATTAAAATGATGCGTATGTATGTTGGTGTTGCACTTGTTTATTATATACGCGAGTTGCTCAGAAAGACCGGGTTTATCCCATTCTGAATAACTGAATCGACGATAAGAAATCGAAGATGAAGACCGTGGTCGAAGACCAGAGATCTTCACCTCGTTGGGATGGTAACCGAGGTCCTGATTGGGAGGCATCCCGAAATATGGATAATGAGTGGTGATTGTCCAGACGTACGTGGTGATCGATGGGTTTGCGAGGTATATAGTGCCTCCGGTTTCGTTCAGACCCAGAACGGACTAGCAAATGGACAATGTGTCTGACATTGGAATTTATTATGTGTGATTGATAGCCATCAGTTGCACGGTGTGAATTGCCTGTGTGGCATGCTAAGATGCAGTGATCAGGGCTTCTGTTGAAAAGCAAAGTCTTGTGGTGATGATCAAAGCACCGCCTGTGTGGCGTAGCTTTGTGTATAACGTGAAATCGCGAGCCTCACACCCCGGTATGAACCAGAAACGGGAGAGGACCTCAGGGAGGACATGCATTTCTTTCTAGTTAGAAGTGACGTCAGTGGTTTTACACGCCTTGACGAGTTTGACTTATGTGGTTGTTGCTGTTGCGAGATGCCTCGGTTTGATCGGACGATCCGGGTCTGATGGAGTCATTCGTTGGCTCATTTACGCCCCAAAGGGCGGGGAAACGTATTATTCAGGAATTTCAATCAACATCGGTGGACCGGCCCTGATGATCCTAGGGTCACTCGAGCTCTGATCCTGTGGCTCGGGCTAGAGAGTCGCGAAGTCGGTAAGGACTATCTTTTGCCTTGGTTCATGACGGAAATCCAATTTCCAAGTACGTGACTATGCGGTTTCGATTGTATATATATTTGGCGACATAGTGGCATGGGACGCTCATGTCGTCTATGATTGATAGTTATGATTTGAAATTGTTTTTGAAACATATAAACTCTAGTAGTAACATCAAATGCTTTTGTTTTATTCGTATCAAGCATATCTTGGCCATTATAAGGTAAAAACTCTATTCTTCGGTTTGCGTTGCATTGTGTGATGGGAACTGAGTCTTATAATGGCTTCATTTTTATAAAAAGCATTGCGATGTTTAAAAGAAAGATTTGTTTTTAAAGCACTGGCAATCCAATGGAGTAAACCCGTTCCTCGGAAGTGGCGTGGTCCTGTGATTAGACATATTATAAATGTGTTGAGTAGATTTCTCATACCAGTCCCATGACTGACTCGTAGTTTGTTTCACTTTCAAACTCGGGTGCCCCTTTTTCTACAGGGCAGCCTTGTATTCAGGTTTAGTTGGCTCTTTCTGGATAGCTGGAGCTGAAGATGGATTCTATAATTTATCTTTTTTTATGCTGTTCAGCTCCTATTGTACATATTTTGTTTGTTTCCGCTGTAGACATTTATGTATAGCTGAACTGTATTTGTACTAAGTATGATCCTATATACTGTGTAACTCTGATGATTACGTTTATCCAGTGTATTCTATTGTACATTATCTAGTGTATTTATTTAATTCTTTTCTACTATTATCTGTTTCTGTGTTATATTCCAAAGATTACCCTTGTCTCCGTCTGTACGGGAAATGGGGTCGTCACATATGGGCCATTGTAATTATCACATAAGGGTGCGAAGTTAAGCCTGTCTTGTAGAAGTCTTCCTGGAACCATCCGGCAAATCCACCATCTGCAAATGGTCGGCTTAATATGAGATGCCTTCTATGTATGTGTGTATATATATACACTTGTGTAGTAGGTCTGCCTCGAGAAGTTATTATGTGACTGGCCTATCTTGTTTAGGTATTAAGTGGTTAGGAATAGGTCTGATATTAAGGTTCTTTTCTTAGTACTAGGTCAAAGTCATGGGACCCACCCTTATTAAGTTTTAAGTGGTCATTGGGTCCTCCTTTCTCTTATAAACCTATAAGTTATTAAATGGTCCTTAGTAAAATGATATACATATAAGTAATGTAGTACTCTGGAAGTTGTCTGCTTCTTATCTAAGGGATATGTGAGGCCATACCAAAGGATGATAAAATAACAGTTCCTAAGAAAGTTAATTGATAACTAACATAGTCATGTTTGCAGATAGAGATGAATCCAATGGTATTTATCAGAGTTTTCCCTAAAGAATAAAGACATCTTTCACACTAAGAGGTGGCTAAATGTTAATCCAAAAATCATTCGAATAATGTGACAGAAGGACATAATATAAGGATAGGGTCTCCGAAGGTAGTATAAAATAAGGAAAAAGAGGGAGAAATCTTCTATGGCATCACGAAGCACACACACACATTCCCAGTCTCGCTTTCGGGGCTAACCTGGTTCAGCTATCAGTAGAGCGCCCTGAAGGAGATAAAGCAAGGATTTCAATGCATACCTCCAAATCTTTTGGAAAATGAGTCGCGAATGGCATAACACGAAAGGCCATGAATTTGGGTCTGAAACCTCTAAATATCGAAGGCAAAGCATAAAACGAAAGCTCAGAAAAGCACTAAGTTTCTACATGGCTGTCTCTTTCATGTTTAGCTAAGATTTCCATTCTTTAAGGACCCAGAAGCATCCACATGAGATCGCTCACGCAAGGAAAAAGTAAAAGAGAAGAGGAGAGGTCCATTAAAGATGACGAATGTCGAAGAGAGCCCGTGGACCCAACCGTGACAAAGAAAGCATTAACTTGGAGGTAGCCGCCATTATAAGCCGAGAGCTTGCATAGACCTATGTCTCTGAAAACTATTCACATCGAAAGAAAAGAAGACGATCCGGAAGAAAACTAATGAGGAAAGGAAGCCGATGCCGGGGAAGCCTACACGTGACCTTCAAAAAAATTTCCAAAGCGACGACTGGCCGAAACCATCGAAGACGAGGGGAAATCAACCCATTTCTATAAATATGACCCTAGAAGGCTGAGATTGGGGCTTTTTCCTTATTTCCATGATTCTTACTCTAGCGTAAAGTTTCGATATCTCAACTTCTTCCATGTATACAGACATATATATAATATCCTTTTATTTAAGAATATACAAATACATTCACTCACTATCCGTACAGGAATCCTAAACTTGTGCTCTGATACCAAAAATCCTGACCTATCGAAGCTCAAGTCGGCTTGTCTGGTAACCTGCAGAAAAGACAGAGATAATAAATATATCATAGCTCGATAAAACATCGCACGATGAAATGAATAATCATAGCTTGATAAAACATCTCACGACGGAATGAATAAAATATAATAATCAAATATAGCCTTACCGAAATAATAACACTGTCTAACAAGAGTCCAAAGGCTACTAAATCTCTATTATAAATCTAACCTGTGAGTATGTATGAGGAGGGGGTCATAACACAAAGTTATGGTGAGAGGACAAATTATACATTCTGAAATAATCCTATATATACCGTTTAGTTATGTTTTCTTAATTATTAGGTTACTGGGTTAACAACACTCAAGGCTCTATACTTACGTCGCACCCATCTACTCCCTAGTAGATTAAACCTAATAGGTATATATGTAGCTATACCTAACATCTCAAGGTACTCCCTGTAATACCCTCCTCGTACGGTCTCTGCCATCAAGCCATAAAAGCGTATACACCCTCCATTCTACGCCAAACTGCGTGCGGATATTTATATCATTAAGCCACGTAATCGCACAGAACCACCATTGCTATACCACGTAAGCGTACAGATCATCGTATCCAAACTCCTCGGTCGAATCACATCTCCACACAGAGTAATGCCCTACTGTCTACAATACACCATCCATTGCGTGTATCCAGACCCTCACACGAACGTGCTGTCTACTATAACCTGAGTCCCGTAATAGAGCTGTATCCAATTTATGGAACTCGGTTAGGAGCTTTCAATATTTGTAAAGGACCGACTCATTAGGCCTACAATACATATATTCACATATGGTCTATATTTTCTTGATGGCAATGGCCCTACTCTGGCCCCTACCTCAACTAGTGAAAGACCACATTAAGAGCTAAGTGATGTGTCCATATCAACAAACCTAACATCCAATTTGGCGTGACCCACAACCAATGTCTCAATAGTGAAAGGTCGAAGGTCTGTAGGTTTAGCTCTAGTCTTTTCGCATCACACTGACTGTCGAGACAGGTATCCGACGATTACTATCCTTAATTTGGTTATGACTAACCTCTCCCAAGGCAAACCACCGAATCAACCAACGTCATCCTCCACAGCTTTATAACTGCTACACCACAGTTGCAGTTAAGGTATACTCACTGGATGGTACTGCACATACCAAACCCCTGCTAGTACAGCCTGAGCATGAACCGCATAGAGGACCACCACGAAGTTCCCTACCACGTCCCGCAATAGCCACATGCTTCCCTCCAGTCCCGTAGAATAATCAGTTGGATGTGCTTCTCTCGTGTCTCTAGAACACCATGATGATCTACCCTATTGGGTTCTTCACCTTCATACGTATGGACTGGTGCAAGCGCGCCACGTCATCGTGTTATTAGATCCTACATTTAATCTATTAATCATGGGCTTGCTTTATCTCATCACATTGCTAATTAACTTGATTATCCATATATTCACTTTTTGTCCAAGGTACTTGGTTCATTAGCTCACAATTGGCTGCTTACTTTCTTTATTCAGCCCTATGCCTCCAAAGTGGACTTCTGCTTATTATTTATTACAATGATTAGACTTAATAATTCAATTATATGTCTACCAATAACCAGCATACTTTATTCTTTCTTATTAAGTCATAACCTTGTCTTACACTACTATCACAACTTGTTGTTGTTTACTTATTAACTTCGTTCTCTTAATAATGAAGGTTTATTAATAAGTTCTCTTTTCTAAATTATAACCTATGTTATAATTTCCCTTATCCCTAAGAGAAGCCTACCTATTATATTTTATTCCCATTCATGTAATTAATTATAATAGGTTATATTTCTCATTCATCACAATTCTTCTTAGGTTCCTTAATATGAACAAACTTTTTCTGTTGTAATCTTTCTTTAGTTACCGTCATGTATATTTTTATTATTTCAGGAAAATATTTCACACACCTCATTAGATTGGTTAGCAGAAAGATGTAATGATCTATTTACATACGGTACATCAGTTAAGATCCGTAGTTGCAAGGTATTTCTTTCATTTTCAATATGGATTTGTTTGATTAGTGTGCAATACGGTAAAAGAATCCTATTTCACATTAATCCATTTTTTCTTTCTTTTCTTGCAACTACGTTCTCAGTAATTTTATCGTTATGAAAATGTATCCATTTATCCTAAATCCAACCAACTCAATCCAATACAAATTTCCCTTTTTTATTTTCTGAGTTAGATGTTAAATTCCTGTTTTCATATATCATTTACAATTAATGTAAATTTTCCATACAAAATTAGACATATTAATTCTTTTCCCATTATTCTCAATTTCATAGTAACAATGTTCACAACATATCTAATTTGACATTGAATAACAATCTTAAGAACATAATCATAGTTATTGTAAATTCCACAATTTCAATATTACAATAATTCTCAATCCAAAAAGAAGATAGATTTGCACAACAACAATATTCTTATCGTACTTAGAAATGAATTATATCGCAATCACCATAAATTCCAATTATTTATCACGTTAAGAATTATGGCGAATTTAAATGATACATATACCATTACCAAAAGATATAATTTTAAATTCACTCATGTGACAGTTTTCCAATCCTTGAATCTGATTCAAATCTGCTATACTTTGGTTTTTCTAATTGAATCAAATATTAAGATAACCACGGATTATAAATCTGATTGTAATGACCCGGATTTTGAGCGACTTTGGTTATCGACATAAACACGATGTTGATAACCAAAACATCGAAAAATCCTGGTAATTAGTGAAAGAAATTAGAGGGTGAGGATAGATAAGATAGAAACTTAGAATAGAAGAAGAAGAAGAAGAACACAACATCAGAGTAACACGAACCTCACAGCGGAACGAATAACATATACTATATATAACATAACTTGAAATATACATCTGTACTTGCATATACATCATTATCAAAGTACGGCACTTACAACACAGCGGAAATAACTATAGCTATATGATCCTGAAGCCTCCTGCTCCAGCTCTTCAACTATATCTGTAAAATCCCGACTACTTGACTGCCCATACAAATTTAGGCACCCAAGAGTTTAGGGAAAACAACAAAGTAAACTCCGGGTCAGTCATGGGACTGGTGTGAGTAAAACAGTTCGAACAAGTAAACGATATCTCATAAGACCACGCCGCACAACGGAACGGGTTTTTCCCTTATGAGAATCCAAAATATCTTTATATCAAAACCTTTTGATATTATAATAATGTCTATCAACCACAGTATATATAATCATCTAGCAGAAACGCTTTCATCTCACGTTCTACATATATATTATACAACTCAAAACCGCAAGCACGTATTGGGTAATGGATTTCCAACTATGACAAGGTATGGAACCACCTTTCGCTAGTGTACCTCTAGAGAGGAATACACTGGGTTCAACAAGAACATCTTGCAACCCGGCCACACATGACCGACCACTCATTTCGCTTGAGCGTATCGAATGTATATCACCAACAGTTGTGATCAGCAACCGTTTCCCGAATGGGACAGCATCAACAATAGATTTTTAGAAGTAAATGAAACTCTAGATCAGGTGATTATACACCCTACTTCGGTGCGACCGACTTAGCCATGCTGCCTGCCCGATTTCTGTCATTTACCGGATGATGAGGCTAGAAGCTACGCTTTATCATCATACCAGATTCACTTTGAATGCCACATCGTCAAATCCATCAAATCACGGATTGACGTCCTCAACCATACATTACGCGTTAGCTAAAAGAAGTTTCCTTCCCCGCTTCCACTCTTGGTACGGTTGGAGAAATCAATACACGTGATCGTCTGGAAATACTCTGTCAGACATCCGTCCATACTCGTCATCCAGGAACAGGATGAACCGAAGGCACTATTCTGTAAACAGGATAGCCCTTGCATAACTCCGTCTTCAATTTCCTTTGGCATATATGATTCGCAACACTTATGCCAATACAGAGTGGTTCTTTGGATAATAATCCAACCGGTCTCTCCATATCAACAACGTTAAAATGGTCAAAACTTTGATAGTCTGTGATTTAACTATCGAATAAAAACAAGTGTGCAAACAACGATATTATTTCCAAATGGAAATTTATATCGATCAAACATCATTCAACATTTATCTCTTTATTTCATTAATCTACTTATCTCCTTCTTCCCTATATTCAATATTTCTTATTTTCTAAATTTGGAAAATATACGTTATTAACAATGGAAAACATTTCCATTTCTTGTTTTCTTTATTAGAAAAACATTTATTGTTTCTTATTTGGAAAACATTTCCAAAGCTTCTTCATTGGACTTAGACAGATGTTTAAACAAACCATCGCGATGCCAACTCAAACCATTTCTTTTACTGCCGAACCTTAACTATTCCCTAGTTAAAACGAAGCCAATCAAGTTGGGGTAGAACTACCTCTCAGACCTTAACTGAACAACATTTCTAACTTTGAAATTAGCAAAGTTCACTTTATATCCCTTTACTAACTTCCTTACTTAACCCTCCTTCGAATAGCTTTATTCGATTGACTCTTTTCACTTAACTCCTTTCGATAACCCTTATCAATTAACTCTATTGGACTAACATTATTGGATTAACTCTATTTGACTAACGCTATTGATTTACTCATTTCACTTAACTCCTTTCAAACAAACTATATTCGATAACTCCTTTTACTTTCTTCGAATAAACTATATTCGATTAACTCATTTGCTTCTATTCGAATAACTATATTCGATTAACTCCTTTTACTTTCTATTCGAATAACTATATTCGATTAACTCTTTTTACTTTCTACTTTAATCGATTAAACTAACATCGATTAACTCCTTTATTCTTTATTCTCTAATCGATTAACTAACATCGATTAACTCCTTTATTCTTTATTCTCTAATCGATTAAACTAACATCGATTAACTCCTTTTACTTTAACACTAATCGATTAACTAACATCGATTAGCTCCTTTTACTTTAACTCTAATCGATTAACTAACATCGATTAACTCCTTTTACTTCTACACTAATCGATTAACTAACATCGATTAACTCCTTTTACTTCTACACTAAACGATTAACTAACATCGATTAACTCCTTTTACTTTAACTCTAATCGATTAACTAACATCGATTAGCTCCTTTTACTTTAACTCTAATCGATTAACTAACATCGATTAGCTCCTTTGTTCTATTCGAATAAACTATTCATTTATAAAGATTTACTTTTAGTAACAGTTCTTCACTTTACAAATGATTTCCCTTTTATAAAACTCTATTCGTTTTAAAAACATTTTTCCCTTTTATTTACTTTCGAAATATTTCCTTTAATAAAATCTATTGATTTTATAAAGTCCCTTTATTTCAATATACATTGAAATAAATTCATTTTACATCCCAGGGTCTTTTATGATATTTAAAATATCGAATAAAAATGATCAACATCATTCCAACACCCATAATCCATAACAGATTATATAACACATCATATATCACAATATATGAAAAACAGTAAAATAAATGTTGAGGAACCCAGTTGGGTTCCTCCAACCTGTTTCCCTGCATCATAGATGTTAAACAATATAGATAACATCACTTTCAGTTCTATATGATATATTTTGTTAAACAGAATCAATATAGAACTTTAACTAACTGACTAGCAGTTCAATCAAACAGTCGACATACAGTAAAACAGCCAATATCTAACAGTTCTAAAAATACAACATGAAATTATAAACTGTTCAGAGTTAGTGAGATTTTCTCACTTTGGCAGTTCATCGTTAAAGAACGATAAACTGTTATTTGATTTGAATCAAATAATTTATTTCATCATAAATTCAAACGAGCCCCAATCCACTTCCAGTCAGCTTCATGGTGTAGCCACCGTCCATACGATCCTAATGGATCCAACCGTTCGAAATTCTGATACAGTATGATCGAGATACTAATACTATAAGTTTGTATAACATTAACGATTTATTAACTAATTTCTTAATTACACAATTGATCTTAATTACCTTCATCATTAGGTTTAAAGGCTAACTCCTCTTCTCCTTAGATTAATCAACCCGTACCCTGCTGTCGACCCGTACCACAAAGAAAAACATGGCCGACTTCTTTTCATTTTTCTTTTCTGGGCTATACACTTTGGCCCACCCACACAGTAAAACACATGCCCACGTCAGCATTTCTCCTTCACAAAAATAATCAGTGAGCTCCTCATGTCTTACTCCACCATTTCCCTGATCCTCACAGCCCATTCACTAAAATGTTATAACAGTTTCATTTATTTTTTCCCTTTGAAAACAATTAGTGTTGCCCCATATTTTCTCAAACACTTATCAACATTTGACCGCAAGTTCCAATTACCAACTCCACCATGATTTTCTGTGCTATCCTAAAATACCTTATGCTCCGCGTTAAGGTTAAAATGGACTCACCAGTTGTGTCGAGAAATCTCAGAGCCACCGGATGCAAAGTAACTCCATCTTCCATCATCACAACTGGACCAACAACTTCATTTTGCTTCGCTTTGATTTCTCTTCAACATCAAAATACTCAAGTGTAGTTCGGACTCTTAAAAAAACGTCGTCCTCACCTTCTAGAAAAATGGCCAGCGTCCATTCTCCTTCCCCTTCTTTTCTCTGATGCTCTCTCCTTCATACGTTCAAACAGAATACACCATGTAGCCCCTTCCAAACTTTAGAAGCAACAGAGAATCGTGATACCACAGGCTGACCCCCCCCTCGTTTACTTTTACTTCGCAACCCCTTCTCGCCGTACCCTGGTGACTGCGGCTCCCAGCCGTCAACGGTCAATTACAAGGATCGAGCGATCCTTTTAAGAACAAAAATCCACCAAACAATGACATGAGGTGCTAAATCGCAGCACAAATCCAACTACGAAGTTCATTTCCAAATCGTATGCTGAAGGAATCCGCAATCGACAACTCTGGCGCACGGTGGTTTAACACAAGTCGAACAAAAGTTGATGGAAGCTCTTGAAAATCACACGAAGGTTAAGAACAGTCCTTACCGAGACTATAAATCTATGTTCGGGGCTTTAAAGATTTGATATGTATTTGTTTGAGGATCTAGAATTCACGATGCTTTTGTTTTGCTTTAGAGGACGGCGGCTGAGAAAGGTTTGGCTGTGAAAACAATAGAGTTAGGTTTAAGGAGGGGTATTTATTAGTAAAGGTTGATTTCTCTTGTGGATTCCTGAATGCCACGCATTTGTTTTAAGGGCCAAGGAATCTAGCGGTTTGAGAAGAATGAACGTGGCCTTTGTTTGGTCGCTGGAATCTGTTAGGATATTTGTTTTACGTTTGAGAGTACCCCATTATGAGAAACTCTATTTGTCCATGAACTGATATGAAAATATCATTAAATCGAGAAACGTGCCATAATCTCAAAAATATAAAAATATCGGTAGGTTAACTCATATCGTGAAATCCTAAAATATTGATACAGGGTGCAAAATATTCCAAATAAAACGTTGCTTATTTAATTAATTAAAAATTACAGTAAAATTCTAAAAATTAAATTATCGCTACGCCTCAAAAGAATCTTTTCTAAATTCAAACCCGATTCCTAGTTATATCGAATAAACCGTTACAGTCGATAAACGATTCTATAGCGACTATTTTAAAATTTGATTTGGACATATCTCACAATCTACACGACGAAATCCCCATTTTTCTCTTCCATTAGAAAGATATACTCCACCAGCTCCACACGTTTCTTGTTTCACAGAAATCCGGCTTAAAACGAATCATGTACATTCAGTTGAAGTTCAAATCGCCAAATTACGAACTACAGCGCCATTTCGAGCTCGGTTTTAATTATAATATAATTATACGTTCAAACTGTCGTTTATATAATATATTCGTTATTCTAATTCAATTCTAAACTGAATTAAATATCACAGATGATCTGGTTCACACCATATCGCCATTTCAGCCAATTCTGATTATTTCAGAATTAAATATATTATTTAAATTAAATATTCACTATTATTTAATTCCACGATCATTTAATTCACTAAACCACCATTTATATAATTGAATAAATTAATTCTAATACCTCTGCCAATGCGGGTCATTACAGTCTTCCCCACTTAAAATAATTTCGTCCTCGAAATTGCTGAAAGGTAGAGGACGACCCTATTGACTGGTTAGAACATATTTGTTCACTTCTTAATCTTCAGTTTCAACTGAACCAATTTAATTTCAATCAAAATTATTAATTAATTCTTATCAATGAAAATTTCCAAAGATCCTGAAAATTTCCTAACACCTTAACTTTTCAAAAAAATTTGCCAGCGCCTCCTTTGTACTGGTCAATCGGTCAAACTCCAACTCGCCTCTCTGGGCCATTTCCAACCCAAAAGAAAATCAAACAGCCAAGCGGCTTGCCAATTCGGCTCATAAATCTTATATCCAATAGAAATATAAACTTGTACCTTTTTGTCGGCATATCATTATATCCTTTCCACCTGTTATTTAATTCAGCGGATACAAGGGTTATCCCAATCAAATCCCCATCTTCTTTTATCCACGACACAACCATTCGCTTATATCCTAAGTCGAATTTTATTTCAAATTCGAGTTCCATTTTCGATTTCAAACTCTTAACTTCCCAATCCAATTTTCATTTCAGATTCTTATCTCGACATTCCAATTTTATCCAAGAATAAATTTTTCCTGATATCGTTCTATTTCCATTCAGTTTTCACTTAACTGTTTTCAATTCAATTTCAGCTTACTTTCGCAAACTTCTATTTAAATTTGTTCTTAATTCAAACAGTCTCTTCCTGGGAATTTTAAACAGTTTACTTTTTCAAAAATCAAAATTTTCCTTTTTGAAATTTAACTGAGCCCATAATCAATATTCCATTAGTTAAATCACTTCTCTATTTCTTTATCAATATTTGTTAACCAATATTTTCAATAACCATATTGGCCTTTTATGTTAATTGGAAAACATTTCCGAATATCGCCTTCCTTTATTTTCTAAACTTTAGAAAATATATGCTATTTATAATTGGAAAATATCCCAATTACTTATCTCTTTTCCCATCTCGTTTATTTCTATACTTAGGAAATATTCTTTATTCTATTTTCCAGCTTACACTCATTTGGTTAAAACAGATGTTGTGTAAAACATCGTTACGGCAACCCAAATACTATATTCAACTAACTCTTATTCAATATTGATCTTCGAGCCTGAAATCTTACTATTTATTTGTTAATAATGAAATCAATCAAGTTGGGGTATAACTACCTCTCAGACCTTGACTGAATAACATTTATAACGTCAAACAGATATGACTACTTACTCGAATAATCATTATCATACAACTACTTATTCACTTTTAAACACGTATACGCTTCCTCTTTTTATTCTTACTAGATTTTATTCCTAGTCTTCCTTTTTGATTTTACTATTCTATTTCTAAGTTCATTTCCTTATCGACTTCTATATATATCGATACGTTGATTTCTAACTATCAAACTTCTTAAAAATATTCTAACTCCTTAAATTCCCGGAAAAATTCGCCATAACCTCCTTTGTATTAGGACATCGGGATATTTCAAATAGCCTCCCATGGCCCTCACCAATTCAAAAGAAAAAGAAAAAAACCAAGCGGCTTGCCGATTCGGCGCATAAAATCTCATATATGAATTAAATACATACCTTTTCGTCGAGCATTCTATTTATATACCTTGCATTATCCTTATCCATACCTATCTCATGTATATTTATACATTTCTAATTCATTTCAACTTAATCCAATCATTTTAACTTAGTTCGTTAAGTGATTTTCAAATTACTGGTTTGCCCATTTCACCTTTTTATTTGAATATACATGTTCAAATATAGGTTTAACTTGTTTATCAACTAATTGAATTTCATTTCAATTTTATTTGAATTTCCTATATTCAAATTCCATTTCGATTCTCTTATTCAAATTCTATATTTGAATTTCAATTCTATTTGAATCTTCTATATTCAAATTTCAAATTCAATTCTATTTGAATCTTCTACATTCAATTTCTATTTCAATTCCATTGAATTCCATATATTCAAACTCCCTTTGAATTTCTATATTCAATTTCTATTATTACTCTATATGAATTCTATATTCAATTTTCCATTATTTAAATCTTCTTTATTCAAATCTCATTTGAATTTCAATATTCAAATCCCCTTTGAATTTTCCTATTTAAATTCTATGTTTAAACTTCCTTTATTCAGATTCCTTTAAATAAGTCTCGATTTCAATTCCTTTTGAAATCGATATTTCTACCTTTGGAAGATAGATTTCCCTTTCAATTTCACACTTGTATTTTATTTCTGAATTATGCGATGATAATTCTTTTCACTTTATTTATAAACTTCGTTTATAAAAGAACTATTTATAAACTTCGTTTATAAAGGAACTTCGTTTATAAAGGAACTTCTCGTTTTTATTTCTTTTAAACAAGTTAATATTTCAAATCTATTTAAAAGTTCAAATTCTATTTTAAAAATCCCATTTTGAAATTCAACACAACTTGTCTTTCCCAAAACAAATTCAAAACAGTATCTCTGGTAGTAATTCATCACTTACAACTCGAAAATGAATACTGATGATGCAGCTGTCATCATCAGAATCTATTTTCCAGCGATCGAAGTGAGTTCAATACTATAAAACCATTTCTAAACATTTCCACTTTAAAATTCATTTCAAAATATAATTCACACTGCTTGTAAAACAATTTAAAATCTCCCAAGATCTTAAATTTTATTTATTTTAATTCAAATCCATTTACAAACACTTATCCAATTCTCCAGAGTTTTAACTTCAATTTCTGGTTTAAATTTCAGATTTAACTCATCTGATTTCACGTATTTCACTTATATGAATTCTGATTGGTTATTTTACATAACCATTTAATTTATAATCTTACTCGATTACAATAACAACCAATATATCCAATATGTATCAAAATATACTTTGGGTTAAATCTACTTTCATTTACCCACTTTTCAAAACTTATCGTGTCGACCCATCGTATTCAAGTGTTTAGTAACTCCTACCGATATAGTGGATCAAACTGATCGACCAGAACTAATAAACAACTCAACCAATGAATCTCCACAATATAAAACATTTTTTTATATATCAATAACAAATACGTTCACTCGTATATATACACTCAACTCAATCTAGGGTATTACTAACCCTATCTCTACCGAGTCACGCCACAGAGCCAAGTAATTCTTAACCTTCTGCTCTGATACCAACTGTAATGACCCGGATTTTGAGCGACTTTGGTTATCGACATAAACACGATGTCGATAACCAAAACATCGAAAAATCCTGGTAATTAGTGAAAGAAATTAGAGGGTGAGGATAGATAAGATAGAAACTTAGAATAGAAGAAGAAGAAGAACACAACATCAGAGTAACACGAACCTCACACCGGAACGAATAACATATAATATATATAACATAACTTGAAATATACATCTGTACTTGCATATACATCATTATCAAAGTACAGCACTTACAACACAGCGGAAATAACTATAGCTATATGATCCTGAAGCCTCCTGCTCCAGCTCTTCAACTATATCTGTAAAATCCTGACTACTTGACTGCCCATACAAATTTAGGCACCCAAGAGTTTAGGGAAAACAACAAAGTAAACTCCGGGTCAGTCATGGGACTGGTGTGAGTAAAACAGTTTAAAAACAGTTCGAACAAGTAAACGATATCTCATAAGACCACGCCGCATAACGGAACGGGTTTTTCCCTTATGAGAATCCAAAATATCTTTATATCAAAACCTTTTGATATTATAATAATGTCTATCAACCACAGTATATATAATCATCTAGCAGAAACGCTTTCATCTCACGTTCTACATATATAGTATACAACTCAAAACCGCAAGCACGTATTAGGTAATGGATTTCCAGCTATGACAAGGTATGGAACCACCTTTCGCTAGTGTACCTCTAGAGAGGAATACACTGGGTTCAACAAGAACATCTTGCAACCCGGCAACACATGACCGACCACTCATTTCGCTTGAGCGTATCGAATGTATATCACCAACAGTTGGGATCAGCAACCGTTTCCCGAATGGGACAGCATCAACAATAGATTTTTAGAAGTAAATGAAACTCTAGATCAGGTGATTATACACCCTACTTCGGTGCGACCGACTTAGCCATGCTGCCTGCCCGATTTCTGTCATTTACCAGATGATGAGGTTAGAAGCTACGCTTTATCATCATACCAGATTCACTTTGAATGCCACATCGTCAAATCCATCAAATCACCGATTGACGTCCTCAACCATACATTACACGTTAGCTAAAAGAAGTTTCCTTCCCCGCTTCCACTCTTGGTACGGTTGGAGAAATCAATACACGTGATCGTCTGGAAATACTCTGTCAGACATCCGTCCATACTCGTCATCCAGGAACAGGATGAACCGAAGGAACTATTCTGTAAACAGGATAGCCCTTGCATAACTCCGTCTTCAATTTCCTTTGGCATATATGATTCGCAACGCTTATGCCAATACAGAGTGGTTCTTTGGATAATAATCCAACCGGTCTCTCCATATTAACAACGTTAAAATGGTCAAAACTTCGATAGTCTGTGATTTAACTATCGAATAAAAACAAGTGTGCAAACAACGATATTATTTCCAAATGGAAATTTATATCGATCAAACATCATTCAACATTTATCTCTTTATTTCATTAATCTACTTATCTCCTGCTTCCCTATATTCAATATTTCTTATTTTCTAAATTTGGAAAATATACGTTATTAACAATGGAAAACATTTCCATTTCTTGTTTTCTTTATTAGAAAAACATTTATGGTTTCTTATTTGGAAAACATTTCCAAAGCTTCTTCATTGGACTTAGACAGATGTTTAAACAAACCATCGCGATGCCAACTCAAACCATTTCCTTTACTGCCGAACCTTAACTATTCCCTAGTTAAAACGAAGCCAATCAAGTTGCGGTAGAACTACCTCTCAGACCTTAACTGAACAACATTTCTAACTTTGAAATTAGCAAAGTTCACTTTATATCCCTTTACTAACTTCCTTACTTAACCCTCCTTCGAATAGCTATATTCGATTGACTCTTTTCACTTAACTCCTTTCGATAACCCTTATCAATTAACTCTATTGGACTAACATTATTGGATTAACTCTATTTGACTAACGCTATTGATTTACTCATTTCACTTAACTCCTTTCAAATAAACTATATTCGATAACTCCTTTTACTTTCTTCGAATAAACTATATTCGATTAACTCATTTGCTTCTATTCGATTAACTCTTTTTACTTTCTATTCGAATAACTATATTCGATTAACTCTTTTTACTTTCTACTTTAATCGATTAAACTAACATCGATTAACTCCTTTATTCTCTAATCGATTAACTAACATCGATTAACTCCTTTATTCTTTATTCTCTAATCGATTAAACTAACATCGATTAACTCCTTTTACTTTAACACTAATCGATTAACTAACATCGATTAGCTCCTTTTACTTTAACTCTAATCGATTAACTAACATCGATTAACTCCTTTTACTTCTACACTAATCGATTAACTAACATCGATTAACTCCTTTTACTTCTACACTAATCGATTAACTAACATCGATTAACTCCTTTTACTTTAACTCTAATCGATTAACTAACATCGATTAGCTCCTTTTACTTTAACTCTAATCGATTAACTAACATCGATTAGCTCCTTTGTTCTATTCGAATAAACTATTCATTTATAAAGATTTACTTTTAGTAACAGTTCTTCACTTTACAAATGATTTCCCTTTTATAAAATTCTATTCGTTTTAAAAACATTTTTCCCTTTTATTTACTTTCGAAATATTTCCTTTAATAAAATCTGTTGATTTTATAAAGTCCCTTTATTTCAATATACATTGAAATAAATTCTTTTTACATCCCAGGGTCTTTTATGATATTTAAAATATCGAATAAAAATGATCAACATCATTCCAACACCCATAATCCATAACAGATTATATAACACATCATATATCACAATATATGAAAAACAGTAAAATAAATGTTGAGGAACCCAGTTGGGTTCCTCCAACCTGTTTCCCTGCATCACAGATGTTAAACAATATAGATAACATCTCTTTCAGTTCTATATGATATATTCTGTTAAACAAAATCAATATAGAACTTTAACTAACTGACTAGCAGTTCAATCAAACAGTCGACATACAGTAAAACAACCAATATCTAACAGTTCTAAAAATACAACATGAAATTATAAACTGTTTAGAGTTAGTGAGATTTACTCACTTTGGCAGTTCATCGTTAAAGAACGATAAACTGTTATTTGATTTGAATCAAATAATTTATTTCATCATAAATTCAAACGAGCCCCAATCCACTTCCAGTCAGCTTCATGGTGTAGCCACCGTCCATACGATCCTAATGGATCCAACCGTTCGAAATTCTGATACAGTATGATCGAGATACTAATACTATAAGTTTGTATAACATTAACGATTTATTAACTAATTTCTTAATTACACAATTGACCTTAATTACCTTCATCATTAGGTTTAAAGGCTAACTCCTCTTCTCCTTAGATTAATCAACCCGTACCCTGCTGTCGACCCGTACCACAAAGAAAAACATGGCCGACTTCTTTTCATTTTTCTTTTTTGGGCTACACACTTTGGCCCACCCACACAGTAAAACACATGCCCACGTCAGCATTTCTCCTTCACAAAAATAATCAGCGAGCTCCTCATGTCTTACTCCACCATTTCCCTGATCCTCACAGACCATCCACTAAAATGTTATAACAGTTTCATTTATTTTTTCCCTTTGAAAACAATTAGTGTTGCCCCATATTTTCTCAAACCCTTATCAACATTTGACCGCAAGTTCCAATTACCAACTCCACCATGATTTTCTGTGCTATCCTGAAATACCTTATGCTCCGCGTTAAGGTTAAAATGGACTCACCAGTTGTGTCGAGAAATCTCAGAGCCACCGGATGCAAAGTAACTCCATCTTCCATCATCACAACTGGACCAACAACTTCATTTTGCTTCGCTTTGATTTCTCTTCAACATCAAAATACTCAAGTGTAGTTCGGACTCTTTAAAAAAACGTCGTCCTCACCTTCCAGAAAAATGGCCAGCGTCCATTCTCCTTCCCCTTCTTTTCTCTGATGCTCTCTCCTTCATACGTTCAAATAGAATACACCATGTAGCCCCTTCCAAACTTTAGAAGCAACAGAGAATCGTGATACCACAGGCTGACCCCCCTCGTTTACTTTTACTTCGCAACCCCTTCTCGCCGTACCCTGGTGACTGCGGCTCCCAGCCGTCAACGGTCAATTACAAGGATCGAGCGATCCTTTTAAGAACAGAAATCCACCAAACAATGACATGAGGTGCTAAATCGCAGCACAAATTCAACTACGAAGTTCATTTCCAAATCGTATGCTCAAGGAACTCGCAATCGACAACTCTGGCGCACGGTGGTTTAACACAAGTCGAACAAAAGTTGATGGAAGCTCTTGAAAATCACACGAAGGTGAAGAGCAGTCCTTACCGAGACTATAAATCTATGTTTGGGGCTTTAAAGATTTGATATGTATTTGTTTGAGGATCTAGAATTCACGATGCTTTTGTTTTGCTTTAGAGGACGGCGGCTGAGAAAGGTTTGGCTGTGAAAACAATAGATTTAGGTTTAAGGAGGGGTATTTATTAGTAAAGGTTGATTTCTCTTGTGGATTCCTGAATGCCACGCATTTGTTTTAAGGGCCAAGGAATCTAGCGGTTTGAGAAGAATGAACGTGGCCTTTGTTTGGTCGCTGGAATCTGTTAGGATATTTGTTTTACGTTTGAGAGTACCCCATTATGCGAAACTCTATTTGTCCATGAACTGATATGAAAATATCATTAAATCGTGAAACGTGCCGTAATCTCAAAAATATAAAAATATCGGTAGGTTAACTCATATCGTGAAATCCTAAAATATTGATACAGGGTGCAAAATATTCCAAATAAAAAGTTGCTTATTTAATTAATTAAAAATTACAGTAAAATTCTAAAAATTAAATTATCGCTACGCCTCAAAAGAATCTTTTCTAAATTCAAACCTGATTCCTTGTTATATCGAATAAACCGTTACAGTCGATAAACGATTCTATAGCGACTATTTTAAAATTTGATTTGGACATATCTCACAATCTACACGACGAAATCCCCATTTTTCTCTTCCATTAGAAAGATATACTCCACGGGCTCCACACGTTTCTTGTTTCACAGAAATCCGGCTTAAAACGAATCATGTACATTCAGTTGAAGTTCAAATCACCAAATTACGAACTGCAGCGCCATTTCGAGCTCGGTTTTAATTATAATATAATTATACGTTCAAACTGTCGTTTATATAATATGTTCGTTATTCTAATTCAATTCTAAACTGAATTAAATATCACAGATGATCCGGTTCACACCATATCGCCATTTCAGCCAATTCTGATTATTTCAGAATTAAATATATTATTTAATATATTATTTTAATTAAATATTCACTATTATTTAATTCCACGATCATTTAATTCACTAAACCACCATTTATATAATTGAATAAATTAATTCTAATACCTCTGCCAATGCGGGTCATTACACTGATGCTACAAGAAAAAGGAAAGAAAGAAACCGAAATAGTTCAGACTCACAGAATTACCTCACGTTGACAAGAAATCTGAACATCTATATTGTAGATTTATAACCTTTATCTTCAAATCTTGAATCGGAATTGTTAAAAACTAACACAACAAATCCGATCAAGATTGAGGAGATTCGTTGTGAAGATTCTTTCGTGAGAAGGGAAGGGGGCCGAAACCCTAGTTTGGTTTGGGGGGGACAATTAGAAAATGAATTGAATGGTTACAGGGTAATAGATGTAATATTAGCATTGTGTAATAACGGGCATACTTACCTGACCGAGTTTACCTTCCGCATTGTACGGATGGCTATATATACTAGCCAAACGTATCTGCAAAGTATTCACAGTTGATTCAATACAGCCACTTTCCCTCTTCAACTAACAAACTGTTCTATCTTAAACATTATAAGATACATTTTAGAATAATTGATTCATACAAAATTGGATAATCAAGATTTCTAACAGGCGCGCATATTTAGACTCAAACAAAACAAACAATGGAGAAAAATGATTTTGATTTTTGACAAAAATATAAAATGTAGATGGAAGATGCTATATTTTATAAAATTAAGCGATACACATTTTTGAACTCCATTGATTTACTTTTTTTGACACATGTCAACATAGCCCTTCTTCAGAACAAGCGAAACTGAAAAATTATCAAAAGATAATCATAAACATCATATTACACAGTCAATGCATATATTACACAGTCAATGCATAGTTCTGATTAACAAACAAGGCATGCATATTCCAACAAGCAGCTGAAGTTCAGTTTTTGGCAGCATGCAATGCAGCGTTTCATATACAAAATTTGCTAGATTTAACAAAGGTTAATATCATGAAATTGTACATAGCACGCTGAGGGCCAATTCATACATACTACTTCAAAATATAAATACATCCAGAGCTTTCACTGTGCAGATCAGAGTAAAGCCGAATAATGCAGCAAAAACTACTGTGACAAAGTGTTGATGAACACAAATTTTCACTTCTCTTCGATATCCATTTTCTCCATTGGTTCGCTCAATTTGAAATCGGATACAACTTTGCCAAATGTACTCAGGGCCGGTCCTAGAAGTTTTGGTACCTAAAGCCAAAAATTAAAATAAGGCCCTTATACAAATGCTAATGTGTTACATTTAAACAATTTATATTATTTAAAAATAACAAGAGAAGGTAAGAAACAATAAAAGAATTATTCACAACAAAAATTCAAACTATACAACAAAATTAATACAAATTACTAACGAATATTGAATAATAACACATGTTAATGATTATTATAATAACTAAACAAAAATAAATTATGAATGTTTAATCTACTAGTTGTAATTTATCATAAATGTATTCAATGATAATTTAAAGTCAAAATTCTTCATATAAAATTGATTGGCAAAAATCCTTTAACCGCATATTCCTATGAAAACATAGTTATCTATCGATAAATTGTACATGCATTAACCATTTGGAATTAATCATAAATAATTATCATGAAATGTTGACTATAAATTAATCCTAAACTTAATATACAACCACAAATCTAAAATTAAAAAATAAGAGTCAAAACCGGATTTGCTACTCAAGTCTCAGATGTTGTTGTCATAACTTAATTAATTCTATTTTACCATTCATTGACCACAGCTCAGGCTTAGCAAGTAAAACCATACACATATACACAACTAGATGTTTAAAACACAAAATCCAGTCAGACCAATAATACCCCTGTTCATAGATGCTGAAGGACAACATCACATAGCCGCATTGATGTGTATAATAATAAAACAAAACCATTTATGCAGCTATAGTTTTCGAAACATATACAATTACACCATTAAAACATAAAATTCAATGATTCAAATTACTTACCAAACTCCTGCGATTTCGAGTTCAGCTGAAATAAAAATCAAGCGTCTGTCGTTTGTACCCTAATTGTTGCCATGCCTTCCTTTGCCTACTTGGAAAGTCGCAATTTGGATTGCCGTCATCTGGAGTTCCATCGTCGTTCTTCGCTCGCTGTTATGGAGAACTGTAGTCGCAGTTTTGATTTCTCTGATTTGCGGTTGAAGATCGCGGTTGTTGCTCTGCACCGATGGCCGATCTGGTGCCCTAGTTTATTTGGGGCCCTAAGCGAGTGCTTTCCTCGCTTTGGCAAAGGGCCGGGCCTGAATGTACTTCTTACATGTTGGCAAATAACCATCACATGATTCACATCTTCGATCACATCCTTGAATACCTCCGTCGCTGGCTCACCTAAAATGAAATTATACATGAATTATGAATATCATGTGGTATTACTGTCTTTAATCAAATAGGAATTAAAAGTAGTTAATTTATATCGAAAAAGTGCAGCTTGTTATAATTTTAAGATCCTGACATGAAATACAATGCACATAACTTCGACTATCTAGTCAGATAATGCAAATTATCGTAGTTAATTAATATCGACAGATGATAACCAATAGATAAATAACATTCACATACTGCTAGAAAAAAAACTTAACGTCCAGGTATTTACCAGTAGTTCGAACTCTAATGTTGACCCCGGTCTCAGATGGATGAGGCATGTTGTATCCACAAAAAGAAACCCTAGGACTGTACAGAACAAGAATAAATACATTTCCATTTTTACAATCAGGAACTAATCAAGGTTTAACATTCTGTATTTAAAGTTTACACCAATACAAATGAGATTAACTAATTTCCCCACCCAGTGTGCATTATCATCATTTAATAAATATAATAACACATTTCACATTCGCTTATACATAAAGAAAGGGAACTTTCAATAGCTTAGTGTCCCAGCATAATAATTTGCAGTTTTTGATGGTTTGTTTTGAAAAAAAAAAATGTTGTATATCCAGAATCCTTCATTTTGCAACAATAGAATTGAATAGGAAATTAAATCTAGAAACAAGTCTAAATTGAAGTACAATAGCAATGTTCATTGCTAGTAGAGCGTGTTCATTGCTAGTTTGTTCCATGAGTGGCAACAATAACATCTGTTTTCCAAAATCCTTCAACACTAACGGGATAAACTATAAAGGGTACAGTATTTAAGCGCATAGGAATGCATCTGCGTTTGGTAATTTGGAATTACAATAATACTACTTGCTTAATAGTCTGTCAATTAAGATATAAAATGGCCAAAAAACAATCTGAACATGAGTAAACGCCAAACCAATATACTGCTAAAAATGAAAACACAAAATCATCAAACCAGTACTAAAATAGTCTTCAACAACAATGAATACCCAATCATTTTCGAAGTACACCTTCAATTCATTGAATGAACAATGTAAAATAACACAAAGCTTTAAACAAACAATGCCAATTTTGAAAATTAACAACTGACTTTGTGTTTAAAAAAAAATAAAAAAAAATTCATCCGCTGACCAGAATGTACACCAGCTTATTCAATCAAAAAGACAGAAAATCCACATATATCAGGAAAATTCAAAAAATGATTGAAACGAATGATCATGTACAGTAATTTTTTGCTGACCAGGATGTACAGCAGCTTATTCAACCAAAAAGACAAAGGAAATCCACATTCGCAAAATTATCGTAGTTAATAACGACAGATGATAAACCAAAAGGTAAATAACATTCGCATACTGCTAGGTAAAAAAATATATATCAAACATCCAGGTATTTAAAAGTAGTTTGAACTCTGATGTTGACCCGGGTCTCAGATGGATGAGGCATGTTGTATCCACAAAAAGAAACCCTTGGACCGTACAGAACAAGAATAAACACGTTACCATTTTTACAATCAGGTACTAATCAAGGTTTAACATTCTATATTTAAATATTACACCAATAAAAATGAGATTAACTTATTTCCCCACCCAGTGTGCATTATCATCATTTAAATTAATAAATATAATAATAACACATTTCTTATTCGCTTATACATAGTGAAAGGGAACTTTCAGTTTGCAGTTTTGATGGTTTGTTTGGAAAAAAAAAAGTTATATATCCAGAATCCTTCATTTTGCAACAATAGAATTGAACAGGAAATTAAATCCAGAAACAAGTCTAAATTGAAGTACAATAGCAATGTTAGCTACTGCTTACAGCAACCATATTTTCAAAGGATTGCATGTCTCTATGCACATGCATCAGTTGATTACAGATAATTTAGCATGCTCAATGCTAGTTTGTTTTGTGAGAGGCCACAATAACGTCTCTTTTCTGAAATCCTTCACAACTCATGTGATAAAGAGTGCAGTATATGTGTGCGCAGGAATGCATCTGTGTTTATTTTGAGTTTATAATTATTAGAACATGGAAGGGTTTCAAATACACTGAAATCTGAGGTTGGTCATTTGGAATTACAATAGTATTACCTGCTTAATAGTCTGTCAATTAAGTCGTAAAATGGCCAAAAACAATCTAACCATGAGTAAAAGCCAAATTAGTATAATACTAAAAAATGCTCTCTTTTTTTTCAAACATCTGCAGCAGCCTACATTGCTGCGCGGTGGGCCTCAACTGCTGCCGTTTCTTTTTTTTTCTCACATTAAAGCTTAATATTATATTACTGCTAGATATACGGTTTGTCTTTACAAATAGACAAACCATATATCAAGCAGTAATCTAATATTAGGCTTTAATGTGAAAAAAAAAAAAAAAAACTGCAGCAGCCGAGGCTGCTGTAGATGTTTAAAAAAATTGAGCAGCATAATGCCAAATTAGTATAATACTAAAAAATGAAACAAAAAATCATCAAACCAATAGTAACCTAGTTTTTAACAACAATGAATACCCTATTATTTTCAAAGTATACGTTAAACCAATTGAATGAACAATATAAAATCCCACAAAGCTATAAACAAACAATACAAACTTTCAAAGTCAACTAATTCTGTGTAAAAAAGAAATTCATCTTCATACGCTGACCAGAACGTAGAGCAGCTTATTCAACCAATGAGACAAAGAAAATACACATATATCAGGATAATTCAAAAAATGACTAAGAAACAGATGATTATGTACAGTATTTTCTTTTATTTCGTAACATTGTCCGCCATTGTAGATTGGAATCCTAAAATTAGTCATATCTAATGTTATAACGAGATACATGCAAATAATTCAAATATTCAACAACCATGAAAATATTAATAAACACCATATTTACATTAGGCAAACAATTCTATGTTTAATAACAATACTTTACACATCTTAAATCATTATAATTATCAAAATTCATTCCAGCCGAGAACAAACAGACTATAATGAATGAAACTAGGAAAGAATTACTAACTCTTTGTTGAGCGTATATCTGACGGAATTTGCAAAGGTATGATCTTCATTCACAATAGAGAACGTTGACGAAGTTGAATCAGTGATTGATCCATGTTCCATTTCAGAAACTGTTACAGACAAGGTTAAAGTATTAAAATTTCTAAGAAATCATGGGTGGATTCAGGAATTGACATAGGGGTGGACTAACTTTAATGATGATTCATTTTTTATACATAGCTTTTTCATTGTAATATATTGCAATTACTACTAGAAAACACTAATAAAAATAAAAATATATATGACAGAAAACACCAGTTTCACATTATATTTTCAATATGTAATATCATTTGATCCCGCTTGCCTTAAGGCGAATTTTTTTGTTTGCTACAGCCATCATAAATATGGAAACAGTGCATCAATAATCCATGATAATATCAAATATACTTGGATACCATGCACGGTACTCTGACCAGGTACTGTCGAAACATAGTCTGCATCCAGTCTATAGTAAGAGGTCTACAACTTGATGATGTATTTGACATTTTAGAAGTCTACACTACAAAAATATAATACATACAAATTATTTTTACATTCAATATTTTTAAATATTTAAACTAACTACATATTTAACTATTTAAAAACATATAAGGGCCACTAGGGAGACAAACCTATTAATTTGAATGTAACACATTTGGATTTGGTTTATCACATCATATTATATTGTGTTAAAAAAAAAGCAAGTTCCCCATTTGGTTTAACAATCCCCTAAAAAACCTATTAATTTGAAGTATGCTTGCTAAAAGATGGACAAAGAAAAAAAAAAAAAAAAACTATTATTTTGAATGTAACACATTTGGTTTATCATATCATATTATATTGTGTTAAAAAAAAGTAAGTTCCCCGTTCGGTTAACAATCCCCTAAAAAAAAAAAAAAAAGTAAGTTCTAAATATTATATTAAGGTGGAATATGCTGGTGTCTTTCATTTTTTAAACTTGTCAGTATATGGAAAATTAGAAACAGTGGTCCATGTAACACAATATAAGTTATTCTTAGAAGCAGCAAGCCAACTATACAAATTTGTTATGTGAATATGTGAAGACACTAACGTGGTAAGGTGAGTGTCTTTTTTCTTTCAAGTCAGCTACTACTGTTGGATATAATATCCAAATCTGTTTTATTTACCATGTCAAAATGTAAGTTATATCATTATCGTGAATCTGTTAGACAGCCAATAATAGTCAGAAGTTAATAGAACATAACTAGGGGATCGGATATTCATCTCAACAAATCACCAAACATTCATCTCAACAACACCAAATAAGCTTCAAATTGTAAAACAAGGAAGCATAAACAGTTTGAAACAGTCGCTAACAGTAAATAATAAATCGAATGTTGGGATTGAAGAAGAATACAAACCTAAGTCTGCGTCAGAGATCGAAGCGGCGGCCTGGAAGCCTGGAATCGTGGAAGCCGGCGCGCGGCGCAGGGGAGAGATTTGAAATCGTGCTTGCGGTGGTAGGCCGTAGGCGGGTAGAAGACGTCCGCTTGATTTTGAACGGGATAACGTAGAAGGGCATTTGGAAGGGACATTTAAAAGGAAACCATTGAGAACCGGGAATGTGTTCTTTTTACGAAAGGAGTATTTTAGAAGGGGCAGAGTTATTATTTTATTGTTTTTGTATATATTATTTTTAATTATTTGTGAATGAAGTTTGTTTATTGTTGAACAGAATAGCAGAACGTAGAATACAAATTGCAGAATACAAATTACTGAAATAAAAATACATTTGCAGAATACAAATTGCAGAACACAAATTACGAAATACAAATTACATAATTATTAAATATAGAAAACAAGCTACTGTGGTGGATACTGGGGTGGATACTAGGGGGGCGTACTGGCGTACTGGGGTGGATACGGAGGGGCATTCATCTTAAACTGTCTGTATCGTAATGCTTGCTTGCGGACCTCGATTTCAAAACGCAACCAGCCTTCTGTTTCGTCATCAGGAAGAATCATGAACGTATCTTGATAATCTTACTTGTGAGAATTGATATTGCGTGGGGCATGTCAATTCCATCAAATGTTCTTGCACGGTCTATTGCTTGCTTAACCTTTGGAATTTCAGTACAAATTGGGCTTGCGTTTGACGGCGAATTACTAGCAAACGTATCAGAATGTGAATTCGGACTGTCGGAGTCAGAACGAGATTTCTTGGTAATTTGCCTAGAGTGTATAATATCAACAATTTCTTCCAACTTCGAAGAAGTTTCAGTTCTACCTCTTCTGCCAGACCGAGGTTTAGATGAAGAACCTACACCCCGTTGTTGGTGAGGAGGCTCAGGAATCGATTGTTGAGTCTAGATGTCTTCTAGTGGCACTTGATTTTCATCGAAGAAGAACGTAGGATGTACGAACTCGGGTGGAGGAGAATGTGGTTGTGGTTGCACGTTTTGACTGGTACAACCTAGAGTGCAAGCGCCAGATCATGTTGCAATGCTGTTGGTGAAAATTTGCTCCAGTTCGGTCAAATTTTCTATTGGGGACGTCTTGTACTTTAACACCATAGGGCCGTACTCCTAAATAGACGTTTAAGTTGTAAATTAGTAAATGAAATATGGTAATGAACTTGTAAATTTACTAAAAAGGAGTTAACAATATTTTACCGCCACTCGATCAACCCACCAACTTTCGCTTCCACTCACTGTTCCGTATTTAGGGTCCCATCCGGCGCCCGTTTTGTCATTCGAATTGCGTCATACAATCCATTTCTTTTTATAAGCATCGTACTTAGCCGTCACTTGTTCAGTAGAGGCTGGTATTTCGGTCGGTGATGTAGCTAAGGACTCGTTCAGAGCAGCTGTAATCTTCTTGTGTATCCCTTTTTTGTTCTTTCCAGCAACTTGGTAATGTTCAACAACTACACGAAGAAACTCTGAAGTTGCAAATGAAGACCATACTTTCGGAGGACGGCAAAATGTTGTTTTCGGACGATTTACTTCAGCCATTGTCGTTGAAAAATTGATGAGTTTGCGGTTTGAATTGTTGAAGGAAATGGTGTGAATTGGTGAAGGGAAGAGGTTGGATTTATAACTTGGAAAAATATAGCCGTTTTGAAAATTTTCTGTTGGCGTCCGACGCCGCGTTTGACGCGTCAGCCGCGTCAGACGTTAAAGCTATAATTCCAACCGTTAAGCTAGAAGGGGCAAAAGTGTGGGACCCATCGTTGACGCGTTGGATGCGTCGGATGCAGACGCGAACATTAACTGCCCAATTAACAAATCAAATGCTACCTTAGGGTAAGGAGGACATGGTTTTGTTCCGTTGTTTTTGTTTTTGGGATTGGGAATGAACAGAAAGAAGGCAGCTACTTAGTTTAGGCTTAGGAGGCAATACGCAAATTGAAAAAGAAAATGGAAAAGAAAATAACGGGTACGAGTGTAACGGGTAGTACGGATTATGGTTAATTTGGTTATTTTAAGAAAAGTTATATATTAATTTAAGTTTAGGAATACGAGTGTGTATGCCCACGCACACACAAAGACGCATTAAGAAATTCAACGTATATTTCTTAGATACAGAACCGCTATAACCATATCTAGGGGTTAGCAAAAAACCGAAATAAAACCGAACCGAAACCGATAAAAACCAAGCCCAAAAAAACCGAAACCGAAAAAAACCGAAACCAAAAATCAAAAAATCGAACCGTACTAATATTTCGGTTTCGGTTTTGTAATGTCCCATATTTTTTGTAGTCAAATATTTAATATATTTTGTTATTTTAAATATTGATTTGGAATTTTAAAAGGATTTAAAATGTATAATTCGATTATAAAACGAAGTTTGAACGTTAATTTATATATAATTATAAATCAAGCTCGAAATAGCGTTGCAGTTCGTAAAATGGAGTTTTGAACTTCAACTGGATATACCAGATCCGATATAAGTCGTATTTCCGTGAAACAAGAAATGTTGGGATCTTGTTAACGATAATTTTCATATGAAAGAGAAAGATCTGGATTTCGTGTTATAGATTGTTAGTTATGTCCAATTTAAATTTTAAAATAGCCGCTATGGAAATCGTTATTAAAATATAACGTTTATGTAATATATTTAATAGGGAAATTTAAATCGTTAACTCAAAATCGACAATATTGAGTTGTATAATTTATATTGGGAGCTGTATATATGTTCTGTTTGGATATATATGTTAAAAATAATTTATTATTATTTAACTGTATTTATTTGGAATTTATATAATATTTTAATCGATATTATATAAGCATTAAAAATAGCCATTTTTACAAATGGTCTCGGTTTTCGATGAAATTAGTTTCATTAGAATCGTATCATTAAATTATTTTCAGAAAATCAATTTTGGTGGCAAACCCATATCGTATGTGACTTCGGTGGCCAAAAATGTCCCTGTTTCTATTAAATTGTTTATACAATTTAGACAGGGGTAACTTTTAACTAATAAATGACTGGCCAAACAAAATCCAAATTTAATGAAACAAGATTCATTGGATCCGTTAGAAAGAGGTCTAGTAAAATGTCAAGGCCTCATATTTATTGAATTTTTTCTGTAATTATAGGATTTTTAAACACTTGTTTTTTCGTAGATATTTATAAATGACTTTTTCACAAACGACTTCGGAATTCAACAAAACCTGTCCTATCGGGTCCGGAATATTTTTATGCTAAGAATACATTTTTTTGTCAAAAACGGAGGTCGTATGTGGGTATTTTGAGATGATACTTCTCGTTAAAGTTTCCTAGGAATAAAATAATATAAATTCTTCCCATATATATATACCAACCCTTCGTGAAACCTAATTTGGTCAACAAAATAATGAGTGGTCAACTTAATTCACTAGCCGCCTCAAATACATTCTACGATCAGAACTACTCCTTACTTCCGCCGACCTTTCTTCAAAATCCGTACATCTTCTCGTGAATGTTCAACTACACAAATGACCGACTTATCGAGTTGGTCAGTCTGACCGGTGGTGATTTACTCAGACGAATGGAGGTGGCCGGCATTGTTCTTGAAAGGCGACGGATTCAAACTCGAATTGCGAGCTGATGGGGAGGTCGAGCTACAAATAGTTTCAGGCGAAGATCCGATGTGGTGAGGCGCTGCGCTAGGTAAACTCATATCATCGTTCGATCAACCTAGGGTGGCTGCGGCAGTGTTTGAATGACGAGGAGCGGCTATTCTGGAACGACGGAAAAAGAAGATGGAAGCAGTAGTGAAAATGAATGGACGGAGTAACGTGCGGTGGGGCTTTGAAGCTTGGCAACGTGGTTTGGAGAGTGCAGGGGCGAAGCGGGGCACGGTGGAGGGTCTGACGTGGCAGTGGTCGGAGGTTGTGGCGCCGGTGATGCATGTATGTGATAACGTGTCGGTGGAGTGAGTTTCTGGGTAGCTGATGGGTATGTTGTGAATGAGCTTTCAGGTGATGGAGTGGCTTGAGACATAGGAGAGATGGACATTCATGCGAATAGGGTTGAGTTCGAAGTTGCTTTTGGGAACGATGGAAAGCATTTGAGGGTGAAAGGGGATTAGTCTGTATTTGGTACAGAGGAAGAATCAAAGAAAATCAGCACATTTCGGTTGGAGCAGAAGTTTGAAAACAAGGGAGATACTGGGTTCGTGAAGTAACAAAGAAATTCGATTGGCTAAGGAAAAAAAGCGAAGAGGGATGGAAGAAGGAAGCTATCAGCCAATTAACATTTCCAATGTTTGTGGAGCAGATATCAAGTGTGAACAAACTAAAGGCCAATCTAACCAGAACGATGGGTACGGTTTTTAATGAGTTTAAATTAACTTAAATAATATTTAAATAAAGTTGAGTAATTAATCCAAGTTTGGAACGATGTAGGGTTTTTGTATAAGGCTTTAACGAATGAATGAAGAGAACAAAGTGAAGCAGTTACGAACAAGAATCAGTCCTGGTTTTTCCTCCAAACCAAAAGTAATTAGTGTTAAACTAATTTATAATCAAGAATAAAAATTATTGGATAATTAAATGAAGATTATTTATATACCATGTTCTAGAAATTCGATGATGGAATGAATTCGAAGCAAGGTTTCTGTAATTCGAGCTGAATGGGAAGGACAAGAAATCAGCCGTTGATTTTTAATCATGTAATTAGTTTAATAATTATTTAATTATACTGGTTAAGAAATAAATCAGATTAGATAAATTATATAACGTAAAATGATTATAACTTGCACATATCTTCAGGATTGGACAAAATCAGAAACGTTGGACTTATGGAAACACGATGTCATGGAACAAATCTGAAAGAGATTGGAATCAACTAAGATTTCAGTTAAATTAAATATTTGTTTAATTTAACTGAAACAAACCGTTTCGTTGACAAATCAAACCAAGGTGAGTTAAACTCACTCAGTTCTTCCCACTTATATTTTATATAAGTTGGGTTTTATAATTGTGTGCTATGATTGCTAATGATTGCTATGGTTGCTAATAATTGACTGTTTGTTTGTCTATTAAATATATATATATATATATATATATTCTCATATATTATTGAACCGAAGAAATTAAACGTTGTTTAATTTCAATGAAAAACCAAATCATTATTTTAACGATTGGACCCAATGAAGGTGACTTACCTTGTTGGTCACGGTTATAAAATAACCGTGTTTAATTTAATGAATTGTTAGAATTGTCTGAATTGTTCTGCTAGTGTTAAATAAATTGGTTGATATTAAATTGCTGATGTTTTATTGTTTTAGAATTAAATCAGTAAAATTGAATTGAATGATATCATGTGAAATAACCTTTTGGATGCAGAGAAGAACAGTTTGGAGGAAACCAACCGGATTCCTCAAATATATGAGATGTTGTTTAATTTCATATTATCATTACATGAACTGTTTAAACCCATCTGTTTGGATGATTGATTTGATTGTGACCATTGATTGAGATTCAACATTTATTTTATTTTAACCAATGGGCAATATTGGTTGAGTAATTGGCAGCAGTTGGCCTGAAAATCAATCGTTTTGAAATAGTGATTTACCGTCAGGTAAATCGATAAAAATGAAGTTATGAAATTTATTTTATAACTGAATATAGATTTTTAAACATATATATTATTTAAAAATGAAGTTCATAAAAAGGGAAATCAGCCGTGTGCGAAGCACGTGCCTCATCTTAACTAATGTAACAATTTATAACTGAGATTTTTGTTTTAAGAAACAATTAAAATAGAATTATATTATTAATTATTTAAATTAAATCGAAGTAAATGAGATTGTTTAAATTAATTTATTAATTAATTTAAATGAAGAAACGAGTTAAAGTTGATCAATGAGTTAATCATGTTTTAGAGTTGACCGAGTCAACTGTTTTAAATGAGATTGATTACTTGATTAAATTAGTTTGGGCCAATTAAAAATGAAACAATTTAGAATATAGTTGTTAACTTAAATAAGATTTTTGAAAAGAAATTTAATATCAATTCTAGTTAATAATGCAGTAAAAGTATTATTTTAATTTATAAATATTTAAGTAATTACCGCCTAAATGAAATACATTTAAGTAAGTAACCGATTTTGAAATGGAATATGGTTGAGGTTTGAAAAGAGGATATGAAACCGATTTTATAACGAAGTTATAAAAGAGATTTAAACGAATATGATTACTTAGGTAGAAGAAAAAATATAAAAAAGTGGGTTTATCTTAAACCTGAGATTTTATAAATAAGGTTTATAAAAAAAATGAGGAATCAAAGCGGTAACTTGAATTGGCAGTACTTAATAACGGATTAAGATAAATGGGATTGAAATGAGATTTTCGGAGAGGAAAATGGACTGGTAAAGTGATTTGTATTGGGTTTAGTAAAAGAAGTCTTTAAGGAAATAAAATGGTTTAAACAAATGTTGACTTAACATTTGAATTAAAAGGAATCAAGGAAAAAGGGTTTAATATTAAACTGGAGGTTTATAGACAAGGCTTATAAGAAGAGTGTGGAGTTAAAACGTAAGATTCAATTAACATAATAATGATATTAAGTGGTATGAATGGAATTGAAACAAGATTTCAAAGCGGAATGGTTGAATGGTTTGGAAATAAAATAATATGAAGTTAAGATAAGGAGTTTCTCGAGATAAAGGAAATAAAGGAAAATTTTGGAAAATTATAATGATATTTTCAAAATATAAGGAAATAAAAAGTGAAGTATTGAAATGAGTATATTCTAAAAGAGAAGTGTTGGATTTGTTTCCTATTAATGAAACAAAGGAGGTTCGTAACACTAATCTACGAATGATATGTTAAATTCATTTTCTCAATTATAAGTAATGAGTAATGATACAGGAATTGTTTTGAAAATGATAAAAGAATAGAGTATTGGATATGATTATAGAATATATTAAAATAAAATAGTTTTGAAATAAATATTATGTTAAATAAGGATTAAAAAGCCATATTCGTAATATCGAAAGATTAAAGAGTTTTCAATTAACATTCGTTAATTGTTTTTTAATTAAAAAGCCAAGTAATGCCGAGTACTGAACCAGTGACTCATTTTATTTTATGTTTTGTTATTTGATAGTTAATTACCGATTATCAAATTTGACCAATACGATTGTTGGTATGGAAAGATCGGGATCGAATTTATATTCGAAAACCATTCCGGACCAACAAATACGTGAAGATAATTGAAGATGGAGCATTGAAGACCGTGGATCTTCATAAGCGGAAGAACTACTCATTGAAGTTCTCTAGTTAAGCTCCCAGAGATATTTCAGCAGACTGTCATGGTTGGAATCTTCGGATTGCAAGGACTACTCGCTACTGATCCATAGGGTAATTCAAGGATGTGGTAGGAGAGTACCTTCGGTTTGTCCAGTCCCAGAACAACTTGTATGGACGAATGTCTAACAGAGTATTTCCAAAGGATTATGTATATTGATCTCTTCAAACGTACCTTTGTTGGTGGCGGAAGAATTCGTTCTTTTTGCGTGAACACCCAGGGTAATTTTGTGGATGTCAATTAATGATTATTTGGAGGATCTGACGATGTGACATTCAAAGTGAATGGTGGCCAGATGTTCTCAAATAATAATAAAAGTAATGTAATTAATTAATTAACTAATTAATTAATTATGACCTCAAGCCTCTTCAACCGGAAAATGGTATAAAATCGAGTAGGTCGCATGGCTATGTGCGTCGCACACATCAAAAGGGTATATTCATTACCTGATCTGGTGAAATCAAATGCCTTTGGTTGTCCCTTTTATTTTTATATGTATGCTATTGGTTTGGTTGGCTGGCCCCTAACCGTGGTAATGATATATTCGGTACTCTCAAGCGAAGTGAGGGCCGGTCATGTTTAGCCAGGGTTGCAAGACGTTCTTGTTGAATCCCCAATGTATTCATCTCCAGAGGTACATTGTCGGAAGGTAGTCCCATACCTTGCCATAGTTGGAAATCCATTCTCTAATAAGTGCCCGCGGTTTTGATTGTATACTATATATGTGGAGCGTGAGATGCAAGCATTCTGCTAGATTGATTTTTAATTGTATTTAGACACTATTATAATATCAGAGAAGATATTGATTTC
The DNA here is from genome assembly GCA_030737875.1 of Allium sativum. Lineage (NCBI taxonomy): Eukaryota > Viridiplantae > Streptophyta > Magnoliopsida > Asparagales > Amaryllidaceae > Allium > Allium sativum. Next base: position 882,109,192 of record CM060924.1, read on the forward strand.
AAAAACGTTTTGGGTTATCGTAAGGTAAAGACCATCCATATTTATGTGTGGATTTGGTCTTACGATTATCCATATCTTCAAAAGGATTTTGACTTTAAAAATCAATTTGTGTGATACCTATAAACTTAGTGTGTTTTTCTCTCATTCTGGTTCACTAGACTGGCCCGTCGTTTGTAATGCTCGGGTTAGACCAGGGTGTACAGGTTCAGGTTATCGGATGTAGTGAAGAAACGAGCTGGAGAAGTCCAGTCGTATGATATATATTTATTCCGCTGTGTGTTGTATTAGGACAGGTCATTATAACTATCCAGATGTGTTGATGTACTCTAATGATTGTAAGTATTTTTAAAAGCTCTCAGTAAATATTAAATTCTATATTATATTTTTTTCCGCTGCGATGTGAGACTCTATGTTGTTTTTTTTCTTCTTCTTCTATTCTAATATTTCTTTCTTTCTTATCTCACCTCTATATTTTTTCAATAACATCCGGTGTTTTCTATGCTTGAATAGTTGACATGATACTCTGTGTCGATTTTCGAGGTTGAAAATCCCTCTGGCCGTTACAGTGGTATCAGAGCAATGGTTTACTAATAACCTTGGCTCTGTGGCATAACTCGATAGAGGTGGAATTAGTAATATCCTAGATTGAGTTAAGTGTATATATATGAGAGCGCGTATTTGTAAATTTCATATAGAAATTTTTTGTATTGTGTTTGTTGATCGGTTCAAGTGTTGAGAAGCATTGAATTGGTAATGGACACAATGCTGTTTTGTAAAGAGGGTAAATGAAATAATTTTACCCAAATTATATTTTTGTATAGAAAAGTAATAATTTTATCCAATTATTTAAATATTGGTTTATTTGTTTGTTTGTTTGATTTGTATGAAATTCAAGTTTGATTAGGAATTTGAATGGTAATTTCATATGAAATTAGTATGTAAAATTGAATAAACTAGAATTTAACCTAAAAATAAGTTAAATGGAATTTGGAGGGAATTTGAATAATTTTGGAAATAAATCAGAATTTTGATCGTTAATGAAAGTAAACTAATTTTGAAAATAAATTAGTAAATTGAATATGAATTGGAATTAACTTGGTTAAGTAAACGAGTTAGTGAATAAAATTCGAAATTGGAAGTCAATTTGTTGTAAATCAATTATTATGGAAGTATGTTAAACCAAAGTAAATTTTGGTAATGATTGAATGGTAATTAGTCGAGTATTAATCGATGGATATTAATATATAAACCAAAGGGAAGAAAACCAAGTTGATATTAATGTTAAATATAAATTGAGTTAATAAAAACTTGGATTGTTTGTTTATGCTGGTTGTGCATTGATTGCTAATTGTATGTTCAATTGGTTGAGTAGATTTCATTAATGGTTTAATAACAGTTTAATGAATTAAAGCCTAAGAAACAGATTCATGTATTATAGATTGGAATGGAATCACATATGAATTGAAAATTGAATTATTTAACCCTTATTCGGTGTTGGAATTTGTGAATTATACATGATGATAAATGAATGTTATTTCATGTGAATGTTACTTATATGTTGAACTGAGTTGAGAACAGGTAGCCAAAAGTTATTAGGATATGTTTTGATCGCATTAAATTGAGTAATATACTCAACAGCGCCCGCATAAGGTACGCCTACGCGAAAATACAAATTTTTGGGTTTTGAATTTTGTTTTCCGACCGTGTTGTCGATGTATATATATTATTTGTTCCTTCGATATTGCAGATGTCACTTCATAAAGGGGAGACTTTACCGAATTTTTCCGGAAATCAAAGGAGTTAATTTTTTTTCGATATTTTTAAAATTTTATATTGATAATACTGAATTGGTTTTTGATTTTTAAAATAAATTAGATTTTAAATTAAATGGGTTGTAACATTTTTCTTACCTTAGTAATTTCGGGGACGAAATTCATCTAAGGGGGAAGATTGTAATGTCCCGTATTTTTGGTAGTCAAATATTTAATATATTTTATTATTTTAAATATTTATTTGGAATTTTAAATGGGTTTAAAATATATAATCCGATTATAAAACGAAGTTTGAACGTTAATTTATATATAATTATAAATCAAGCTTGAAATAGCGCTGCAGTTCGTAAAATGGAGTTTTGAACTTCAACTGGATATACTGGATCCGATATAAGTCGGATTTATGTGAAACAAGAAACGTTGGGATCTTGTTGACGATAATTTTCATATAAAAGAGAAAAATATGGATTTCGTGTTATAGATTGTTAGTTATGTCCAATTTAAATTTTAAAATAGTCGCTATGGAAATCATTATTAAAATATAATGTTTATGTAATATATTTAACAAGGAAATTTAAATCGTTAACTCAAAATCGACAATATTGAGTTGTATAATTTATATTGGGAGCTGTATATATGTTCTGTTTGGATATATATGTTAAAAATAATTTATTATTATTTAATTGTATTTATTTGGAATTTGTATAATATTTTAGTCGATATTATATAAGCGTTAAAAATAGCCATTTTTGCAAAGGTCTCAGTTTTCGATGAAATTAGTTTCATTGGAATCGTATCGTTAAATTATTGTCAGAAAATCAAATTTGGTGGCAAACCGATATCGTATATGACTTCGGTGGCCAAAAATGTCTCTGTTTCAACTGAATTGTTTAGACAATTTAGATAGGGTAACTTTTAACGAATAAATGACAGGCCAAACAAACTCCTAATTTGAAGAAACAAGATTCATTGGATCCGTTAGGAAGAGGTGTAGTAAAAATGTCAAGGCCTCATATTTATTGAATTTTTTCTGTAATTATAGGAATTTTAAACGCTTGATTTTTCATCGATATTTATAAAGGACTTTTCACAAACGACCTCAGAATTCAACGAAACCTATCCCATCGGGTCCGGAATATTTTTTTATGCTAAGAATACATTTTTTTGTCAAAAACGGAGGTCGTATGTGGGTATTTTGAGACGATACTTCACATTAAAATTTCCTAAGAATAAAATAATATAATTTCTTTCCATATATATATATATATGTGTGTGTATATATATATATACCAACCCTTCGTGAAACTTAATTTGGTCAACAAAACAATGAGTGGTCAACTTAATTCATTAGCCACCTCAAATACATTCTACGATCAGAACTTCTCCTTACTTCCACTGATCTTTCTTCAAAATCCGTACATCTTATTGTGAATGTTCAGCTACACAAATGACCGACTTGTCGAGCTGATCAGTCTGACCGGTGGTAATTTACTCAGACGAATGGAGGTGGCTGGGATTGTTCTTGAAAGGCACAGTTTCAAATTCGAATTGCGAGCTGATGGGGAGGTCGAGCTACAAGTGGTTTCAGGCGAAGATCCGATGTGGTGAGGCGCTGCGCTAGGTAAACTCAGATCATCGTTCGATCAACCTAGGGTGGATGTGGCAGTGTTTGAATGACGAGGGGCGGCTATTCTAGAACGACGGAAAAAGAAGACGAAGGCAGCAGTGAAAATGAATGGACGGAGTAATGTGCGGTGGGGCTTTGAAGCTTGGCAACATGGTTTGGAGAGTGCAGGGGCGAAGCGGGGCACGGTGGAGGGTCTGACGTGGTAGTGGTCGGAGGTTGTGGCGCCGGTGATGCATGGATGTGATAACGTGTCGGTGGAGTGAGTTTCTGGGTAGCTGATGGGTATATTGTGAATGAGCTTTCAGGTGATGGAGTGGTTTGGGACATAGGAGAGATGGACATTCATGCGAATAGGGTTGAGTTCGAAGTTGCTTTCTGGAACAATGGAAAGCATTTGAGGGTGAAAGGGGATTAGTCTATATTTGGTACAGAGGAAGAATCAAAGAAGATCAGCACATTTCGGTTGGAGCAGAAGTTTGAAAACAAGGGGACTGGGTTCGTGAAGTAACAAAGAAATTTGGTTGGCTAAGGAAAAAAATGCGAAGAGGGATGGAAGAAGGAAGCTATCAGCCAATTAACATTTCCAATGTTTGTGGAGCAGATATCAAGTGTGAACAAACTAAAGGCCAAACTAACCAGAACGATGGGTACGGTTTTTAATGAGTTTAAATTAACTTAAATAATATTTAAATAAAGTTGAGTAATCAATCCAAGTTTGGAACGACGTAGGGTTTTTGTATTGGGCTTTAACGAATGAATGAAGAAAACAAAGTGAAGCAGTGTCGAACAAGAATCGGTCCTGATTTTTCCTCCATACCAAAAGTAATTAGTGTTAAACTAATTTATAATCAAGAAAAAAAAACTATTGGATGATTAAATGAAGAATTATATATATATATATATATCGTGTTCAGGAAATTCGATGATGGAATGAATTCAAAGCAAGGTTTCTGTAATTCGAGCTGAATGGGAAGGAGAAGAAATCAGCCGTTAATTTTTAATCATGTAATTAGTATAATGATTATTTAATTATACTAGTTAGGAAATAAATTAGATTAAATAAACTATATAACGTAAAATGATTATCACTTGCTCATATCTTCAGAATTGGACAAAATCAGAAATGTTGGACTTGTGCAAACACGGCGTCATGGAACAAATCTGAAAGAGATTGGAATCAACTGAGATTTCAGTTAAACTAAATATTTGTTTAATTTAACAGAAACAAACTGTTTCAATGACAAATCAGACCAAGGTGAGTTAAACTCACTCAGTTATTCCCACTTATATTTTACATAAGTTGGGTTTTATAATTGTGTGCTATGATTGCTAATGATTGCTATGGTTGCTAATAATTGACTATTTGTTTGTCTGTTAAATATATATATTCTCATATGTTATTGAACCGAAGAAATTAAACGTTGTTTAATTTCAATGAAAAACAAAATCGTTATTTTAACGATTGGACCCAATGAAGGTAACTTACATTGTTGGTCATGGTTATAAAATAACCGTGTTTAATTTAATGAATTATTAGAATTGTTTGAATTGTTCTCCTAGTGTTAAATAAATTGGTTGATATTAAATTGTTGATATTTTACTGTTTTAGAATTAAATCAGCAAAATTGAATTGAATGATATCATGTGAAATAACCATTTGGATGTAGAGAAGAACAGGTTGGAGGAATCCAACCAGATTCCTCAAATATATGAGATGCTATTTATTTTCATATTATCATTATATGAACTGTTTAAACCCATCTGTTTGGATGATTGATTTGATTGTGACCATTGATTGAGATTCAACATTTATTTTATTTTAACCAATGGGCAGTATTGGTTGAGTAATTGGTAGTAGTTGGCCTATAAATCAATCGTTTTGAATAAGTGATTTACAGTCAGGTAAATCGATAAAAATGAAGTTATGAAATTTATTTTATAACTGAATATAGATTTTTAAATATATATATATTATTTAAAAATGAAGTTCATAAAAAGGGAAATCAGCCGTGTGCGAAGCACGTGCCTCATCTTAACTAATGTAACAATTTATAACTGAGATTATTTGTTTTAAGAAACAATTAAAATGGGATTATATTATTATTTATTTAATACAAATCGAAGTAAGTGAGATTATTTAAATTAATTTATTAATTAATTTAAATGAAGAAATGAGTTAAAGTTGATCAACGAGTTAATCATGTTTTAGAGTTGACCATGTCAACTGTTTTAAATGAGATTGATTACTTGATTAAATAAGTTTGGGCCAATTAAAAATGAAATAATTTAGAATATAGTTGTTAACTTAAATAAGATTTTTGAAAAGAAATTTAATATCAATTCTATTTTATAATGCAGTAAAAGTATTATTTTAATTTATAAATATTTAAATAATTACTTCTTAAATGAAATACATTTAAGTAAGTAACCGATTTTGAAATGGAATATGATTGAGGTTTGAAAAGAGGATATGAAACCGAGTTTATAACGAAGTTATAAAAGATATTTATACGAATATGATTACTTAGGTAGAAGAAAAAAGATAAAAAGTTGGTTTATCTTAAACCTGAGATTTTATAAATAAGGTTTATAAAATAAAAGAAATGAGGAACCAAAGCGGTAGTTTTAACTGGTCGTACTTAATAACGGATCAAGGTAAACGGGATTGAAATGAGATTTTCAGGGAGGAAAATGGATTGGTATAAGTGATTTGTATTGGGTTTAGTAAAAGAAGTCTTTAAGGAAATAAAATGGTTTAAACAAATGTTTACTTAACATTTGAATTAAAGGAATCGAGGAAAAAGGGTTTTATATTAAATTGGAGGTTTATAAACAAGGCGTATAAGAAGAGTGTGGAGTTAAAACGTAAGATTCAATTAACATTACTTAATAATGATATTAAGTGGTATGAATGGAATCGAAACAAGATTTCAAAGCGGAATGGTTGAATGGTTTGGAAATAAAATAATATGACGTTAAGATAAGGAGTTTCTCGAGATAAAGGAAGTAAAGGAAAATTTTGGACAATTATAATGATATTTTTGAAATATAAGGAAATAAAAGATGAAGTAATGAAATGAGTTTATTCTAAAAGAGAAGTGTTGGATTTGTTTCCCATTAATGAAACAAAGGAGGTTTGTAACATTAATCTACAAATGATAAGTTAAATTGATTTTCTCAATTATAAGTAATGATAATGATATAGGAATTGTTTTGAAAACGATAAAAGAATAGAGTATTGGATATGATTATAGAATATATTAAAATAAAATAGTTTTGAAACAAATCTTATGTTAAATAAGGATTGAAAAGCTATATTCGTAATATCGAAAGATTAAAGAGTTTTCAATTAACATTCGTTGAATGTTTTTTAATTAAAAAGGCCAAGTAATGCCGAGTACTGAACCAGTAACTCATTTTATTTTATGTTTAGTTATTTGATAGTTAAATAATTGACTATCAAATTAGGACAATACGATTGTTGGTATGGAAAGACCGGGATCAAATTTATATTCGAAAACCATTCCAGACCAACAAATACGTGAAGATAATTGAAGATGGAGCATTGAAGACCGTGGATCTTCATAAGCGGAAGAACTGCTCATTGAAGTTCTCTGGTTAAGCTCCCAGAGATATTTCCGCAGTGATTCTGTCGTGGTTGGAATCTTCAGATTGCAAGGACTACTCGCTACTGATCCACAGGGTAATTCAAAGATGTGGTAGGAGAGTGCCTTCGGTTTGTCCAGTCCCAGGACAACTTGTATGGATGAATGTCTGATAGAGTATTTCCAAAGGATTACGTATATTGATCTCTTCAAACGTACTTTTGTTGGTGGTGGAAAAATTCGTTCTTTTTGCGTAAACACCCAGGGTATTTTTGTGGAGTCAATTAATGATTATCTGGCGGATCTGACGTTGTGACATTCAAAGTGAATGGTGGCCAGATATTCTCAAATAATAATAAAAGTAAAGTAATTAATTAATTAACTAATTAATTATGACCTCAAGCCTCTTCAACCGGAAAATGGTATAAAATCAGGTAGGTCGCATGGCTATGTGGGTCGCATCCATCAAAAAGGTATATTCATTACCTGATTTGGTGAAATCAAATGCCTTCGGTTGTCTCTTTTATTTTGATATGTATGCTATCGGTTCGGTTGGTTGGCCCTCAACCGTGGTAATGATATATTCGGTACTCTCAAGCGAAGTGTGGGGCCGATCATGTTTAGCCGGGGTTGCAAGACGTTCTTGTTGAATCCCCAATGTATTCTCCTCCAGAGATACATTGTCGGAAGGTGGTCCCATACCTTGCCATAGTTGGAAATCCATTCTCCAATAAGTGCCCGCGATTTTGATTGCATACTTTATATGTGGAGCATGAGATGCAAGCGTTCTGCTAGATTGATATTTATTTGTATTTAGACACTATTATAATATCAGAGAAGATATTAATTTCAAAAATGTTTTGGGTTATCGTAAGGTAAAAACCGTCCATATTTATGTATGGATTTGGTCTTACGATTATCCTTTTCTTCAAAAGGATTTTGACTTTAAAAATCAATTTGTGTGATACCTATAAACTAAGTGTGTTTTTTCTCACTTTGGTTCACTAGACTGACCCATCGTTTGTAATGCTCGGGTTAGACCGGGGTGCATAGGTTCTGGTTATCGGATGCAGTGAAGAAACGAGCTGGAGAAGTCCAGACATATGATATATATTTATTCCGTTGTGTGTTGTATCCGAGGACAGGTCATTATAACTATCCAGATGTGTTGATGTACTCTGATGATTATAAGTATTTTTAAAAGCTCTCAGTAAAGATTTAATTCTATATTATATTTTGTTCCGCTGCGATGTGACACTCTGTGTTGTTCTTCTTCTTCTTCTTCTATTCTAATATTTCTTTCTTTCTTTCTTATCTCACCCTCTATATTCTTTCAATAACGTTCCCGTGTTCTCTATGCTTGAATAGTTGACATGATATTCTATGTCAATTTTCGATGTTGAAAATCCCTCGGGCCATTACAGTTTTTGGTCCAAACCGAACCGAAAAACCGAATCGAACCGAATTATAAAATGTTGCACATTATCTCTTGATGCATGCTGTTTCATATTATATAATATATACAAACTGGCCACTACTTCACTCATTTGATTTAGCTGAATACAGGATTAGGGGTAGACTAATATAAAATGTCCATTTATTGTTTTTGTAGATTCTTAGATGTTTTGAATTGAAGATGAAAGTTGAGGTACCAGTAGACTATTTTCTAAAATTCCAAGTTGCTGCTAGTCTGCTGTAGTGTGGTTCACTGGAATGCTCCTGCTCATTTACTTTTTTTTTGTTTCTTGTCTTCGACTTAGAGCTAGCTTAGCTTTGTACTACTTTGGATGACTTATAGTCTATTAGTCTGTACTTTGTACCATGTGTCTCAATACACTCGGTTGAAACAATTTATTTTAATTTATTTTATGGTTGTTTAAATTTATAATATTTTTTGTTTAAATCGGTTTTAAAACCGAAATGAACTGATAAAAACTGAAACTGATGTTTTTTGAAACCAAAACCGATGCTTCGGTTACGGTTTCGGTTATCGATTTTTAAAACCGAGGTCTTCCGGTTTCGGTTTTACTCCAATACCGAACCGAACCGGGGTTTGCTCACCCCTAACCATATCGATATACAGAAGGATTTTCAAATATCACATATTGTATCTGCATCTCGCATAACGGATATATTTCATATTTTCAGATATGGATACAAACGGATGTCGAATTTTTTTATAAACCCCATTGGTTTTAGAGATCAACATCACTGAATTACAATTCCATTATCAACTGTATATACTTAAAATCATGGTTTCAAGGTTCTGTTGGCATTCCCCAATATATATATATATATATAGTAAGCGTTCAATGGCACGCTAAACAGTGCAGCACCCCTAAATGCCCCCTGATTTCCACCATATCTCTCGTTTCTCTCTCCCTCCAATCACTCTCTCAACTCCCACTCACTTATTCTAATATAAATGCTTGATTTATATAGGGGGCAAATGGGGTGCTCACTATTTGGGGTGCCATTGAACGCCCCTATATATATATATACACACACACACACACTATATATATATATATGGGAAAGTATATATAGACATGGATTTTTGATACAAACCGAGAGACATAAAATCTCAACCATTCAATCACCCCCTGATTTTCACCTCTAGTATAAGCATAAATTAATCATATGACTGAGATTTTGTGTCCTTTAGCTTGTGTTCAAGTAGAGTTTCCCTATATATATGTAGGTATGTATGTATATGTGTGTGTGTGTATAGGGGTGGTCGATCCCCCTTCTGGGGTCGAGGCAGGTAACTTTTATCTCCATGTATGTTACTTTGTATTAATTATTTCATTTAACTCAATTAATTATTTTCGCTTCATGTTTAATCTTGCCCCGTTTTATATATGTATCTACACACAATTTTAATTCTTCGAGGAATATTCTACTATGTTGATTAATATTTACTTATATTCCTAATTTATATTAATCGTTTTGAATTTCAAACCTTGTGTGTATATATTTTATATACAACTTGTTTTATTAATGACTTCCTCATGCAGACTCTATTTTTGATAAATAAAATATGAAAACGGATCAGAATCTCGCCACGAATACAATAGTAATATTTTTGTGGCCCAATTCTTAAGTATCTAAATTTTTTTAAGCCCATTAATAATTTATTATTGTTTATATTTAATTTAATTACCCAGGTCTATTTAGAGTATATTTTATGGGATGTAATAGTTTGGAGGCAAAATTGGTTGCGTCACGCTTCTATTCATGGTCGTGTGAGGGTTTGGATGAAAAATATTTTAAAAATACGCATTCATATAGAACTACCAATATATTTTACGATGTTTGCATTAAGTTTTCAAACAATATTTTCAAAATGAAATGCATACATATAGGAGGATCTGATTTAGGATCACCATGCATGCATACTGTAACAACCCTGAGTTTTGGAACCAATTTAATATTTATTTTTAATTGAATTTAATGAATTTTAATATTTAAAATGATTTATTTTGAGAATTTAATGACTTAGATTGAATTAAAAACGAGGTTTGAACATAAGAATTTAAAATTTAATTAAAACGAACTCGTAACGTCGTGGTAGTTTGAAAATTTGGCTTTGAAATTCAACTGAATGTACATAATGCAATATAAGTCGGATTTCAGTAAAACAAGAAATGTTAGAATCCATTTAATAAATCTTTCTAACGAATATAAGAAACTAATATTTTGTGTTATAGACGGTAAGTTATGCCCAAATCAAAAGATAAAATAGTCGCTATGAAATTTAATAATATTTTATCGATATTATATATGCCTTAAAAATGGCTCTTTTGCAAACGACCTTCGTTTTCGACGAAACTAATTTTGTTGGACCCAGAATATCAAATTACTACTAGTTTCTGAATTTCGTTAATTTTGGAGTCAGTATATGGTTTGGAAAATTAAAATGCACGTTGAAAACCAAAACGCTATATTGATTTATATTTTAATTTTGATAAAAATTGACCAACTGAATGGGATTATGAAACATATCCCAGTGTGTCCAGAATAAGGATATTTGGTTAGGGGTGAAAGTCTTTGGGGTTCATTTGGAGTTCGAAGATTAAACAAGTAAAATTAGAATAAAATAACATTATATACATATATAACATTTAAAACCCTAACCCTAGGGCATAAAAATACAGGCGTCGCCATTTAAAAAAAAATCAGTGGTCATAAACTCAAACCCTTTCTCTCCACTGATCTCATCATCCACGCATTAAATCGAGAAATCTCCAACAACAAACCGATAGAGCGCAATGAGATATATATCTCTAACAGTCAGGATCACTTCTAGTTGCGAAAATCAAGAGAAATTGGGCCTCAAGCCCCGCTACCAGAAATATAGAATTTAGTGACACTGGTTTTTGTGATGGAATTTTCCATCACTAAATTACTACGGATTACCGATGGAATAGTAGCTGATTTTCCTCTGTATAACAGCAGTATTAAATAAACATAATTCAGCGATGGTTCATATTCAGTGGCAAACCCGTTGCAATTTAGCGATGGATTTGCCATGGACAACCAAACCAAAGTTGTATTCATTGACAAATTCAATCAAAAGTCAAAAAAAAGTTTCCATGACAAATCCATTACAAAATAGCTACGGATTTTCTACAGAAAATGAAAACATAGCTAGAGGTTGGCTCCAAAAATGGTGGAAAAAGTAAAGTTTGAAGGGAAACATTTCTGTCACAAATTAGCTGCGGATTTGCGATGGAAAAAACATAATTAGATTATGGCTGTAAAAATGGTAGAAAAAGTAAAATTTGGAGGGAAATAATTCCAGGACAGATCGGTCACAAATTAGCCTTGGATTTGCAACGGAATTGAAAGCCATAAATATTACAAATCACAGCATAAATCAGTCGGTTCAATTTACATAAGTGTCAATATATTAATGTGCTATAATCATTCACCTTAGCGATCCGTTTAGTAATCCAATCAGCAGCATTCCAACTAATTAGAATTTTTTGTTTCTCCTTCAACTGCTTCGTTTCTTTTATTTTCTCCCCAAATGACCTCTTTCATTCCTTCGATGTAACCCAAATTCACAAATCTATCAAGGCTTTCTAATTAAACGCTAATCTGACCCTAGCTAAACATGACTAGATTAATCCTCCCCTTCACTATTTCCTATGTCTCGTTCAGCTGTATGAAACTAAAAAAACACAATTACTCATATCCCTAATTCCCAAATTCTTATCCCTAAAATTAAGTATTGGGACCTTAGCCTCGTGAAGTCAGGTATCATCACGTGGAGGTCGGATGGGGGTACGGCGCAGCTAGTTGGTAGCGTCCAGGTATTGACAGCTTGAGGTTAGAGGCAAGAGGTAGGTGGCCGACGGTAGTTTGGACGCGATTGGGTGGATGGTCAGTCTTGATAATCGTAAGAAGATGATAGTGGGATGGACGTCCGGTTGTGGCACAATTGTTTAGAGCTGTTGTATATGGATTTATGGCGAGTTATTTTGTTCTAAATTACATTTTACTGCGAAAGTTCGATCTCATGGCGTGTGCTTCTCCAGGTGTGCATATCTTGGAGAAGAATGTTGGTTATCCACAAGTGCCCATCCATATTGTAACCGATCCATATAAACTACTATTTTAATTCCTTGAACCTTCAAATGAAAAGTAGTTGGTCATTGGTTTTGATTGTGCAGGCATGGATTTCTGTCAGAGTGGAGCTCTTTGTATAATGCAGCTTGCATTTCTAAATGCCATATAATTGGTCGATGCTATTGAAGGTGGAAAAGAACTTGTTAAGGCTTGTAAACCTGCGCTTAAGTCCAGTTATGTCCCAAAGTTATTCATGACTGTAAGAGGGACAACGAGGTTTTATATTTTCAGTTCGATATTAAGCTTCACAACGTTGTGGATACCAAGATTGCATATTCACCGATAGAGGATCAAGTGGCCAGAGGACGAGCACATGATAATTATATTCCATTTTTCGATCACTTCCTGACAAGGTATTAATATTATCATCTAGAGCATAGTTGACAACTCCTTATAACTTGTCAAGATAACTAAACAAGCAACTTATTTGAATAGTTTTATTTTAGAACTCCTTATATGGAGCTTGCAAAAATAATTGAAAATAAAATTTGAGAAGTAATTATTTGTTACTTGTATCTTATGAAGTCCTTTATACTTTGACCAGCAGATGTTTAAAATAACCGGTTCCCTAACAAAGAAATGAAAAATAAAATTAGTGAGTTATTTGGGTAACTCACACAATGTATTTCTAAAACCATATTTATGTTTTCTGAGTATTGATTCAATAGAACTGGCTGTGAATGAATGGTTAGCATAGTAATTGATGTTTATGGTAATAGCCGGATAACAGTACATTCTTTCAATCATTGTCATTGAATGTTGGTTCCGTCTTAATAATCGTTACGGAGTGTTTGCACTGCCTTCAGGCAGCGCAAGTTTGCACCTTCAGGCAATACAAACGCACTACAGGCAGTGCAAGTTTGCACTGCCTTTAGGCCGTGCAAGTTTGCACTGCCTTTAGGCGGTGCAAGTTTGCATTGCCTTTGCAGTGCAAACTTGCATAGGCATTGCAAGTTTGCACTGCCAGGAAGTGCAAACGCACTGCCTTGAAAGGCAGTGCAAGTTTGCACTGCTTTTGCAACTCTATGCAGTGCAGTGTAACATATAATTGGCCTTATCAAACCCATTTGCTAGTTGCAACATAAGATATATAGAAAAAACTTGAATACTATTTAGAACAAGATGGCAGTTAACCAAATTCATCAGCTATCCTCACGATTAAACATACAACATTTCAGTCAAGTAGAGACTTAGCCAAAGTTACATTTCCAAAATTTGATGTTCTATGGTTACAATATCCATTCTTCATTATTAGTTATTCTCCGGAAAATTTCAGAATATATAATCTTTTGCAGTCGGCTGTTGTTTATGATCATGGAGCAAAGAAACACAGAGCAAGTGTTTTCAGAATACTCCACAAAGTTCTACTAAGAGATAGACAAACACATGTCATCGTTTTCCTTAAGACACTCTCTTTCTTCAGGCAGCTCCGATTTATCATCGATCATCAACAATGGTCTTCTTCATCTTCTGAGAAGTACCATCCCATTAACTTTCCAAATCTGAAGTTTGATGATATAGTGGTCACAGAATCCATGTGTTCCATCTTGTCCACTACTTCTTCACAACTTTTTGGTTCAGTTATGGTTCCAAATCAAAATCAAGAAAAAACTTGTTTAGGATTCAGTCCATTCAAGTCGGCTATCTCACCTATGTATGAATTAAAAGGAGACTCAGCAGATGGGCAAAAGATGATGAAGAGCTCTATTGCTATTTTGAGAAAAATCAGTTTGAAAAGGAATGGAGCACGAGATTACTCTGAAGAGTAGCAGCTAAGTAGGAATCAACGACATCATATTATATCAGAGAGGAGGAGGAGGAGGTGTGAGAAATTTAATGACTCTTTTCATGAACTAAAAAAGTTACTCCCTGCCAGTTCTAAGGTTTGTAACTTATTTATGTATCTTCAAGTTGTCTACATGGCGCACATATATACCTCTATTTATATGTTAGTCTGAGCTAGCTATGCATGTTTTTTGTATAATAGAATGACGACAGGGTATCGGTTCTATGTAAAACTAAGGATTATCTTAAAAGATTAGAGGATTAAATGTTTCAGCTTGATAAAAACAGCAAATTGGAAGGAGATGATGAAGAAAATACCAGTTAATCAATGGATGTTGTTAGTGTCCAAGTAATAGAAGCATATGAATTAGAGATTGGCCTTCAAAGAGTGAGCATCAGGATTCATGTGAGGGACCAATGTGATTTACTTGAATTAGTTCTCGATGCTCTTGAATATCTGAAGCAAAGTGGAATCACTAGCTTGGTATCTTTGAATGCAAACAGGTATTACAGTTCCATGCGCATGTACTAGCATAAAATTTGACAGCAAGGTATGAAAACAATACCACATGCCATTAAACTGTAGCTAGATATACAAAATATTGTTTTTGTTTTAGAAGTTTGCACTGCTTTTTAGGATAATGGAGACGAAGCACCGCCAGTGAAGCCGCGGCGCGAAGTGCTGCCAACGAAAGATAATCGGGCTTATATAAACTTGTTCTCTTGAATCTGAAGGGATGTCAGGTCATGACTGGTTGTTTGCAAACGCACTGCTTTCATGCAGTACAAACTTAACGCGCTATATGTTTATCGACTACCTCATGTAATTTTATTTTACATTAGTTTTTCGGTTGTGTAATAGTATGCAATATTGTATTCTCGTGGTGTTATGATTATCTTTATTGTATCATGTATTTTCTTGTTTGGATAAATTAATGTAAATTCATATTATTGAATCACATGACAGTTGGATAAGTAATACAATATTATTGATTTTGTAATGAATTTGTAATAGATTCGCATTGATGGTTTTATGATTTTGCAATGGATTTTAATGTTTTTGCAATGGTTTTGTGATGGATTTTAATGTTTTTGCGATGGATTTGTATTGATATTTTAATGTTTTTGCGATGGATAAGTTTAAATATTTTTTAGAAATAATCAAGTTAGTGGCCGATTTGTATTGGAATTCCAAACCAAGTATGTAATGCATTATATGTAATTTTTTCATCGCAATTCCATCATAAAGTAAAATGTTAAGAACAGAATAAATTCCATTCCAATTTTGTCGTCATTCCATCACAAATTTCGTCATTATTTTTTAGTGATGGATCTTGCACACGTTTATTAAGGCGGAAAATTCCGTCACAAATCCGTTACAAATATGGGTTTTGTGACAGATTTTGCCGTCACAAAACCAGTTTTTTCTGGTAGTGCCCGCCGACTTCGTGTTCGGTTTCAAGGCCAAGGAGGGGTGCGAGTTGAACCATGTTCTAGGCATGGGTATGCGATGGTAAAGGCTATGGCGTGGACTTGTCAGATCAGCCCCAGGGTGTGCCAGGGAGGAGCGACGGCGAGCCCTAGTGGTTGTAGTGGGTTCGGAAATCTCGGCCGAAGCCTGGAGCATTTGAACGATAAAAGAGATGTAATTATTAACTTAATTAATTTAGTTAAGTTTAAATAATTTTATGTTAATCAATTGATGTAATTAAATTTTAAAATGTCGTAACTTGTCCAAACAGAAACAAAATCAAACAATTTCAGATACGTTGGACTCGTCTTAATGGGATCTATATGAAACTGACCAGGAGTAATTTTGAGCTAGTTGAGATTTTTGGTCAAATTAAATGTCTAATTTAATTTGATTAAAACAAATCGTTATTTAAACGATTTTGAACTGATCAATGTGAGAACTCCCTCACTCAACTTACTTCTACAATTATTCTATTTTATAACTGAATATATATTGATTGCCTGTGATTGCAATGTTTGATTAATTTATTTCAAACTGTTATATGGTATATGGTATCTCACATCACCAGTAATTTGAAAACCCTATGCATGGATGGATGTTTACAGTTTTAATATTATTATTTTAAACTGTTGCTAACCACAAGAAATATAGGTTTGACATAATGTGTGAAAACAACCTGAGTCATGTCGCCTTTCAGCTAAGTCGTTGAGTTCGCAAGCAAGTCATGTTTCAGGGGTTAACCAAGTCAACCCGTCATGTTACCATGCCACACTGAGATCATGTCGCAGGGACCGAGCAAAGTCAAGCCGCAATGCCACAATGCTGCACTAAGTTCATGTCGTAGGGACCGAGCAAAGTAAAGCCGTAATGCCTCCATGTCGCACTTAGTCATGCCGTTGGAACCAAACTGAGTCATACCGTGTGAGTCATACTGTGTGAGTCATGTCGTATGATCCCAAGATGTTTTCAAGTCATGCCACGAGAATCAAACAGGGTTCAAGTTTCAAGCCATAGTCAACTATACTGTAACAAGTCAAGTCATACCGTCCACCATGTCGCACCCAACATGGAACCAAGCCGTATTAGCGACATGAGCACCTGCATACGTAAAATTATAATTCTTCCACTCCGTTCGGATTCCACCTATAAATACCCTCACATTTCCTTCATTTTTGGGGGACCGACTTTCCTGACCATGAAGTGTTGTTGAGATTATTCCGAGAGTTCTCCAAAGTGATCAAACCTCCATTAATCTTCTCCAAGCTAATATTCAACATAAAATCCTTCATGGAATCATTCGAAACCATCCAAGTATCCAATTGTTGAAGATCGACATCAACAATCATCATACTTAGGGAGATCTAGCCATTTCCTTCGCTGATTTTATTGGATCAAGAGTAAAATATAAGAAAAAGAGAGATTCATTGTAAAAGAGAGAAAATGAGTGATGTAATTAAAGCTATATACCTTGTAACTTCAATTGTGATAATGAGAATCTCCTTCATAGTGGACGTAGGCCAATTCTAGGCCGAACCACTCTAAATCTCCTTGTCTTTACTTGCTTTTTATGTTTGTGGCTCCATATTTCTAGATCTTACCTTTTGGTAAAGTGTTATGAAAACACCTTGGGTGTTGTGATCTAATTTTGATTTCAACATTTTGGCTCCCATTGTGGTGCCACAACCACTCTCCAAGGTCAAGTGCTTTGTGGAAGCATTGAGATTCAAAGCTTGTTTTTACGATAGATTCTTCAAACCTAAGATCCGGGTCGTTTGACGAATTCTTTTTGATATTTAAGAAGTTATCTGACATAATGCCGCTGAAGAAACCGGGAAGTAAAATTGGTTGAGGAGGATCTGATAATGTGGCTAATGAAGAAATACCGCTATCCAACCACTTTGAAGTTGGAAGAACTTCGATTGGTGGAGCTGGTGTAACTAGAGATGAATTGAATGAGGCTGTCGTCGGTATTACACAACAAATGGATATCTTGAATAAGGCCATAATGGCTAAATTAGAGACTCTTTTTTCTCTCTAGTTCGCCATGGAGAAAGTCAATGCTAAAGCCACTACTCACATAGAGAATGCTGATTTTTCCTCCCTAAGTCCAAATCGCAATCGATCAATTTAAGAGGTCACTGATCCAAATATTGCTGATCATAAAGAAACTAAGCTGCCCGCTAGAGCCTACTCTGAAAAGGCTACTTCTCGATAAGTGAATGGCTCTGCCAAAGGGGCACTTCCCCATGAGGGAGGCAAAAAGCCTCGAATCCCTAACCGCGACCTTTTTCCTAGGCAAACATCTGGTAAAGGAGACAGCGTCCGCCCCGCGGACCATCACAACGAGGGGGAACGCCTGCCAGACATGGTCCAGAAGATCATAAAGGAAAGGAAGGAGAGATTTTCAGTGGACTCCAGAATGCCAAACAGCTTTTTGAAGAATTAATCAAGCATATGAAATCGTCGCCAACGTTGGCCAAGCCTAAAGACGGAGAAGATCTATTTTTGTATCTGGCAGTTTCATCCCGTGCATTAAGCGCTGCTTTGGTCGGAGAGGACTAAAGAGTTTAAAGGCCAGCATACTACATTAGCAAGAGGCTTCAGGGGAAGAATTAAACTATCCTAAACTGGAGAATCTTGCATACTGCCTACTCATTGCCTCTAAGAAGTTAAGGCCATATTTTCAGTCTTACCCTATCAAGGTTCTCACAGACCAACCTCTGAAGCAGGTTCTGTTCCGTCCAGAGACTTCCGAAAGATTGTTGAAATGGAACATCAAGCTCAATCAATACGATATCACTTACCATCTGCGAAGAGTGATAAACAGACAGGCCTTAGTAGATTTCGTTGCTGAATTCATGGATATGGGTGATGACAAGGAGGAAGCTATCGAAGTGGTCACTCAATGGAAGTTATTTGTCAGCGGCGCTATGAACGAGTATTGCTTGGGGGTAGGAGTAGTGCTTGTGACTCCTGTAGAACGTTCACTATGCTATGCCTTAAGATTAGTATTTCCATCTACGAATAACGAAGCAGAATGTGAAACTCTGATTGTTGGATTAAGAATTGCAAGGGAATTACAGTTGAAAGCTGGCCTTACATATTTTCAATGATTCACAATTTGTAGCGTGTCAAGTCAAGAGGGAGTTCTAGGCTAAAGGTGGAAACTTTTCAGCTTACCTATCAAAAGCCTAGGAGCTGCTCGATTACTTCTACTACTACGCTATCTCACATACTCCTCGGGAAGAGAACATGAAGGCCGATTCACTTGCGAAGCTCGCCAGTACGGGTGATGCACAGTTGCTAGGAGTAGTCCCAGTTGAGGTTCTTTCAATTCCTAGCACCGATGATAATGATATAGAATGCATCATGGAAACTGCCACTGAATCAGATTCATGGATGACTCTGATCGAAGACTATTTCCTCAAAGGTGCTCTCCTATATGATCGGAAAAAGAGAACAAAGCTACTTAGGAAGGCTCCTATGTATCTTATTCAAGATGACCGGTTATATAGGTGAGGCTTCTCCATGCCTTTGCTCCATTGTGTTACTGTAACAACCCGGAATTTTGGGGCCAATTTAAAAAATTTTATTTCAGAAAATTTTATTAGAAAATACGTCAAAAAAAGAGAAAGAAGAAAATTTGTATTTAATAATAATAATAATATAAAGTTTTTAAATAAGATTTAGACGTTGTTAATGAGATTTATAAATATATGTTGATAAGTTGATTTATTAATAATATGTTAATTATGCATTCATTTCATTCCTTTATATATATATATATATATATATATATATATATATGTTTATTTCACTCACATTTTAAACCTTGTGCATGCAACCTACAAGGATCATTTTTTTTTTGCATTGAATTCTAACGTTTCACTATAGTTTATATTGCATTCATTCGTTTCAACTTAATTCATTTCATTTTCGTTATTTTTCTATACATGCATGCAAGTCTCTTACCTTGTTTTCAATGCATGCATTCATTTGCTCATTTATGTCCATGTTAATGGATTAAATTATATCTTAAAGGTTTATTTAATTTTATACTCAACTAATAAAATGTTAGATTGTTTGTCCATGTTTTATCTTTCATAACTAAGTGTAACATTAGACTTGTAAGTTTATATATATGCATAATATTTTCAATTAGATATTTGGATTTTATAAAAGGGATTTTGTCAACACACAAATACTTTAAAACTGATTGTTGTAATTATGCGATTTATATTATTAGGGAGCTTTGATTGAATTTAACTCATACATACATATATATAGTAAAACTACATTCATGTTTTCATTTAAAATTTATTATTTATTTCAAATCTTGATAATATGAAATAATTTATTTTCTTTAAAAGTTAAGAGGAAAAAATTAAATACATGCTTTAAACATTGGATATATATATATATAGTAAGACTTATTCTTGCAATTAATCAATGTGAATTTGAATTGCCTTTAAAATGTGTATATACATAGAAGTCTTTACATTCACATACCTTGGAGAGTTAATTATACACGTTAAGAAATTAATTGGGCATTGATTGACACATAAGTCAATCAATATGGTTTAATAAAGAATTATTTCATGAAATGAAATATTCATTAGTGGGTTAAAAATAAATTGTTTGCAAGTAATTATAATTAAGTATTTTGTTGCTATACATTAAACGATAAATGGAAGTTACCAATGTAATACGATATTAACAATAATATCAACAATATTCTTTAATTACAGATTTGTTGAATATATAGAAATTCAAATGAATGCTTTATACATGTTTGAAAAAGAAAATGCTAATCCATATGATATTTATGGTTGAGGAAATCATAGTAAGTATTAATTAGCAAATTTATTGATTTCGGTGCTAATGAAAAGGATATATTTTAGGTAAAGTATAATTAGTGAGATGAACATGGAAAGATATTAGAAATCAAATGAATAAATATTCTTTAAGTTTTGTAACCTGAGGATTCTTTATTTCATATACAAAATTTATTCTATGTCTCCACTTTCTCATCCTAAACATAAAATATTATAACCCTAATTCTCAAATGAAGACAGCCACCATCTATCTTCGTGAATGGCCGACGTGCTCTAAACTTCTTCTCCTCTTTTCTTCAAATCCACACAACAAATGCCAACACTTCCAAAGACAAAATCAAAGAGCTCCATGAGCTCTATAATCCCAATGGCTATGATCAAGTTTTGAGCCGTGATGTGTCAGAAATTGTGACGCAAAGGCCTGAAGTTTGAGGGGTTTTTCAGAACCGTCGGGGGCGGCGAACTCAAAGCTACGACGGGCGGAGGTGGCGTATGACCTAGGCTTCGACGTGAGGTGTTCAGATGTGGCTCCGACGAACTATAAGGTGGTGCGACGCGAAGAAGAAGGAACGGCTACGAGGGTTAAACGCTATTAACTAATGTAATTAGTTTAGTTATTTAATTAATTATTTAATTAAAGTGATTAATGATTGAAATGGTATAACTTCCTCAAATCAAAACAAAATTGAACGGTTTCAGGTGCATTGGAATCGTATTTCTGC
Source organism: Allium sativum (assembly GCA_030737875.1). Lineage (NCBI taxonomy): Eukaryota > Viridiplantae > Streptophyta > Magnoliopsida > Asparagales > Amaryllidaceae > Allium > Allium sativum. The sequence goes on from CM060924.1 coordinate 882,130,646, forward strand.
GATCTACGTGATGGACTGACGTGAATTGATTTAGAGCTCGGTTAGATTTTGGCGAATTGGAAAGCTTTGGGTGAGAATTCTATTTTAAAATAAAATTATTTATCTATTTATTAATTCACTACAAAAATTTTATTCATATTATTTATAATTCAGTTGTATGTGATGAGGATTGATTTATTTGTTTGTGATGATACGTGGAATGAAATTGGATTGGTTAGAAATTGTTTAATCATATATTAGTTAGATTTGTTTACAATAAAAATTCTCTTTTATTTGTGAACATTTTGATCAATGAAACTATCACATAAAATTATCATTTTTATGTTAAAGTTAGAATTGACACTTATGTTAAATTTAGAATGGTTACTTTGCTAAATTTAGTATTGGCAAACAAAATTCACATTTTGTTAAGAGAATTTATATCATAACAAAATCATTATTTTGTTTATATTAAGAAGGTCATAACAAAACCATTATTTTGTTTATATTAAAAAGGTAATAGTAAAATTCATATTTTGTTACATAAGAATGATCAACAAAATCAACATATTTCGTTAATGAAGTTATGTTGGACTAAATCAACATTTGTGTCACTTTGAAATAAATAAAATAAAATGTATATTTTTATACATTTAAAAGAAAGGAAACAAAATAATCATATTTTGTTTCATTGAGAGAACAAAACTTTTGTTAATTTGATTAAAGAGAACAAAACATCACTTTTGTTAATTTGATCCAAAGGAAAAGAATAAATATTTTTGTTGATTTAATTATAAAGTAAAGAATTAACATTTTGTGTTAATTAGATTTTATGTTCAACAAAACTCACATTTCTGTTAATGAAATTATAAAGACAAACTCACATTTTTGTTAATGTAAAGAATATGATAAAATCCATCTTTTTTTTGTATGACAAATTCCTTTTTGTTAATGTAAAGAGTATGATAAAATCCATTTTTGTATGACAAATTCCTTTTTGTTAATGTAAAGAGTATGACGAATTCATTTTTGTTAAGGTAAAGAATAGCGACAAATTCCTTTTTATATGTAAAGAGAGAGATGAAATAAACTCGTGTACATATAAATTCCCTTTTACATGTAATGAGAGAAATGAAGTAAACTGGTTTACGTATAAATTCATTTTATATGTCGTTAGTAATGAAATAATTATGTTAATGTATAAACTCATTTTTATATGTCACTTATAATGAAAGCTTTGTTAATATATAGAATTCCCTTTTATATGTTACTAGGAATGGAAAACATGTTAAGATATAATATTTACTTTTTTTATATATCATTAGAAGTAATAGAAAAATGTGAATATATAAGAATGACAAATTACTTTCATATGAAATATAACATATATTTATTTGTTAATGTTGCATACACTGCATATGAAATGAAACATATATTTATTTGTTAATGTGGCATACACTGCATATGAAATATAACATATATTTATTTGTTAATGGTGCATACACTGCATATGAAATATAACATATATTTATTTGTTAATGTTGCATACACTGCATATGAAATGAAGTGCATAGTTATAATCATACTTTTGCATATAAAGAGAAGTATTTTAAATGTCATGTAGGAAAGAACAAAAATTCATATTTCTGTTCAAAAAGAAAGTAAAGAACAAATTTTACATTTGTGTTTAATGTAAATCCAAAATCAAAAAGGTTACATTTTGTCAAATGAAATTAAAAAGGAGAAAAGTTACATTTCTGTTTTAATGGAATTAAAGGAACAAGAAAATTTACATTTTAAGGAAATGGATTTTCATATAAAAAGAGATAAAGTTAGGAATTTACATTTTTATTATGTAAAACAAAAATATGAACTTGCATTGTAAAGAGAATTTGCATTTTTATATGTAAACAAAAGTAAGAATGTGCATTGATAATAAAGATTACATTTTTGTTATGTAACTTAGAATGAGAACTTGCATTGCAAATAAAAATTACATTTTTATTTGAACTAAAGATATAATATTTGCTATGCAAATAAAAATTACTTCTTTTTTTTATTTTGAAACTATGATATGCAATTGGCATTGAAAATAAAAATTATATTTTTATTTGTAACTATGGTATGAAATTTGGCAAGCGAACAAAATTTTACATTTTCATATGTAACTATAAGTGAGAATTTGCACTGTAAATTAGAATTACATTTTTATTATGTCATTAAAATATGATATTACATTGTAAATTAAAATTACATTTTTATGATGTCACCTAAGAATAAAATTTACATTGCCATTATAAAAAGTCAAGATCATTTTGGTTTTGCATTGAAAGAGATAGGAATTATTATTTTTGTTTGGCATTTAAAAGAATAGCAAAGTTATTATTTTTGTTATATTGAAATTAAGCAAACAAAAATATATTCATTTGTATAGAAATGAAGTGGACACCAAAATATGCATAGTTGTTGTAATGGAAATGAAACACAAAAATACTTATTTTTGGTTGTAATTGGAATGATACACAAAACATACATTTTGTGTATAGTATATTTTTGGAAATTGAACAATAAAAGAAAACATTGTTGCGTGTGATGATATATATATCAATATTGGGTATAAATAAGAAGATTTGTTGTTAGCAAAATATAGTAAAATGAAATGGACGAGGAATTATATTTATATATATATATATATAAATTAAAAGTACTTGAATCGAGCATGGTAGTTCACATTTTGGAATCGTACTTTTAATTGATTATACCGTATGATCCGACCGACGGATTTTCCCAAAACTGAAACCGGTAGGTTCGCCTTGGGAAGATCTTTCTAATGATATGAAGTATATTAAAATCCAACGGTTAGATTTAGAGAAACGTGTAAAACAAATTTGAGTGAAAACAGCGCCAAAGTCGTCTGTTGACATGAGACGTCGTTAAATAGAATTTAATTAAAAATAAAGATTGATCGTTATAAATTAATTTTAACGATATGAAATTGCTTTCAAATTTATATATGCGAGAATTATTTGGAAAGTCCGAGTTTACTCTCATTCCAAATAATGATACGACGTTCGAAGAGTTGAAGACGGTGATTGAAGACCGACGATCTTCACATCGAATGGGTGTGTTGCTATTGAGACCCATGATGGGAGTAGCTACCTTGAAGGGGCGACAGTAGTAGCCGTCCGGACGTAGTGTTGATTGCACGGGTTTGGCTTTCGCTCAAACCCAGAGCATAAGCGCGTAAATGGATTGTATGTCTTACATTGTATTCCTTTATACTGTATTTGTTGATCTCTGCTAAACATATATCTGTTTGGTGTTTTACACCCTTCTCTTAGACGTATGAGCTCAGAGGTTATATGTTGGTAGAAATCAATGGTATGGTATGGATTGACGATGTGGCATGCTAAGATGCATATGATCAAGGCTTTGTTGAAAAGCAGGCCTTGTGGGATGATCAAAGCATAGCTTATTTAGGCATAGCTTTGTGTATAGCGTGACTTCACGAGCCTCACACACCGGCGGAGTCTAAAACGGGAGAAGGGAACGCAGGGAGAGCAGCACGTTTCTTTCTAGCTAGAAGTGGTGTTTGGGTTTTTACACGGCCCGACATTTTACTTATGTGGATGATGGAATGAGGCGCGCCTCGGATAGGTCCTATAGGACCGGGGAACGTGTGCTTAGGAATTGCCAATCCTCTAAGCTGTATTTGAGGACCGGCCCTGCCATTTCCAAGGGTTAACTGCGGGTAATCCTGAGGCATCAGCTAGAGTGTCTCGAATCGGTAAGGAGCTCCTCCCTAGCCTTGACTCAGATGGAAATCCAAATTCCAAATACGACCCATGCGGTTTTGATCATATTACTAGTATGGAGGCATAGCATATGGTACCTATGCTTCCTAGGATTGATACATTTACTTTGAAATGTTTTAAAACATATACACACTAATAATAATATCGTTTTTATCGTATCAAGCATGTTTGACCATTATAAGGTAAAACCCTATCCTCCGGTTTGCGTTGCATTGTGTGATGGGACTTGGGTCTATGATGGTTTCATTTTTCTACAAAGCATTGCGTTGTTTTGACGATTTACTTAAATTATGCACAGCAATCCATTGGAATAAAACCCGTTCCGCTTTAGCGGCGTGGTCCTTGGATTTGCCTTATTACTATTAGTTATATTAGTTAAGAATTCTCACACCAGTCCCACGACTGACCCGTTGTTTGTTTCCACTTTTGCAAACTCGGGTGCCCTCTTTTCCACACGGGCAGTCGAGTAGCTTTTTGCAGATATTTATCTCTTTAGCATGATCCTGGATTGAAGCTCAAAGCTGTGTCCAGAGCATAGAAAAGTCTTCCGCTGTCTTAGTTATTTTATTTCCGCTGCAATGTATTAAAGTAATGTAAAATTATCTTCTGCTGTAAATTTATTTAATGTACTCTGATATATATTCTGTACTCTGATGTAACATTTGTTATTGATGTTATAAAAGTCTGCTGTTATTGTTCTGATGTTGTTGTATTCCCAAAGTTAAAGTATTCGTGGATTTCCGACCTTTGGGTCAGACTTGTGTGGTTTATGGTCGATCCAAAGAGCGGGAATTTACGGGTCTTTACAGTTACCAAAGAAGAATCGAGAGTAATCCTCGTGGAATTGCACAAGGGAGAGTGTGGAGGACACATTGGTGGTCTGACATTAGCCATGAAAATTCTATGATACGGTTATTTCTGGTCAGATGTAAACTTAGACTCCATGACTTACGCTAAGAAATGTGACAGATGCCAGAGATTCACAAAGATTCAAAGAGCGCCACCTACTGAATTGACTCAAATGGTCAGCCCATGGACCTTTGCCGTCTGGGGCATCGATTTAATCGGAGTACCACCTACTGCTAAATCCAGTTTCAAATACTCCATTATAGCTGTTGATTACTTCACCAAGTGGGCCGAAACAGAGCCACTGGCCACAATCACCTCAAAAAATGTTAACAACTTCATCTTGAAGAGCATTATTTGAAGGTTTGGTGTGCCACAGAATATAATCACAGACAATGGGACTCAATTTGAGAGCGAAAAGTTTCAGGAATTCTACGTCAAATACAAGATTCAGAAGAGCTTTGCAGCAGCGGCCCATCCGCAGGCCACCGGGAAGGAAGCTGTAAATAAGATCATAAAGTCAACCATTGAAAAGCGTCTTGAGAAAGCTAAAGGTTGTTGGGTAGATGAGTTTCTACTTACACTATGGGCTTACCACACCATTCATATAACTGCGACTGGGCACTATTAACCGACCTTTTGGTCTGGTTCCCAAAAGTACGTGAGACACGTTCTATCAACATATCGCGTGATATTACAGCCCAGAGGCATTGCCTGTGTCATCCGGGGTCCAGTACCAGAATATTAGAGTCTCGCTACTAGCATAATGTCACATCTCCAAAACACGACCTCCATCAGTATCCGTCCACAGCCGAGCCAAAGGCGTGCCGTGCTCCGAACCGAAGGCGAGCCGTCCAACGGGTCCGGGCACAGCGCCGCTGGGGTCCGGGCCCCACAGTCCCGACGGCGATCGACCTAACCGGTTAGGTCAAAAATGTGGGCACCGCCCGATTCATCCAATTTCCACCGACAAGTGTGTTGCCCAGAATTACTAGATCGACTCAAAGTCAGGATTCAGCCAACAACTTCCGCGAACCTCGTCGCTCCTCCAAACACCTATTCATGCTGCCTTCGCACGCCTCATCAACCGGACTTTGCACCCCAGGGAGCAAAAATTTCACACCTCCGTGGGGCGTTAATTTTGCACCCATGAGGTGCGGAATCTCGCACCCTCGAGGTGCGGAATCTCGAACCCTTGAGGTGCGGAATCTCGCACCGACGAAGTGCGAAATCTCGCACCCACGAGGTGCGAAATCCCACATCCACGAGGTGCGAAATTTCACACCCCGGGCTCAGGTGTGAATTTTTCGCATGCGCAAGCTCCAGGTGCAAGTTTCTGGGTGTGGTCCCCTATTTCTACCTACTCCTACCAAACTCATACCTACTCCTTTCCTATAAATACCCCATGACTTCACACTTGAACAGGGTTGGAATTTGTGAGCTCAAGACCTCTAGAGAGCTACTTTAATGGCATCTTCCATTTGAGGAAGAAGAAGGGCAAAAGTGTCTTTTTCTCAATATATTTAATATATGATAATTATGACATCATATATGGGAAGGATGACATCGTGTCTTAGAGATGACATCATATAGCCTTAATGATGACATCATATATCTTAAAGATGACATCATATAGCTTTGAGAAGAATGTAATGAGATGCCATGAGATGGTCTTAACCTTGTAACTTTGAGTTATTAATAATATTCCAACAACGCTTCAAAGTGGACGCAGGCCCTTCACAAGGATGAACCACTATAAATCTCTTGTGTTATTTACTACTTTTCTGCTCTTGTCTATGCGACCAAATTAACTATTCCTAGTAATTGGAACCATTGGTGTTTATAACATTTTTTGCCATCAACAAGCACACTCATTCTCTTTAGCATTTGGTTCTGAGGCTATGATTCTGGTGGAGCTGGAAGTACGGACTCACCGCCCAATTCACTTAAACCAAGCAGAAAATGAGAAGCTGCAGCATGGGGCCCTTGACCAGCTTGAAGAAAGAAGGAATGAAGCAGGACTCAGAGTTGTTGCTCATCCAAGAAGGATTGTCGGGCATTTCAATTCCAAAGTCAAACAAAGGACCTTCGAGATTAGGGACATTGTATTGAAGAGAGTGATGACTGGAACTGGAGTTTTTGGACCCAATTGGGAAGGATCCTACATCATAAGCCAAAAGCTCCTAGATGGCACCTTCAAATTGAAGACGACGGACGGAATTCAAATTCCTAGAGCTTGGAACAGCATTCACCTCCATCGCTATTTTACTTGATATCTCATTCATATTTCTAGTAAAAAGTTGTAAATATTCTGCAAGTATTGTAATCAAACTTTGTACATATCAAGGTTTTAAATCTCGGATATCAGTCGCATTTCATCTCGGGGATTTTATAGACTCGGTCTTGTATCGGTGGAGATCTCGAACGAGATGAGTCTAACTCGAGAGTTCGTCTGAGATTTTCATTCGGGTCTGAAAGTTCATATAGTGACAATCTCGGGGTACATGATATGCTAAAAATGATATTTTAACAAAATAATTTTTATGAATGCTATCAAAAACATAGTAACTTAAACTTAAAATGCAAAATAACTTTATTATTCTTTATTTTGCGAAAGATCATTCATACTCTAAATCGTAATATGCTTAAAACATGAATATTGTTAGACATGAAACATTAAAAGGATCCAAAACATTAAAAAAAACTCAGCATAAATAAACCATAAAATACATAATTTCATTAGTAACATGTATGTAAAAAGACGAAAATGAAAATCATAAGCATTGTAAAACATATACGAACATACAATATAGTCATTTAACATGCAAAATGTAAAATAACAAAAGATTGATATGGCTAGATTTGAGTTTTTTTAATTATAGTTCTAGTTCAGGCACAAATTTAAATTTTAACCAAAAAATTAAGATCTCGGACGATATTCCAGTATTTCGTCTCGGTCGATATATCGTTCGATATTGCAATATCTCGGGCGATATATTTGAAAGGAGATTTAGAGTGATATTTGCTGTTTCATTTTGAAAGGAGCCCAAAACGAGATCTCGGAGGAGATCTCGGGCGATATTTGCGAGATTTGAAACAGTGGTACATATGAATGAAAGAAATCGATTTGCTTGCCTGAATCATATATTTGCAAACTCTTGATTATTATTCAAAAGTTGCTAAGAGTTGAATATTGATTGCAGGCCAAGAACGTTGGCACACCTACGATCTAGAAAGACCTGGTGACCTTTAAAGCACATCCCTATTGGGACAGCTCAAGTGTCGAGTGTCGTAAACATCATTCGCAACAAATACGAAGGTGTAGAGCACTACCATGAAAAATAAGGAACATTAGAAGTCAAACGTCCAAATGGCACAATGTTAAAGACTAAAATTGCAAGTTTCATTAAAAGGGCACTTCCTAAAACAAGAGGTCCATAGCCTCAGGTAGCTTGCGATCAAGCGTCCGGTAAAAGGGCTGGCGTCCGCCCCGTGAAACAACGCAAAAACAAGAAGCCACTTATAGTGAAGCCTGCTATAAACCAAAGATCTTTCCGGGGGCACCCAATTGATCGTCAGTATCAGGAAGTACCTGATCCAATTACGAAAAACATTTGGGAGAAACCAAAAACCTCTCCGGGGGCACCCCATTGATCGTCAGTATCAGGAAGTAACTGATCCAATTACGACAAACATAGGGGAAAAACTAAAGACTCTCAAGGGGCACCCAATTGATCATCAGTATCAGGTTATAGCTGACCCGATTATGACAAACATCGGGGAGAAACCAAAGACCTCTCCAGGGGCACTCAGTTGATTGTCGGTATCAGGATGTACCTGACACGATTACGACAACAATTGAGCCCAAAAGACCTCTTCGGAGGCGTCTAATCATTTGTGCATCTATCATTCCAGGTGCGAAGAATATTGGCCAAGACCTCTTCTGGGGGCCTAATTAATTCGCGTAGCATCTTATCGTCTCAAATGTGAAGAAAGTTGGGTTGTAACCAAAGTCCTCTTCTGAATTTACCAACGTTTAGGATGATTAGTGTAATTAAGTGACGGAAGTCTTCAATGGTTGAATTAACCAGTTGGGTTGTAAATGAAGTTAGGATTTACCCAAAGACCTCTTCGAGGGCACCCAGCAAAATCAAAGATGCTAGATGTAATCAATTTAATTATGGGCAGGAGTCTTCGATAACTAAATCAACTAGTTAGATAATAAATAAGCACTGGGCAAAAATAATAATATAAGACCTCTCATGCAGGGGCACATTATACGGAGTTTGAAAATAATCGACAAAGTTAAGTTTTCTCAAGAATTAATAAACTTGGAAGCTAAGAATAAATTGACCAAAGTAGAAAAGCTTCGTCAACAAACAGAGAGCTCCCAGTATATTAATCCAAAGCAAAAAACTTAACGGAGTTGAATATTTCTAAGTTTTAACGGCCCGTGATGATTCATGGCATTGGGGCAACACCATTACATTGGAACAAACCAATACTCACAAAACATACCATGACTACATCACAAAGTCATATCAAACGAGGAACTTGTGATCTAAAATGAAGCAAATGCATAAGAAAGTACAACAAAGCTATGGTAACAACTGATAGTTAAAGTACAAAAAATGCAATAACAAGCTTCACAATAATAACAACATAAGTCACAGATACAAGAGTTTCGTGCAATGCAAATTAGCATAAAGTCATAGGCGAGGACCGACACTCGCATATACAACCGGTCTAAATGAAGCACACAAAAGGGAACAACAAAAAGAAAAGAAAGAAGGCTACAAGTACTACTTCTTATTCCTCCCATTCTTAGAGTCGTTGGACCTCGGAGATAGTTTAGTAGAAGATGGACGAGATGTGTCAATTGGCTAATTCCCGTATTTAACTCCTATGCCCCCAGAAGGACTCTCAGGAGAGGAAATAACTATAACTCCTGGCTTTTTGACAGTGCGCTTTCCTCTATGTCTTGAAAAGGATTGGGCTTTAGCCTTCTTCTTTTCCTGGGCCTCGGAATCTTCCTCCCAGGTTTCGTCCTTTCCATCAAGATCATCTGCTTCATCACTGAAAATGTAGTCAACAGCCTCTAAGTCAAAAGCAGTAAGTAGGGATGCATCACCTAGAAGAGGAGTGATAGGTGGGGCAGTGCTGGTTGACATCAAGATTGAATCAGTAAAAGTGGCAGTAGTCAGTGAAGTGGTGGCTCCAGCAGGTGGAGGCTGTGGCGAAGCTAAACCTAATACATATGAATAGGTAGCATGGAATACGATATACCCAGGTGAAGAATGAAGATAGTCCAAGTTTGACATGGTTTAGTGAATCTCAGTTTTATGTGTGGCTTGAAGATTTCTATGCTCAACTTCATAATCATCCACATTCAGGTTATCGTCATCATCCCCCTCGCCATTCCCTGCACGATGCTCAGCAATATTCCTGTAACATCTCGCCCTTTTGAGCCATTTTGACCGCTTTAAATTAGTATATTTAACCAAGTTAAAAGTTCAAATCGACGGATCGTTATTAGCTTACAAAGTTTAAAAACAAAATCAACACAGAAAACACAGAACAAATAAGTAAATAACACAGTATTGAACAACGAAATAAAAAATTTATATATATAATCAGAATTTTGAATACAAGATTGTTCTATATACAATGAAATTTTAAAACAACTTGAATACAAGAAAATATGTACTATTTTTGAAATCTTCAAAGTGCGCATCTTTGGAATCCCCAACGTTGCCAGTCTTCGAATCATACGGTGAAATCTTTAAAATCTGCACTTCCCGGGTCTGACCCGAGCGTTACGTGCAAAAACACAAAAACACTCGAGTTAGGATTAATCATAGTTCAAGTAAATTAATTTCAATATAATCTGAAATATAATAGTTAATCCCAAGATCAATGTTGTGACAACCACGGATTCGAACCCCCGACCTCTCTTAAAGCAACACCACGCACTAACCACCATGCTAAAAGATCTTTGTGTTAGCTTTAAAGAGGGGTGTTACAGACTACCCCCCTTAAATAGCCCAATGTCCTCGTTGGCTCATATCACTCACCACCCAGGTGTTGTGTATGTAACCTGCATCAGTACCACACCGACTGATATCCACAGCGTTACACACACAATTCCGGTTGGGTATAGGCTCTGATACCAATTGTGACAACCACGGGATTCGAACCCCCGACCTCTCAGAAAGCAACACCACGCACTAACCACTGTGCTAAAAGATCTTTGTGTTAGCTTTTCGAGAGGGGTATTACAAATGTCATATATAAAATAAACAGTGGTGTTATCTGTTTATATCAGTGTATCTAGGTCAAATGTGGTATCTGTTCATATCATTTTTTGTTTTTAGTTCAGGGATGAACAGTTACGGAAGCCTGCACGTACACACGTGTACAAGTACACGTGTGCACTGCCCCAACATCTCGTAACAACTAAACATGCAAACCAATAATAAGGCCATGGAAGCAAAACAATGCAGGCACGCCGGCTCAAAAAAAATGGATCGGCTTATATACAAAGGGTGGACTAAATTCACATCTTGTAAGTCAATACAACAAGGTAACATACAGGGCATATAAGACCGGCTTATATATTAAGGGTGGACTAAATTCACAGCTTGTAAGCCAATACAACAAGGTAACATATAGGGCATATAGGACCGGCTTATATCTGTTCTCGGTGTCAAATGAGGTGCAACAAACAATAGGTGGCCAAATACTCATATATGTGCAGTAACTACTAATATGACCAAGGGATTATATATGTGTAGTAAATACTAACAGTCTTGTATATTAAGAAATGGGTCATTTCCTCCTTGGTACTGAATATTTAATTTATTTTTATGTCTGATTGATCTATAAAAGATTTCAATACACTAAAACAGACAATTAGTTTAGTAGTTAAATATTAAAATTTACATCTGATTTTCAGAGATCTAGGGAAAACGCATGGTAGAGAACCAAGGGACATAATTTGGTGGATGCCAAGTATAAAAACAAATTTCAACATGCATACTGAATGATGATTCAGCATATGTGAAAACTTCAAGATAATGGTCTGAAATACATGTCGATAGACAAGTGAATCCATAGTAGATACTTCAAGGTTCATGTTTAGTGGTGTTAGTTTTCAAGGAAATAACAAAGAAAATTTAAGATAAGGCCAACCCAAAGAAGAACTATAATCATGAGGCTGACTACAACATGTATTGCCTTCATCCAGTACTGAACATGAATCCCAAACCCTGTATTTTCATGAACCCGTGTATTTTCATCAAAAATTTCATCAGTTTTATTTATTTATTCTGTTTTTACTTCAGTGACCGTTGTAAGCTGAGTTTGACTAGATATCCACTATAAAATAGTTAGATTGAGGGTATTATTCATAAATTTTAACTTCTGAAGCTGATATGAACTGTTAGGTACATAACAAACATATTAACATGCATCAATAAATTATTAACCTACACTATACTGGAAACAGCCTGACTTAGAACACAAGAAAATTCTCACAACTATTAACAGTGCAAGTTCTCTAACATAGTCAAGGCTACATACATACAATTAACTTAAGTGCAAGAGAAATACACTCACAGTCATGAACCTAGGCATGAGCAACAAGGTTATATAGTGACTAAAAGGTAGTCAAGTGTTAGAGTTTGTGCCCTAGAGGCAATTCATTTGATGAGATTGATAACACTGTTGATGTTATTATTTTATTTGGAATAAAATATTATTCTTTTATATTATATTTACTGCGTAATATAAATATTAATATAATAGAAGTCCTTAGAGTAATAATACAGAATTATATAGTTCAAGTAAGACTGAACTTGAGATTATATGATGTGATAAGTATTATAACTCTTAAAAGTCCCTAGTCGAGTTTTATTGTTTATACAGGACAACAATAAAACGATGAGACTAGTATATTGATTGACTGATGATCACATCTCATTGATCATTAATATACGTGATATTAAAGTCAAGATATAAATACGTATTAGAGAATATCGTATTGGGCTGACCCGCCGTGAGATAACTCCATGGAATATAATTAACAGTATCATAAGTTATTCTCATAGTGAAAGTGATGTAATGGTCCTCAGACATGAAATCATTATAATTTTGTTCGAGTATATTTGTGTTTTGATATCATCTAAAGTTATTTCGTAACAGAGTAACGATAACGGTGATTGTTGGATACATCTCGAATCGAATAGAAATTATGAATGATTTAGATGGAATTTAACCCTACGATATATTCGTAATGATATCCATGGGCCTCTTGATTGAGTGAGATTGTGAAATGCATGGCCGTGCTCAAATACTGATTTGTTTTTAAACAGTCTGCTCATCGATCAAGAAAACAGATTAGATTATAACGAGGATGATACGATCCATGCCTCTAGTTTAATCTCGGATATAACGGTTAAAAGGATTAAATTATATTGAGACACTATTCACAAAGGTTGTATTGAATCATTACTATTATAGCTTGGGTAACAATGATGTGTTACTAGACGCCGCTCATTGTTTACAGTCTAAATTTGTTTAAATTGTTGCCAACGCTATGATAGCCTATAGGGTCACACTTACATACGTTGTAAAAGGATGAGGATATTTAAATATAGGGTTTTGACTAATTCTATTATTTAAATAAGGGTGAAATGGTCATATGTTTAAAGAATATGTCGGTTCTAATATTATAAAGAAAAAAAAGGGGGTCCGACCTTTTCCTTAATCACTTTATTTTTACAACCGAAATTCTTTGAAACCCTAGATCCCAATTAGCTAGTACTACCTCCTCCTTCTTCGATTGGATTCGAAAGCAACGCCAGTGGATTTCCTATAGAGGCATCGACAATTTTGAAGATGCTAGATACGATTCAATCTGATTCCGATTTTCAGATCTGCGTATGGATTGAAAAACAAATAAAAGGTATACTGTTAACTCAATTTTGAATTCATGTATGATTACTGTGGATGTTGATTTGATTATTCTGCTGTCAAAACGATCCTTTGTTTCCTTCAATGGTATCAGAGCCTAGGGTTTAAGAATTCGATTAGTTTGGGTTGGCTGTATATACTGTTATCATGTTAAGTTAGAATGTTAATCGATGATGCCGATTAGAAATCCGTAATCACAAATAGTTGATTTTGATCTGGTTTGATTTCTGTGTAAGCAAAATTTGCTTTGTCACATAAAACCTAAATCGAATCATGTCTTGGTTCGTGTGTTTAATTTATTACATATTTGAATATGACAGAAACTCAATTAGAATTTGAAATTGTTTCAAGATTAACAAAATTGCTTTTGTTATCATTTGAGTATCCAGATCCAATATTTGATATTGAATTAATAATATGTGTTTAAAGTCCTAATTCCTACCTGTTAGAACACTTAATAATGATTATCTGTTCGACACTGATGAATTCAAATAATGTTTGGATTTAATGTTATAAACCAATTACAAAGTGAATCTGTGTATTCTAATTACTTATATATATATAGATAATTGATTGATTAGAATTGTTACCAGATTATGCCTTGGGTGTATAATTGTATTTGGTGCTTTTGGGACTAATCCGACTAGCCTTATTTTGGAATAAGATTGGTTTGTTTAAACACAAATCGGTAATAGATTACAATATGGTTTTGGATCTGTTTATGAGTTAAAAGTGCTAGAGTAATGATAAAAGTCTCATTGATTTATGTGTCTTCAACTCATGCCCCTATCAAATTATGTGACAGAAGTTAGATTTGCTAATTGCCAATCAAAATGTAATCTTAAACCATTTTGATTGAATGTTATCAGCATTCTGTAACATGGAAATTTCTTAAGACTTTTGATTTGATCAAAATACATGGATAAGAAATCAAATCTGTTTGATTTATGAATACTAAATTCATGACCCTGAAGTAATTCCTGTTTACTATAATTAGTATACAGATTTTCTGGAGTATCTAATATGGAATTGTTTCATTATGGATCTGTGAATTTTTTTCACTGTATTGAGTAAGTTTTATATATGATATATAATAATGAAATGATTTCAGAGTAGAAATATTTACTTAAGTTTAATATTCCTATTCAATATACCATGGAACAAGGTATAATAATCAAAATCTAGTTTTGATTAATCATAGGAAATCATATCATTATAGATCATTAGCTATAATAAAACATCTCAAATCTGTTAATTTGTATTATTACGATTGTGAATGAATCTGAAGTAATTTTGTACGAACAGATCAGTTTGACTGAATCTGTGTAAATGTTTGAATCATGAAATTTGTTCATACTGGTTTGAAATATCAATTTTGAATATCAAACCTGCAATTTTGCTAATTTTGTTAGGCAAATGTTGAATATAAAGATACATATGCAATTGAATATGTAATTGGATTTAAACTGTTTTGAAACAAGTTTAAACTAGATTACATAAACTTATTGTATGATCTTGATATGTATATTTAAATAAGCTGGTGATTGAATAAAACAAACCTGTTTTGTAAATTCTTTTTCACAGAACAAATTATGACATTTGAAGTATCCAACCTTGATCATATTTACAGATTTTAAATATGATTTAAATCTGGATGAGTAAATCTACTCCTTTAATATGTGATATAAGCTAGTTACAGATTTGTGTATTATGAATACACAAAAGTTTGGACATAGCAAAATTGCTTACAGTCGTATCTCAATGCAACTGGATATTCTTTATCAAATATTTAAGTTGTTACTTTAGATTACTTCTGGGCATTTAGTTTAACTTTGTCTAATTCGTATGAATATCACCCTTTCTTAACATTATATAAGTGACATATAATGTAAAGGATCACATCAACATTAGTTGCATAATCATATATTTAATACTGCAGTTGTTTTATATTTACTGCTGCAAAATATATATGCCAGTCTAGTGATACAAGATATTCCTATGAATGTGCATATATGTCTACATAGCCTGTGACTTAAGATGCATCATTGTGAATTGTTCACACTAATGAATAACACAGCACTTGTAATTTGAAGGTCATATAAGACCCTAAATTGATATGTGTTTTATTCTCTAAAATAACTCACATATTAATTTGTATACACTGATGTATATTTATATGGCCAGCACATGATTATGTAGGACTAATGTGTATATATATATTAAATGTCAATGTTAGATTGTAAGATGTAATATCATATATCTATTATTGTTTTAATATTGGGATCGAAACAAAAGAAAACCAATTTTAATGGAGTTTTAAATCTGCTAGATAAATCACTGCATTTGATACAGTGATACATATATGATGTATATTGAACCAGTATGACTTGTTTTGAATAATGATTCTCAACCATGTAAACATTGGTTATATCACTTTATCTAATCACATGTTTATATATATATATACAATCATTTTGGGTTCTCTGTTTGAAAATGTGTAAAACTGTTTGATATATGTATTTGATACTACCAGTTTTATTTTCTGGCTGTTGTGTCGGTCTTTAAGCTAGTTCGACCTTTACAATTTGAACTGCGTCACATCTATAACTGTATATATGTTATGATATTCAAAGAACATCTAATTTAAACCTCTGTTTTAAGACATGTTTTCGATTTACACTAGAACCTGTTTTAAAACCTGACAGTATATTGATACTAAAAGGACATAATGAAAATTCACATATATGTGGTATACATAAATCTGAAGCTTATATAATTCATGCTGCAAGATGTTGACAACAAAACATATGGTACTTGTTTACGGCTTCAGTGGTTCTAATATATATAAATATACATTATGAATGTATAGATCCATGAGAGATCAAAAGGAATATATGCACTTATCATTTTTGGGACTGCTTTTAAAACAATGTAGCATATAAGTGTTTATTTGTTTATGGCAGTAATAATTAGCTAAATGAACAATGTTGAAATTGTTTCAGCAGGTGTTGGCAGCAGCAGTGTACTCAAGTGTTGAGACTAGCCACTGCAGCGGACTTAAGTTCATGGCCATACAAGTTTTGACTTGTTTTAATCTCAAATTTTGTTTATATGTAGAAATGTTGTGTACCTGTATATATATAGTGATAATCAGGACGTTGTATTTGCATAATGTATTGTCCTCCTGTAAGTTATATGATTTCATGTATATATATATATATTCATGTTGATGAATAATATATGATCTTGCATAAGAAAGTGTAGGACGTGCCCATCTGAGTTATGTGTAATATTACCTGTATAGATATATATATAAAGATATAGTTATCTTGCTGCATTATTATATTCACATGTTATTAAGTTGCGTTCTGTAGTCACATTTTTTTTATATATATATAACTGGCCTATGTAATTTCAATGCACTAGAATAGCTCAGATATACTGAAATATGATGCGATTAATGTAGAGTACATATTTGTTATGTGATATGAAGATTGCAAGTATTAAAATATATAATGACAATTATTTCTATTGTGAAATGTTCTAAAGGGTTTTCAAGTCATATGGTAATTTTGATTACCATTACTTTGAAAAGTTTAGAAGATAATATTGACATGCTACCCGTATAATATTGAATTTAAATATATTTATATGCGTTTCATATATTTTATTTAAATCGGACATAATATTACGAATATGAAATACATATATTTTGATATGTGTAAATAACTCTAATATTGTTCGCCACTGTGAGTTATAAATTCCCTCTAAAAGCAAATTTTGTTATATTAAGTCATGGTGACGTCTTCCAATAATATACTCATCACTGTCCAAAATCACTGGATGTAACTAACGCCAAAGCATTGTGCACCTTTTATTTTGGTTATATGCGATGGAGTAAAATGTGGTGCTCCAACCTATTATTGGGTCTGACTTAACTAGGCTGCATAATACGATTATGGCCTTAGAGACAAAAGCATGAATTATTCTACATTTTGAGCAAATGAATAATACTGAACAAAACGTTCAACATGCGATCCAAGAGTTATATAGACGATATAATTGACATAAGATGTCTACCTAAAAGGTTGTGTTTTGGGGATTTGCCAAAGCAGAGTCAAGACATGACTAGATATGGATCTTGGAACACCATTATATGTATATACCGATATGTATATATAAACAGAGGGATGTTAATTTGAGTGGGAGCGTATTTTAGTTTAATATTAAACATTTATGTTAATATAAACTTTGATTGTCAAAATTTTATATTAAATAAATGTTAAAGAATCAGTTATTATTTATTATCTATTGTAGATATTAAATAACAAATAATTTCGATAATTTAAATTAATCCTTGAGAAGGATAAATTAAATTAAATCGAATTTCTTAACTAACATTGAAATTTGAGGATTGTCCTCAAACAAATTAAAACATAATTGTTCTAACAAATATAGAGGATCTGAAATAAGTTAAAGTATGACTTCAACTGAATAAAATATAAATGTTATAATCTACTTATATATTTTGGTATTAGATACTAGATATAAATCACATAAATGTACGTTGATTTACAGAAATTGCAGAATAAGTAGAAATTTGATATAAGAACAAGTGAACTTACATTTGGAAATGAAGCAAATGTTGATAGATTATCCATAGTAAGTTGATTCTTGTTGGATATACTGGCTTAATTAAATAAATAAGATAATTGTTATTACGAAATTCCAATTAAAATAAATGTTATAAAATATCTTGTTTAGACAAGATTGAATTTCATTTGTAATAAAAGAATAATTGTTATTCATTTTATTTAAATGAAATATCGTATGGAATTTAACAAATAGTTAATGATATTTGTAAATCCTTAACTATAATGTACTTGACATTAATAATGACTGGATTAAATTTAGTGAATTAAATCCAATGTACCTTTAGTATAACCAGTTAGCCCAATATACAAGAAAGTATATCAAAACTCCATAATGATGGAATTTTGAAATCAATTGATTTCGAATCATAGGAAGAATACAGATCTTGTTTATTAGGAAAAATAACTGAATCACCTTTCACTTGACGCAGTGAATGAGTGATAAGCATTGGGTCTCATACATAATGATGTATATGGAGCAATGAATACATAAGCTAGAGGCAGGTTTTATTACTTCATTATATTTACTGATGATATCAGTAGATACAGATATGTGTATCTTATGAAACACATATCAGAATCCTTTAAAAGATTCAAGGAATTCAAAGTGGTGATAGAAACCAATTTTGATAGAAAATAAATTCTCTTCGAACAAATCAAAGAGAATGTTTAAGCCAATTAATTAATGACTATCCATATAAGTTTGAAATTGTTTCATAACTTACTCCATCTAAAAGGCCATATTGCAATGGTGAGTCTGAAAGGAGATATCGTACCTTATAAGATAAAATACGATTTATGATAAGTCATATAGTTCTTCCAATAAATTAAATTTAGAACAATTATATTAAAATCCCACTAAAACGATCTAAAGAAGCCATATAAGATATGGACTAGGAAATGTCCTAGTGTGTCTAATTTGAAGATTTGGGATGTAAGGCGTTTATTAAACGTCCCTCCTCTGATAAGATCGAACCCAAATCAAGTAACTATTTTGTGTAATATCCACAAGAAACAAATGGATATTATTTCTATAAATCCTCTGAGAATAAAATGTTTTATTGCTCGAATTGGTATCCATATTAATGGAGATCCAGTCTTTAAGATACCAGTGGGAATGAAATAGAAATCGAAATGTCTCGAAAACCACATAATGTCATTGAATCTTGTATAGTCAAGAAATTGAGTGGGAGTGACACAATAATTCTAATGTTATTTGATAACACATTAATTATTGTGAATAATATTAATTTAAAACAAGAAATAAATACTGATTCTAAGAAAGAAAATGTTTGGATTAAGAAGTTCATGATTGAACTTAATTCATTGTTGATCCAATCATATACGTTGCAATAACAATGTGGCTGATGCTCAGGCCTAAAACCTTAAACTCACTATTAATCCAAACATATATTTAAGAAATATAATTCTTATGTGAATTTGTTCACAGAAGAAATAAACATATCTGCAAAGTTACAAAAGTTGTAATGTTGCAAACCTACTGAATTAAACTCTGTCGCAGCAGAAGTTTAATAGTCACACTAGTTTCATAAGTATACGATACGTAAATGATTGACTCTAGTGCAAGTGGGAGATTGTTAGAGTTTGTGCCCTAGAGTCAATTCATTTGATGAGATTGATAACACTGTTGATGTTATTATTTTATTTGGAATAAAATATTATTCTTTTATATTATATTTACTGCGTAATATAAATATTAATATAATAGAAGTCCTTAGAGTAATAATACAGAATTATATAGTTCAAGTAAGACTGAACTTGAGATTATATGATGTGATAAGTATTATAACTCTTAAAAGTCCCTAGTCGAGTTTTATTGTTTATACAGGACAACAATAAAACGATGAGACTAGTATATTGATTGACTGATGATCACATCTCATTGATCATTAATATACGTGATATTAAAGTCAAGATATAAATACGTATTAGAGAATATCGTATTGGGCTGACCCGCCGTGAGATAACTCCATGGAATATAATTAACAGTATCATAAGTTATTCTCATAGTGAAAGTGATGTAATGGTCCTCAGACATGAAATCATTATAATTTTGTTCGAGTATATTTGTGTTTTGATATCATCTAAAGTTATTTCGTAACAGAGTAACGATAACGGTGATTGTTGGATACATCTCGAATCGAATAGAAATTATGAATGATTTAGATGGAATTTAACCCTACGATATATTCGTAATGATATCCATGGGCCTCTTGATTGAGTGAGATTGTGAAATGCATGGCCGTGCTCAAATACTGATTTGTTTTTAAACAGTCTGCTCATCGATCAAGAAAACAGATTAGATTATAACGAGGATGATACGATCCATGCCTCTAGTTTAATCTCGGATATAACGGTTAAAAGGATTAAATTATATTGAGACACTATTCACAAAGGTTGTATTGAATCATTACTATTATAGCTTGGGTAACAATGATGTGTTACTAGACGCCGCTCATTGTTTACAGTCTAAATTTGTTTAAATTGTTGCCAACGCTATGATAGCCTATAGGGTCACACTTACATACGTTGTAAAAGGATGAGGATATTTAAATATAGGGTTTTGACTAATTCTATTATTTAAATAAGGGTGAAATGGTCATATGTTTAAAGAATATGTCGGTTCTAATATTATAAAGAAAAAAAAAGGGGGTCCGACCTTTTCCTTAATCACTTTATTTTTACAACCGAAATTCTTTGAAACCCTAGATCCCAATTAGCTAGTACTACCTCCTCCTTCTTCGATTGGATTCGAAAGCAACGCCAGTGGATTTCCTATAGAGGCATCGACAATTTTGAAGATGCTAGATACGATTCAATCTGATTCCGATTTTCAGATCTGCGTATGGATTGAAAAACAAATAAAAGGTATACTGTTAACTCAATTTTGAATTCATGTATGATTACTGTGGATGTTGATTTGATTATTCTGCTGTCAAAACGATCCTTTGTTTCCTTCATCAAGACATGCACAGAGGGATGGAAAACTAGGGTACAGTAACTACAAATGATGGCAATTGCAACAAGAGCAACTAGCATATATACATAAAACTGGGTACCTACATGCGTGTACATATAACATTCAGTTCTTATAGTTCATTTTTTTCTTTCTTTCTATCCTATTTTTTTTTCATACAACAAATACAAGATGAATGCATACAAGTTACAATCACATTGAAACTAGAATTCATATTCAAAAACCTGACATAGTTCAAAACCCGAATAATACCAAAAGGGTTTGTATAAATTTTTCCCATTTTTTAAACAAGGGGAACAAGTAAGCAGCGAGGTGCATTTCTATAACAGCAAAAACATCTTAAGAACCCTGATGTTCATATAAAAAAATTACATTATATATATATAATGTAACACCAGTAAACATTTGTAGTTCGGATCATTTTAAGAACCCTCATGTATATATAAAAATATACTCAACATCAAACCATTTTAAGAAAAACCATGATGTATATCAGTATATACACATAAACTCAACGATGCAGTACTAACAGTAAAGCCAGCAGCGTCATTATGGAGGTAGCAGTACCAGCATCATACACAAAATGTCCTATATAGAAAAGTTTAAAATGCAAATTTTCATATCATGAATAAACTGCCGAAGTTCAGATCTTAAAGACATACAATTTTTCATGATAATTCACTATCAACTACATACTACTTAAAAAATTTAGATAGTAAAGATGTTTTCAGCATATATGGACATCAACAACAAGAGTGTGCCAACCCCAAATACCAAACAATCCAGTAAATCAGGTAGCCGAAGGAATCAGATAGGGTTACACCACTAACACCATAGGTCAAAGCAAGCAACCAGCTTGGTTTCGACTAATATATTTAGCTTATACAGAAATCGAATTACTTGAAAATAGGATAAACCTTGAGTGAATTACTCACTTTGAAATGGGAATGGCAAAACGCAGCGATGAAGGCTCAAGCTTTGATGTTGTGTCGCGAAGCTACGCTAGAAGTAATGGAGATACAGGCGTTTTGGCTTCAATCGGAGCTGACATGGTTCAGAAGCGAAAAGGCTCAGACTTTAGTTTCCACGAGTTGGGGTAATGGTAGGCAGTGGAACGATTGAAGAAGGCGATTTTGATTTGAAGGGGTGCGGTTACAATTAAACGAGGGGGAACAACATAGAACTCGATCCCAGTTTGAAAGAGGAGGAATTGGGGACGACCGGCGGATTAGGATGCGAGACAACCTCGATTAGCGCCGGCGAAGGGAGGCGAGGAAACAATGGCTAATTTAAATGGCATCCATTTTTAATTGATTTGAGAGAAGTTGATTTCTTCTAAAGAAAGGAACGAGATGATTGTTTTTATAAAGGGAGAATAAAGAGATAAGAATGATGTCCATCAATAGGGTTATGTTGCGTTCAGAAATAGGCGGGGAGGAGATCTGCGCCTTTTAACTGGGATAGGTAATAACGAGATTAAAAAAAATTAATTATTAAATCCTACCGCAAATTATCAGTGGATGCTTAATATTTACACTACCAGCACAATCCCCAAACGCGACGAAATTTGATGTGCCGCTATATCTTGGTGTTCTGAATTCAATAAAATTAATTTAATTGTAATCCGACTCTATTTGTATACCACGATATTTTAATTTCATATTACTTACAGTTCACAGGTTTAATTCCGTTCGTCCACCAACAACTCCATTTGATTCCAAAATTAAAACGTAAAATTCTATTTTCTTTATATACACAAAAACATTAATATCCAAGCCAATTTCCCCATACATTTCAACAAATAAAATATCCAGTTTATTTAATGTCAATAACATTTATTTTTAAATTCAACTATTTTATATTGTTCAGTCGGATTTCAAATTCAATCCAAATATAGAATCCAATTCAATTCAAATATTCAACAATAAATAATTAATTCACAACCAACCATTCTAAATAAAATATAAAATATTAATTCATACACAATTAATATATTTGATTTTCAAACCCAAGTATCAACATAAAATTGATCATTAATAATTAAATCTCCAATTAATTCCATATCCCAGTTGTCACAATTTTCTGGGACGTTACAATCCCTCTCAACGGTATGTTCCGCAGTAGGGCACTCCTCAATAATGTCCTTTTCTGTATGAGCAACAGAAGGGTCCGCAAGAGGTACGGTAGGAGTTTGGGAACCCGAAGCCACAATATTGGCAAAGCTGGTAGAAGCATCAGTAGCAGTTGCATCCAAGGCTTTCTCCTCAGGGTATTTAGCTCGTTCTTCCACAAGTTTCTTCTTACCCTCAGCCAGTGCTATACGATCCTCTTCATCTAGGAGAGTTTCCAAGAGGTAATCTTCATCATGATCGCCTTCAACATGTTTAAGTACATGTTCCCAGATAAGGGCTAAAGTTGGTTTAATTTCATCTTCCAAATAGCGTAGACTCCCACGACTCACGACGCTGAAGATGTAAAATCTAAATAAAGTGGCATCGACGTCCGCCGTAGCTTTTTTGAGGGTGGTCAAAGCTTTAGTTCTACCTTCCTCCAGAAGTTTGGCCTTAGCATTTAACACAGAAAGAGCCAAACTCTGAGAAGTATTCTTCTCGTGGAGGATTGCATTTTCTTGTTGATAAGTGGCAGAAGCTTGTTTTTCCATTGCAAGTGGGATTCAACAATTTGTTAAGCAATTTGGGCTTCTTGGACTTGCGCCGTTAGCGTATTTTCTCTCAGCTTAGCGGCTACAAGCTCTTCTTTGAGCCTCCTTTTTTCAGCCTCTAAACCCTCCAGCTCGGTATTTCGTTGCGTGAGAAATGCAATAGTAGTATCCTCAGATTCAAGGACCTTGATTAACTCAACTTTGTCATTCTCTAATGTGGCGATTCGATCGAGGTTGATTCCATTAAGTCTTTGGAGATCATTAGCAAATGTGTACCGTAAACCCATTTGTTTGTCAGCATGGCTTCTAACCGCATCTAGCCGTGTTTCAAACTGGCTTTTGGCGGTATCCAATTGTGTAAGCATATTGCCTGTCAAGGTGTCTAGTTCTGAAAGTATATCCCGCCTATCATGCGGATATATGTCCAAGTCGAAGTACATCCCTCACAAGCACCAACCTTTGAATTATTCAGAGAGCGCGGAGTTTCTTGGTCTAATATCATAATGAGGACTATTTATAATCACCTAAATATCAGCTGGAGGCAGGGTGATGGATGGAGAGGCCAGGGCAAGCAATCAGAAGTAATCTGAACATCAGGGTCTGGAAAGTACATCGGACCTAGAGCGCATCTAAGGATCATCCCTGCCCCGACCGTCCCTGTCTTTCCTCTTCTTTCCCTTCTTTTTTCGAAGTTCCTCCTTTTCCCTTTCCTTTTCATCCAACTTGTTCGCAACATCGTGCCTCTACCTCCTTTTCTCATCAGTCAATATAAGTTCAGGAGTCTGTTGAGGCTGATGAGAGTGTTGTAAACGGTTGGAATGTAGATGGATGAGAATACTGCAGGTGTTGTGAAGGACGAGGATGTAAGATATACTTTGGATTGTAAGAGCTGGTGTGCTGTTTAAAGTTCTTCTTAAATGGGTGATTCATTTCTGGATGTGGAAAAAGGAAAAAGCAGGACTTCAATACTTGGATTGGAATTGGAGCAATTTAGAAAACTTATGTAACACGTTAGAAACTGATAGCATATATAACATATTGTCTAATGCATATGACGAATTGCTCTCAAGTGGTGAAGCTAAGTCAATCCCTATATCTGCAAGTGTTTTCCCTAATGGATAAGTTTGAGCTAAAACTATCTCAGTTCCAGTTTTTGTATCCCAGGTTGCCGGATTCGAGGTCATAGTGTCGCCTTGGACAAGATCTTTAGTGGTGCCGAGGTCACTCAAATTCCTAATAGTATCCATGGAACCTCACCACTAGTGTCTGGAATAATGGGATCCTTAGTTGTTTTCTCAATGTTTGGGTCATCTTCTGGAATAAGCTCGCTTTCTTCTGCCATCTTAGTTTCCTTCATAACACCTTTATCTTCACGGCGTGTGAACTCTTCCTCTTCGATTGAAGGTACTAATGTTTTCGGGGGTGTTTTACTACCGCTAGTGGGGTCCGAACACTTCTTTAACAGAGTTTCAATAGTCTGGCTTAGTGATGCATTATCGACTCCAAAAGCACCAGCATCTAAGGCTATAGGCGTAGTCTTAGGAGTGGAAGGTCCTGCTTTGGAAGGAAACTTCCTTAAAGGATGAAGTAATTCGTATTTGCGAAGAAGTTCCTCTATGATTAAATATTTTCTGCCTCTTTTTGATTCGTTAACAGTTTTTAAAGTCTGGTAGAAATTGTTCTACAAAATGTGCTCACCTCCTTCTGTCCAGTTCCCACGAAAAGTATCAAGGCAGTGAACAAAGAAAATTTGAGTGAAGAATCCTGAGGCACTTTCTGGCAAATCTACCATAAGTTTTTGGTTTCGTGCCCATTTCACATGGATAATATACGGGGTGTCCTTCCTCTTTTAAAATGAACATAAATTGCAAATTTCCCGAAACGATGGTTCACGCTCTTTTACTTGCGTAAAAAGCATGTACAACCCTAATAAAACAATGTAATCATTGGGGTGGAGTTGAAAAGGAGAAATAGCCAAATGATTCAGAATATGTTCTAAATAAGGATTAAAAGGAGGAACGCCACTGTCCATTAACATGTATGGATTAAAAATATCCAGTCGGTGGATAATCAACAAATATGTTCTCTTTCGTTAAAACTGGATCAACCTCAGAAATTTCATACTCACTCTACAACTGTTTATAAATTTGCAGATTAAGTGTAGTCGAGTGCCTTTATGACGGTGGAGCACTAAGGGGATAGGGGACGGGGAATGGCTGGTTAGGCACTAGGCTGGGAGTTGTGGTTGTAGCTGTAGTAGCCTCAGAAGAAGAAGTAGATACATTAACAGTTGCAGAAGAAGATGTTTCTTCTGTCGAAAGGCGAGCCTTTTGCCTAGTAGTCATTCTACACAAATAATCGTATTCATAAACATATCATAGGTCATAAAAGCAGGGCTTGAAACTTATGATTTGGTTTAAGCCGGTTAGTTGGTTTCAAACGTCACTTCCAACCTAAACTAAAGTGCCATGTGTGTGCTCAAGCAAGATTTAACGGGATATAAACTGTTAAACAAGATAAGTTGCACAGATATGTCATCCAATTTAAAGTTTTAAAATTTGTTATGGTGTGATTATCTAATTCGCTACCGAAGTGGGCAATCGATGGCGATGTGTAAGTCTAAAATATGCCAATGTTATTGTTGTAAGACAGGAAGCATAGTAGGAAAGCTTTCAATCTTCAAAGTTATAAGTTATGAACTGCTCAAAATTCGAGGTGCTTAAAGACAATAAAGCTCAAGACAAAAGTGCCAAAAGCTAATGTTCAAAACAACGACTTAAAAGTCAAGTCGCTCAATGACTTAAAAATCAAGTTGCTCAACGACTTAAAAACCAAGTCGTTCAACGACCTAACTTTCAGATCACCTGACGCTATATGCCTCAGTAGACTTAAGCCGTTAAAAACTCAAGTCGCTTGAGAATCTTCAGAGCATTAAGTCGTTCCTGCGATTTGGGGTTTCAAGTCGTTCCCATGACATGCTATCTTAAGTCGTTCAAGCGACTCGGTACCCTGGATCGTTGTTACGACATAAGAGCTTAGGTTGTTTCTACGACTTAGCACGTTAGTTCGTTCATGCGACTTGAAGCTTTAAGTCACCACTGCTATTTGATATCTTAAGTCGCTTCAACGGCTTGGGTTATAGGACACTACAACAAATTCGTTTTGACGATTTGATAACGAAATCTGACTATCGACTTGAATCCTAAAAGCTATTGCAAGTGTTTAAGAAGCGAGTTTTAGAGCATGCTATAGTATACAAACAAATTCATTTCAAGTTCGCAGAGAAGAATTTGAACACAAAGTAAATCAGACTATCACTTGCTTAACATCATGGTTATACAATGATAAAGCATTCATCCATTATCATGTCAAAACTCAAAATGTGAGATGCTAAGCTCAAGTCTGAAAGCATATTTTTGATAGACTGAAATTTGGTGAAGAAAGCAAGCAAATAATTACAAGAGATTCACGACATATCTAATTCAGCTTGATAATCATGTATAGACAATCCCAAAGCTTAATTACATTAAGTGTTATTACGAAATTACAATCCAATTACAAGATGTGCAAATACAAACTGAAATAAGGGTTTGTTACATCGGATTAGTAGAGCAAATTCGACTCAATATCACGAGTCATCAAAATAGACCCTCGTCGCCGAATCAAAATTGACATATCCCCAAATTTCAATATAAATCTGATCTGAAGTGTCTAATATAACCAAAATTCCCTAAGCTCAATCCAAACCCTAGAAACGAAATGAACAAGATAATAATTGAACCTAATTTCGAGCAAAGTTTATTCGCAATAGCTTTTGAGTGTTCGACTACAGTGAGATACTTAAAATACAAAGAGCCAAATACTGGATCAAGACGAATCAACATTGATTGATGGTTCAACTAAGCTTGTTGAAACCCGAATCGCAAGAAGACGGTGGTAGCGAGAGAAATCTAATTAATAACAATGGAATCAAAGCAGCGGTTGAGGAGCAAATTACTTTTCAAAGCTTGGTTTCCATGAACGAAGTTTTTGCCCAATAAGGAAGATGAAGGGTTTTCTAACGGGTGAAGAAGGGTTATAAGGCGTAGATATGTTTGTGTCGGGTTAGACCTACCAAGGAAAGCCCAACGCGAGTTGCGTCTTAGTGTTGTGTTCGGATTGGTTCTTTATGGAAGCAACAAATTACACTACTACAAAACAGGTCATTTGCGACAGTTGTTTAAGTTAATTTGCGACTGTTTTGCAAACGTCGCATATGCGACCGTTGCAAAATGTGTAAACTTATTGCGACTGTTTTAAAATCGTCGAAATATAAAGGTTCTTGCAACGGGTATTCTATAATAACAGTCACTGTAGTATAATTCATTAGCGACGGTTTGTTTTACACCAGTAGCAAGAAATCGATATTTAACTTCAAAACTTTGACCTTGTGCGGCAGATTTTAAAATAACTGACGCGATAAGTTTTGCATTTGCGACTATGTTTTATTTACAACAGTAGCAAATAACTTCTAAATTCAAAATGTCTAATGCAACCACATTTCATTTCAGCCATTATGATTGCCAGCTATCAATACAGTACAACCTTATAAGCAATTCACAAAATATATGAACACAAGAAATACATACACAATTCACAAAATCTTATATCATTTGAAAAGAAAACACTAACATTGATAACTATACAACAAAAATAGTTTGCATGAGTCATAACTAGTCATATGCTAAGCTCCAACCAATTCGATCGTGTAAATACTTACATAGTACTTATTTCATCAAAAATTAACATTCTTCACATGACTACAAAAGAACAAAATGGATCATCTAGCTTAAAACTAAAAATAGCACAATTTGTCTTCGTGATGGTTGACTTGAATCAACATCTGCCAACAGAACCAACATAGCATTATTTTGACTGCAATTGAAAATATATCGAACATAGTATCCAAATTGTGAAATTGGACGCTAAAAAATATGCAAACAAGGAACTGATCATAAACTGCAAAATAGTGACATGAAAAGTACCATGTTTTTCTCCTTCAGGTTGTAATGTGAACTGAACGTAAATAGTTTGAAGTTTTTCTCCTCCAGGTTGAGCAAAGCAGAAAGCTGATAAAGGAGAGAACAAAAGTATATTAATACGCAAGTAAGATGATGTAATTAGTTTGTAAATAGAACACAAGTATATTACTGGACTGTAAATGGAATTCACGCAATACTGAAAATATAACACAAGCAATATTGTACTACTACTACTATAAATAGTATTCACGCGATACAATCGTAAAAGAATAAAGCCTGCAAATACAATTGTTTTTTTTTATATTTCGTTTAGTTTTGTTGTTATACTACACTAGTGCTGTAGATGACTATTGGTTCCAAATTTTATATGATTTTATGTATTTCAACTTTGCAGGCAATGAATAAGCTGAAATTTATTTGAATTATATTTGTGTTGTACTTAAGTCTGACGCATTTTACTGATAATTGGCATGCGCATATCTACTTTCATTATATTACATATGAAATCAAGATACAGAAAATTAATCATAGAAAGAGACTTACCAGGGTAAAGTTCCAAGCAGAATAGTAACTCCTGGTACATGGCCCAAATGAACAAGTGTGAACCCCCAAAAGGTCAAGAATTGCCTGTCCCAAATAATAAATTCAAATCCCTTTGAGCCCTTTGTTTGTTATAACTATGAACAAAAAGATAAAGCAGAATCATTTCACATCGTGATAACATAACACATGTAAGATTAAATTGGTTACTAGTACACCATATGCCTACTGTTATTTCTTTTAAGCTATAGAAATTCATGGACTAGACTGTGCAGGCCAAAAATGGAAGTAGGCGTTGGCCTTAAAAGATTTGAAGAACTTAAGTTAGAGAACCTTCATTTTTAAAGATAATTTGGCAATTGCACTTTAGACACAACATGCATCCAAAATGCATGTAGAGTAGTAACACAAAGATTGATATTCAATCAGAAAAAAACAGGGTACTGATAAAACAGTTGAACAAGAACTGTATAAAAGAGTTAAGTACCTCAAAATGGTATGCAGATTCTTTGTTCTTCCAGGTTATACTTTTACTTCATCTTCATCTTTAATTGCTATTATAAATTAACTACTGGCAAAACCCACCAGTGCTACTTCTGCATCTAGCAAAAAAAATTAAAATTACTGGAGCATGTATCTTCAAATATAATTAATTAGATAGAAAAAAAAGAAGACATATTGATCTAGATGCATCAAATTTAGTTGACGATTTGCTGGTCTCCGCAGTCAGTTCTGGCAACATCTAACCTGCTAAGTGATATGCACAACATTCTACTTTGTCAATTATTTAAAGTTGTTTTACTCATGTACTTCTATCGGTTTGCATGCTCTTCTATTGGTTTACATGCTGAGTTGTTGACATGCATGTGCAAAACTCACCCATCTGTCTCCACATTGTCATTCCCAACCACTTCGCTCGTTGCTTGATCATGATGGATATAAAAAATATCGTCTCCAACACCAAGAGATGCAATTAAAGTTCAGTCCCCGCCCTCACCCCGAAAATACATTTAATAGTTACCTGCACACTTGCTTTCAGTTGTATTGACCAAAATTTGAGTTAAATGAAAAAATGAATTAATGATGAGCATGCAGTTTGCATCTTGTTCACATGCATGTAACATTTAAAAGTATATAATTGATTCACTTGATTTCATATATTATACAACAATACAATCAGATTTTTAGTTTTTTCTACTAGGTATATCTTCAAGTCTTTTGTCTCACTCGCATTTTTAACACAAAATTGATTTATATGTAAATATTATTATTTAAGTTAGACACAGTTTAAATATTTAACATAGGTTTGCTTTTATATTTTTCATTAAATGCGAAGTGAGTAATGAAGTTCTGTTCAATAGAAAATTAACAAAAAAAATTAACTATTATAGAATGATTAAAATAATTCACTGATAACTTTCTCTCTTATACTCATTGGGGTTGTTTATGATAATAGGCTAGGCTCCAACCAGTAGTTGTAAATATCAATATCAATGGGTGCCCTGGGTTCATTGGGGTTTAAATTTTTATAAGTTTAACTGGGGTACATGAAGGTAATTTACCCAAAATAACTATGGCTTTCTTATTTATTTACCTATTTATTTATTTTTTATTTTTTTGCTACTGTATACTGTTACTTCTTGATGGAATGACAAGTTTCTACAGAATTTGAATCTAAGCGCCCGCATCTGAGCGCAACAACCACGAACTGCATTTTCAGTTTGCCACTGATTCAAGTCTAATTCGATGGGATCAAAAACTAACCAACCCAACCAAATTTACTTCAAGAAATGTCCAGTGCAAAGGTACATTACCCACTCGTCATAAAACGTCAACATATGCAGAAATTGGAAGTATAATTTAACATTAATTTTCAGTAGTCGAAGGACACAGCAATGACAATGCACTGGTTATTCTCACAGAAACGATCATTTGCTAGTCGTTGGAACACTGAGGTAAAAAATCAATTATAATTTAACATGAGCTATAAAAGAGTAGAACGTATTAAACCAGTCTCCTTCTCTACAACATGTATTTGGCCACACCAATCATGCCTGTAAAAAAAAAAACACACACACATACATTAGCAATGGTCGACAAATGCAATTGATATTGAACCGTCATTTACAAGCACCAAGAGAGGTTGTTGATATTACACAGTTGATATTATAAATTCACCGATTGTCTATTAAATTTGAAGAAGGGAGGTGAAAAAAACAATGCTCACCCTATTTCATGTTTTTTTTACAGTAAGGTAGCTACTTTGATTAAAAAAATGTCTGACAACAGTTAGAGACTCAGAACCAACAAAACGGAGTCGCTGCATTGTTTTTTTCTGAAGTAAATATGAATCAACTTAGGCCTCCACGCATTCTTACCCTATTTCTCATGAGCTGAAACATTAATGAATTTTTTATGTGTTGAAACAATAAGAAATTGCTTCACAGTAATCAAAAGAAATTTGTTAGATACATGCCTGGCACGTAAGAGTAATAACTGCAGCATAGAAGCAATCGAAGAAGAAGTTTCACATCTAGCATCCTTATGAAGTATTTTTCAAACCTATTCAAACCAAAAATCATAAAAAACTGGGTAATGAGATGAAAATTTCTACCTAGTTATGAGAGATTACTTGTTTAGCTTAATGTAAGGCAAAGCTAAATAAACTAGTCCAACTTCATTAGTGATACCTGATGTGTACAACAATAAAAATGTGTTGAACCTGAATTCATAATCAATAATGTATTAAGTATAAAATTAGTTGTAGTTCACTGATTTAATTGCATAAAAAAGGTCCAATTGAGTTGGTACTACATGGAATATAAAATATTCAGGATATAGGATTTATCTTAACATAAATTTGTAAATCTAAATATAATGATTTCATATATAACTGAAGCTTTTTAACAGCTTGAAAGACAACTTCGTTTCTAAAAAAAATGAAGCAGATATACGAAATAACTTTTAGGGCCCGAACAGCAGCAAAATACTAAATGTGCATCATTTATTCACATCACCCCCACTATAGTCCACATCTTCGACTTTGCAACTCACTGCCAACTGCTTTAGTTACATCCCAAACTTAAATGCATTTTCACCTTCCTAATATCACCACTACCTATAGCGCCTCTACAATCGAAACCCAAAAGCACAAATTCGCCTCACTAAATCTACATCGCATTACCATCACTGAAATATATAAAACAATGCACATTAAGTTCAAATCATAACAAATTTCTTTCAAACCTGTCAGCATACCTAAAGCACATCACGTCCAAAATAAAGAATAATGTCAGATCATATATGTACAAGCCAAATGAGAACAAATCACAAAGAAAGTCTAGCTATATAAAGTAACAGCTCAATTGGTAACCATGCAAAGAAAAATTATCATCCTAAAAGTGAATGTGCAGATTGGAATATGAATTATTTGAATCTATGATTCACAACTCAAATCCATTTTGACTAAAAATTTGAAAAAAAGACTACAAGTTAAATAAAAATTTGAACAAAATCAAGTTAACTTATTTGTTTTTAGGAGACAGTTTTTGGAAAAAAGAAAGACAGTGGTCGCAAGCGACAACATATAAGAAGAAAATTAGTAAAAAATTAAACATTCGTCATTAGATTGTGTTTATGACGCAAAAATAAGCAGCCAAAAGGTTTGTTAATTAAACTAACTTTTAATTTGCTAGCAATTGATTTTGATATCGACAAAATGGGGTTGGGTTTGGACAACAAATCCTTTGGACTGCTCGGATTAAAGGCAATTGCAAAATGTAAGTCAAACAGCAAACATAAGTTCAATTACATTCAACTGTAACAAACATGCTTTCAAATTAAATATTAAAAAAGCAGCATCTAGAAAATATCCATGCTCAATAAAAGGAAAATGAAAACAGAAGATGTGATCATAAATCAATACACAGTAAGTAAACACACAACCACCAAACATGTTAGATTTAGTCAAATAAACAAGAACTGAAGACTAGAAGAAGCCTTCTAATTAATTGACAAATAGTTTCCATCAGTAGGAAGTTTGCACTTTAGTCTCAAAGCATATTTCTATAACTGATTTTTATATTGGTGATTTCCTTTCGTTTCAATTACATCTGGATTACTGGTGTCCATACTAGATGCACTATCATTTACATTCAAATAATTTGTACCCACCGTGCAATTCTCAATTTGATTTTGAGTAATAAAAGGTCATTTTTTTAGTGTCAGATATAGCGTTATGAATGATTTCAGATTGTGCATGGATGACTGGATTAACCTTTTTATTATCAGCACTTGACATACAAGTGCTTGCATTATTTATCAAAAAATGTATTTTGGTTGTCACCCATGACAAAAAAATTCCACTTGACGTATCCATGTTTGCATTATGATCGTTAGCATTTAAAGATTCTTGTTTTGGAATCCACGTTCTGACAGAGGAACACTTCCTCTCTAAGTAATAAAAACAATGACATATATTATGCTTCAGAGAATGCCAAAATTAGCTTTTATTTCAATTGAAACTCTAAAAAAGGATACTGAGATCATACCTTCGGTTACATGATCAAGCTTAACCAGATACAAAGCAGTGAAGCATTTCAACCAACTGCTTTCTCCATCCGAAAATCTAAAGTCAATGAAACTAAAGTGTAAAGATATGCTTTGAGTGGAAATATTTATACACTTTAGATTCCATTGAGAAACTGATTTTTATACAGGTGTCATCAAATAAAATTTGACCACGTTGTAGTAATGGCATTTGCATATGCCTTAATATTTCTAAATTTATGTATTGACATTTAAAAGGAATTTCATGCATTTTTACGTTCAGCTCATATCAATTTGCTTACTAAGATTAATTAGTATGTATGAGTAATAATTTTGTAATAGAAACTAAAGGTCATGAGTTACCTGACTTTTTGCAACTTGTATAAGCCTTGAAGGAGGAACATTGATGTTCTTGCCGCATCTAACATTAACTTTAAGACATTGAACCAAAGATACCAAGATAAATGTGAGTGCTGTTGTATTCTGCAAAATATGTACATTTGTCTTGATCATTAGACCACCTATACAAACAATTGAATTTTTCGTCCATCGATCCAAACAATGAATTATTCCTTATAGTATAATTTCAGAGAATTAGAATATCTTGCAGATACGGTGACTTCAATATAACATTATTTCTGATAATATGCTTTTAGAGAATTAGAATGGTTTGATCATGCCTACCTTTTAAAGTAGGACATGGATGCCTGCATGCTTGTTGTTCCACTAACTTGTATTTACCTTATTTTACATAGCTACTAATTGACAGTAGTCATAACAAATTAGATATTAAGCACATCTGCTGAAAGTAGAGCATACCTTGTAACCCAAAAGATAAGATGAAGTTACCAACCTACTTTGCAAAAAAAGAAAGAAAAAAAATAGTTATTCTTAGTTAGAGCAGTATGCTAAGCTTATCTCAACAGCAATAACACCAATCATAATTAAATTTAGCCGAGTAACAGAAGAATTGAATGAAAATCAAAGACAATAGCGCAGTGATAATGGTTTGAAAATTGAAACACTAAGTTTGATGGGGACTGAATCCTCAGGACATTTGATATCATATAGCAAAGAAGAAAGAAAATGCACAATATGAGTTCCTAGGCGAAATTGATGGTTAAAAGAGTAATATGGCAATAAGTTCATAAGTACTTGCACTAATTATTTTTTAAATGATAAAACAAATTATAGCCAACTGTCAAATATTATTTTCGTATTCTAGAATACATATAAAGCTAACCATCGGTAATTGTCCCAAAACAGAAGAGTTGCATAAGAATATAATTTTACAACTTCATGTCACCAAGGCTTCTTCTATATATGCATTAAAATAAACTAAATAACACATCAAACTGGGTAATAGATTATGTTAATAGCATAATGGATTAGTACTGATGGTTTACAGTATTTTCACAGCATATGCTGCTAACTATCTTGTATGAAATGTTATCATCCACTTGGATAGTTGCTTTAAAAGGTAAAAGTTAGTCAATATGCCAATTTAGGCAACCTCTTGTTTATGCAGGTATGCCCATACCATGCATTAAACTATATATAAGTTCCTATAATAAACAGATTACTCTATGTGAATGCTTGTTCATACATCGATTTGCTAAATTATCTATGGGTAAAACTCATTCATATATCCATTTGCTAAATTATTCAACGGCAACAGTCAATAACCAGAAAGCAATGTGCAAATGGTATGAATGTGTATGCATATAGTACCATATATCATATAAAGTATAAAAATCCAACCATTTTTTTCATAAACATCCATATGCATTTACTAGCATCCATCAACCATTACATGTCTTATCCACATGTTTAAACACATACCTACCATCCAAAGGTCTCTACTTAAATGGTGCATCACCAGGATGAACAAATAAAATATAATCTATGCTCCTATAACCAAAATCACCTAATTGTAGTTGCACACCACAAAGACTTCCGCAAGTCCCTAATGAACACTTCTTATAATTAAGTCGCATCCTACCTCCTTTTAGGGACTTTTTTTTCTTGCACATTCTCAAAAATAGACTTTAGCCCATGAACTCTATATGGATTTAACTTATTAACCGCACTTATCAAGAAAGACTGTAAACAGGGTGCTATTACAAGTGGTGTATTAGCAGCTGGTGTAGCATTTGCTATGACAGTGTTAAAATATGAACAACCGGGGATATCATCATGGAATTGCATGTCTAATACTTTCTGCCAGATTTGCTTTGATTTGCTTTAAAAGGTGAAATGTTATCTTCCACTTTGATAGTTGGTTTTAGCTATAACAAATTGTCCATTCTATTCAAAAGTGTATGGATTATTTACCATCTTAAGTGTACAAATTTATAAATTCTATCAATTTATCTATGTTCAAGGAGTTATGCATACAGTAGACTGTAAATTTGAAACTATATCCGTATGCAATTTGTGTTAACTCTTGCATACTAAATCAAAGCACATGCAGAACACAAACATTTAGATGGACTAGGATATTGCAATGCACGAAATGCGCAGATATGAAGGGCTAAAGCTGACCATGAACTGTTTTTTCAGATCTGAATCCATGTGGTTGGGCTTGATTTTTTTCTTCTAATCTTTAATTTCAATTATATCTTAATAATTTTATTATAGGAATTAGTACTTAGAAAAATAAAGTAATTGAAAACTCCAGATAATCAATCAGACAAAACTCCAGATCTCTATTAATAATAAGTCTATATGTCTATTTAATACGAAACTCTAGATCTCCAATCAGACAAAACTAGCAGTAGGAATGAACGAATCAAGTAACTGGAAGAAGCTAGTCATAAAATAAGAAAAAAAAATGAATCACTTACCCAGATCTGAAATACAGTTTCTGAGGAGGTCCACGAAATCGGGGTTAGAGACTGATGTTGATGATTTGGATCGAAACCGAAGAAAGGATCTGGAGGCGGGATTTTGTTCTTCTGAAGGATGCGGAGATTGATCGAAATCTGGAGCCCCATTCTGTTTAGTTTTTTTTGTCAAGTATGTTAAGAACACATGAAATGACGGTGTCGATCCAAATAAAAAGGTCACGTGCGACAGTTTCATATTTAACCCTCGCATAATAGCACTTTACCATTTCCAACCCCATACCATTCGTTAAGGTTTTAAATATAATAGTCGCAAATTGTAAATATTTGCTACTGTTTTTACACAAAATCGTCGCAAATTTTTTCTTCTACTGTTTTGCCTACCAATCTGTTACAGTTTTAACTAAAACCGTCGCACATAACTATATATGCTACTGTTTTTAGCTAAACCGACGCAAATAAGTAGTTTTATGCTAGTGAAACGACTTGACGAAAAACACATTCTAGATGACGTCAAAAGTTTTGTATTCCGAAGTCGGCATCTTTTTTAATAGCGCAAACTTCAAGAGGCAAATGTTAACCATTAGAAATATAGGTTTGACATAATGTGTGAAAACAGCCTGAGTCATGTCGCCTTTCAACTAAATCGTTGAATTCACAAGCAAGTCATGTCTTAGGGGTTAAATCGAGTCAACCCGTCATGTCACCATGCCATACTGAGTTCATGTCGCAGGGACCGAGCAAAGTCAAGCCGCAATGCCACCATGCCGCACTAAGTTCATGTCGTAGGGACCAAGCAAAGTCAAGCCGCAATGCCTCCATGTCGCACTTAGTCATGTCATTGGAACCAAACTGAGTCATACCGTGTGAGTCATACCGTGTGAATCATGTCGCATGATCCCAAGACGTTTTCAAATCATGTCGCGGGAACCGAACATGGTTCAAGTCACAAGCCATAGTCAACTATACTACAATAAGTCAAGTCGCACCATCCACCAAGTCGCATCCGACATGGAATCAAGCTGCATCAGCGACATGAGCACCTACATATGTAAAATTACAGTTCTGCCACTCCATTCGGATTCCACCTATAAAATCCCCCTACACTTCCTTCATTTTGGGGGACCAAATTTCCTGACCACGAAGTGTTGCTGAGATTATTCCAGGAGTTCCCCAAAGTTATCAAACCTCCATTAATCTTCTCCAAGATAAGATTCAACATCCAATCCTCTATGGAATCATTCGAAATCATCCAAGTATCCAATTGTTAAAGATCGACATCAACCATCATCATATTTAGAGAGATCTAGCCATTTCCTTCACTGATTTGATTAGATCAAGAGTAAAAGAGAAGAAAAAGCTAGATTCATTGTAAAAGAGAGAAAACGAGTGATGTAATGAAAGCTATATACCTTGTAACTTCAATTATGATAATGAGAATCTCCTTCATAGTGGATGTAGGCCGATCCTAGGACGAACCACTCTAAATCTCCTTATCTTTACTTGCTTTTTATGTTTGTGGCTTCGTATTTCTAGATCTTACCTTTTGGTGAAGTGTTGTGAAAACACCTTGGGTGTTGTGATCAATTTTTTATTTCAACAACTATGAATATATGTGTTGTTAAAAATAAACACTTATATTATAAATTATTTTGGGAAGACAATTTTCCCACACGTCTCCCAAATATGTAGATATGTTCACATGGATTGTGATGTAAACCCCACACTGGTATTAGGATGATAATTTTACACATCGCCCAAGTGTGCCAATAATAATCACTAGTTGATGGATGAAAGCCCCACACGGCTCTTGGGATGACATTTGATTCACACTTCTTGTAATAACCCGGAAATCTGAGCTAATTTAAAAAAATTATTTTGGCAATTTTGATGAATTTGGAATATTTAAATAATTTATTTTAAATAATAGCGAAGAGAAATTTATTTTGAATAGAAATAGAATGAATATATATATCTGAATCGTCGTTAGAATATAAATATTTTACATTAAATATAAGAGGAATTGGAAATGGCGCGGTAGTTCAAAAATTCGATTTCGAAGTTCAAATGAATGTACAGGACTCAAAATAAACCAGATTTTAGCGAAACGAAAAAAATTTGAATCTATTTGAGAATATCTTTCCAATGAATCTGAAAAATCAAAATTTCATAGCGGGAATAAAAAAATATGCCCAGTTGAAAATTCAGAATAGTCGCTATGGAATAATAGCCCTTAAAAATGGAAATTTTGCAAACGACCTCTGTTTTCGATGAAACCACTTTTACTGGATCCGGGATGTCAAGTTATTTCTAGATTTCAAAATTCATAATTTTCCGAATCAATATGTGAGCGAGGCGAAAGAAAACGTGTTTTGACCGTTTTAATCAATTTCGATCGACCAGAAAATGGCCTTTTTTCAAACGGTCTCAGAATTTGACAAAAATAGTTTTGTTAGGACCATATCGTCAATACGAAGCTAGAAATATTTTTTTGGAATATTTAGGGCTAGAATGTGGCCCCGGTAAATTGAAATGTGCGTTTGAATTGAATATATAAAGATTTATATTTTAATTTAAACAGAAACTGATCAAAACATTAGAATTGGCAGGCGAAACATATCCCATTGTGTTCAGAATGGGTGTATTACGCTAGGGGCGACAGTCGTTGGGTTTGAATTGGATTTCGTGATGTTAAACAACTAAGGTACGAATTAAATATAATATAATATTATATATATTTATAAATCTCCACTAAACCCTAGTCAAAACTCTTTTCACGGTCAAACCTTCTGAAAAACCGCCCCCCTCAAGTAAAACCGCGATCGCTCAGATCCCCCCTTGTTGTCACCGACCGCCGCTAGAGGCGCACCCCACCACCCCGCCTTT
Source organism: Allium sativum (assembly GCA_030737875.1). NCBI lineage: Eukaryota > Viridiplantae > Streptophyta > Magnoliopsida > Asparagales > Amaryllidaceae > Allium > Allium sativum. Next base: position 882,170,412 of record CM060924.1, read on the forward strand.
GCCCTACCTTCGTTACACCCCCCTTCAGCTCCTCCCTCCTTTGCCACTTTCCTCTTCCCCAATTCGAACTCCATCACCCAATTCAGCCCTAAACCCCGCTGCCAGGCCCCCGGGTCCCACCGCCCACCACCAGTGACCTGCCCCGCCGCTCCTGCACCCCCTCCGATGTACGACGCCGCCCCCCTCAGCCCTTTCCCGATCCGTGAAAGCCCACCGCAAACACCATTGTGAAATCTCCAAAACCTCGACGCTTATGACCCCGTCGCCTTTGCAGCAGCGCCACCATGGCATCCCCTCCTTTTCCCAATCGATGTGAGTCTTCGATTATGTTTTTTTTAGCAATGAAATTATATGATATTCGGTGATGAAAATGTGGAATCGATGATAATAAAGTACGATTTTTTTAGTTCATTACGCTGTGATTTTTATCGTATAAAGATTAGTTTTTTTATCATATAAAGATTTGATTTTTGAAAACGAAAAGATATGATCTTTATGTTACAAAGATAAGATTTTTAAATATATAAAAATTCGATCTTTATTATATGCTTATAAAATTATATTTTTAGTCATGAAAGAAAATATTTTTAGATGGATAAAAAATGATTTTTATATAGTAGGGATTATAAAAATATGATTTTTATATGGTAGGGATTATAAAAATATGATTTTTATTTATAGAGTAGTAATATAAAAATTAGATTTTTATATATGTAGTAGCGGGTTAAAAATATGATTTTTAGCTTATGAATGGTATTAATAAAAATCAATCGTGTAGGATATCGTGTTCGCTTAAGGTTGTAGTCGACGAGGTGTTCATCTTCTTTGCTTTGAAAGAATGGAGGAGTGGATCCCAAAGGTGAGAACTTCTTACATTTATTCTTTTTTCTAGTTAAAAATATATATTAGGATGTAGACGGTGCTTCGCAGCACCCGACACCCGTTGTCCACAAACCATGGACGACTTGTTTAATTTTATTATGAGGTGAAAATTGATTGTGATGTGCAATGAATGGAAATATATTCATGTGTGGAAATAAATTGATTATCGTTAAAAATATAAATTTTAACGAGAATGTGAACAAATAAATATTCATTTACAAATCAGATGATTTGTTTATGTACACCCATTTGAATGATATTGATTGGGACGATAAATTTTACACATCGCCCAACTGCACAAATAAAATCTGTGTTTGATTGTTAGAAATCCCACATGGGTGTTGGGATGAAATTGGACATACACTAATCCCAATAATTAGCTGTATGTCGATCGATTGATTGACATGCTGTTATAAGCGTTGAATATTTATATTTGATGCTTATATAGTGTAGAATGCACTGTGGATGATGTTTGAATATTTATCGTTGCTATTATATACATGTGTAGTATGGAATCCATATAAATAATATTATATGGTAATTGAGTGGGTCTCATTCCAATTTAGAAAATAAATTATATTCATGTGTTGAATAAAAGAAAATTCATGTGTTGAATAAAATATATATTCATGTGTTGAATAAAAGAAAATTCATATGTTGAAGAAAATATTCATGTGTTGAATAGAATAATGAAGTAATTGAAAAATATAAAGCCGTGTTGATTAGATATGCGCCATTTTGACGCGAACGATATTTATATTGATTACATTTGTTTTTATAATAGAAATAGAAAAGGAAGTGATTTCAAAATATAACGTTTTGAAAATATTATCATTTATATATCGATGATATGGAATATTCAATTTTGATTTGAAAATGAATATGAAGTTGAAATCGTTTTTAAACGAAGTTAAAATGATTTATAAAATTCATTTTAAATGGAAATCGACGAAATTTATATTATATATATATAATATAATGGCCTGAATAGAACGCGTCGCGCTGCGGCAGTTCGCGAATTTCGACCACTGACTACGAACGGACGTTACGGGAGATCCGACCGTCAGATTCTCCTAAAACCGGAACCTTTGCGTTCGTATTGAAAAGAGCTTTCTAACGAAAATCAGAAATTTTAAATCTAACAGTTGGATTTGGAATTATGTCCAAATCAAATTTGGAAAAGGTCGCTGTAAGTCCAGTTCGATGGCCGTTGATGGAAATCGATTGTACGGGCCTTGATAAAATTATAAAAAATATCAATAATTTGTGTAAAATCGTAAGAAATGATTTGGAAAGAATTGGGATGAAAAACTCCGTATTTGAAAAGATAAAAATAGATTTTTATCGAAATGAACAAGTTTTGATCTAGAATTATAATCCATTTATTTTTGAAATAAATAAATTGGATTTGAAAGGGTTTTAAAAGTAACCAGAATTTCCAATAATTGAATTGGAATGGAATTGAATCGAAATTGTCTTTGGAATATTTCGATGTTGTATTTCTTGATTATACAGATATTGTTATGGAAATTTGAAAGATATATTTATATCGTTATTTCCAATACGATATTTGTTGGTCATAGAATTTGATATTGAATATAAGCCGATATATTTTCTTTTCAGAGCCTTGTATTTAGTGTCAAATGGGATTTGGGTTTGTCGTGAATGGTGTCTTCATTAACACTGTTCTTAAACCCAGTTGAGAAAAAGATTAAATCTTTTTAATTAGATTTACTGAAGTATACCAATTAAATAATATTTAATTGGAATTGAATTGGAATTGATTTTTGGGTTTATCGTGAACGGTGTTTTAAATAACATTTGTTTGTTAACCCGATAATTAATGGAATGTGAATAGGGTTTATTGTGAACTGTGTTTTAACGACATTCGTTCTTTAACCCGATTTACAGTGAAATATGATTTGGAATTCATATATCTTTTTGATAAGATTTAAAGGAGATTTTCCAAAGTAAAGTTTTCCAATTTAATAAAATAAATTGGAATGGAATGGAATAGAATTCGATTTGGTAATAATCGAAGTGAATTTCTGTGGAGGAAGACAACTAATATATCTGGAATTTAAAAGGCTTTGCCATTATTCCATTTATATTATTAGTCGGATATGGAAGTTCATATCGATTATATATATTGATCTGTTTTCCGTGAAGATTCCATTGTTAATGGAATGTGATTTTGGGTTTATCGTGAGTTGTATTTTAAATGATATTAGTTCTTTAACCCAGTTAAAGACAGAATATGATTTCCTATGTTAAATGATCATTAATATTATTTTTGGGATAATTAAAACCAAGTGGAGTTTTAATGAATCTTTAATTAGATTGAAATGATCGAGAATGGAGTATCACCAGTTTTGCTCCAGACTATAGTTAAATCTTTAATTAGATTTGAGCATGAAATGGTAATTGAATTTACCGATAACACCGTGTTGTTAGATATGAAGTATAACTAGTTTTACTTCATGGGATGAATAGGTTGGGATTGGTAAATTTAACAAGTGATTAATTCGGTAAGGTTCGCTAATCCCGATTAGTTTGGATAAACCATAATTTGGTTTGAATTGATATTCAAAAGAAGATTAAAGAATAAATTTAAAGAATTTATCTATGATAAAATTAATGGGAACCTTTCCCAAAGTATAAGAATATTTGAATAAAAGAATATTCTAAATTGGAATGAGGCGTATGTTTTGTGTAACACTTGTTTATTATATACGCGAGTTATTCAGAAAGACCGGGTTTGTCCCATTCTGAATAACTGATTCGACGTGGTGTCGAGGATGAAGACGGTGGTCGAAGACCGGAGGTATTCACATCATTTGGATAATTACTGATGATCTTGATTGGGCTGTACACCCAAGATGAGGGAATCAGTTGGTGATCGTCCAGACGTACTTGGAGATCGATGGATATGCAAGGTACAAGGTGCCTCCGGTTTCGTTCAGACCCAGAACGGACTTATATATGGATGTGTGTCTGACATCGGATTTCATTCTATGTGATTGATATTGATTGCATAGCGTGAATTGCCTGTGTGGTATGCTGAGATGCAAATGATCAAGGCTTCTGTTGAAAAGCAAAGTCTTGTGGTTGATGATCAAAGCACCGCATGTGTGGCATAGCTTTGTGTAGCGTTAATTCGCGAGCCTCACACCCCGGTTGTGAACCAAAAACGGGAAAGGACCTCAGGGTGGACATGCGTTTCTTTCTTGCTAGGGTGGTGTCAGTGACCTACTTGCCCTGACATTTATATTAATTTCACCTGTGTGGTTGTTGCTGTTGCGAGGCGCCTTAGATATATCGGTGACTATGTGGAGCCGATGGAGTCGAAAGACTCATTTACGCCCCCAAAGGGTGGGGAAACGCATGTTCAGGGTTTAAGTTTAATCCACATCGGTGGATCGACCCTGACGATACAAGGCTTGACTGAGTACTTGCCTGAGACATGGTAGGCTAGATTGTCCCGAATTGGTGAGGACTATCTTTTGCCTCGGTTCACAGATGGAAATCCAACTTCCAATACGTGACATTTATGGTTTTGATTGTAGAGCCTGGTATGGCGACATGATATATGGTACCCATGCCACCTAGGATTGATACATTTATATTTGAAGTTGTTTTATACACTATGCACTTATAATAGTATCAAATGATTTGTTTTTACGTATCAAGCATTCTTTGGCTATTATAAGGTAAAACCCTATCCTCCAGCTTGTGTTGCATTGTGTGATGGGACCTGGGTCTTATAATAGCTTCATTATTCTTTATTTAGCATTGCGCTGTTGTTTTATGCACTGGTATTCTTGGGAGGAAACCCGTTCCATGTTATACGGCGTGGTACCTTAATTTACCTAACTTTAAAATAAAGATTAATAACTGTTTTAGTTCTCACACCAGTCACATGACTGACCTGGAGTTTATTGTTTTAACCTAAACTCTGGGTGCCCTTATTTTCCATGGGCAGCTAGTAGTTTTGGTTTTACAGATTTATATTCACAGAACCTGGTTTACAGCTGGAACGATACTCGGAAAGCTCTGTATCCGTGTATTACTTTCAGTTGTGTTTTGTATTATTTTTCACTGCTATGTAATGTATTGTAATCTCTGATATTTTCTGTTGTGTAATATTAATTCATACTCTGTATATTCTTGTATTTTGATGGAATTGTTGTAATTAACAATGAAATGTTCTTCTGTTTGCGTTGCGATGTGGCTTGTTCTCAACTCAATCCATGCTTTCCTTCACGGGGAAGTTCGGTTCGTTTCAACTGGTATGAGAGCTTTGGTTTACAAAGCTCGAGAGCAAGGCACATTAGAACAATACGAAAGAATTCATCAGAGATTGGATTAGTAATATCCAGTAAGAATGGCTCGTTAGAGATGGGATCAGTAGTATCCTAGAACGAGTGTGAAGAGTAGTGTTTTTTAAAATAAAATTGAAAACAAGTTTTATTTTGAAAATTGAAACCTTATTCAACATATTTGAATATTTATTTGTATTGAATTTGGACAATCCAATATATAAAGATTTCGCGTATACGTCTGATCCACGGGTATTCGAAGTTTTAATATATTGGGTAGATATAGAATCACGCTCTAGTCGCCCGAAGATGGTTCTGATGATTGAAGCTTCATCATCAGAATTTGTGTTCGAGTGACGAAAGTGAGATATCTATATATTTCCAATTAACTGGTGTGAAAACCAAAACTAGGTAGGGCTTATTGTTGTGATTTGGCATCAAAAATGCGATTTTTTGACTATGTATCAAAATTATGAATTTGAAACTTTGATCAACTAATTGATTGCTGATTGCGTTGTTTGATTATTGTTTGGTTAATTAAATGTCGAACCTTTAGCCAAATTGAAACAAATAGTGAGTTGTATTGAAAATTAGTCGCATTTGCATGCATATACATGTACTTACATTGAACAGGTCATAGCAAGGAGGATAGAGAAGAGGAATAACATTGTTTGCCCGACAAATAGGTTCATGTTTATTGTATTTCTTTGGGTTTGGATGATTTTATGAGCCGATTGGCTAGCCGCTTGGCTTTTTCTTTTTTCTTTTGGATTGGTGAGGGCCATGGGAGACTATTTGAAATATCCCGAAGCTCCTAGTGCAGGGGAGGTTATGGCGAAATTTTTCGAAAATTTAGGGTGTTAGCCAAAATTTTGAAAAATTTGAAAAGTTCTTAGAAACTGAAAAGTTGAAGAACTTAAGCCGTAATGAGAATAATGAAAGTTGGGTTGATTAGTTAAACAACTTTCAGCTTTGTTCCTTTTCGGGGACGAAAAGTTATAAGTGGGGGAGATTGTAGTAACCCGGAAATCTGAGCCAATTTAAATTTTTTATTTTGGCAATTTTGATGAATTCTGAATATTTAAAATGATTTATTTTAAATAATAGCGACGAGAAATTTATTTTTAATATAAATAGAACGAATATACTTATTTGAATCGTCGTTAGAATATAAATATTTTATTTTGAATATAAAAGGAATTGGAAATGGCGCGGTAGTTCGAAAATTCGATTTCAAAGTTCAAATGAATGTACAGGATTCAAAATAAACCGGATTTTTGCGAAACCAAAAAATTTTGAATCTATTTGAGAATATCTTTCCAATGAATCCGAAAAATCAAAATTTCATAGCGGGAATAAAAAGATATGCCCAGTTGAAAATTCAGAATAGTCGCTATGGAATTCTGACCCTTAAAAATTGAAATTTTGCAAACGACCTCTGTTTTCGATGAAACCACTTTTGTTGGATCCGGGATGTCAAGTTATTGCTAGATTCCAAAATTCATAATTTTCCGAGTCAATATGTGAGCGAGGCGAAAGAAAACGTGTTTTGATCGTTTCAATCAATTTCGATCGAATAGAAAATGGCCATTTTTCAAACGGTCTCATAATTTGACGAAATTAATTTTGTTAGGACCGTATCATCAATACGGAGCTAGAAATAATTTTTTGGGAATTTTAGGGTTAGTATGTGGCCCCGGTAAATTGAAATGTGCGTTTGAATTGAATATATAAAGATTTATAATTTAGTTTAAATAAAAACTAATCGAAACGTTGGAATTGGCTAGCGAAACATATCCCATTGTGCTCGAGATGGGGGTATTACGCTAGGGGCGACAGTCGTTGGGTTTGAATTGGATTTCGTGATGTTAAACAACTAAGGTACGAATTAAATATAATATAATATTATATATATATATATATATTTATAAATCTCCATTAAACCCTAGTCAAAACTCTTTTCACGGTCAAACATTCTGAAAAACTGCCCCCTCAAGTAAAACCGCGATCGCTCAGATCCCCCCTCGTTGCCGCCGACCTCCGCTAGAGGCGCTCCCCACCATCCCGCCTCGGCCCTACCTTCGCCGCACCCCCTTCAGCTCCTCCCTCCTTCGCCACTTTCCTCTTCCCCAATTCGAACTCCATCACCCAATTCAGCCCTAAACCCCGCTGCCAGTCCCCCGGGTCCCACCGCCCACCACCAGTGACCTGCCCCGCCGCTCCTGCACCCCCTCCGACGTACGACGCCGCCCCCAGCCCTTTCCCGATCTGTGCAAGCCCACCGTAAACACCATCGAGAAATCTCCAAAACATCGACGCTTATGACCCCGTCGCCTTCGTAGCAGCACCACCATGGCATCCCCTCCTTTTCCCAATCGATGTGAGTCTTCGATTATGTTTTTTTAAGCAATGAAATTATATGATTTTCGGTGATGAAAATGTGGAATCGACGATAATAAAATACGATTTTTTTAGTTCATAAAGCTATGATTTTTATCGTATAAAGATTAGTTTTTTTTATCGTATAAAGATTCGATTTTTGAAAACAAAAAGATATGATCTTTATGTTACAAAGATAAGATCTTTAAATATATAAAAATTCGATCTTTATTATATGCATATAAAAATATATTTTTAGTCATGAAAGAAAATATTTTTAGATGGATAAAAATATGATTTTTATATAGTAGGGATTATAAAAATATGATTTTTATATGGTAGGGATTATAAAAATATGATTTTATATGGTAGGGATTATAAAAATATGATTTTTTTATATAGAGTAGTAATATAAAAATTAGAATTTTATATATGAAGTGGAGGGTTAACAATATGAATTTTAGCTTATGAATGGTATTAATAAAAATCAATCGTGTAGGATATCGTGTTCGCTTAAGGTTGTAGTCGACAAGGTTTTCATCTTCTTTGCTTTGAAAGAATGGAGGAGTGGATCCCAAAGGTGAGAACTTCTCACTTTAATTCTTGTTTTCTAGTTAAAAATATATACTAGGATGCAGACGGTGCTTAGCAACACCCGACACCCGTTGTCCACAGACCATGGATGACTTGTTTGATTTTGTTGCGAGGTGAAAATTGATTATGATGTGAAATGAATGGAAATATATTCGTGTGTTGAAATAAATTGATTATCATTAAAAATATAATTTTTAACGTGAATGTGAATAAATAAATATTCATTTACAAATCAGATGATTTGTTTATGTACACCCATTTGAAGGATATTGATTAGGACGATAAACTTTTCACATCGCCCAACTGGACAAATAAAATCTGTGTTTGATTGTTTGAAACCCCACATGGGTGTTGGGATGAAATTGGACATACACTAATCCCAATAATTAGTTGTATGTCGATCGATTGATTGACAGGCTGTTATAAGCGTTGAATATTTATATTTGATGCTCATACAGTGTAGAATGCACTCTGGATGATGGTTGATTATTTATCGTTGCTATTATATACATGTGTTGTATGGAATCCATATAAATAATATTATATGGTAATTGAGTGGGTCTCATTCCAATTTAGAAAATAATTATATTCATGTGTTGAATAAAAGAAAATTCATGGGTTGAATAAAATATATATTCATGTGTTGAATAAAAGAAAATTCATGTGTTGAAGAAAATATTCATGTGTTGAATAGAATAATGAAGTAATTGAAAAATATAAAGCCGTGTTGATTAGATATGCGCCATTTTGACGCGAACGATATTTATATCGATTACATTCATTTTTATAATGAATATAGAAAAGTAAGTGATTTCAAAATATAACGTTTTGAAAATATTATCATTTATATATCGATGATATGGAATATTCAATTTTGATTTGAAATTGAATATGAAGTTGAAATCGTTTTTAAAACGAAGTTAAAACGATTTATAATATTCTTTTAAATGGAAATCGACGAAATATATATTATATATATATAATATAATGGCCTGAATAGAACGCACCGCGCTGCGGCAGTTCGCGAATTTCGACCATTGACTTCGAACGGACATTACGGGATATCCGACCGTCAGATTCTCCTAAAACCGGAACCGTTGGGTTCGTATCGAAAAGGGCTATCTAACGAAAATTAGAAATTTGAAATCTAACGGTTGGATTTGGAATTATGTCCAAATTAAAAATATCAATAATTTGTAAAATCATAAGAAATGATTTGGAAATAATTGGGATGAAAAACTCCATATTTGAAAATATAAAAATAGATTTTTATCGAAATGAGCTAGTTTCGAACTAGAATTATAATCCATTTATTTTTAAAATAAATAAATTGGATTTGAAAGGGTTTTAAAAGTAACCAGAATTTCCAATAATTGAATTGGAATGGATTTGAATCGAAATTGTCTTTAGAATATTTCGATGTTAGATTTCGTGATTATACAGATATTGTTATGGAAATTTGAAAGCTATATTTATATCGTTATTTCCAATACGATATTTGTTGGTCGTAGAATTTGATATTGAATATAAGCCAATATATTTTCTATTCAGAGCCTTGTATTTAATATCAAATGGGATTTGGGTTTGTCGTGTGTGGTTTCTTCATTAACACTGTTCTTAAACCTAGTTGAGAAAAAGATAAAATCTTTTTAATTAGATTTAATGAAGTATACCAATTAAATAATATTTAATTGGAATTGAATTGGAATTGATTTTTGGGTTTATCGTGAACGGTGTTTTAAATAGCACTTGTTCTTTAACCCGATAATTAATGGAATGTGAATAGGGTTTATTGTGAGCTGTGTTTTAACGACATTCGTTCTTTAACCCGATTTACAGTGAAATGTGATTTGGAATTTATAAATCTTTTTGATAAGATTTGAAGGAGATTTTCCAAAGTAAAGTTTTCCAATTTAATAAAACAAATTAGAATGGAATGGAATTCGATTTGGTAATAATCGAAGTGAATTTCTACGGAGGAAGACAACTAATATATCTAGAATTTAATAGGCTTTGCCGTTATTCCATTTATATTATTAGTCGGATATGGAAGTTCATATCGATTATATATACCGATCTGTTTTCCGTGAAGATTCCATTGTTAATGGAATGTGATTTTGGGTTTATCGTGAGCTGTGTTTTAAATGACATTAGTTCTTTAACCCAGTTAAAGACAGGATATGATTTCCCAAGTTAAATGATCATTAATACTGATTTTTGGGAAGATTAAAACCAAGTGGAGTTTTAATGAATCTTTAATTAGATTGAAATGATCGAATGGAGTATCACCAGTTTTGCTCCAGGCGACAGTTAAATCCTTAATTAGATTTGAGCGTGAAATGGTAATTAAATTTACCGATAACACCGTGGTGTTAGATATGAAGTATGACTAGTTTTACTTCATGGGATGAATAGGTTGGGATTGGGAAATTTAACAAGTGATTACTTCGGTAAGGTTCGCTAATCCCGACTAGTTTGGATAAACCATAATTTGGTTTGAATTGATATTCAAAAGAAAATTAAAGAATAAATTTAAAGAATTTATCTTTGATAAAATTAATGGGAACCTTTCCCAAAGTATAAGAATATTTGAATAAAAGAATATTCTGAATTGGAATGAGGCGTATGTTGTGTTTGTGTAACACTTGTTCATTATATACGCGGGTTATTCAGAAAGACCGGGTTTATCCCATTCGAAATAACTGATTCGACGTGGTGTCGAGGATGAAGACGGTGGTCGAAGACCAGAGGTCTTCACATCGTTTGGATAATTACTGATGATCTTGATTTGGTTGTACACCCAAGAGGAGGGAATCAGTTGGTGATCGTCCAGACGTACTTGGAGATCGATGGATATGCGAAGTACAAGGTGCCTCCGGTTTCGTTCAGACCCAGAACGGACTTGTATATGGATGTGTGTCTGACATCGAATTTCATTTGGTATGATTGATATCGGTTGCATAGCGTGAATTGCCTGTGTGGCATGCTGAGATGCAAATGATCAAGGCTTCTGTTGAAAAGCAAAGTCTTGTGGTTGATGATCAAAGCACTGCCTGTGTGGCATAGCTTTGTGTAGCATTAATTCGTGAGCCTCACACCTCGGTTGTGAACCCGAAACGGGAGAGGACCTCCGGGAGGACATCCATTTCTTTCTAGCTAGGGTGTTGTCAGTGACCTACCAGCCCTGACATTTATGTTATTTTCATCTGTGTGGTTGTTGCTGTTGCAAGGCGCCTCGAGTGTATCGGTTACTATGTGGAGCCGATGGAGTCATAGGACTCATTTACGGCCCAAAGGGTGGGGAAACGCATGTTCAGGGTTTAAGTTTAATCCACATCGGTGGACTGGCCCTGACGATCCAAGGCTTGACTGAGTACTTGCTTGAGACATGGTAGGCTAGATTGTCTTGAATCGGTGAGGACTATCTTTTGCCTCGGTTCACAGATGTAAATCCAACTTTCAATACGCGACATTTGCGGTTTTGATTGTAGATCCTATTATGGCGACATGATATATGGTACCCATGCCGCCTAGGATTGATACATTTATATTTGAAGTTGTTTTATACACTATGCACTTATAATAGTATCAAATGATTTGTTTTAACGTATCAAGCATTCTTTGGCTATTATAAGGTAAAACCCTATCCTCCAGCTTGTGTTGCATTGTGTGATGGGGCCTAGGTCTTATAATAACTTCATTGTTCTTTATTTAGCATTGAGTTGTTGTTTTATGCACTGGTATTCTTGGGAGGAAACCCGTTCCGTGTTATACGGCGTGGTCCCTTGATTTACCTAACTTTAAAATAAAGATAAATAACTATTTTAGTTCTCACACCAGTCACATGACTGACCTGGAGTTTATTGTTTTAATTTAAACTCTGGGTGCCCCTATTTTCCACGGGCAGCTAGTAGTTTTGGTTTTGCAGATTTATATTCACAGGAACCTGGTTTACAGCTGGAACGATACCCGGAAAGCTCTGTATCCGTGTATTACTTTAAGTTGTGTTTTGTATTATTTTCCGCTGCTATGTAATGTATTGTAATCTCTGATATTTTTGTTGTGCAATATTGATTCATACTCTGTATATTCTTGTATTCTGATGGAATTGTTGTAATTAACAATGAAATGTTCTTCTGTTTGTGTTCCGATGTGACTTGTTCTCAACTCAATCCGTGCTTTCCTTCACGGGGAAGTTCGGGTCGTTTCACTTCTCCATTGTGTGTTGTTGTTTGTCAATCAATTAACTGACTGACCGTTTTAAGCGTTATTAAATTATTTAATGCTTATACAATTGTAGATGCACTCCGGATGTTACATGGATGATTAATAGTTGTTTATAACTATTGTTGAATATATGTGATGTATGAAAGCCATATAACTAAAATTATATGGTAATTGATTGAATGCCATTTCAATCCAGAATTAAAATGATTATTTTAATATAATATTCAATGAAGAATCAAAATATGCTTTTGATGTCCGCTTTTGGGTGGACATGAAAATGTTGAAATATGAAGCGAGTTAAGTAGATAAACGACATTTTTACTCGAGTGGATTTTTCATTCGTTTTTATTCATTTTTTTTAATGAATAACGAGAAGATTTGAATGGAAATCGACGAAATTTATTATATATGACCGAGTGGTTTGAATAAAACGCGTACCGCAGCAACCATTCGCAAATTTTGACCAATTACTTCGAATTAACGCATCGGGAGATCCGACAGTCGGATTCTCCTAAAACCGAAACCATTGGGTTCACATCGAAAAGATCTTACCAATGGTAGTAAGAGATTTAAAATCTAACAGTTGGATTTTTAGAAATCTTTAATTCAAATTTAAATAAAAATAGCGCTAGTGTAGTTAAATGACCTGAAACGTCATTTATCTGAAAGGGCCTATTTTTAAATGATTAAAAATAAGGAAAAATTATGTTAAATCATAATAAATGTTTTGAAAAGATTTTTTGATGAAATATTCCAGTTTTGAAAAAAATAATAATAATTTTATCTAAACAGGCTAGTTAACCACTAGTATAAGAATCTAAAGTTTTTAATTAACAAATTGGATTGCGAATGGTTTTGATATAACCAGAATGGAAATAATCTTTGGATATTTAGATATTGGATTCCATGATTACACAGATATCGTTGAGGAATTTGGAAGATATCGATATCGTTGTTCCCAGTACGATATTTGTTGGTTTTAGAATTTGATATTGGATAGAGCCGATATTGTTTCTATTCAGAGCCTTGAATTTAATATAAAATCTGATTTTGGGTTTGTTGTGAATGGTGTCTTAAATAAAACTGTTCTTAAACCTAGATGAGAAAAGAATAAACCTTTTAATCAAGATTAATGAAGTTTTCCAATTAATAAATATAATTGGAATTAAATGAAAGTTGATTTTGGGTTCATTGTAAAAGGTGTTTTAAATGATATTAGTTCTTAAACCCACTTAACAGTGAAGTTATGATTTTGAATTTATAAATCTTTTAATTAAGATTTAATGGAAATTTTCCAAAATGAAGTTTTCCAATTTTATAAACTAAATTGGAATTGAATGGAATTCGATTTAATAATAATCGAGATGAGCTTCTGTAAAAGAAGACCATTACTATTTATGGAATTTAAAAGGCTTTGCCGTTATTCCATTTATATTATTAGTCTGATATGGAAATTTATATCAATTATATAATATATTATTTCCGTGTAGTTCAATTTTAAATGGAAGAGGATTTTGGGTTTATCTTGAGCGATGTTTTAGAAACGACATTCGTTCTTTAACCTAGTTAAAGATTGGATTAATTTCCTAAGTTGAATAATCATTAAATAATGATTTTTGAAGATTAAAACTAAGATGGAGTTTTAATGAATTTTTAAATAGATTAAAATGTGAATGAGGTAATTAAATTCACCAAAATCGATAAGTGTTCAAGATGGAGTACCACATGTTTTACTTCATGTGGTAGTTAAATCTTTAATTAGATTTGAACGTTAAGTGTTAACTAAATTTACCGATAACACAATGGGTGTTAGATATGGGGTACTACTAGTTTTCTCCATGGGATGAATAGGTTGGGATTGAGATAATAAAATGAATAATTACTTCGGTAAGGCTTGATAATCCCAACTAGTTTTATAAACCTTAATCTGGTTTATATTATGAAAAGATATTATAAAATCTTTTGAAATGATTTCCAAGTGAAGTTATAAACAAGTTGTTTAAATGAAATAAATCATTGATATGATTAATGGGAATAATTTCCAGTATTAAGAATATTTGAATAAAAGAATATTATGGATTGGAATGAGGCGAGTGATGTGTTTTTATGTCACTTGATTATAAGATACGCGAGTTATTCGGAAAGACCGGGTTTAACCCATTATGAATAACTGATACGATGACTAAAAGTCAAAGATATGAAGGCAGTGGTTGAAGATCATAGATCTTCACATCGTTGGGATGATTACTGATGTCTCGATTGGGATGTACACCCAAGACGAGATAATAAGTGGTGGATGTCGAGATGTACTTGGAAATCGACCAGATATGCGAGGGCCTCTCTCCTGTATTAGACACATGGGACGACGAATAAGGTACCTCCGGTTTCGTTCAGACCCATAACGGACTTGCAAATGGATTGTATTTTTGACATTGTACTTCGTGCTGTATTCGTTGATCTCTACTAAATATATATTTCTTTGGTGCTCGAAATTTATCCTCTTTCCTAACACCCTTCTCTTAGATGTACGAGCTTAGAGTTTATGTACTGGTAGAAATCATTGGTATGGTATGGATTGACAATGTGGCACGCTAAGATGCAATGATCAAGGCTTTTGTTGAAAAGCAGAGCCTTGTGGTTGATGATCAAAGCACCACTTTAATATAGCACAGCTTTGCGTAGCATTAATTGCGAGCTTCACACCCCGATATGAATCAAAAACGGGATGAAGGACCGTCGGGAAATGGACATACGCTGCCTTCTAGCTACGAATGTTGTCATGGTATGGAGCCTACACATTTTACTGATGTGGATGTTGGATGATGATGGATAGCAAGGTACCTTGGATTTGGCCGCGTAAGGCCATTGATGGTCGATATACATACCAAGATGGTTGGCGTACTAACAAAGTAACAGGTTCGATAGGACTGGGGAACGTATTGTTTATGGTATTGCCAATCGGCAACGACTGACCAGCCCTGCCGCTCCTAGGTGCACATGCGTGTGAGTCATGAGGCATGTGCTAGAATGTTTCGGATCGGAAAGGAAGATCCCTTGCCTTGGTTCATAGATGGAAATCCAAATTCCAATACGCGATTTTACGGTTTTAGCTATAAACCTATATAGCGACATAGTAGGATGGGGTACTATGCCGTTTAGGATTGATACATTTATATTATCAATTGATTTCTACACTTATAATAATAAAAGATAAATTTCGCATATCAATCATGTTTGGCTATTATAAGGTAAAAATCTATCCTCTGACTTGCGTTGCATTGTATGATGGGACGTGAGTCTTATAATAGCTTCATTTTTTCTTTTAGCACTGCGTTGTTTATTATATGCATTAGTATTCAAGTGGAGTAAACCCGTTTCGTGTTATACTACGGGGTCCCGTGATTTACCCAACTTTAAAATAAATTTAAAAACTGTTTTAGTTCTCACAGCAGTTCCATGATTGACTCAGAGCTTATTGTTTCCCACCAAAACTATGGGTGTCTATATTTTCCACACGGGCAGCTAGTAGTTTTGGCTTTTGCGGATATTTCTTTTAACAGGATCCTGGATTATGGCTGGAGCTATACTATGGAATGTTTGTACCAATATATTTCTTCAGTTGTGGCAGTTGACGTTTTTCCACTGCACTTTGTATATAGTGGAAATTAGGCATACGTCCCTGTTAATATTCAAAATTAGAATGGCATCCAGTGTAAGTTTGTAATTCAAAGCGGATCCCTATTTTCACATGTTACGTGTTTTTAAAAGAAAAACATGTTGTACTATAAAAAATAAAAAAATTGCAAATATTCTGAGAAGAATCCAAAAAAAAATGCATACATGTATGCATGTATTCATTCAGTATTTTACGTTGAAACTCTGGACCAATATATGCATATATGTATGCACATATTCAGAATATATGCATACATGTATGCATATATTCATCCAGTTTTGTACATTGAAAATATGGACTAATATATGCATATATGTATGCGTATATGGGCAATAGTTGCATAGATGTATGCATATAAAGTTGAAGGACTTAAAAGGTGGGGTGAATATTTGCATAAATGTATGCAGTTTTTCTGTATAACTGCATACATATATGTAGAAATGTTAAAACGTATGAATGTTTAACAATATGTCCATATATGTATGCAGTTATTCTGTATAACTGCATACATGTATGCAGAAATGTTAAAATGTATGAAGGCTTAACAACATATGCATATATGTATGTAGTTATTCTGTATAACTGCATACATGTATGCAGAAATGTATAACTGCATATATGTATGTAGATAATGATTTATTACATCAAATGATGTACTTATTGCATACATTTATGCATTTATACTGTAGTTTGATGCATAACTGCGATATATGCAGAAACATATGAATATATTGCAAATATATGCATCTTTTGACGCATATTACTGTTGTTTCGCCTTTTTTATGCTTTTTTTATTGTTTTAACGCCAGAATTTAATGGTGATTAATTATTGTATTTAATTATGAATTTACGTGATTTTTAATGAATTTTGAAAAATAGGGACCTAATTTATAATAAGTTGAGGACCAGATGTGACGTGAATTTTGAAACTTAACAGGGACCTGAGTCAAACACACCCTTTGTTATAACTTATCATAGAATTGGTTATTATGCCATTGAAAGAAAGAAAGTCATTTGTTAATGCATTCGATATATTAATCCTGACCAACTGAGCAAATATTTATGCTCAGATTATTAGGGTATTCCAAAATGTACACATACCACAGAAGTTAAAATCAAGATACATTTACGCTTCGAGTTTTCATGGTGTACATGTTAGTAATCAAGATACATTTTTCAGCTTGACAATTAATGCTGATTGATTATCCAAGCTCATATAAATACACTGAGAAAAAGTTTGGACCATCAAATCATAATCTGTCTTCACCCAGAAAAATGATTTCGCGGTACATTGAAATTAAAGAGTGACGCTGTAGAGATTTGTGGCAGAGAGAGCTTGAAGTAGGGATGCACTAGATGCAGATAGATCACTAACTACAGGAACCGCCTCCTCAACATACCCAAAGGTCTCAAAGTTTAATTCCTTCTTCCCAAAACGGTGTTCAGGATGATGAAGTTCAATCTGTGAATGTTGTATGCTTCTGTGGTTTTGAAGCACCATTCTTAACTATCCGATATGGAAACGATGTTGGTCACTAATACTATCATTGTCTGCTACATACAAGTGGATGTGAATTTGGATAATGGATAGATGAATGCTTCCAAACTAGGGTCATTACTTATGCTTTTGAATTGGAAGAAGAGATAAGGAGGCTTTGCGCTCACCTCAATGATTATATGTAGGCAAATGATCTCCTTCATAATGGGTTATGAGGCAATCGTCATGAAACTGTTCCCACAACTAAAACCATCAATCCACAAGTAGATCCTAAAGAAACAATACAATTTTAAACGTAACATAATCAGTTATCATTTCTCCTTGTCTTCGATGATTTAGAACACTCCAACCAACCCAAGTACTAGTGCTTTTTTTTTTCAACATAGCCCATTTCATTGTTAGACTATCATAATTATCTCATTCTTTTTTTTTGTTGAATAGTAACTCATAGAGAATTGGTTTTTGTAACATTGTTTCATTAATCCATATAACTCTATAAGCTTTATTTTATTCTCTTCACATGCAACATACCTCTAGACGACACATTCCATTAGGTAACAAGGTCGTCTAATCAGTGTGAGTAGTTTTGAGAGAGTTTTGCATAGTAATAAGAAGTTAGAATGAAAAGGAAGATGGGAAGAAATGGAAGAAAACGGTGGTTAGTATATTGGATGATATTGAAATGTTTGGGAGGGAAAAGTCACCTTTAACTTTGCATCATGTACGTGTAACAACCCGGAAAATCAGAACCAATTTAAAATTTTTATTTTGGCTATTTTAATGAATTCAGAATATTTAAAATAATTTATTTTAAATAATTATGATTAAAAATTTATTTAAATCGAAGTTAGAACGAATATATTTATTTTAATTTTAAAAGGAGTTAGAAATAGCGCGGTAGTTTAAAAATTCGAATTTGAACTTTGATTGAATGTACAGGATTCAAAGTAAATCGGATTTCAGCAAAACAAAAAATATTTAAATCTGTTTAATTATATCTTTCCAACGGATCTGAAAAAATAAAATTTCATAGCGGGAATAAAAAGTTATGGCCAGTTGAATATTCAGAATAGTCGCTATGGAATTTAATATAATATATAGCCCGTATAATTAGCCATTTTGCAAACGACCTCCGTTTTCGAAGAAATGACTTTGGTTGGATCCGGAATGTCAAATTATTGCAAGATTCCAATTTCATAATTTTTGGAATTAATATGTGATCGTGGTAAATCAAAATATGTTTTGTTAATTTCAATCAATTTCGATCGACCAAAAAATGACCATTTTTCAAACGGTCTCCAAATTCGATAAAATAAATTTTGTTAGGACCGTATCGTTAAAACATAGCTAGATTTATTTTTCGGAAATTTTTAGAGTCAGTCTGTGGCCCCGGTAAATTAAAATGTACGATCAAGTTTTGTAATTTAATGGTTTATATTTTAATTTGAAGAAAAATGAGCTGAAACGATCAAATGGGCTGACGAGACCTTACCTATTGTGTCCGGAATAGGGGTATATGGCTAGGGATGACATTCGCTGGGCTGGATTTGGAGTTAGTGGGAATTAACGGGCCTTTTTTATGTAAAAGAATTAAATAATATGATATTAATAAAAAAATATAAAAACCCTTTCACTGAAACCCTAGCCGCTACTCAAAGAAATGCGCCGCCGCCTCTTTTCATGAATGGCCAGACTTTTCAAAAATTAAATCTCCAATTACTTTCAATCAAGAAATCGAAATCAGAAATTTTCAAAGGGAAAATCAAAGCCTTCAGCAAGCTCCACAACATCAACGGTTAAGATCGTTTTTAATTACGTGGATGCATCGATTTATTGGCTCGAAGTCCCAGCGTTTGCATGCGTTTTAAGGCGTGGAGGAGGGAACAAACTCCTCTATCTCGCCAGCGGTTGTGGCCCTTCCGTAGGCGCTTCGGGTGGCTACTGCAGATTGGGGACAGGGTGCTCGAGGAGGTGACGATGGTGGAGTTTGGTTTTGAACGGATTGGGTTCGGTGGTTCAGGGTTAAATGAAGAAGAAAGAGGCATGACTGATTTTTTTAAAAGGGGTAAATAATTAACATTTATTTAATTATATTAAGAATTTAAATTAAATGATTAATCTTTAAATGGTCCTAACTTGTTCAAACAGCAACCAAATCAGACGAATTTAGAAGCGTTGGAATCGTGGTGGAAAACACTACCTCATAGAAGAGACTAGAACTTATTTGGAGCTTCCTACAATTTTAGAAGGAATAAAAAAGCAAAGTGATATTTCCGAATCCAAAATAAATAAATAAAATTATATTAGGTTGCAAACGGAGATTAGAAACTCCCGACACCGTCGTCCACAGACCATAGACGACTTGACTGTATTGTGGTGTGAATTTGATTGTGATTGTGGCTAAAACGAAATCGATCATGTTTTGTGGAAAATTCATTGTATAGTGAAAAGAAATTGTATTAGAAAATTTAAACCCTTGTATCGTCGCGAGGCCTAGGTTCGCAGAGGAGCCGTACTAGGGACGGTGCCGGTTTTAATTACCCTGCTGTTGTGCTGCCGAAATTTTCTGAAATATTCATGTGTTGTAAATTATTCATGTTATGATATAAAATTGTTTGAACAATAAAAATTAGATTTTTATTGTATATATTAAATTAAAAATGATCATTAGTTGAAGTAAAAATGTGTTAACATTGAAATTTACATTTTTAATATAAATGAATTCTTAGAAATGATCATTGTTAAATAAAAATGTTTTTATATTGAAATTTACATTTTTAATGTAAATGAACCATTAAAAGAATCATTGTTAAATAAAAATGTTTTTACATTAAAATTTACATTTTATTTATGTAAATTAGAGATTAAAAATATGCATTGATTCGAAATGAAAATATATTCAAAATAAAAATGCACATTTTTATTGCATGTAAGAAAAGGTTAAAAATTATCATTATGTGCAATGGAAATATGTTAACATAAAAATTTACAATTTCATTGTAGATTAAAAATGATCATTATTTGAAATGGAATATGTTCTTACATTAAATTTCATTTGTTTAATGTAAAGAAGTTAATAATATAGAAAAGATTACATTTTTTATATAATATAAAAAGATTACATTTTTTTATATAATATAGAAAAGATTACATTTTTTTGTGTAATATGAATCGGATGCCCGAGCCACACTTCAAATTTTTTTGCCTATTCCTATATAAATTGATCCTTTTTTATATTGGATATTGGGATATAAAAGACTATAATATACAAAATATTCATTTTGCACTAAGAAAAAATCAATGAAGTAGGCTATAATATTACATAGCAATGCTACCGAGCATTGTTCTAAAGCAGTCTAATCACTACCAAATGCATGTACCGAATAGTCAGATTTCAATTTGTAATCTAAAATTTTCATTATAAGCAAAGCTAGAGTGACATAAATAGTGAAGCTTTGGGCTTTGCTAGAAATTGTAACGAATGTAAAAGTTGGGATCTCTAACAAAGAAATCATTGGGAATCACAATGGAGAAAATAGGACATGTATATTTATAATTGAAAACTAACTGTTACATAACGTTTACTCATTCAATTAGGAGGCGCCTGAACTACTGACGCATAAGGATCATAGTTATGGTAAGACTGTAAATTATTGTTTCGGGTTTTCCATAGCAAAATAAATAATATTAGCACTTCCCCCTAACAAACAAAAAAAATAAGTGAATAACTAAATAAACTTAATCAAATCATTCATTAACTTAAAACATTAATTCATCTGAAAAGATGGAGTAGTAGTGTAACAACCCGGATTTTTAACCATATAACTTTGAATATTTAAAATTTATTTTAAATGTTGAATTGGAAATATAAATGGACTTTATATGAAGTTTATCGATTTAATAAGTGGAATACGATTTAATTTCGAATATATCAAAATATCATAATATGGAAACGAGAAATAATCTAATTCTAAGTTAAAAATGAATCAAAAATGATTCTAATAATTTATATAAATTCTATTTGAACATATACGATAATAATAATTTATTAACAATGGATCTGATTGTTTTGAAACCGATTTATATTTTATCGATTTAAATTAACACATGGAAATAGCCAATTTTCAAACGACCTCGGATTTCAATGAAACAAATTTTATAAAATCCGTAATGGTTAATTACTGTAAGATTTCAAATTTCGGGTCAATTTTGTTTTTCAAACGGTCTCAGAATTCGAAGAAACCATTTCCATCTGGTCCTTAATATTAAGTTATTGTAGGGTTTCAGATTTCGTTTCAATCAGGCGATGTATATGGTTGTGCGAGCTTAAAACACTCGATGCATATATAATAGAATAAAATAATAAAATATCTTTCATATATATATATATATATATATTCATATCTAACATTCCTAAACCTAAATTCTATTCTTCCCCATTCATTTTTCAGCCGTCACCCTCGTTTCTGTTCATTTAATTTTAACTCCAAAACCATAAAGAATTAGCTGAAGTCATCAACTGAAAAATGGTAGAGGGGGAGAAGACCTTCGGCCCGTGGTGGTTGGAGGAGCTGCGATCGCCTGTGGCGATCGGAAAATGGTGATGAATAAGGTGATGGTAGTTTCATATTTTGGTGTTTTCCGAGGATGACATGGAGTTACAGGTCTAGGTCCCTGAAGAAGAAGTGTAGGGGGAAGTGAGGCCGAGCTACTGGCACCAGTCTTATCACCTAATGTAATGACCCAAAAATCCGGACCAATTTGAGCTGACTAAATAACACAAGTCCAACACCAAATTGCACTGGAAATTCAAGAAATTTTTAGAAAGAAGATAGAGGGTGAGGATAGATGAGATAGAACTAGTAGAATAGAAGAAGAAGAAGAAGAAGAACATCATCATCAGAGTAACACGAATCTCACAGCGGAACGAATAAAATATAACATAACTTTTGAAATACAAACAGTATATGTATACAATAGCATTGCAGAGTACAACACTTATAACAACAGCGGAAATAATAATAGCTATAGAATCTTGAAGCCTCCTGCTCTAAGCTCTCCAAGTGTATCTGAAAAATCCTGACTACTTGACTGCCCGTACAAATTAGGCACCCAAGAGTTTAGGGAAAACAACAAAATAAACTCCGGGTCAGTCATGGGACTGGTATGAGTAAAATAGTTTAAAACAGTTTGAACAAGTAAACGATATCTCATAAGACCACGCCGTATAACGGAACGGGTTTTCCCTTATGAGAATCCAAAATATCTTTATATCAAAAACCTTTTGATATTATAATAATGCCTACCAACACAATATAATAATCTTCTAGCAGAAACGCTTTCATCTCACGTTCTACATATATAGTATACAATCAAAATCGCAAGCACGTATTGGTTAATGGATTTCCAACTATGAAAAGGTATGGAACCACCTTCCGATCAGTGTACTCTAGGAACGATACACTGGAGTTCAACAAGAACATCTTGCAACTCAGCCACATATGACCGACCACTCATTTTGCTTGAGTGTATCGAATGTACATCACTAACGGTTGGGATCAGCAACCGTTCCCGTATATATATATGGGATAGCATTGATAGATTAAAGAAGCAAATGAATATTCTCTAGATAGGTGATTATACACCCTACTTCGGTGCGACCGACTTAGCCATGCTGCCTGCCCGATTTCTGTCATTTACCGGATGTTGAGGCCAGAGGTTACGATTTCTTTCCATTCATTGATAACACGATCACTTTGAATGCCACATTATCAAATCCGTTAATCATTAATTGGTTTACACAAATATTCTGGATGTTATGCTAAGGGAATAAATCCGTTGCAACCATATATATTTATACAGACCAATCCATTCGATCATTGGAAATACTTTGTCAGACATTCGTCCATTTACGTTCGTTCTGGGACTGAACGAAACCGAAGGCACTATTCAGTACATCCATCTTAGTCCATTGTTATCTAAGATTTATACAACAGCCCTTGTACTTTACTCCGTCTTCAATTTTCTTTGGCATATTCGCAACGCTTATGCCAATACAGAGTGGTTCTTTGGATAAGAATCCAACCGGTCTCTCCATATTAACAACGTTAAAATGGTAAAAACTTCGATAGTCGGTGAGTTAACTATCCAAGAAAAACATGTCGGTGTTCACACAACGATCTAAATTCCAAATGGAATTATCGATCAAATCATCCAACATATAAATAAATATATATATATATATATATTTCCTTATTTTCTCTGATTAGAAAATATACGTTTATTTATATTGGAAAACATTTCCAATCCTCATTTACGCATCACTACCATTCCACAACTATTAGTCCCTAACTGTAAACCAGTAAGAGAACAATTCTCTAAGTATAAACCCCGAAGGCCGAAACCAACATCAGATCAACACTCAGAAAAATATTCAACTTACCAATCTCTAGTCAGTTTCTAATATTGTTTAACACTATTTGATTTACTCTTATTCGAATACTATAAGTCGATTAATTCTATTGATTTAACTCTATCGAATAACTAAATTCGATAAACTCCTTTTGATTAACTACGTTTGATTAACTCCTTTTGATAAACTATGTTTGATTAACTCCTTTTGATAAACTACGTTTGATTAACTCCTTTTGATAAACTACGTTTTCCGTTACAACTATTTCCCTTTTTTAACGTTTACTTACCGTTACAAATATTTCCTATTTACAACTTCTATTTACCGTTACAAATATTTCCAATTTACAACTTCTATTTACCATTACAAATATTTCCTATTTACAACTTCTATTTACCGTTACAAATATTTCCTATATAAAATCCTATTTGTTTACTAACAAATATTTCCTTTTCAATTCGATTTGTTTTCTAACATATATTCCTTTATAAAATCCTATTTGTTTACTAATAAATATTTCCTTTTATAAAACCGTGTTCGTTTTATAAATAATTTCCTTTTATAAAATCCTGTGATTTTATAAAATTCCTTTATTTCAATATACATTGAAATATTCCTTTTTATTACAACTCAGGGTTTCTTATGATATGTAAAATATCGAATAACAATGATTAATATCATTCTAACACACATAATCCAGAACAGATTTTATAACACATCATATAACACAATATACGAAATAGTAAAATAATTGTTGAGGAATCCAGTCGGATTCCTCCAACCTGTTTCCCTGCATCCACAGATGTTACATGTTCGCAAAACGATATTTCTATTGAACTAGAAAATCGTCACGAATATTTAAATAACCGCAAGTGCACGGCGTACTATTGTAATACGTAGTGAGTGCGAGTCGATCCTCAAGGAAAGAATAATTTCAATCTTATCCAATCAAATTAAACCAACTTTTAAAATGTGTCCTAATAAAAACTATGAAACTAGAAACTAAGTTGAGAGCTAAAAGTGAAATTAGAGAGTAATTTAGAGGTAAATCCACTCTCACCTTTGTGTAAGTTGTCAAACATACAATGTATGATCTCAACAAGTGATATAAATGCAATATTTACACCACTTATGATTCTCATGAAAATGGAACTAAAGCAAAACTATTCTAAGTATGGTCTATGAACTATTGGCTAGCACTATAGACCATCAAATTTTGTTCATACTTTTATTTCAAAATCAATAATCACTTAGCAAATATTGATGTAACATGTGTTTATGTTGAATAAGCATAGATCATTTGCAAATGCAACATGACCTATCAAACCCAATTGTATAAACTTACATCCATATTCACTAACATTAAGAACATATTAAAGATCACAAATCATACACTTGTTGAACTTACACAAAGTTAGAGAGTATCATTACCCCTAAATCAAGGGATTAGCCACTCATATGTGTTGTCATATCAACACATGTAAGTTTCAACATTAGAAAATTAAGCAAAATGAAAGAAAACTAAGTAGAACAAGAAGAAAACTAAACTAAGAACATAAAGTAAATGAACATGAATGTAAATCTAAGCTATGAACATGAATGTAAATAAATCTAAGCTATGAACATGAAAGTAAAGCATAGAAATTAAAAGAGACATAAGATAGACATAAGAGAAATAGGCTTGGAAGCCATTTTTATTTATTTGAGCACTTACACTTTCATATGCTAAAAAGAAGATACAAAATACATGAAACAAAGGGGTATATATACATGATCTAAAACCCTAATCACTTTTCTTGGGAATTCCCCAAAATGGCCCTTCATGAAGCTTCTAATTGATCTTAGCCATTAATATGTCATGTAGAATGCATGAGGCCTTTTGTCCCATTCAATAATATGAAGTGGGCTAGTTGAAAGATGGGCCCTCCACTATCCATAAGATGTATTAATTCTTTGCCTTTTCTTGTGTATGCACATGCTTTCCTTCATTTCTTCATGTGTATGGATCATTTTAGCTCCTAAATTCCTACAAGAGATAATTTACAAGGAACAAGTAAATGCAATCTTAAACAAGAACATGCACATTTTACCATTAAACCCCCCAAAAGAGTGATGATTTTGAAAACGTTTAAAACATGGTTTTGATCATATATAGTACCCAAAAATGTTCATTTATTCAACTAAACAAGAATAAATATGTGAATATAAATGTGCATTTTTACGTGCACATCATTACACAATATAATATATATCATATTTCATTTTGAAATGAAATATCCTGCTGTACAGAACCATATTTGATTAACAGTACATAGATTAACTACAACTACGTTTTCAATCAAATCTATTTAACAGTCCAGTTTAACAATCAATATACAGCAGTCAATAAATAAAGTACAATTTATATTAAAATATAAATTGAGGAGAGTTAGTGAGTTTTACTCACTTTGTCCGTAATCGTTAAATACGCATAACGGTCGATGGTTCTGATCATACGTTTCATTCCGCTATAAATTCAGTCGAGCTCCAACCCATTTCCAGTCGTCTGTTCTAGCAAAAAGAACGCAGCTGATTCCTGATCTTCCCTGGTATCCCACGTTCAACACTTCGTGTTTTTAAACAATAACCCTTTTTAAACGTTGGGCTTCCTCTCTTTTCTTTCCTTGTTATTTTTGTTTTCTTTTCTTTGTTGTTTCTATTGGGCCTCATCAAATGAACAACGGCCCATTCATTTTATACAAGAAAACTCCTTCCTCCCTCATATTTAATTGATCCCGCCTGCTTCAATATAGTACCAGACCCGTATATACTTTCTTTCTTCACCGTTACGCATGAATCCCGTATCCTCATCAACCCGTGCTCCTTTAACAGTCATTAACCCAAACTTAAATCACCAAATCTCCTTCCCTTCCACACGTTCGAACAGGAACCTACTTCAATAACATCACCGTGACCAGCCCCTTACCATCTCCAAATAAAAAGTGATGAACCCGCACCATTTCCGGAATTCATAACTCCAGATCCCCTTTCGGTTTTCGTTCCCAGGCCAACCCAAAATCCTCAGCTGTCAACAAACTCCTCCACCACAGCATGAACTCAAGCAACCCGTCTCCCATCCCCTCATCATCGAAGCACACTGCTCCTTCAGTATTTTCGAAACCATTTCTGCAAACAAAAACAAACCCAACATCCCCTCGCTTCCTTCACGTCACCACCTTATCACTTGCTCCACCGCACTAATACCACCACAAACAACAGTCTCGCTCCATGCCAAACAGAGCACACACTTCCAATGCTCACATTGATAGCCTGCTTCCTTTTCATACCCTCAAACTCCCATCCGTACACAGAGTATTCGCATTGCGTTCCCCTGGTGCCTCACTACATCTCTGAAAAATAAGCACAGCAATTATCTTCAACAGTTAGTGTCTTGATGAAAGTGTAGTTGTCTTGATGAACACGGCTTCGCACCCACTCCTCAACATATCCATACTACACGAGATCTCCTCCTAATTCATATACCCAAGCGCAGATTTTGTTTTGATTTTTAAAACTCACGAATTGGTTGTGGAAGAAAGGAAAATTGTGGTGGCTCAAAAATGATCGGTTGACTGGAGAATGAATTAGGTTTTAAGGAGTTGTTTTAAGTGTTATTTATAGAGGAGGGGTTATTTCACAGTTACGTGGTAGGTAGAACATATGGGTTTGATGAAGGCCACGTTAGACAAAGTAACCAGTGGCTGAGGAAGATTAACAACATATATTTTAAATTATAAAGCTTCGAACACCCTATTTCATAAAATTATGTTTACGTCCGAGATGCTAACGACAGAAATAACAATACCATCATGACGAGCGAGGTATCCCGACTCTAGAAATATAATAATATCAGTAGACGGACTCATATTTTGAAACTTCAAAATGTTGATTTCAGGGTGCGGAACACTTCAAATAAAAAGTTGCTTAATTAATTAATTAAAAATTACAGTAAAATTCTAAAAATTATTTTATCACTGTTTCCCATAAGAACCTTGTCTAAATTCAAACCCGATCTCTAGTTATATCGAAAAATCCGTTACGGTCGATAAACGATTCTATAACGACTATTTTAAAATTTGATTTGGACATATCTCAAAATCTACACGACGAAATCCTGATTTTTCTCTTCCACTAGAAAGATATACTCCACCAGCTCCGTGCGTTTCTTGTTTCACAGAAATCCGATTTAAAACGAATCCTGTACATTCAGTTGAAGTTCAAATCGCCAAATTACGAACTGCAGCGCCATTTCAAACTTGATTTTAATTAAAATATAATTATACATTCTAACAACGTCGATTAAATAATATATTCGTTATTTAAATAATTAAATAAGTTATTTATTACACCGTTAAATATCTGGGTCATTACACCTAAGGTGGGGCGTAGGCGAAGAAATTGGAAGATGAACCAATTCCGTTCATTTGAGAATTCACAATGGTCGGAGGTGAGATGGGGCATAGGGTTCTTGGGTAGAGGCAGCCCGGAGACGCGGTCACAGCGGTGGGTCGGGTTGGTAGCCCAATGGCGCAGGGATCAAAGAAAGGAAGCGAGGTCGAGTTTGATTCCTGATGTCGCGAAGAAGAGAGATTATATCCGGGTTAAACAAGGATTTAGCCGAAATTATATCATGCTAATCAGGGTAATTAGTGATAACGAAAGTATTAGTATAATTTATTTATTTCAAACTCAAGTTAAATATTGTTACTAGCGTAATTATTTCATACGATAACATAATGGCATGAAACAAGTGACATTGGAATCTTATCGACGATACCTACGTTACTGAGCTGGATTGGAGTGCTTTTAAGCCAATTGGATTTTTATTGAATTTCGAATGCTAGTTTGAAATTATATTAAACGACCTAAAATAGTCAATCGTAAATGAAATGTAAATTAACTCTCATGCTTTCTGAAATACTATGATGTGATTAAATTCATATAATAATATTTATCGTTGTTAGTATAATTTATGTGATTAAATGATTTGGATGATTTGTAGCTTGTTGGTTGTTGTTGGATGATTAGATTAAACTTTCTATTTCATATGCAATTATAAAATGTTATTATGAGTTGTAATGTAGGAAGAACATGTTGGAGGGATTCAACTGGATTCTTAAATTATTTTGGATGTTATTTGTTTTTCATTTTTTTTATATATGGGATGTTTAACCCAAGTAATGTTAAATCTGTTTGGATGTTGATTGTTAAATTGAATTCAACGTTGACGTGTTATTAAATAATAAACTGTATTGATTAAGTGATTGGCAGCAGATGACCTAAAATACATCTTTTAAAAACGTTGATTTCGCCGTCAAGCGAATTGACAATGTTGATGCTATTAAATTTATTTTTATAATTTAAGCATGGTTTTCAAATTTACTTTTATATAAGTTATTTGAATAAAAGTTTTATAAACAAATCCATATTTATTGGGTTTTTGTAAAGTATTATAAAATGATTTATATATAGTAAAATTTCTGTATCTTAAATAAGTTTTATAAGCAAGTAAGTCAGAAGTTAACCTAAGGGTTAATAGTTTGAAATAATTGTTTTCAAGTAATAATTAAGTGAGATTATATTAAATCAATTATATTATTAATTAATTTAAGAGGAAGGATTATCTGATATCAGTTAACAAGTTAATTGTGCCTTCAAGTTGACTAAATCAATTGTTTTTAATTGGAATTGGTTATTGAATTAATTGGTTTCAATTAATATAATAAATATAGTTTTAACAAACAGTTGTTTAAACTTAAAATTTTTACTAAAAGTTAATTAATCTTTTAATCAAAGGCATTTAAAGATAATTATCGAGTTGACGATCATTAATAAAGTTAGTTATTATTTAATAACTTTTTAAAAAGGATTAACTATTCTATTTTTGTTAATAACGAAGTTAATTACACTTATTTTAGTTAATGATGTAGTTAATTATTATTTTTTATTAATAATAATCAAGGTGATTACTTTTTAATAGGAATTTATTTTAAAAAGTAATCAAGCTGTAATGAGATTTTAATTGAATTTTGTAAAGGTTTTATAAAGGGATTTTATAATAAACCCAAGTTTTATAAACAAGGTTTATAAATGAGAGTAAAAGTTGAAGTGATGGTTTTAAATAGGCATTTACTTAAAAGCTGATGTAAGTATATGGCTATCGTTTTCAAAGTAATGGGAAATAAGAGATTTGTGAATATACTTATTATGTTGAGATAAGTATATGAAATCGATTTTTAAGAATCGATGAAATGATTTTGGTGAATGATTTGTAATTTATAAAGGACCCAAGCTATTGATTGTACTTGACATTACTGTTTGATTTGATGGCTAAAGAACAGACTATCAATAAATATTCCCTTTTGATTATTAACGTGTTAGTTCAAGGAGATCAAGATAGGAACTGGACCAAAAATTACTTCGAACTGACTTTGCATCAAAAACTAAATTTTGTAGGGATGCTTGAGCATATGAAGACGATTTGAAGGCGTAGACCTTTGGAGCAGAAAGGGGTGCTCGCTGGCGTCTCTCGTTTAAACATGTAGAAGTAAATCCTATGTTTTGGGTTCTGCAGGATGCAAGGACTTTTTGTTACTAATATTAGGGATTATTATGATAGAATGCAGTAAAATAGTACCTTTGGTTTATTCTAATCTTGGACAACTTGTATATACAAACGTCTAACAGAGTATTTCCTAAATCCACATACGTTGATTTTTACAAATATCGGAGAAGACAACTTCTTTTAGCTTAACACCCAAAGTATATTTGTGCAAACCAATTAGTGATTTGATGGATATGACAGTGTGACGATCGCCCACAGCCCCCGCACTATACAATGGAAAATATGCGCTGAAAGGTGGACCAGGCAGCTATGGACGATCATCTGAGTAGGTAAACGCAAGCGGAACCTGCCGTAAACTCACAGCGCATGGATAAAATATAATAGAACTTATACAACAGGTAATAGTAATGAAGCATCATATAGCAAACATCTCAAATTTAACAACATACAGAAAGATTATCCAACCAATACCAAAGTTTGTACATAAGGCCTCACTACAACCCTCATAGAGCACTCAACAGCGGAAGTAGAAATACTAGATAGTAATAAAACTGGTACGCCAGCCTCCTGCTCGCCTCCGCACAGCATCATCGTCCTCACTAATAACCTGTAACCTGCTACTTAGTCTACCCATCCATAAACGGTGAACAACCCAAGGTAATAAGAGGAGACATAAAACCTTGAGACAGACGACAATCTCAGTGAGTGATAAAACAACTAACAAACTTCAACAATAAAGTATATGAGAATGGGTAGATTTACGAACCACTACCCAACACTAAGAAGAACTAATATCTGCCTTCCTCACATCACGACAGCGATAGCCTTTAATTCATGACATACAAGGTAATAACAATTCATCCATGGAAATCAGAACATTCATTCAATTATGGAAAGTACACATAACATCCAGATTATATAAGTCTCACACGGACAACCCTAGTCAAGTTTAAAATTCCCCAAGCACTCTTCCCAGAGGCCGAAACTAATATCAGTTAAGTACTCAAGGAACATCTCCCTCGACTTTGGATAATCCATGTGAGATGGTACAAACAGAACAACCAATCATCCATGACTGACGCTGGCTATCACCACCAATCCTGCTTTGAAACCATCGTTATCGTATGACGGCCCATCATGACTGCCATATGTCAAGGGCTAATGGTAACCCAAGTTCTAGCACAACTCCATACACCATCATGACTGGTATGTTAATCTTCTCAAATCTCGAAAACTAGGCCCTTCACGGCTACCCAAGGTACGAGACCCATCATGACTGCCCAAAGTACCCCCGCTTTGAGTCTGCGAGAACTTACGATAATGACAATCTCTCGGCCTTAGCATCTCTAGTCATCATCCCCGACGACTAATCATAAACTCAAGTCCCACTCTAGTAACCATTATCCATAACCCAACACCTTTGAGTTATCTGCCTATTCGTTGCTTTTCACCGATCAACGAATATAACACATCACTTCGAACATCCCTTTCTGGACTCTCGTTGAAGCCATCATCATCATCGAACCAAAAAACTTCAATATAAGGTTTAATATAGTCTATGACATGATCACCCTATTTAGGACACTTTTGAACACTTCCAAACTTCCCAATTGAATTCACTTTGAAGTCGCATCATCACCAGAAATGTCCGACCAGAAATAACTGACCAGAAATGGCAAAAATGGCTGTCCAGAATAGCCCGAGCCACTTTGGTCCAACCGGACCCCTTTTAGTCCGATCCAGAATAGTCCGATCCACTTTAGCCCGATCCAAAATGGTCTGATCCACTTTAACCCAATCCAGGATGGTCCGACCCGACCCCCTTTAGTCCGACCTGACCCCCTTTTGTCCGACCCGAGCCAACATTGACTTGTTCAACAGAGTTTGGTCCGACCCGAGCCACTTTCTGCGCATCTTCAATTCTACTCCGATTTCGACCAAAACTTCGCCAAACGACGATCCGACGAAACCAACTCAACCAAAATCATCAAACACAATCATGGACATGCCTTAACATCGCTAACAACATGAATATCACGATTACCACAAAAATGATGTAAATCTCACGAATAACCATTAAAATGAACATATGATCAAAATGAGAGTTATAACTAACCTAAATACGTAAAATAGCATAGAATTAACGGTTTAAACTTACCAAATTGGATCATAGGGTGATTCGTATGAAAATGGACATGTAATGGTGTAAATCCATGGTAAAACATTCCAATTTGATGAGAAACATGCACAACCACTCATATACTTCATTGCATTCATGTAGAGATGTAAATCACTCACCGATTCTCCAAAACAAGCTAAAATGATAGAATTATGAATTCGGACAGCGAGCAATTCGAACCAAACTCCTCGATCCAATGAATTTTCCCTTGAAACAATGTAGATCTTGCCTCGAATGGTGTAGATCTATGATTTCCCTCCTTAGATTTGGATTTTTAATGGTGGAAAGGTGTTAGAGGAAGAAGGAGATCAAGGCCTGTAACGACAACGCATTTCGCCCGACCTTAATCGATCGCAAAATCGACCAAGACCGTTCAAAATCTGCATACGTTAACTTTGGGAATACAATACATCAGAACAACAACAGCAGACTTTTATAACATCAATAATAAATGTTACATCAGAGTACAGAATATCAGAGTATATTGATTAATAATACAACGGAAGGTAAATTACAATATTACAATACATTACAGCGGAAATAAAATAACGAAGGCAGCGGAAGACTTCCAATGTTCTGGACACAGCTTCAATCCAGGATCCTGCTAAAGAGATAAACCTGTAGACAAACTACTCGACTGCCCGTGTGGAAAGAGGGCACCCGAGTTTGCAAAAAGGTGGAAACAAACAACGGGTCAGTCGTGGGACTGGTGTGAGAATTCTTAACTAATTAATCACTATTAATAGGACAAATCCAAAGACCACGCCGCTAACGCGGAACGGGTTTGCTCTAATGGATTGTCGTGCATAACTTAAAGTAAATCGTAAAACAACGCAATGCTTTTTAGAAAAATGAAATCACCATAAGACTCAGGTCCCATCACACAATGCAACGCACACCAGAGGATAGAGTTTTACCTTATGGTGATTAAACATGCTTGATACGTTAAAAACGAATTTGATATTATTATTAGTGTGCATATGTTTTAAAAAAACAATTTCAATCATAATGTATCAATCCTAGGAAGCATAGGTACCCATATATTATGCCTTCGTACTAGTAATACAATCAAATCCGAATGGGGCGTATTGGAAATTGGTTTCCATCATGAGTCAAGGCTAGGGAGAAGCTCCTACCGATTCGAGACACTCTAGCTAATGTCTCAGGATTCCCCGCGGAGAACCCTTGGATAGCTACAGGGTCGGTCTGCAAATACAGCTTAGCGGATTAGTTATACCTGAACACACGTTTCCCGGTCCTATATGACCTATCATCCGAGGCGCCTCATTCCATCATCCACATAAGTAAAATGTCAGGGCTGGTAGGTCACTGACACCACTCTAGCTAGAAAGAAACGTGCTGCTCTCCCTGCGTTCCCTTCTCCCGTTTTAGACTCCGCCGGTGTGTGAGGCTCACGAAGTCATGCTATACACAAAGCTATACCTAAACAGGCTATGCTTTGATCGTCCCACAAGGTCTGCTTTTCAACAAAGCCTTGATCATATGCATCTTAGCATGCCACATCATCACTCCATATCACACTACCAATCCTTTGCCGAAATATATGGACGGGTGTTAAGCAAGAGAATAAATTCTCCGCCACCAAACATCCATACATTCGACAGAAGATTAATAACATGATATATAATTGAGTACGATGTCAGACACACAATCCATTTATAAGCTTATGCTCTGGGTCTGAGCGAAAGCCAAACCCGTACAAATCAACACTACGTCTGGGCAACTCCTACTATTACCTTATCATGGTAGCGAGCCATTCTAAGGCAACAGTCATCATCGTCCATTCGATGTGGAGATTTGACGGTCTTCAATCGCCGTCTTCCAATCTTAGATTTTTAAACATCGTTTAATTATATGGAATGAGATAAACTCGGACTTTCCAAATAATCCTCGTATATATATATATATATATATATATTGAAAATCCTACTTACACATTAATAATTATTTTTATTAAAGATTCATTCCTATTTTAATTATTTAAAATAATTAAATTGTTATATAACGACGCCTTAAGTCCATGGGCGACTATGGCGCTTTATTCAACCAATTTTGATTTTTACATTTCTCAGAATCTAACCGTTGGATCTTAACGTAATATATATCATTGGAAAGATTTTTCCAAGACGGTCCTAACGGTTTCAGTTTCAAGAAAATCCGACGGTCGGATCTTCTTGTATAGTCGAATAAAAGTATGATTTCAAAACGCGAACTACCACGCCCTATTCGTTTAATTTTAATTATATATATATAATCATTGAATCGTAATAACGTCGTTTGATTAAAACAACGCTCTACACAATTATCGATACTTACTAAATTTTAATTCATTTGAAAATGAAGATAATATTACCGCATCCTAAGTTCATTCCTTCCTTACATTGAAAATGTAAATTTTGATACACTCAAAATCTTTAAATTACATATAAAAATATAATTTCTAATGACAATGCAAACTCTACTCTTAATTCTCATTGTGAAAACATGATTTGTAATTATAATGCAAACACTACATCTAATTCACATTGTAAAAATATAATTTTTAATTACAATGCAAACACTACATCTAATTTACATTGTAAAAGTATGATTTTTAATTACAACGCAAACACTACATCTAATTTACATTGTAAAAATATGATTTTTAATTACAATGCAAACACTACATCTAATTTACATTGTAAAAGTATAATTTTTAATTACAAGGCAAACACTACATCTAATTTACATTGTAAAAGTATGATTTTTAATTACAATGCAAACACTACATCTAATTTACATTGTAAAAGTATAATTTTTAATTACAAGGCAAACACTACATCTAATTTACATTGTAAAAATATGATTTTTAATTATAATGCAAACACTACATCTAATTTACATTGTAAAATTATAATTTTTAATTAAAAGGCAAACACTACATCTAATTTACATTGTAAAAATATGATTTTTAATTACAATGCAAACACTACATCTAATTCACATTGTAAAAATATGATTTTTAATTACAATGCAAACACTACATCTAATTTACATATGAAATAAATCAATTTTATTTCTAATGTTCATTCTCATTTTATGTTATATATATACATAAGAAAAATGCAAATCTATCATACCATGAAATTGCATCCTTTAATTGCATAGAAAAATGTAGTTTTGTCATACGGTATACTTTCCTATAGACATTACATATAAAATGTAATATTTAACACACAATGTAAATTCATATTTTAATTACATATAAAAATGTAAATTTTATCCTACGGTGTAATTCCCTACATAATGTACATATAAAAATGTAGATTTTAACATACGATGAAATTTCCATGTTAATTACAAAGAAAAATGTAATTTTTAACATACGACATTAATTCACTTTATAATTTACATATAAAAATGTAAATTTTAACATGCGATGGAATTCTCATATTAATTACAAAGAAAATTGTAATTTTTTAATATACGACATAAATTCACTTTATATTTTACATATAAAAATGTAAATTTTAACATTCAGTGGCATTCACATGTTAATTACAAAGAAAAATGTAATTTTTACAATACGGTGTATATTCCTATATAATTTACATATAAAAATGTAAATTTTATCATACGATGAAATTCCCGTTTTAATTACAAAGAAAAATGTAATTTTTAACATTCAACGTTGATTCACTTTATAATTTACCTATAAAAATGTAAATTTTTGTCATGAAATGTAAAGTTACATTTTAATTACATAGAAAAATGAAATTTTCGTCATACGGTACAAATTTATATATAAATTACATATGAAAATGTGACTTTTGTTCATGCGGTATAAATTCATTCTTAAACTACATAATAAAATGTTATTTAATTCATGCGTTGCGGATTCATTCATAAATAACAAAATAAAATGTTATATAATTCATGCGATGTAAAATCATTCATAAATAACAAAATAAAATGTTATATAATTCATGCGATGAAAAATCATTCATAAATAGCATATAAAAATATGTTTCATTCAATGTAAAAACATTTTCTTTTTATGTACAATACAACAATATCATCTTTTTATATTTATAATATATTAACTTTACTATTTTACGACGTAAAAATATGATCTTTTCTATTTTACAAAGTAGAAATATCAACTTTACTATTTTACAATATAAAAATATTATCTTTTCTATTTTACAATATAAAAATATCAACTTTACTATTTTACAATGTAAAAAATATTATCTTTTCTATTTTACAAAGTAAAAATATCAACTTTACTATTTTACAATATAAAGATATTATCTTTTCTATTTTACAAAGTAAAAATATCAACTTTACTATTTTACAATATAAAAAGATCGTCTCTTTATTTCCATCGTCAAAATTTCATCTTTTTGTTTTCAATATAAGAAGATTGTCTTTTTAATTTAAATATAAAAAGATCGTCTTTTAATTTTCAATATAAAAAGATTGTTTTTTTAATATTAACATCCTAAAGTTTCATCTTTTTGTTTTCAATATAAAAAAATTGTCTTATTTATATTAACATCCTAAAGTTTCATCTTTTTGTTTTCAATATAAAAAGATTGTTTTTTTTATATTAACATCCTAAAGTTTCATCTTTTTGTTTTCAATAAAAAAAGATTGTCTTTTTAATTTAAATATAAAAAGATCATCTTTTAATTTTCAATATAAAAAGATTGTTTTTTTAATATTAACATCTTAAAGTTTCATCTTTTTGTTTTCAATATAAAAAAATTGTCTTTTTTATATTAACATCCTAAAGTTTCATATCCAATTCCATCACAAACGATAAATATCACATCATCAAAACACAGATCGAATTCACAACATAGAATAACATCCATCGCATAACGATTCATTTTCACCATTCAGCATTAAACAACAAAAGAATAATAATTAAATTAATTAATATTAAATTAAAAATAAATTCTCACCTTGCTTGTTTCTGAAATGAAAGTGGTTTAAATCAGATCTCGTGTTCGGATTCACGGCGGTTACGGATCTGAAAGATTTCAATTTGAAATTTATGTAAAAATTTGAATTCTGGCTTTTAACAACTGGCACAGTAACGGAAATAAGCGTGGCAAAATCTGAAATAATTATACCTTCATTTTCAGAATTGTTCAAAACTTCAAATGCGGATTTCGGGAGCTGTAGTCGACGGTTTTACGAATGGTTTGCGGGAGATTGGAGAGCTACGAGAGGGCTATCTTCACCGGGAAGATGGGAGGGTGCGGCTGCAAGGAGGAGGTGCGATTTGTGTGCAAAGGCCACGGGTTGGCGGTGCTCATTCTTCGCCTACGGTCGATGAAAAGGGATGAAACTTGTTGGAGATTAAAGAGAGTGAGAAGAGCTTCAAAAAGTTTAACTACGGCCTAAGCTAATTCTTTGTGGATTGGGAGAAAAGGAGGAGAGAAGTTTCGGCCATGATGGGTTGTTTTGTGCGTGCGGCTGAAAAAGAACGACGGGAGAGGAAGAAGACCCGATGGATTTTTATATTATTATATTTAGGGTTAGTTAATTATTGTTTAATTAGTCCGTTTAAGCCCGTTTTGGTCCGAACTCAGAATTAGGCCCAACGACTGTCATTCCTACCATTTAGCCCCCATTCCGAACTCATCTGGATATGCCTCATCAGCCCAAATTGTCATCTTGGCCTCCATTTTTCAGTTTTAAAATTTAAGTCCTTTATTTCTAATTTTTCCGTACAAATAATTTTACCGGGACTACACACTAACTCAGAAAAATCCAGAAAAATTATTTTTGGCTTTCTTATGACGATACGGTCCTAGCAAAATTTATTTCGCCGAATTCTGAGACTTTTTGAAAAATGGCTATTTTTAAGGCGTTTAAATTTAACTGAAATAGTAAAAACACATTTTCCTCTGCCACGCTCACATATTAATTCGAAAAATTCTAAAAATTGAAACCTCGCAATAATTTGACATTCTGGTTCCAACAAAAGTGGTTTCGTCGAAAACAGAGGTCGTTTGAAAAATGACTATTTTCAAGGGCTATATATTTAATATTAAAAATATATTTTTAAACAAATAATTTCTGGAACTCGAAATATATAAGTATTTACTGTTTTTCAATGTAGAAACATCATTCTGAACTCAATGGAAGTGGTTTCGAGTTCAAATTCCTTTATATGCAAAAAGTGTCACTTTTTGTAAATTACCCAGCGACCTTTCTAAATTTTGAATTGGCCATAATTTTGATTTCCGCTATGAAATTTCAATTTTTCGGATTCGTTGGAAAGATATTTTTAAATAGATTCTAATATTTTTGGTTTCACTAAAATCCGTTAAATTTTGCATCCTGTACGGCTAGTCAATGTTCAAGTTTGACTTTTCAAACTACCGCGCTATTTCTAACTCTTTTTATAATTAAAATTAAATTATTCATTCTAACTTCGATTTAAATCAAATTTGTGATCATTATTATTTAAAATAGATTATTTTAAATATCAAAACTCATTAAAATCACTTAAAATAAATTTTAAATTGGCCCCAAAATTCAGGGTTGTTACAGTCTCCCCCACTTAAAAACTTTTCGTCCTCGAAAAGGGACGAAGCTAAAAGTTGATTAATTAACTAACTAATTTATATATATATATTTTCTCCATTGGTTTAAATAATTTCATTAGTTGATTAACTTTCAAATATATAACTTTTTATATATTCAAAATCATATTTTCCAAAATAGAGCATAATTAATCACAAATACGTATATTATAGGCTTGCTACTCTCAACTCATTCTAGGGCATTACTAACCCTATCTCTAATGAGTTTTCTCATTCTAGGATAATGCTGATCTTATCTCTAATGAGTATTCTTATTGGATATTACTAATCCAATCTCTGATGA
This sequence comes from Allium sativum, assembly GCA_030737875.1. Lineage (NCBI taxonomy): Eukaryota > Viridiplantae > Streptophyta > Magnoliopsida > Asparagales > Amaryllidaceae > Allium > Allium sativum. Next base: position 882,210,088 of record CM060924.1, read on the forward strand.
GCCTTTTGTTCAGTTCTAATGAGTTGTACCCCAAAGATTTGAGCTAACCAAAGCTCTGATACCAACTGTAACGACAACGCATTTCGCCCGACCTTAATCGATCACAAAATCGACCAAGACCGTTCAAAATCCGCATACGTTAACTTTGGGAATACAATACATCAGAACAACAACAGCAGACTTTTATAACATCAATAATAAATGTTACATCAGAGTACAGAATATCAGAGTATATTGATTAATAATACAACGGAAGGTAAATTACAATATTACAATACATTGCGGCGGAAATAAAATAACGAAGGCAGCGGAAGACTTCCAATGTTATGGACACAGCTTCAATCCAGGATCCTGCTAAAGAGATAAACCTGTAGACAAACTACTCGGCTGCCCGTGTGGAAAGAGGGCACCCGAGTTTGCAAAAAGGTGGAAACAAACAACGGGTCAGTCATGGGACTAGTGTGAGAATTCTCAACTAATTAATCACTATTAATAGAACAAATCCAAAGACCACGCCGCTAAGGCGGAACGGGTTTGCTTTAATGGATTGCCGTGCATAACTTAAAGTAAATCGTAAAACAACGCAATGCTTTTTAGAAAAATGAAATCACCATAAGACTCAGGTCCCATCACACAATGCAACGCACACCAGAGGATAGAGTTTTACCTTATGGTGATTAAACATGCTTGATACGTTAAAAATGAATTTGATATTATTATTAGTGTGCATATGTTTTAAAAAAACAATTTCAATCATAATGTATCAATCCTAGGAAGCATAGGTACCCATATATTATGCCTCAGTACTAGTAATACAATCGAAATTGGTTTCCATCACGAGTCAAGGCTAGGTAGGAGCTCGTACCGATTCGAGACACTCTAGCTAATGTCTCAGGATTCCCCGCGGAGAACCCTTGGATAGCTGCAGGGTCGGTCCGCAAATACAGCTTAGCGGATTAGTTATACCTGAACACACGTTTCCTAGTCCTATAGGACCTATCATCCGAGGCGCCTCATTCCATCATCCACATAAGTAAAATGTCAGGGCTGGTAGGTCACTGACACCACTCTAGCTAGAAAGAAACGTGCTGCTCTCCCTGCGTTCCCTTCTCCCGTTTTAGACTCCGCCGGTGTGTGAGGCTCGCGAAGTCACGCTATACACAAAGCTATGCCTAAACAGGCTATGCTTTGATCGTCCCACAAGGCCTGCTTTTCAACAAAGCCTTGATCATATGCATCTTAGCATGCCACATCATCACTCCATACCACACTACCAATCCTTTGCCGAAATATATGGATGGGTGTTAAGCAAGAGAATAAATTCTCCGCCACCAAACATCCATACATTCGACAGAAGATTAATAACATGATATATAATGGAGTACGATGTCAGACACACAATCCATTTATAAGCTTATGCTCTGGGTCTGAGCGAAAGCCAAACCCGTACAAATCAACACTACGTCTGGGCAACTCCTACTATTACCTTATCATGGTAGCAAGCCATTCTAAGGCAACAGTCATCATCATCCATTTGATGTGGAGATTTGACGGTCTTCAATCGCCGTCTTCAATTTTGGATTTTTAAACGTCATTTAATTATTTGGAATGAGATAAACTCGGACTTTCCAAATAATCCTCGTATATATATATATATATATATATATATATATTGAAAATCCTTCTTACACATTAATAATTATTTTTATTAACGATTCATTCCTATTTTAATTACTTAAAATAATTAAATTTTTATATAACGACGCCTTAAGTCCATGGGCGACTATGGCGTTGTATTCAACCAATTTTGATTTTTACATTTCTCAGAATCTAACCGTTGGATCTTAACTTAATATATATCATTGGAAAGATTTTTCAAAGACGGTCCTAACGGTTTCAGTTTCAAGAAAATCCGACGGTCGGATCTTCTTGTATAGTCGAATAAAAGTACGATTTCAAAACGCGAACTACCACGCCCTATTCGTTTAATTTTAATTATATATATATATATAATAACGTCGTTTGATTAAAACAACGCTCTACACAATTATCGATACTTACTAAATTTTAATTCATCTGAAAATGAAGATAATATTACCGCATCCTAAGTTCATTCCTTCCTTACATTGAAAATGTAAATTTTGATACACTCAAAATCTTTAAATTACATATAAAAATATAATTTCTAATGACAATGCAAACTCTACTCTTAATTCTCATTGTGAAAACATGATTTGTAATTATAATGCAAACACTACATCTAATTCACATTGTAAAAATATAATTTTTAATTACAATGCAAACACTACATCTAATTTACATTGTAAAAGTATGATTTTTAATTACAACGCAAACACTACATCTAATTTACATTGTAAAAATATGATTTTTAATTACAATGCAAACACTACATCTAATTTACATTGTAAAAGTATAATTTTTAATTACAAGGCAAACACTACATCTAATTTACATTGTAAAAGTCTGATTTTTAATTACAATGCAAACACTACATCTAATTTATATTGTAAAAGTATAATTTTTAATTACAAGGCAAACACTACATCTAATTTACATTGTAAAAATATGATTTTTAATTACAATGCAAACACTACATCTAGTTTACATTGTAAAAGTATAATTTTTAATTACAAGGCAAACACTACATCTAATTTACATTGTAAAAATATGATTTTTAATTACAATGCAAACACTACGTCTAATTCACATTGTAAAAATATGATTTTTAATTACAATGCAAACACTACATCTAATTTACATATGAAATAAATCAATTTTATTTCTAATGTTCATTCTCATTTTATGTTATATATATACATAAGAAAAATGCAATTCTATCATACCTGCATCCTTTAATTGCATAGAAAAATGTAGTTTTGTCATACGGTATACTTTCCTATAGACATTACATATAAAAATGTAATATTTAACACACAATGTAAATTCATATTTTAATTACATATAAAAATGTAAATTTTATCCTACGGTGTAATTCCCTACATAATGTACATATAAAAATGTAGATTTTAACATACGATGAAATTTCCATGTTAATTACAAAGAAAAATGTAATTTTTAACATACGACATTAATTCACTTTATAATTTACATATAAAAATGTAAATTTTAACATGCGATGGAATTCTCATATTAATTACAAAGAAAAATGTAATTTTTTAATATACGACTTAAATTCACTTTATATTTTACATATAAAAATGTAAATTTTAACATTCAGTGGCATTCACATGTTAATTACAGAGAAAAATGTAATTTTTACAATACGGTGTATATTCCTATATAATTTACATATAAAAATGTAAATTTTATCATACGATGAAATTCCCGTTTTAATTACAAAGAAAAATGTAATTTTTAATATTCAACGTTGATTCACTTTATAATTTACCTATAAAAATGTAAATTTTTGTCATGAAATGTAAAGTTACATTTTAATTACATAGAAAAATGTAATTTTCGTCATACGGTACAAATTTATATATAAATTACATATGAAAATGTAACTTTTGTTCATGCGGTATAAATTCATTCTTAAACTACATAATAAAATGTTATTTAATTCATGCGATGCGGATTCATTCATAAATAACAAAATAAAATGTTATATAATTCATGCGATGTAAAATCATTCATAAATAACAAAATAAAATGTTATATAATTCATGCGATGAAAAATCATTCATAAATAGCATATAAAAATATGTTTCATTCAATGTAAAAACATTTTCTTTTTATGTACAATACAACAATATCATCTTTTTATATTTATAATATATTAACTTTACTATTTTACGACGTAAAAATATGATCTTTTCTATTTTACAAAGTAGAAATATCAACTTTACTATTTTGCAATATAAAAATATTATCTTTTCTATTTTACAATATAAAAATATCAACTTTACTATTTTACAATGTAAAAAATATTATCTTTTCTATTTTACAAAGTAAAAATATCAACTTTACTATTTTACAATATAAAAATATTATCTTTTCTATTTTACAAAGTAAAAATATCAACTTTACTATTTTACAATATAAAAAGATCGTCTCTTTATTTCCATCGTCAAAATTTCATCTTTTTGTTTTCAATATAAGAAGATTGTCTTTTTAATTTAAATATAAAAAGATCGTCTTTTAATTTTCAATATAAAAAGATTGTTTTTTTAATATTAACATCCTAAAGTTTCATCTTTTTGTTTTCAATATAAAAAAATTGTCTTTTTTATATTAACATCCTAAAGTTTCATCTTTTTGTTTTCAATATAAATAGATTGTTTTTTATATATTAACATCCTAAAGTTTCATCTTTTTGTTTTCAATATAAAAAGATTGTCATTTTAATTTAAATATAAAAAGATCGTCTTTTAATTTTCAATATAAAAAGATTGTTATTTTAATATTAACATCCTAAAGTTTCATCTTTTTGTTTTCAATATAAAAAAATTGTCTTTTTTATATTAACATCCTAAAGTTTCATATCCAATTCCATCACAAACGATAAATATCACATCATCAAAACACAGATCGAATTCACAACATAGAATAACATCCATCGCATAACGATTCATTTTCACCATTCAACATTAAACAACAAAAGAATAATAATTAAATTAATTAATATTAAATTAAAAATAAATTCTCACCTTGCTTGTTTCTGAAATGAAAGTGGTTTAAATCAGATCTCGTGTTCGGATTCACGGCGGTTACGGATCTGAAAGATTTCAATTTGAAATTTATGTAAAAATATGAATTCTGGCTTTTAACAACTGGCACAGTAACGGAAATAAGCGTGACAAAATCTGAAATAATTATACCTTCATTTTCAGAATTGTTCAAAACTTCAAATGCGGATTTCGGGAGCTGTAGTCGACGGTTTTACGAACGGTTTGCGGGAGATTGGAGAGCTACGAGAGGGCTATCTTCACCGGGAAGATGGGAGGGTGCAGCTGCAAGGAGGAGGTGTGGTTTGGGTGCAAAGGCCGCGGGTTGGCGGTGCTCGTTCTTCGCCAACGGTCGATGAAAAGGGATGAAACTTGTTGGAGATTAAAGAGAGTGAGAAGAGCTTCAAAAAGTTTAACTACAGCCTAAGCTAATTCTTTGTGGATTGGGAGAAAAGGAGGAGAGAAGTTTCGGCCATGATGGGTTGTTTTGTGCATGCGGCTGAAAAAGAACGACGGGAGAGGAAGAAGACCCGATGGATTTTTATATTATTATATTTAGGGTTATTTAATTATTGTTTAATTAGCCCGTTTAATCCCGTTTTGGTCCGAACTCAGAATTAGCCCAACGACTGTCGTTCCTACCATTTAGCCCCCATTCCGAACTCATCTGGATATGCCTCATCAGCCCAAATTGTCATCTTGGCCTCCATTTTTCAGTTTTAAAATTTAAGTCCTTTATTTCTAATTTTTCCGTACAAATAATTTTACCGGGACTACACACTAACTCAGAAAAATCCAAAAAAATTATTTTTGGCTTTCTTATGACGATACGGTCCTAAAAAATTTATTTCGTCGAATTTTGAGACTTTTTGAAAAATGGGTATTTTTAAGGCGTTTAAATTTAACTGAAATAGTAAAAACACATTTTCCTCTGCCACGCTCACATATTAATTCGAAAATTTCTAAAAATTGAAACCCAGCAATAATTTGACATTCCGCTTCCAACAAAAGTGGTTTCGTCGAAAACAGAGGTCGTTTGAAAAATGACTATTTTCAAGGGCTATATATTTAATATTAAAAATATATTTTAAACAAATAATTTCTGGAACTCGAAATGTATAAGTATTTACTGTTTTTCAATGTAGAAACATCATTCTGAACTCAATGGAAGTGGTTTCGAGTTCAAATTCCTTTATATGCAAAAAGTGTCACTTTTTGTAAATTACCCAGCGACCTTTCTAAATTTTGAATTGGCCATAATTTTGATTTCCGCTATGAAATTTCAATTTTTCGGATTCGTTGGAAAGATATTTTTAAATAGATTCTAATATTTTTGGTTTCACTAAAATCCGTTAAATTTTGCATCCTGTACGGCCAGTCAAAGTTCAAGTTTGACTTTTCAAACTACCGCACTATTTCTAACTCTTTTTATAATTAAAATTAAATTATTCATTCTAACTTCGATTTAAATCAAATTTGTGATCATTATTATTTAAAATAGATTATTTTAAATATCAAAACTCATTAAAATCACTTAAAATAAATTTTAAATTGGCCCTAAAATTCAGGGTTGTTACAGGGCCTCCAAATGAGAGAATGGGAAAGTAAACTTTTTCTCTCCACTCTCACCCCCTATTTATAGGATTCCACCAGCCCACTAATGGGCCTACCCAATTCAGCCCATTAGTCTCTCCAAACCTAAACAGCCAGCTGAAAAACCTTAAAACAACGATTTCTCCCAAACCAATGAGCCAAAACATTAATGTAACCACTCTATGGAAAGGCAAACATCAATTCCTTTCTAATGGTACAGCACCCTCTGGTTCACCTGAGTCAAAAATTATGCCATGTGCAAGACTGACAGGGGAAAAATGGTCACAAACAAAATTGGTAAAAATTATGGACATGTATCACATCCTCATAAACAACATACTAAAAATGAGAATGATTCAACCCTCAGGGAATAAAATAAAAATATTTTACGATCTTCCAAACGTAAAATGCGGGCTGTTACTCTCCCCTCCCCCCTCCCTTAAGAATTTCGCCCCCGAGATTCCTGACAAACACAAGCAATCTCAACAATGTCGCATGCCTATCATCTATGAGAAGCCAATTCTATCATCCAAACTAGCCATCATCAAGCCAAGCATCCATAGCCTTATCCTAGCACGCGGAATTCTTCCACAGAACAACAAGATACAACGATATAACGATGATACGATATCAAAGGGTCCTACCGATGAAGAGTTCTGGATGAGTTGCCTTCATACCCTCTTCCGTCTCCCACGTACAGTCGTTACTATCTTCACTCCATTGCACCTTGACTAGCTTAACCATCTTTCTCCTAAGCTGTTTTGTGTCATTTCCCATAACACAAAGTGACTTACGAGGTTTCGCAACTGCGGTCTCTACTTCTAGATCTTCATACTGCTTTGGGGATACAACTACATTCGAATCATGCAAGAACTTCCATATAAATGACACATGGAAAACATTATGCACACTCGACATCTTCTCGGGTAACTCCAATCTATATGCGAGCTTTCCAATTCGCTCGACTATCGAAAATGGTCCAACGAACCTAGGAGCCAACTTTCCTTTACTTCCGAATCGAACCACATGCTTTAATGGAGAAATTTTCACGAAAACCATATTGCGCACGTCGAATTCCAAGTCCTTACGATGCTTGTCGGCGTAACCCTTCTGTCGGTCTTGGGCTGCCTTCATTCGTTGCCTAACTACCTCAATACAATCTGAGGTTTCTCTAATCATCTCTGGCCCTAGTACCAACTAATCTCCGGTTTCTAACCAACTTGCTGGAGAATTGCACGGCCCCCCATACAAAGCTTCGTATGGTGCCATCCCAGTGCTAGACTGGTAGCTATTATTATATGCAAACTCAACTAGATGTAAATGGTCTTCCCATGATCCTCCGAAGTCTAACACACAAGCTCTTAGGAGATCTTCTAAAACTCGATTAACTCTCTCGGTCTGACCATCAGTTTGAGGATGATATGCTGTACTCAAGCACAATTCGGTTCCCAAAGCTTCTTGCAAACTCTTCCAAAATCCACTCGTAAATAATGGACCTCGGTCACTTACTATACTCTTTGGGACGCCATGGAATCGAACTATTCATTTCACATAAAGTTGAGCCAATTTCGATGTCGTCCTAGTAGACTTGAAAGGAATGAACCATGCACTTTTGGTCAGGTGATCCATGATGACCCAAATCCCTTCGTTTCCTGCCCTGGTTCTAGGCTGTCCATCGATAAAATCCATCGATGTCTGCTCCCACTTCCATGTAGGAACTTCCAATGGCTAAAGCAAACCACTCGGCTTCTTCTGTTTAGGTTTCACCAACTGACAGTTCATGCATTTGGAAATTAACTTTCCAATATCTTGCTTCATTCCTTCCCAGTAGTAGACTCTCCTCATGTCCTGATACAACTTATTACCACCGGGATGAATCGTCAACTTCGAGTGATGACATTCTTTCAGAACCTCATCTCTCAATCTGTCAATATCAGAAACAACTAATCGCCCTTGCTTTCGAAGCCAACCTTCTCGATCGACCTCGAACTCTTTATTTTCTAGTTCCATCTTCTAAATAAACTCGACAAGCTTTGCATCTTTCTTTTGGCTCTCGCCAATCCTTTCGATAAGAGTAGGTCTTATCGATAAGCTTGCTAACATTTCAGGTTCCAACTCACACCTTGGCCTGAAATCAAATCTTGCCAAATACTCAAGGCTCTTCCATTCTGAAAACATCGCTCCCAAACTTGCATGTCTTCGACTCAATGCATCTGCAACCGCGTTGCCTTTACCAGGAGTATAGGATATATCAAAATCATATGACGCCAGAAACTCTAGCCATCTTTGCTGCCGAAGATTCAAATCCTTTTGAGAGAAAAGATACTTTAACGACTTGTGATCCGTGAACAACTCGAATCGAACTCCCAACAGGTAATGTCTCCACATCTTCAGAGCAAGCACAACTGCTGCCAACTCCAAATCATTAGTTAGGTAATTCTTCTCAAGCGGCTTCAGCTATCGACTCGCGTGGGCCACAACCTTATCCTTTTGCATTAGGACTGCTCCAAGTCCAGTATCACATGCATCAGTGTATACCACCATCTCTTCATTCCCACTTGGAATGGTCAACACAGGAGCACTCGTCAATCTCTCCTTCAGGATTCCAAACGCTTGTTCTCACTTTGCATACCATGTGAACACTTGGTTCTTCTTTGTTAATCCAGTCAACGGTGCAGCTACGTTGGAAAAATCCTTGATAAACCGTCGGTAATAACCGGCCAACCCAAGGAAACTTCTAACATCCATTGCATTCTTAGGCCTATCCCAGTCCTGGATTGCTGCCACTTTAGCGGGGTCAACCGCTATTCCATTTCCAGAAACAACATGACCCAAGAACCTCACTTCACTCTTCCAGAAGTGACACTTGGAAAACTTAGCTCTCAGCTGATGCTTTCGCAAGATCTCTAACATAACTCTCAAGTGCGTCTTGTGCTCTTCGTCACTCCTGGAGTAAACCAGAATATCATCCACGAACACAAGCACGAACTTGTTCAACTGATCTCTGAACACCCTATTCATAAGATCCACGAAATATGTCGGCGCGTTAGTCAATCCGAATGGCAGTACCAGCCACTCGAAGAACCCAGATGGTGTCCTGAAAGCAGTCTTTGGCCCACTATCCTTAGCCACCCTCAATTGGTGAAACCCCGTTGCCAAATCCATCTGAGAAAACACTTTGGCTTCGTGAAGCTGATCAAACAAGTCATCTATCCTTGGCAACAGATACTTGTTCTTCTTAGTCACCTTGTTCAGCTCCTGATAGTCCACACACGATCATAATGAGCCATCTACCTTGGTTGCAAATACGACTGGTGCATCCCATTCGGATACGCTTCTCTGAATGAATCCTTTTCCCAAAAGGTCTCTAACTTGCACCTCCAACTTTCGCTGTTCTTTCGGCGCTATCTGCCTAAGAGGCATAACGATTGGTCTAGCACCCTCGGCCAAATTGATCCTAAACTCGATCTCACGATGTGGCGGCAACCCTTTGACCTCATCAAAGAAATCTACATACTCATTAGCGATCAGCACTAATGACAGGCCTTCTTGTGGAATCCCAAGCGAATATAGATAACTCACGAAGACCTCGTCTTCTCGCTTACATCTAATCAACACTTTTTTCCCTTCCACATCCCTAACCCTCACCTCTAGCTTCTCGCAATTCACCCTTGCTGCATACCTCTTGAGCCAATCCATGCCCAAGATGATCCCAAACCCAGCGAAGTTAAGAACAAAGCAATCACACACAAAAGAGCAACCATGACTCGACAACACTAGACCACGACATATCATGCAAAGATTTGACGAACCCCCAATTGGATTAGTCACTATGAAGGGTCTATCACAAATCTCAGGTTCCGAACCCAAGAGACACACAAGCTCATTGCAAATGAAGGAATGCGATGCTCCAGTATCGAAAAGCACACGAACTGAAACACCATTAACAGAAAGAGTGCCTTGCACCACAACGCCCTTTCCCTTCTCCTCTGCAGTAGGAGCTCTGGAAGAAGTTGGCACAACATCCAAAGCATATGCCTTCACAACCTGCTTACCCTTAGCTGGTTCTGGACATTCGTTTTTGAGATGGCCAGGCTTGCCACAATTGTGACACTTCCTTTCAACTTTCGGGTTTTTGCACTCATTAGCAAAATAGCCTTTCTGCTGACAGTTAAAGCAAACTGACTCACTGTTGGGTTTCTTTTGGCCATTCTTCCATCTCTGTTGTTGCTGCTTCCTTTTCTTATTGTTGCCACCTTGCTGTGGTTTCTGTGCTTCTTTGGTTGCAGCGACAACATTGGCCTCTTTAGGAAACAAACTCTCATGGCGAATAGCTTTTTCCACAATCTTTTCGAATGAATCATCAAGGTGATCCACTAATGGCTTTCCAATATAAGCATCCAAACCCAAGACAAACTTCTTATTCTTCTGATAGGGTGTATCAATGTATGAACGAGCATATCTAGATAAAGCTTCGAAATCAGAAATATAGTCAAGAACTAATCTGCCATTCTGCTTCAATTCTACAAACTTCTTGAAGAGAACGGGCTTCTGAGCAGTGGAGATAGACTTTGCTTCAAACTTGGCTTGGAATTGCTACCATGAAATTTCTTCCTCTGGAGTCTCGAGTGTAACAGAATTCCACCATTCCATGGCCTTGCCTTGCAGTTGCCTTGATGCAAGCTTTCTCTTTATTGCATCCTCAATACCCAAGTCTCCAAAGATTCGGACACATGAATCCATCCACCTCTGAACCTCTTCAGCTGGTTCAGTTCCTTGAATGGTTTTCCCCCTAAAGATGTAAAGTCCTTGCACAGCTTTGCAAAATCTACTACTCTTGGAACTCGCACACCAACATCTACCGTTGGTGCCACTGGAGCGGGTGCCCTTCGCATAATTGCTTCTGCCATGGCTTCAAACATGGCCGGGTAATTAGGTTCAACACCATTTCACCCTCCAGTGTTGGCTTCCCCAGCAGCGTGTCTTTTTTCTCATATACTCATTCTAAATCTGCAATTTAGAATAATTAGCCACCTTCAAGAAAAACTGCTAAAGGAAAACAGCTGCTAGTACTATATATGCTACTACGTGTAGCAAGCATCCAACTGAAATCTACAAGTATTTGTGATTACGTCCTTTAACTTTGGCCAAAATTCGTTGACCAGAGTTCTAATACCAAATGTGACGACCGCCCACAGCCCCCGCACTATACAATGGAAAATATGCGCTGAAAGGTGTACCAGGCAGCTATGGACGATCATCAGAATAGGTAAACACAAGCAGAACCTGTCGTAGACTCACAGCGCAAGGATAAAATATAATAGAACTTATACAACAGGTAATAGTAATGAAGCATCATATGGCAAACTTCTCAAATTTTAACAACATACAAAAAGATTATCCAACCAATACCAAAGTTTGTACATAAGGCCTCAGTACAACCCTCATAGAGCACTCAACAGCGGAAGTAGAAATACTAGATAGTAATAAAACTGGTACGCCAGTCTCCTGCTCGCCTCCGCACAGCATCATCGTCCTCACTAATAACCTGTAACCTGCTACTTAGTCTGCCCATCCATAAACGGATGAACGACCCAAGGTAATAAGAGGAGACATAAAACCTTGAGTCAGATGACAGTCTTAGTGAGTGATAAAACAGCTAACAAACTTTAACAATAAAGTATATGAGAATGGGTAGATTTACCAACCACTACCCAACACTAGAGAAGAACTAATATCCGCTTTCCCCACATCATGACAGTGATAGCCTTTACAATCCATGACATACAAGGTAATAACAATTCATCCATGGAAATTAGAACATTCATTCAATTATGGAAATCACTCATAACATCCAGATTATATGAGTCTCACACGAACAGCCCTAGTCGAGTTTAACATTCCCCAAGCACACTTCCCAGAAGCCTAAACCAATATCAGTTAAGTACTCAAGGAACATATCCCTCGACTTTGGATAATCCATGTGAGATGGTACAAACAGAACAACCAATCATCCATGACTGACTCTGGCTATCACCACCAATCCTGCTTTGAAACCATCGTTATCGTATGACGGTCCATCATGACTGCTATATGTCAAGGGCTAATGGTAACCCTAGTTCTAGCAAAACTCCATACGCCATCATGATATGTATGTTTGTCTTCTCAAATCTCGAAAACTAGGCCCTTCACGGCTACCCAAGGTACGAGACCCATCATGACTGCCCAAAGTACCCCCGCTTTGAGTCTGCGAGAACTTACGATAATGACAATCTCTCAGCCTTAGCATCTCTAGTCATCATCCCCGACGACTAATCATAAACTCAAGTCCCACTCTAGTAACCATTATCCATAACCCAACACCTTTGAGTTATCTGCCTATTCGTTGCTTTTCACCGATCAACGAATATAACACATCACTTCGAACATCCCTTTCTGGACTCTCGTTGAAGCTATCATCATCATCGAACCAAAAAACTTCAATATAAGGTTTAATATAGTCTATGACATGATCACCCTATTTAGGACACTTTTGAACACTTCCAAACTTTCCAATTGAATTCACTTTGAAGTCACATCATCACCGGAAATGTTCGACCAGAAATAACTGACCGGAAATGGCAAAAATGGCTGACTAGAAATGGTTGTCCAGAATAGCCCGAGCCACTTTGGTCCGACCCGACCCTCTTTGGTCCGACCTGACCCCCTTTGGTCCAATCCAGAATGGTCTGATCCACTTTAGCCCGATCCAAAATGGTCTGATCCACTTTAACCCAATCCAGGATGGTCCGACTCGACCCTCTTTAGTCTGACTTGACCCCCTTTTGTCCAACCCGAGCCAACTTTGACTTTTTCTCCACGACCTAGTTTGGTCCGACTCGAGCCACTTTCTACGAATCTTCAATTCTACTCGGATTTCGACCAAAACTTCGCCAAACGACGAATTCGACGAAACCAACTCAACCAAAATCATCAAACACAATCATGAACATGCCTTAACATCGCTAACAAATGGGATATCACGGTTACCACAAAAATGATGTAAATCTCACCAAAAACCATTAAAATGAACATATGATCAAAATGAGAGTTCTAACTAACATAAATACGTAAAATAGCATAGAATTAACGGTTTAAAATTGCCAAATTGGATCATAGGGTGATTCATATGAAATGGACATGTAACGGTGTAAATCTATGGTAAAACATTCCAATTTGATGAGAAACATGCACAACCACTCATATACTTCATTGCACTCATGTGAGAGATGTACATCACTCACCGATTCTCCAAAACAAGCTAAAATGGTAACACTATCAATCCAGACAACGAGCAATTCGAACCAAACTCATCGATCCAATGAATTTTCCCTTGAAACGATGAAGATCTAGCCTCGAATGGTATAGTTCTATGATTTCCCTCCTTAGATTTGGATTTTTAATGGTGGAAAGGTGTTAGAGGAAGAAGGAGATCAAGGTCTCCAAATGAGAGAATGGGAAAGTAAACTTTTTCCCTCCATTCTCACCCCTATTTATAGGATTCCACTAGCCCACTAATGAGCCTCCCCAATTCAGCCCGTTAGGCTCTCCAAACCTAAACAACCAACTGAAAAACCTTAAAACAACGATTTCTCTCAAACCGCTGAACCAAAATCTTAATGTAACCACTCTACAGAAAGACAAACATCAATTCCTTTCCAATGGCATAGGTCTCACCTTCTGATTCGGCCTGAGTCAAAAATCATTCCCTGTGCAAGACTGATAGGGGCAAAATGGTCACAAACAAAATTGGTAAAAATTATGGGCATGTCTCACATCCCCATAAACAACATACTAAAAGATGAGAATGATCCAACCCTCAGAGAATAAAATAAAAATATTTTACGATCTTACGATACGTAAAATGCGGGCTGTTACAGACAGTATGATATTCAAATTTGAATGTGGTAGTTCCAAAAAGATAATCGTGGCCTCAAGCTTCATCAATTTGGGAATGACTGAAGTCGGGCAGACAGTATGACTATGTGGGTCATACCCTTTAGGGTATGTCATCACCTGATTTAGAGAAATCAGTTATCTCTTTTGTATGCTACGAGTTGTACAGTTGATGATCCCAACCATTGTGGTGATATATTCGTTACACTTAACTTGAATGAGTGACCGGTTCTGTGTGACTGGGTTGCAAGATGTTCTTGTTGAACCCCAGTATTTTATCTCTAGAGGACGTTGATAGGAACGTAGTTCCTAATTACTTAGCCATGTATGGAAATCCAAACTCCAATACGAGCCGTACAGTTTTAGTTGTAAACCAACTATGTCGAAAAGTGAGATGCAAGCTTTTCGGCTATATTCCTACTTTATTTGTGGATTTTAGAAATTATTATAATATCATTAGATTTGATATAATAAAATTGATTTGGTTATCGTATGCCATGTTTATATGTGGTCGTGTCTTACGAGAAATTCATTCTTTCAAAGGATTTGTAAAATTTAAGCAAGTTATTCGTGATGTGAGTTTTATCATTGAAAGTATTTCAGACTGATCCAGGTGATTTTGCTTTCCTCAAAATGTGCTCGGGTAGCATTGGATTTTGTTTAGAACTTCAGGAGAGGCGCCGAAGTCGAGACGTATTTCCGTTTATTCTGGTATTAATTTATTTTCATTGTGTATGTTGTATTTATTAGCATTATACAGGCTGATATAGTTGTGCACTCTGATTTGTGTAATATATATATATATATATATATATATATATATTTCTCTTTGTGTAAAGAGTATTGATATATTATATTTTGTTCATTCTGCTGTGACATTATATTCCATTTTGATTATGTAGTGTTGGTGTTCTACTTCTTCTTCAACTTTAACTTTTATTTCTTTTTTCTTACCCTTTAACTTCTTTCCCTTAACTACCCGCTTTTCATGCAATTTGAGTTTGATGTGTGGTAGTTTAAACTGTACGGAAAAAGCGGGTCATTACAAGCAAATGAAAATTTGTCCATAGAACAAAGAGGAAGAAGATGAAAATTTCTAAGTCCATACCCTTTTCCCTCAAGCTTAGGGGTTGCCTCAACCCATAGACCTAGTGGACTTCCTTTTTCAGCAAAATAACTTACACCCTTGTGTAAATGGATAAGACACTTCGACATGATGCAGGGCATCACAGTTTTGAATCCCGTTTTGCATCAAATTCATTTACCATATTATGTGTTATATATTAATTAGATTTGTGTATAAAGTACTCAATGTTTTTTATAAAAAAAAAATCATTTTCTTTTTGGTGTTCTATGGACCCTCAAAAACTGACCTTCTGTATTTTTCAGTTGCTTGTTAAACAAACAAATGAGATAAAAGAACGGTGAAAATGTGACATAGAATTACATTAAAAAATGGAACCACTAAATTAGATTTACCTCTTCCAAAACGTGTACAAACGGAAGCCTTTCATCCAAACTGCTGTCAATCTAAGTGAAAAGAGAACAAAAAGGATACGGATATCTTTACACAGTAGACTAGAACTGGAGAATGTCCGACTGTCACAGCCAGAGCGTTGCGAAGGGACAAAAAGTACAAAACAAGGCACATTTCTCTTTCTAATTCAATGCAACTCTGAACACAGAACATCATCACGCTTTTGAAACTCTGTGACGGAGACATTTTCCCTGTTCATCCGCCATTTGTAACAACCACATGCGAGATAAGCATGCAAACATTTCTATCAGCTCCTTTTCTTCTCAACAATTGCATCATATACACATATTTGTTTATATATATCATTCTCTTCCCTGGATCAAACCTAAACGCTGAGGAAGAAAAAGGGATGTTGAATCCTGATGCACCACCTTTTATATACCAACCAAGTCGCAGTTCTTACACCATTAGACGCTTATGTTCCCAAGTTCCTAATCTTTTACCTGGTTATTATTACAATGAGTACCCTAATTACTACTATTCCCCTAGCTCTACTGGTGTAGGTGGAAGAAGCAGATCAGAATCAGCTTCCTCCAATTCTACCATAGACTTTGATGCAACCAAGCTTCACCTTGAGATCAGAACAACAGTTATGATCAAGAACATTCCTAACAAAGTGAAGTATGTCTAATTTAGTCAAACTCGTTTGAAGTTGTTCCATTTTCATAGTAAGTAATTTGTATGTGTAAATAACTTGCATGCAGCCGGAATTTTCTGATGTGGATGCTGGACGAGCATTGCTTGGAAGAGAATTACAAGGCTGCAATGGAGGGCTCTCCCTTTTCTGCTTATGACTTCGTCTACCTTCCTATGGACTTCAAGTTGGTTATTTGTTTGTGTAGTCAATGCATGTATGTACGTAAGCAAAATGATATGATCGAGGTATTATAATCAATGATTATATATTGTTTTAAAGGAACTACTGCAACCTGGGGTATGCCTTTGTGAACTTCACAAGCGCCATAGCTGGATGGCGCCTATACTGTGCAATGCATAACCGAAGATGGTTCATATTTTCGTCCAAAAAGACCTGCCATATTTGTTATGCTAGGATTCAGGTTTATTTTATATATATCACCCCTCTGTCCTTTTAATTACCTTTTTTTTCTTCTTTTAATCTGACAGGACCTTTTACTTTCTTTTAGTATTTACTGTATCCTTCAGTTTCATTCCTTGTTCGCATGCATTTTCATTCCAAAATAGAGGCATATGCCACATATCACATATCACTAAAATGGAAAACAACACTGCTCACAAATTTAAAAAAAACGGTGAACAGGGAAAGCCAGCGCTGGCGGAAAATTTCAGCCGATCGTGCTTCTCGTGCCCAGATGACAACTTCTTGCCCGCTATCCTGTCACCACCGCGTGACGGGGTTAGCTCCTTCACGGAGCCAGTTAATGTTGGTAGACTAGCTAATAGGTTCAGGCAGTAGTCTCACCTTTCTGTTTATCGAAGCGGTCCGTCGCTGGTCTGTATTGTTGTGTTGTCGATATCTGGTTGTGGACTATGTATAATCTTGGGTTTGGGGTGGCGTTTACGCCGATGTACTAGCGGCGATGTTCATATATCTAGAACTTTGGCTGATGACTGATTTTGCCTAAATGGTTCTGCCAGTTTTTGTTTGATGATGTTTGGCGTACAATGATTTGCATAGCTGACTAATTAGTTGACTTGTTTATTTATCATGCAACAATACACGAAGTTGTAATTTTATTTTGTTTTATTTCTTGTGGTATCATGATTTTTTTTTTTTCAGTGTCTAAATAATCTGTTATTGATCGACAAATCATCAATCTTAAATAAAATGTCCTACATATGTTTTTAAAATAATTTACATTAGGCCAACAAATGATAAGATGTAGTAGCAGCCAAGTGGTTGTTGTTGTACCTGAGATGTTAGTGATCAAGGTTTGATTCTTGATACTATTTTTTTTTATCCTGCTAAGGTGTTTTCTATTTCTTTTCATTGGGTAATGCTGGGTATGCATGCAAATTAGTGGGGCCGACACTGGCTTCTATAACTTACACATTTATGGAAACTGCAAGCTATATATTTAAAAAAATAAAATTGTAACTTGCATGTTTCATTAAATGTGCAAATATATGTATAGTATTTGCATATTTGTGGAATGCGCAAATATGTCTTTTGGGTTGAAGAGAGTGGCTCTACTTTTTTCTTTTCCATTTTTCTTAACTTCTTCCATTTGACCAAAACTCCATTCATTCCTCCTTAAATTATTGTACTCTTATAAATTTGTATAAGAAATGTAACGATTCAAAATTATAGTTATTGAATTTAAAATATCGAAGCAACTGGAATTTATTAGCTTGAATCTTAACTTAAGGGTTATTCAATATTTGAATTGACGATTAAAATATTAATAACTAAACAAAGTTATTTTTCTCAATTAATTTTCCATAGTTAATTAATAGGGGAATTTTACTGTAAGGCCTTATTTTCCTCAACGAATTAATTTTAAGAACGCGTTCAAACTAATATTTTTCGAGGATAAAATTTCCTAAATCAGTATCGGTCGTTAAATTTTCCTTATTCTCTTTGTTTTTCATTTTGTTCGCTACTCAAATTCGAAGCTTCAAACAAAAATCAAAATTAGGTTTTATAAAGTCGATCTGTCAACCTTATTTTCTTAATTTTCATTTTCATCATTCAATTCACTTTGAAAACAAAAATCGTGTTGCCTACGTTGATGATTTGCTGAAGAAAGAAAACCGTCTCACCTAGAACTGAATAACGTTACACAAACGATCTACGCTGACGATTTGCTATGATTTAATCTGCTGATTGTTGAACAAGTAAGTACTCCTTTGCCGATTACAGTTTGTTGTTCATCAGTTGCTTTCATTTGCGATTTCTATTTAATGATTGCTAATTGAAGTTGTTATTCGTCAATTGTTTGTATTCACCGAGTACTCAAATTAAACAAGTAATGCCTGAACAAGCTATATATTGAAGACGCAATCAATTAATCATAAATTTCAATTCATCAATTGTTTATGATGTTTGTTGTTTGCTGAATAAATGAAGAATGATAAATGTTAAACATGTTTGTTGTTATTCCCTAAGATGTAAAGTTGACTTAAACCCTTGTTAGAAAATATAAAAGCGTGTATATTTTTGTCTCTAACGTCATAAATCTAGTTGCATGTAGCTCTTAATTGAAAGGAAATTGCTAGCATCACTCGTGTGTCTCTACAGTCACTGCATAGTCGCTGAGCTGATTGGCTGAGCCTATTTTTTTATTTTTAAATTCAATGAAAGTGGAACCCACTTAAACTTATGTGGCCAATCCATGCGCAAGTATAACTTCAGTCGCTGGCTGCGCGACTGTTATTAGCTCAACTCTAATTGAAAATACTAGCAGGCACGGAAAACTAGATAGAAAAAGTAACAAAATCAGCATTGACCGCATGATTTGCAAGCTCCCTCTATTTCATGCAACACCTTCCTATTTTCCACCGTCCAATATTATATCAGCACAAATTGCCAGGTTCCCTTTCGGGCCCTGTAGCATTCTCCGCTCTTAATATAGTTACAAAGAAACTACAAATGTTCAATATATAGTCATATTCATTTTAATTGTAAAATAACACTCATACAATGTTCACAATGATTTTAATGTTGTATGTATATTTGGTAAAAAATAATACTATAAAAGATTTAATGTCCTTTAATTTGATGTAAGTTAATTAAACATATATAAGTGTGTACTACCAAATGCCGCAGTATTCAAGACTATAGAAAGATAAATGCATTTATCTTTTAAGGTAAAGGACTCAATTATATATTAAGCATTACTTACATATCATAGTTAACACTACATGTTAAACATATATTCATCGTTTTTCTCATGATTTGAAGTTCATATATACAACTCCAGGACAATTGTAGTAAATGGTTATTTTCTAAGACACAATACTAAAAAATTAGTTTTTAGCACAAATGTTTGTTAACAAAACATTTCCCGTTGATTTCGTCCATTTGTTGTTTTGTTTTCTATTTTCAACCTTCAAATGGAATTCAAAATTGTATGACATCAAGCTCTTTGATTCAACATATGTAGGTATTTAGTAACAATTATTTATTAATGTTACCTTATTCAACATGTAAAAAAGATGAACACTTTATCTTTTACTGTAATGGATTTAAATAGAACTTAAGCCTGAGTTATATTAAATAGGCATTGTAAATGTTAAACATATTTATTGTTTTCTTGCTAATTTAAAGTTATTATATAAAATATATAGCTAATTTAACACCATAGTTACAAACGATAAAAGCATATATGTTAAAACAATATAAATACATAATAAACGCTGCATGAATTCTTCTACTTACAGTTAAATATGAAAGAGATGTATTGAATCAAACTTATTTATTTTTTTGTGAGATAGATTTATATAAAACAAACATATTTAAACATTTTTTTGTACAAAAATAACATTTTTCATTATTAATGACAATATTGAACCACATGACAATTTTCATGCAGCAAAAAATGACATTTTTTAAGAGACATGCTCCTTTGTTTTTCAGGGAGCCCTCCCTCCTACGTGTTAATGTCAAAAAATGAACCCTAACACCTAGAAAAGTAAGTAAACACCTTCAAACAATTTAGATCTAGATTAGGGGAAATCAAAAACACAAACAAAAAAGACAAAGATCAATTTAAGTGGTTCGGACTCAGTTTTGGTCTACATCCACTGAAAAAGAGGATTTCATTATCAAATTTGTCATTACAAGGTACACAATCTCTCTAACTTTGTACATCTTTATCTCTTTACAATTACACTCTTCTTCTTCAAAGTTCCCTAACTTCTTCGATATCATTCTCTTCCAAAGTAGAATCGTTCGATCTTCACGAATATCGGCGATTATTGAAGTACTTCTTCAATAATCCGATTGGTGAATGACTTCGACGAATTCTGGATTGGATCACTGATTGAGAAGCTTTGATCTAGCTTGAATTAATTTTAATGAAGTTTGAGAGCTTTAGCATCGTTAAGAATTGAAAATGGCAGCACTTCATCGCCAGAAAATTCGGTCCTTTGAATGTAGGAAATGGCGGGGTATTTATAAGTGAATGTGGCAAGGTGTGGTGGAGCTTAGATAAATAACCCGCGCAGGACGATGGATCGCTGGCGATCCATGCTTATGAAGCGAGCGCAATCCACTGCTCTTTGACATAGCCACCTGCTTATTTCCTGACTCGAACGATCCACCTCCTGGACCTTGTGCGATCCAGGCTTCATTTGATTCAACGGGTCGCCTTCTGTTTGACTAGAGCGATCCATCAGATGGATCGGGCACGCGCGATCCGTCCTTCCGCCTCCCTCTGAACTTAAACGATCTGCTTTCTTGTTGCATATTGAGTTTAAGCGATCCATACCGATGGACCTTGTGCGGTCCATTGTGCTAGAAGCTAAGCAATCCATCAGAGTAAGGTGGATTATCCTTATAAAGTGATGCGGGAACGATTCATAGCCATGGATCGTGACCGATCCATAATAGAAGAAGGCAGAACGATCCATTACAACAATCCTCCTCTGCCGTACCTTCTGAATTGCAACCGATCCAAAGTTGCTTGCATCTAACGATCCATGAATAATTTTAAGGGTTTAACATTTGCCCCTCGAAGTTCGTATTTTCTGAAGAAAATATGTGCTTCGAAAATCAACAGCTCTTATCACTCTGGAATGGATCGCGTGAAATTTGAACGGTTAGATCAGGTCCACCTTTATTTGAACTATACACCTGTATTTCAAATGGGCTTTGATTCGGCCCGACTCGGTGGATCGGCTGGCCCTTTGACTCGTGTCTCTTTATATTCTTAAACCCAATTCATTTTTACACTTTATCTCCTCCAGCCGAAGAAAACTTTAATGGTGGTCATGTTTTTCTGAAGGAATTTTCTCGCAAGCCAAAGCTCGTCGTGTTTCTTCCGATCAAGCTCGTTGTCGTCCACTCCGATCATCAAAGCCTCATCGATCACTAAAGAATCTCGAGTTCTCATTCAGATCCAAGCTCAGCTTCAATCACCTTCACAATCAAGTTCTTTGTTGCCATCACCAACCATCAAAGTTTCTCCGATCATCAGATAATCTCGATTAGCTTCCAAATCCAACTCCAGTTCCATTGTCACCGCAATTTCTATCTTAGCTGATTCAAGCAGCTTCAAGTTTTCAGATCTGCACGATTTCAACATCATCAAGGTCTTGCAACCCTTCAACTATCAAAAATCAACCAAACATTTTCACCATAGGCTGTTATTCTTTCTGATTTGTGTTGATCTATTTAAGGTTTAGGTTATTTACGAATTTTTGGGGTTGAAATGATTTTTGTGGGTTAAATCATTGCTGTTGAGTTGCGATTGATGTTTGGGAATGGATCTTATGATGTTTGAACTCAGCAATTTATTTTTGGTAACTTCAGATTTTGCTAGGGATGCAACAATTTTTGGCAAAAACTGTTTTAAACTTTTTCCAAAGTAATCGAGAATTTTTTCTTTTTCAATTTTGAACTGCTCTTGTGCATTTTTCATGCTAGAATTATGCCTCGACAATGTGTACTTTGCTTAGAATTTTGAATTATATCCACGAATCCTGTCATTATTTACAATAACATGAGTGTTGTTCTCGTTTGATGATTCATGGATTGCTATTGTTGATCGAATGATTGTTGGTTAATTCTTGGGTAAAGATTCTTTTCGATCATCAAGAGTTGTTGAATTTGCTTCGTGATTTGGTAAAGAACTGAAGTGCTTGAGCCTCGATCATTAATGCGAACCTTGTTGAAGTTTTGAAGAGTTAGAGACTTAGCTGCTGATGTTTGACCTTCAACGATGATCACGAGTTTGTAGTAGTCTAGTAGACAGTTTTGTTCTTAGCCAGTTTTGTGGACTGCTCATGATCCTATGATGGATCGCCTCTGATCCATGGACCATATGCCACCCATCAATGGATCGCTAGAGGTCTATGGATCATGTATGATCTATGTATGGATCGTGTGCGATCCACCTATGGATCGTTTGCGATCCATGGGTCTAGCGCAATCCATGTATAGATCTTGGACTATCCATGGAAGTATTGAGGCAAGTCCATCCAATGAAGATTAAAGCTTGACCATTTCAATGCATATAAAACTTTGGTGATCAATGTTGCATCGACTTCGAGTAATCAAGCCTTAGGCATTTTGAAGCTTCGACTTGAAATTCTGGACGCACTTCTTTCTAGGGGTGGGCGCGGTTCAGTTCGGTGCGGTTTGGAGCTCAAACCGCTTCCGCACCGCATCAAACGGTTAATCAAAAATACAAACCATTATACTAACTGTTCAAATGGTTCGATTTTGACGTAATACGGTTCGGTTTTGGTTCGGTCTGGTTTGAACCCATATTAAATATTAAACAAGAGAATTACTTCCATCAACAATAAATATATATGATTGTATGATGTTGTGTCACCTGAATGTTAAAACACACAGTATTATCTTGAATTGATATAACTACAACATACGCTGAAAATAGAATATATATGGTTAAAATAAAAAGTTAGATAGGAATTTGTTAATTTTTTATCGTAACATTACCGGTGTAGCTATGCAGTTCGATTCGGTTTAATATGGTTTGGTAACAGTTCAAACCGCAATCGAACTGTATTGTTGCAGGTCGGTTCAGTTTGGGTGTTAGCTTTAGAGAGAGAATCTGGTGCAGTTTTCTGCATCGTTTATACAGTTCGGTCTGGGCAGTTTCCGCATTGCGGTGCAGTTTATGCCCACCCCTACTTCTTTCTTTGCTAAATCCCTGTAATAAAATAAGAACTTGCACGATTTTTGGGTTCAATATTTTGTCATCGACCACCCGTATTGACAACAGATTAGTTAAAGTTTTAAACCTTAATTGCATTGAACTTCCAGACTTAAATCAAACGATGAGCTTACACAAAAAATTTTTGTTCAACATGCTTAAAAGGCTTATCAAACACTTACCTGCATAACCTTGACGATCTAGTCTGAATTCATAGCATTACCTGAAATCAACTAGTCAACACACGCCAACCTGTAGATTTCAGGCTTTGCTGTTTCTATGTTCTACATGGTCACGCACTACACTTCACACTTAGAAAACATGTACCAGTGATGTATATATAAACGAGATTATTTATATAGAATGGATACACCCAGGAAATCGAGTCGTCGTCAAACTAAAGAGACAACGTCTTCTAGTCAGACCAAGGTCCCACCTCAAGATTCTGAAGCTGTAACAACTGTATATACCGGGCCAGCAGCAGACCAGTCTATCCCTGATCCTCGACCTTTAAGCAGTCTGCCTCCCGAGAGATGCTCTACAACCTTGATTCCACACATTTTTAAACAAACGTGTAAACAGTTTTGCATTCCCGAGGATGACGCTATTTTGCCGGGAAGAGATGATAATGCTGATCAACCACCTTCTATATTTATAGCTATTAACTGTCGGATGCTACTAAGTGGGGTTGTTCCTCCTTTTAATGTTTTTTTACAGATGGTTCTCAAGCACCTAGCGATTGCCCCCTTTCAGTTGCACCCTAATGGCTATGCCATTTTTGCAGGGCTATACATATTGTTTATGAGGACAAGGCGTAGCGCGCCCACCTTCGAAGACATCTGCTACTTGTGTGTTTTCAAGAGAAGGAAGGAACATCCCTCCATCTTCTTCGTTGAAGCTACTTGGAACCGTAAAGTTATATTTGGCTTGTTGGAAAGTTCTTCTAGGTTTTTAAGCCAATTCTTTTATGTTCGGTGTCTTGAGAACTTTCACGGCGCTAGGATGGAAGGAGCTGAATATTCTTATTCATAATCGTTTACCCACTTTCTTCTGAGTTTCAACTACTAAACCTTCCCTTTTTTTTTACAGAAGTCCCGTTTTTTATTAAGGATTCTGATGCTCGCAGCTCTCTTCCTGGGTCTTTAAAGGCTGTTGATAAAAAGGAGAGAACCAAAAAGTTTCTCATCACGGAAGGTTTCCTTCGCGAATTCTCATTGCTCGCAACTTCACGATCCTTTGCTCTTAGCCAACCCTCGGCTTCTTCTTCTACACTTGAATACTATAATGCCCCAAGCACTAAAGAAGACATTGTAACCAAGACTTCTACTGAAGAGACTATTTTAAAAATATGCTCAGATGTTGGCACTGGAGCTGAGACATCCAGGCAGCCCGAACTGCCTTTGCCTGAGGAAGAGGAACCTGAGCATCGTGAGGGTAAGGGTCCAGATGACGCTAGTAGACAACCTGATGAAGGAGAAATTACAATTAAAGGCGATATTAATGCGGAGATAGATGACATTAATCCCATGCTCCCCATTATTTCCGAGGGCGGCATTTCTGATACGTTTGCAAGCTTAAGCGACCTTAATGTGACTTTGGATGAGGAGTTCACGAGAGACGTACATACTTCCCAGCCTACATTGCCTTCTAAAACATCTTCTCCAACGACCACACAAATGACTTATCAACTTATCCGAACTCCACCTATTAAGATTATCTCAGAAATTGGAGCGTCTTTAACCCCGAAAATGCTGAGTGGTTCGTTACACCAGATCACACATTACACACGCTTAGGATTTCTGTCTTGTGCATATATATGTTGTTTTCCCCCAATACTTGCTGTTTTTTAGAGACCGAACTCCTTGCTTTCTTCTTTTTCAGGTCCAACCATGCACCGTTCTTACGCAGGCGATCTTAATCATTATTCAAGTTCCTACGACTCACGGCGCAACCTTCATTGCCATCGCCAAGAGGCTGATTCTCAGAAGAGGGCGAAGAAGGAGCAAGAAGCACGAGACTATAATTATGATTATAAGGATCGGGAGGATCAAAACAAGCAATCCCACGACGACCAATATCGACGTGAGAAACACGATTATGACAAGTATGATTGCGAGAAGCATGATGCAGATGACCGTAAAGTGAAGAGGCCCAGGGATGAGAGAGATAAAGATCATGGGCGAGACGATAAGCATCCCAAGGGTCACAAGAGTACTACCGTTGAGGATAAGCATTCCAAAGCCGACAAAGGTACGACTACTGAAGACAAGCGTCCCAGAGCCAACAAGGATACTACTATTATTCCTACTACTTCTACACATACTCTATCTCTCGAGCCCCCAGATGTTACACCTTCTCCTGCCGACATACAGATGATCATTAAGAGACCACCTTATCGTGTCGGGCCTGACCCAAAAGAACTTTCCTAGAGGTTTTACAAATGGTGCCTAAGGGGGACTCACTTTGATGTGGATATCCATCCATCAGATAAAGATAATATACTTAGGGAGATAGATACAGCGAGGGACAACGTTGATAAGCAATTGGTCGTGGTTAGGAAGAGTGCTGAGAAGATGGCTTTATGGTATAAGTTGTGTGATGAGATTCAGCAAACTAACCAGCTTCACCTTGGGGCCATGCTTTCCATGGAGGATGATAAGGCAGAGTGGGAAAGAAACCTCAACTCTTGCGATGCTAGCATCACATCCCTTACTCAGCAAAATACAGAACTTGCGGAGGAAAATCAGAGGCTTAAGGATGATCTTACCGCTGCCAAAACAAGAAAGACCTTACTCCATACATAAGTGAAAGATGCACACTCGTCTCAGAAACAAGTTGAGCTTAAACTAGCCACAGAGTTGCAGTCTATTGCTTCTTATAGAGAGTCTAACGCTAGTTTGCAACAAAAGAACAATGCTCAACACTTGAAGATTTATCAGCTGGAAGTTCAAATTGCTAAACTTGAGAGGGAAAGAGATAACTCTCTATTGGCTAAGGCCGCTTTCGAGGAGGCACGCGTTCATGATGAAGCTCGCTTCAATGCTTCTTTGTTCAAATTTTATACTCTTAGCGTCATGAACAAGGGTAGTATGTGCTTCTTACAAGATGTGTTCCCAATCACACTTGTCGAGGTTTGAGAGAATGTGGTTAGACAATACGAAGGTTCTGGTTACATGGAAGAAGATCTTGTGGATACAATTTTGGACAAGGAGTCCCGTGAGGCTCTCGCTTAGGGTCGGGAAGAGCTCAGGAAAGAACGTGCTCTATATTCTGGGGTCGGACCTTCTAGGGGTTCTGCTCCAGAAACAAAGACTGCTACTGCCGGTGACCCGTCTTTTGCCAATGTTATCGCTTCCGACCCAAAGGTTACTGATTTCCCTGATCCTCCCGATCTTCTTGAAAAGGAAAAAGATGCTGCTGAGGAGAATCTGAATGATGATGATGGAGAAGACGATGCAAACCAGTATGAGTTGAAGAGTAGAAGCCCTCCAGTCATGCCAGGTAAAACCTAGACTGAATATTTCTTACCGGACTTCATCCCCTTATTCTATCCACGTGGATTAAATGATTTCCTCTCTTATTGTTCATAGGCATTAGGCCCTGTTACACCGAAGCCTTCTCCCGCTGCAACTGGGAATGGAGTCGTCACCACTTAATCTACCTTGGTAGCGACAACCTCAACTACTGTGGCTGCCACTCCTCTGCAAGGCGATACTTCGCTTGCTTTTGTGTCGACTCCACCTTATGCTTCATTGTTTGGGTCTCGGTTGGAATGGTTCCGGCTATTCACATTCTGGATAACCTAAACATCTCGTTCGAAGGCATGCTTGAAGATATTAATACTGTAGGCGACAGTCCAGCTAAAGGTACAAAAGACCGTTCTGGTACGGACATCAAGCCTCCATCCACAAAGCGCAAAGGGAAACAGTCAGCTCATAAGAAGTCACTTGTTACTTCCTCTGCTACCTAGACGGATAAGGATAAAGATAAGGATGTTGGTTTGCAGGACACTCCCCCTTCTCTTACTAGGTCTGGGAAACTCTCGATAGGTCTAATAGTTCCTCTAAGGGTGGGGAAAAAGGATTAATGCCTCTTTAGTTGTTTTCTCTTCTTTATGCATTTTATTTGGACCAGATGTTTATGCGAGTGTCGGCCCTCACTTGTGACTTTGTGGAAATTTGTACTTGAGACTTCTGCTTGATGATATGAAGCTGCTTTTGCATTCTGTACTTTAGCTTTGTCATACTTTTCTTTGTATTTGCTTCTTTTCAGATTGCAAGTCCTTATCTTTCCATAATGTCGTGATGAGTTCGTGGTATGTTTTGCGAGCACTGACCCATCTTAATGTGGTGGTGTTGCCCCATACCATGAGCCACCACGAGCTACTTGAATTCAATACGATCAACTTCACTGAATTTCTCCAATTTTAGCTAAGGCGCTCGAAAATTCTACTCTTGTGGATGTCATCTTTTTATGCTTGCCACTTCGTCGAAGCTTCTGAGCCTTCCTTAGCATTTTTTTCAAGAGATTCATCTTCGTCGATCGATGTTGTACCTCCGACTGGAGAATTTTTTATTTCCTATACTCCGGGAGAGGTCTTTAATTTGTGTGCCCAACTTGGGAGGTCTTATATTTAAGCCCAATATTTTTTGCAATTGGACCTGATAGATTAGGCACTGGCGATCATATTGGGTGCCTCTCTAGGAGATCTTTGGTATAAGCACATCGATCGTCGCAACTCAAGATGATGAGGGCTAACCAAACTAATGGACGCCTCCGAAGAGGTCATTCAAGCCCACCGATCGCCGCAACTCGAGAGAATCGAGCGCTAATTGAACTAATGGATGCCTCCGAAGAGGTCATTCAAGCTCACCGATCGCCGCAACTGGAGAGGATCTAGTGCTAATCAAACTAATGGATGCCTCCAAAGAGGTCATTCAAGCCTACCGATCGCCGCAACTCGAGCGGATACAGTGCTAATCAAACTAATGGACGCCTACGAAGAGGTCATTCCAGCCTACCGATCGACGAACATGAGGGGATCGAGCGCTAATCGAACTAAGGGACGCCTCCAAAGGGTTCATTCAAGCCCGTGGATTGCCGCAACTCGAGAGGATCGAGCACTAATCGAACTAAATGATGCCTCCGAAGAGGTCATTCAAGCCCACCAATCACCGCTACTTGAGAAGATCGAGCGCTAATCAAACTAATAGACGCCTCCGAAGAGGCCATTCAAGCCCATCGATCGCTACAACTCGAGAGGATCGATCACTAATCGAACTAGTGAACGCCTTCGAAGAGGTCATTCTTGCCCACTGATCTCCGCAACTCGAGAGGATCGAGCGCTAATCGAACTAATGGACGCCTCCGAAGAGATCGTTTGATCGCGCCATTCATGGCTTCTGAGAGGTTCGGATGTTAATCGAATTAATCAGGTACCCCCTTTCGATTGGGATTTCTGATGAATCCTGTAATACCCCGTAATTTGTTAACATTAAAGAGGATAAATTAAAGAATTATTAATTTAATATTAAGAATTAAGGGAAACTGACTATGTCATTACGTCCGTCTCGAAATTCTAGTCAGGATAGACACCTAGTTTCGTAAAATGGATAACATATGAAGAAGTTACGGACGATAAAAAGTTGAAAATAAAAACCGGGTATAACTGGCGGACTTGCCAAGTGCGCCAAGGCAGTTTTGCACTGGCGCACCTGTAAAGTGCGCCCAGAATAGTTTTTGGGTATTCGGGCCTTTTCCCAAAGTGAGAGGGGACCGGCAACCTGATTGACCCTAGGGCTTATGTGGCAGTCGGTTCCAGATGGTTCTGCAGCTATAAATATATAGTTATTTCACATATTTCTTCATTAGAAGTCATGGCGGCCAAACTCTGCTGGAGTATGAACTGAACTAGGGTCTCTCATCTTCTTCTATCAACTAAAGCATATCAAATTCTGAGATTCAAGCATAAACTCAGCACCAACCTCTTTTCTATCATCTTAGCAATCCAATCACAGTGAGTTATAGTTGCTTTTATAAATAATAATAATGTATCATGAAAGACTGTGATTTGGATACATTGTAAACTTTGAAACTATGTTATTGTTAGAACTTATGCTATGTTACGATAGATCTGTTTCTCTAGATCCAATTCAATTGTGATTGTTCTGTTGTGGATCTTGGTTAGTAACTACATTATGGTTAATATAGATCTGTTAAATTGGATAGTTATATCATTAGATAGATCTAATCATTTATGTAAATCATGAACATATGTCACCTTGAATTGGTTAGAATTGGATCTAAACCTTTGTCTTAATTGTAACTTTTATGACATGATATGATGCGTATGTGTGTAGATCTATTTCTAAATTAGTAGATCTAATTTATGTGAACATTGAAACTGTTAGACAGATCTAGATTATCACCTTATGTTATCATGTTAGATCTATTCATGTGATCTAAATTGTCACCATATGTTATCATGTTAGATCTATTTTATGTGATCTAAATTGTCAACTTATGTTAACATGTTAGATCTATTTTATGTGATCTAAATTGTCACCTTATGTTAACATGTTAGATCTATTTTATGTGATCTAAATTGTCACCTTATGTTATCATGTTAGATCTATTTTATGTGATCTAAATTATCACCTTATGTTAACATGTTAGATCTATTTTATGTGATCTAAATTATCACCTTATGTTAACATGTTAGATCTATTTTATGTGATCTAAATTATCACCTTATGTTAACATGTTAGATCTATTTTATGTGATCTAAAATTTTACCTTACGTTAACATGTTAGATCTATTTTATGTGATCTAAATTATCACCTTGTTATGTTGACAATTTCATGTCCATGCCAGTATGTACGTTCACCTTTTATCATACAAGTTTATGTTTATGCCAAGATGATCATTTTAGTTAGATTCCCATTATTTTCCCTATTATCGTTTATGACTAGGCTATTGTCTAGCATAGGCATGTTGCCAATTTTGTGAGGGCGCTAGTTAAGGAACGAGGGAAAAAGGGTCAAAAATGGAATAATTTGAATATGAACATTTATGGACATGTAATTCAAATTATTGGGTAAAATAGGTATTGACACCTATAAAAGGAAAGGATTAATTAATTGATTGATTGATTAAAAATGAAATGTCTAGTAATTACAATTAGGAATTGTAATTGTACTTATGACACGAGGTTAGGTTGCATTAGTGGTGGAAGTCTGCTCGGACCCTACCGGCATGTCTAGCAGCCACTAATGTTGAACCTAATGTGTGAGGTCTAAGTACGTAAATACGAATCGGGCTATGACACGAGGTTAGGCCCAAATGTGGAATAAGTCTGCCCGGACCCGACCGACATATCCAGCATCCACATGTTGTAGGCCTAATGTAGGAGGTCTGGCCCATTATGAAACCATAAATGGACATGGTAAAGAATTGGACCACTTAACCTAAGTTAATCCATAGGGATTGTATGAATTTAAATTTAAGTTGGGGGTTAAGTAAATATGGTTAAGGGGTGGGTTAAGTAAGTCTGAAGAGGGGGATGAGTAATATTCACATATAGGCCCACAAACTTAAACCGTTAAGGTTACGTAATTAAAGACACCTAGTGGTATACATAACCGGAGGAAATAATAAAGTTATGTAATTAAATACTTCCTTTAGGGTAAGCATAACTGGTAGAAATAAATAAGGCTATGTAATTAAAGACACCTAGTGGTATACATAGTCACTGAAAAACTAGTGGGGGATATAAGACCAAGTGGAGAGCTTGTATCATATTGTCTGGGACCCATTTCAGTTAGTAACCCGGAGTAGGTATCAAACAAATTACTCCATACTAGGCAGAGAAGGGGCACGCTTACTGACTGATTGTAAAAGATCGGCGCAAACCCACCGGGCCATGTGCGTGCATGAGCCGGGCAAAAGGGGATAAGACGACAGTGACACCTGTAGATATGGTTGTGCACATTATTACGACAAGTGGTTTCCACTTTAAGAAGTGATACCTCCTGCAATGGGGCCAACACAAGGTATCTACGAGGGTTAGGTAGTCGATCGATCAGTGTAGTAGTTAGGATACATTTGGACGTATACTTAAGTCTACCAACTTATAGTTGAAGGGATCATCTCTTTCTAGATATACTAGTAACAGTGCAGAGTAATCAATAGAAGCATATACACCTTGTCATGTCTACCTTGTTACACCTGCCATTTATGTAGTGATCTCCCTTATCCACTTTATATGCCTATCATGTTACTTTTATTTATTTACTGACTAAAAGTAACTAGACTCACTAGACTTTATGTCTGACCCTTTTAGTTTCACCTTCTTTCTTCCGTTTTCCCCCCAGGTTCTCAGGGAGGAAACACCCAGGCTTAGTCAAGATTCAGATATCACCTTGCTAGGAGCTACTTCTGAAGTATGGCTCATGTTCTTGCCTCTATCATGGCTTAACTCTTTCAATTGGGGAATTAAGTTTTTATATTCTTATGTACTCTGATGATTCAAGACAAAAGTTATTTTATTGTAATGGTTTTTGTGACTTATGGTATTGTGGACCACGGTATTTTAATTTATGTTGAAATAAAAATTTAAATTTCCGTTGCTATCTTATTTATACCTGTCTTGTAATTATTCTGTGTCTGATTACCTATAACGCTTCACGGAACTTAATGCATTCCCTTAGTGAGTGACATTAACGGACGTGGGGGTGTCACACTTGGTATCAGAGCTGAAGGTTACCAGATTAGATAAAAGTTTTTGAAGAATATTTTCAAAAAGGTTTTAAAAGAAAGCATTTTCATAAAGAAAAGTCTGTTTTGAAAAACATTCCCCAAGAAGCCATATGTAGTATCCTTCGGTCCTTTATCTAAATTTCTTCCTTTTCCCTTTTTCAGCATGTCTAAGGAACAAAACATTCCTAATATCCCAGAGGGCGTCACTATACCCGGATGGTTCCATAGGTATTTGGAGGCCACGGCACCGGCCGAAGGCCAAAGAGACGTTCCTCCCCAGCTGCACCAGTCACTCCTCCTCCTCCCTTTCTAAGTGCAGATAACATCGCCAAGATCGATAAAGACTTCCTTGCTATGGGAGGAAAGCCATTCCATGGGAATGAGACATTCTTGGAAGCTCGAAATTGGCTTAAGGAGACTGACGACTTATTCGTAATCTTTGAAGTGGAGGACCGAAGAAAGATTCAGTTAGTTGCTTGGCTATTGAAGGATGAAGCCTCATTTTGGTGGGAAGTCACCCAAGTTAGACGTCCAGTGGAAGCTTGGGAAGATTTTAAACAGAGGTTCGAAATGAAATTTCTTTTCCAAGCTGAAAGCAGCATGCAAATGGAAAGATTCTTAGCACTCAAACAAGGAAACTTGACGGTGAAAGAATATGTGAACAAATTCAACCAGCTAGCAGGTTCATGTTAGAGTTGGTGGATACGTCGCACAAAAAGGCTTTGTGGATTGCTAAAAGGCTGAATGAACCACTTCGTGGGTTAGCCATGTCCCATATTCTAATGGGGGCCACTTTTGAAAAACTTGTCGATAAGGCCCTGATGCATGAGGAGGACAAGGGAGAGAAGAAGGAGGTAAAGGCTGACGGGACATCGCAAAATCGGAAGGTGTGGCCCAAGAAGGGGAACAACAATAGCAACAACAGCAGAAGAAAGGAGGTAAAAATGATAAAGGAAAGGATAAGAGAAAATGTCACCATTGTGGGAAGGAAGGTCATCTGGTTAAAGACTGTAAGCGAAGGAAGAATTCTTCCTACCGCTGTGGAGAGGCCGGACACTTTGCTAAAGAGTGCCCGAAGAAACAGGGATCACAGGGACAAGGTCAAAAGACAAGAAGTTCTGGAGGGTAGGTGCATGCTCTCGCGACCAGTGCTCCTGACAGAGGTAGAAAAATTTGTGTGGAAGGTTTAATTTCTCTTTCAAACCATCCTATTAGAACACTTTTTGATTCTGGTGCCTCACGTTCATTTATATCAAATTCTGTAGTTGAATCTCTGCACTTAATTACTAGTATGGTAGTAGATCCTGTAGTATTTTCAAACCCCATTGGTGGTTTGACTCATTTATCGATGATTTGTCGGGGTTTGAAAATATCTGTGTTAGGCATCGAGTTTGAATGCGACGTGTATGTGCTCGGGTTTATGGGCTATGGGTTGATTCTAGGAATGGATTGGCTTACCACGTATGGTGTCATTCTAGATTGTGAGAAGAGGGTACTAGCTTCTGAGTTGTCACGGGAGAACCCTCGAGATTTCGTGTGATCTACAAGGGTCGGTTATGCTTAGTTCTAGAGTCTCTTGATGCATCTATTGACGATCTGCAATCTGTTCCAGTA
Source organism: Allium sativum (assembly GCA_030737875.1). Lineage (NCBI taxonomy): Eukaryota > Viridiplantae > Streptophyta > Magnoliopsida > Asparagales > Amaryllidaceae > Allium > Allium sativum. The sequence goes on from CM060924.1 coordinate 882,244,054, forward strand.
GTCCAGGATTTTTCCGTTCTTTTTGATGAGGTTCGAGGTTTACCTCCAAGGCGCGAGATCGACTTTCACATATATCTGGTGGACAATGCAAAGCTAGTTGCATTACCAGTGCGCCACATGGCTCCAAGGTTAAGGAGGGAGCTGAGTAAGCAAGTAGGGGAGCTACTTGAGAAAGGGTTTATCATACGAAGCATATCTGAATGGGGTGCTCCAGTAGTATTCGCAACTAAGGCGGATGGTTCGCTTCGTTTATGAGTAGATTATAGGGAGCTGACTAAATCACTAAGAAGAATAGGCACCCACTTCCGAGGATTGATGATTTATTTGATCATCTTGTTGGTGCCTCGGTATTTTCCCAGTTAGACTTGGCCATGGGTTTCCATCAGTTGAGGGTGGCTGAGGACAGCATAGATAAGACTGCCTTTTGGACTCCGGACGGTTTCTTTGAATGGCTAGTTATGCCTTTTGGGCCGATGAATGCACCCGCCAATTTTGTCGATCTGATGAGTAGGGTATTTCGGGAGTTCCTAAATAAATTTGTTGTAATCTTTGTGGATGATATTTTGATCTTCTCCAATAGCGAAGGAGAGCATGCCCAACATTAGAGAGAAGTTTTGAAAACTCTCCGTGACCATTAGCTTAAAGCAAAATTCTCCAAATGCCATTTTTGGAGAAAAAAGGTGAGATTCTTAGGGCATGTGGTCTCCAAAGAAGGGATAGCCGTAGATCCCGCGAAGGTGGTTGTAGTGCAAGATTGGCAGGTTCCTAAAAATGCAATCGAGGTGAGGAGCTTTCTTGGGTTAGCAGGTTACTATAGGAAGTTCATTAAGGACTTCGCAAAGATATCAGCCCCACTCACCTGGCTGACGAAGAAGAACTTGGCATTCTCATGGGATATAGACTGTGAGTTGCTTTCCAACGACTGAAGAGGGCTCTGACAACAGCCCCAGTCTTGACCTTACCTAACAGGAACAAAGTGTTTGCCGTTTACATTGATGCATGCGGTACAGGGCTTGGTGCGGTTCTAATACAAGAAGGGAAGTAGTGTGTTATGGGGGTAGACAGCTGAGAGTTCATGAAAAGAACTACCCCACCCATGATCTAGAGCTAGCTGCCATAGTGTTTTCATTAAATACGTGGCGTCATTATTTACTTGGAGAGTAGTTAGAGTTATACACCGATCTTAAATCTCTCAAGTATCTGTTCTCGCAGAAGGATCTCAATTTGAGGCAACAACGGTGGATGGAATTTCTAGATTCTTATGATTTTGAGATTTCTTATATCCTTGGCAAGGGTAGTGTGGTGGCAGACGCACTAAGTAGGCAGAGGGTGGCCCTGAGTCCTATGTTTGTGGAAAGAAAGAACTTGGTGTTCATATCAACTTTTGATTTTAGACCCTCCATCGAGATTTTGCCTGATTTGTTTGCATCCTTGGAGATACGACCGACTCTTATGGACCAGATAGGAGCTTCGCAACAAGGTGACCCACAGATTCTAAACATCATGGGTAAGCTCAGAAGAGGTGAGACTTCTAGTCACCTCAGTAGGTATGCCATAGATGAAAAGGGGTGGTTGCGACGAGATGGAAGGTTTTGTGTTCCTCAAACTGGAAGCTTGATAAAGGCAGTCCTAGAAAAAGCCCACCATTCTAAGATGACCGTTCACACAGGCGGTGATAAGATGTACAGGGACATGAAGAGGGTTTTCTTTTGGGCTTGGATGAAGAAATATGTGGCCGAATTTCTTTCTCAATGTTTAGTTTGCCAGCAAGTCAAAGGTGAGCAAAAGAAGCCCTGTGGTTTACTTCATCCTTTGGAGGTTCCTCAGTGGAAATGGGAGAGTGTCTTAATGGATTTCATAGATGGTTTGCCTAGATCGAAGAAAGGCAACACCAGTATCTGGGTTATGGTAGATAGACTCACTAATAGCGCTCACTTTATTCCAGTTAAGAGAAAGAGGACGACATCATGGTTAGCAGTAATTTATGTCTGAGAGATAGTTCGTCTTCATGGAGTTCCTTCCAGCATCGTAAGCGATCGTGACCCCATCTTTACCAGCAAATTTTGGAGGAGTTTGCAAGAAGCATTTGGTACACAGTTGTGTTTGAGCACCGCTTATCATCCTCGGACCGATGGGCAAACGGAGAGGGTGAACAGAATTCTAGAAGATCTTTTAAGGCTGTGTATCCTAGACTTCGGGGGGACTTGGGAAGAGCATCTTCCTTTAGTAGAGTTTGCATATAACAACAGCAATCAGGCTAGCATCGGCATGGCAACCTTCGAAGCATTGTACGAACGACCCTGTAGATCACCAACTTGTTGGTGGGAATCTACAGAAAGGTTATTACTTGGACCAGATATGGTTAGAGAAACGTCCGAAAAGATTGACCTTATTCGACGGCGGATGAAGACAGCTCAAGATAGGCAGAAATCCTATACATATAAGAGAAGGACTGACCTCGAACTTGAAGTAGGAGACTTGGTTTTTATCAAAGTGTCACCTCTGGGGAATGTGGTTCGCTTCCGATCAGTAGGGAAGTTGTCACCTAGGTTTATGGGACCATTTCCCATAACCAAGAGGATTGGCCAAATGGCCTATAGAATAAAGCTTCCTGAAAATCTATCTGGTGTTCATGATGTTTTACATGTTTCTCATTTGCGGAAGTGCTTGCATGGCACGGTGGAAGTGTTGAGCCGAGTATATTGGAAGAGGTAGAAGTGGAACTGGAGGCGACAGTCAGGCGAGTTCCTTCCCGTATTCCTGGATCAGAAGTTAAGAAGCTACGCAATAAAGAGGTCAAGTTGCTAAAGGTTTAATGGGGAGATAACCCAGAGGATGCGATTTGGGAGACTGAAGACAAGATTCGTGCTTCGTACCCTTTTCTCTTCGAGGGTACGTTCTTAACTCCTTTTTCCAAAGCTTTATCAGTACTTGTTTCAATCATTTGAGTATGTCCTATCCATAGTATTTTCGAACTTTAGATAGGAATCCTATGGATGTAAACATGAGTTCGAAACGTGTTATGTTTGATGAATGCAAGTGGATGAAAGTGTTTGCTAGTGGTTGCCTGTGGACGCATATACACACACATTAGGCACTAAGATCAGCCCAATCACTCTCATACTACATATGGTTGTGTGTGCATTTTCTTTTCTTTTATGGATGGAAATGGATGAACTGGCATATGGATGTTGCATTAGGACGAATGAGTGTGCACACACGTAGAGCTTATATATTATAATAGGCTTATTTTCATACATATTGGATTCATGGCACTAACATACATTGCATTAAGGAGGTCAACTGAATCAGTAGACCGCCTGATCTACGCATTAGTGTTGGGACATATACACACACCTTTGCATATATTCATGAAAGCATTAGAAATCCTTAAGGACAATGGATGCCAGTGATTGATGGATGAGTAGATGGATGATGGATGGTAGGATATGCATTCCTCTCAACTTGGAGATTTCGAGGACGAAACCCTTTAAGTAGGGGGAATGTAACACCCTGTAATTTTGTTAACATTAATGAAGATAAATTAAAGAATATTTATTTTAATATTAAGAATTAAGGGAAACTGACTACGTCATTACGTCCGTCTCAAAATTCTAGTCAGAATAGACACCTAGTTTGCGTAAAACGAATAATATACGAAGATGTTACGGACGATAATGTTGGATCTAGATTAACCCTAGAGGGGGTGGTGAATAGGGTTTTTTACAGTTAATCGAAATATTTGAAATTAATCGCAGCACAGATAATTGCAGAGTAAGTAAATGCAGAAAGTAAATAACACACAGAAATACCCAGCTTCGGCAAAATCCTGCCTACTGCTGCAATCCTAAGGTTTCTACTAGGTGATAGAACAAATCCCGCATAAAAGACCATGTACACTCGCAATCCCTGCTCCTATTCTAACCCTACGCTCAAAACCCTAGACTGATCAATATCCCCTCGATCAGGTTTCCCCGAATTACAACCCCGTAATCCGTAATCCCAGATTTTACAGACTCTGAAACTGACAGTCAACACTCTGATTGATATCCTAGACTTTACAGATCTAGACACTGATTCGTTTGTTTACAAAAGAAATTCAAAATGCAAAAATAAAAATAAAAACAATACAATTTAAAATAACAAGAAAAACCTAAGGAGATTAATTAAAGGGGTCATCCCCTTTTAAAAAGGAACTTGGCTTAGCCACTTTTCAAATGGCCGGCCCATTTGATTTCTCTTTGGTCCGATCTCCCTTTTATTCTGAAACTCAAAAATGGCGGCGTTGATGAATCTCTTTAGGGTTTTCAGTAAATCCCTAAATCGATTCGATGTCTGATGAAATCAAATCTCTGGTGGTCTGAAGCTTTCTGCTTTGTCTATTTATGCTTTCTGATTTGGGCTTGCTCTCTTTCTCGTCGTCGGTTTTGAGTTGATCGAAAATCAGTGAGTATTTTGAACTTGATGCTTTGAAATTGCTTAAATTGATTTGTGGGTTTTTCGATATATCTGCCTGTGATGATGTGGTGTAGACTATATAGGGTAAATAGAAATCCCTAAAACTGATCCTCTGATTTCGAATATATGACTTGACTGATTTATGTGACTGCCCCCTATTTCCTCTTTTAGCTCGCATGAATTCTTGATTGAAAACAACTTGAATGATGAGCCTGAAATAAAGCTAGTCATGTGTGATTCTGGTCTTTGGCATTTTCATTTCTGGAAGCAAGTCTCGAAATTGTTATTGATGAAAATTTGGAAAGATAAAAAAAATTCTTGCCGAGAATACACAGTGATTTCTGAATAACACATTGCCATAAGTCCATGATTGAATTTATTGCCTTGTGAAAGAATTTTCTGGAGATAATTCTTGCCCAATTTTGCTTGATACTTTCTGAAAGTAATTGATTTATTTCTTACCAAGAATGGAATTGTGATTTCACAGAAAAGCTTTGCCAAAAATGATTTGTGGAAAACAATTGAAAACATGCCAAATATTTCTTCTATGGACTTTCAATATTCAGGAATCAAATTGAATTTGTCTTACCATCCTTTAAGAAGATTTATTGCCCAGTATTAGTTGAACAATTTCAGTAAAACAGAACTGAATGGATTTTGTGGTCCCTTGACATTTCTGAAATCATTTCAGACATTACTTCTTTCCCAACCATGTATTTGTCTGAGTATATTTTGCACGCTCATACACTTGCCAAAAAGATTTTGCTTCTTGCCAAATAATCCTGTTTTTCCATTCACTGTTGGCACAAATTCTGGAAATATTTTCAAACCTGAAATTGAAACTGAAAAGTATATATGAAAATCTCCTTGTATGTTGATCTGTGCACTTATATGCTTCTTAGATACCATAACCCATTGTTTCCTTGTCTTCTATGTTTGTCGGGTTTCTATCTGCACTATACCTCTTAGTTGTGTGAACCTGAGCTTGCAAATGAACATGAAATGCTTTATTGTTGAACTTTTCATTTGATCATTTTACTGTTGTGATATTGCACCTTCACCACTACTGTTTGCTGTACACTAGCTTGTACTACCATTAGCACTTTGAGAACAAACAAAAAAAATTGTCTTGGTCACTAGATATGTACTGTTGTGTCATTGAATTCTTGGTGCACCATCACTTGTGTTTTGCTGAGTATGATCATTTGTTGCTTTGTTGCACCTGAGTCATGTTGTGCTTACTCATACTCGACAATCTTGTTTCATGTAGTTCTTGAAGTGCTGTATACTTGTGTACACATTCTTTGACCCATGCTTGCATATTGGGCTATTTCACCATGTTCTCAATGATGCACCTGCCTTTTGTATTTGTTGTTGTCATTTATGGCATTGTCACTTAAGTTTGTACTTTGGCTTGATCATGTATGTATGGACTTGAACACAAATCACTTGAGGCTTGGTCACTACCATACTTCTATGTTTTTGATCATCCTAAGCTTTGCTTTGTGCACTGTAGTGACCAATGTTGTGCCTTGAACTTGCATACTGCCTGTGCACCTTACATTTACACTTGAAAACCTTGAGATTCTTTGGCATGTTCACTTGAAAAAATGTTGCATGTTGCTTCACTATCTCACAATTCTGAACATATGAGTTTGCCATGCTGTCTCACCTTGTTCCCATTTTTTTTTATTTGTATTGACTGTAGAGCCATGCAACACCACCCTTGCACCATTGCTCGATCATATGTGAGCCGTGTTGACTTTGTTAAAACATTTTGCTTTGACTTGTGAAAACTGGTGATGCATTTGAAATTTTGAGAAACTTGAGCCTTTTTTTTTCTTTAAGCTGATGTTGTAGTTGGGCACTGAGTCGAGATGGTTCATGTGGCTACTCCTCAGTCGCACACTGGATTGGAAAGGCAGTGCACACGTGTATATTTATACACGTGTGTATATGCAGCCATCAAACAATATTTCCTGTCACTGTACATATACAAACTGTCTGGACACAGATAAATCAGATCAAGTCATGAAAAGTGATGAGAAACACACCAGAAATTTGAGGCAAATAAAATTTTAAAAATAAAATTTATATTTGCATATATTCAGTATTATTTCTATTGCAGTATACTGTGTGTGTGTTTCTGTATATGAAAGGTATGAAGACTGGACTGACTGTGAAGACAGAAGACTGAAGATACAAGACAAGAAGACTGTATAAGTGTGAATATGTGATTGTGTCAATGTATATATGTGAATATGACTGTATACTTAGTGTACGAGTGATGAGTGTTATGTGAGGAGCTTTGTATATAATGGAAGTGATTGAAATAGACTGTACTGTATTTCTGAGATGTACAAATTGTGGAGTTATAAATCTGTACTGTTTAAATATTGAAATAAAATATTATATTTAAATAGAATACTCTTTGAATATTTAAATTCGTGTACAATAATATTCTGTTTAAATATAAATATTATATTCATGTCTGTGATGTATATATGAAACTGTACAGTACAAACACATTTATAATTTTATATATATTTGGTTGTTATCATCAAACAAAAATCATATAATTGTGTATACAACACCGTTATATACAACACTCTTCCCCTTTTGATGATGACAAACAAATATTAAGATTTTGAATATAATAAATGTGTTTTCAGTGAACAACAAAAACTCCCACTATTTGAAAGCTCCCCCTACAACAGAGACTTTCCTTATAACTGAGCATGAGTGAAATGAATAATAATGAATTTTCAAAATTAAAAATATTTATAAAATATTCACTCATAAATCAAAATCTCAACCCGTTCTCCCCCTTTTGTTATCATCATAAGGATTTAGAAATTAAAATATAGATGAAAATTGACTAAAAAATATAATTTCAGCTCAAGAGGAAGAACGGTCATCATAAATCTCAATCAGTCAAACAAAAATCATAATAAACTAAGAACTAGTGGCATATTTCACATTGCAGAGAGTGACGGATTTACGATGAAATTTATATAATGGAGAGAGTTTAAAAAATATGAATATTTTCCAATTATTTTCAAAAGAATTTTATAAAATCAAGCACAAAAACAGTGATGGACTTGGACTACAATTATAATTTCAACTTAAGTGACAAAATCAAATAATCTCAAATCTCAATAGCTATCAATCAACAAATCATAATACTTCATATGATTTCAACACATTTCACAGATTAGAATATGGATTGATAAGCTGGTTTTTACACGCCAAGGAGAATTTCAAATTAATTTCTGTTTATAGCACATTTTTCCTTTTTTTTCTATTTAAGAGCACACTGACCACGCATAACCAGGGCTTGGATTTTTAAACGAGGTCAATCGCAGCTTAAATTATAAGTTGTCTCATAACCATGCATGACCAGAGCTTGGATTTTTAAATGAGGTTAGAGACACACTTATATATTAATTATATTTATTATTTTCAGCATTTAAAAGAAAAACTCCTCAGTATATAAAACCAAAAATGGATGATAGAAATACGGTAGGTACAGAAATGGTCTGTGTAATAAATTTCTAAATTACTTATATTATGAAATATGCTCGATTGTACCGGGATTATTGAAAATTTTCAATTATCACTAATTCTGAATAATAATATAGTCCCATTTCTATCACAAATTATTTCGACTGTTTTAAAACAATATGATTTTAAAAAAACTCTCCACATTAATATAAAATCATGATGGATGGCAGAATGATGAAAGATAAAGAAGATGTTCGTGAAATAATTACCAATTCAAAGATATTATAAGAAATGTTCAACCATCATGAAAATCTAAATAAAATCTCCTTTGTTGTGAAATATACTGCAGTCACAATTCATTACAATTTTAAATTCTGATAATATTTTTTGATGAATTATAAATACAGTTCAATTCGGATATTGATTTCAATTTCTGAATGAATAATCAATAAATAATTTTAAAATTGAAAATCAATTACAAGAAAAAATTAAACAGATTTATACAAAAAAAATGAATCTATACAGGGTGATAATTCAAAAAACAGATGAGTGAAAAAGCTGATACCAATTGTAGTCTCCTTTATCGAGGAATTTAATTACACCCTAGATATCTCAGATTAAAGAAATTTCAAACACAAAGCCCAAACAGACAAGATTACAAATTTGGCACAATTATCAGAGCACCAGTCAGATTAAAGCAGGCAGTTATTTGAAAACAGTATCAGAGCAGCACAACAAAAACAGTTACAAATCAAACTTGTCAAGATAATGATTCAAAGATATATCTGTCGATCACAAAAAAAATGACTCATGATCCAAGATTTAAAAACATAGTTTATTTTAAATCTTTTGATGAACATGATGATATCAGAATTTAATTAATTGATCACACCAAATTATTAGTTTCACATTCAAGATATGTGTGTGATTCAGTAAATCAATAATTTCAAATGATTTTAAACAAACATATATTCAAAACAAATAATCACGAAATAACAGAGAGTTTCAAGACCGGATTTTCAAAGAAATTTTCACAAGTATCTCTGACAAGTGTGAGATTAAATTCAGATCATTTACATCAAATTTGAGAGGTATTCATGAATTAGAAAATTAAAGTAATTTATTTAAAATCACTTGAATCAATGTCAAGTTCTGGGATATAATGAATCAGTCACACAAGGTTGATAATTTCAAATTTAGGAGGTGTGTGAGATTCAAAATATCAGAAATTTCAGATGATTTCAAACAAACTAATTTCAACTGTACTAATCATGAATAAAAATGAATTTTAAGATGTATCACTGAGACAAGACATTAAAAAAAATATTCAAGCCAATCTGAAAATTACTGGAATTGTCACAACTGATAAGTAACAGTGTGCTGTAATGGGTATAATATTTTGAGCTTTTCTAAAAAGAATTAGAATAAACTTAGAACAGCAGAGGTGTGTGAATTTCCATATAATTTTCAGATCTTCAAAACAATTTAGAATTCAGATTAATAGTGTTCAAGATATAACAAGAATACGTCAACACCGTTAGGAATTCAGAAAACAGAAAATGAACTTCGAAACAATTTCAGAAGAAAAAAAAATCCAGTATCTGGAAATGATTAAAAGTATCAGAGTTCTATACACGCAAAATAAATTTCCAGAATATCATGAATACTGCAATTCAAGAAGCAAAGAATATAGCAGTGATAAATCGAATTAGAATAGATAGAAGAAAGAGATAGAAGGGAGAAGAAGAAGAAATAAACAAAAGAAAAAAAATCAAAACAGAAAATATTTACATAGGTGAGTTTAGAGATCATACCAGAATCCAGTGTAAATCAGAATCTCTAACTCAACAAACCTTGGCCAGGGAACTGTAAAGAATACAGAAATATAGAACAACTTGAATTCAAACTCTTTTCAGCACAGTAGTTCCTCAGCCATCCTTTGGTACCTAACAGTTGAGGGGATCGAGTGGTTTAAGAAAATTTGTGAAACCACTCACAGTTATGTTATCATCTTTTGGTACCCAAATCTGTTTGTATAACAGCCCATTCGAATCTATCTTTGTGCCTTTAGGAACCCAAACTTGTTTAGTTTTTCCAAAAATCATTTTATTTCCTTTTGGGGTCCACATCTGTTCAACTGGATTGTTATCAAACCAATTCTTGTCTTGTTTGTGATTTAAAAACCTTTTGGAATTTCCAAAGCTCAAATTTTCAGAAAGATCCTTTTTGAAGCAATTTAAAGGATTTTTAAAATCATACGAATTCAAATTTTCAAAGCCAATTGTTTTTCCAAAACCAAGACCATTTTTATTTCCAGGAGAAAGTTGATTTTTCAACAACATATTCAAAGATTTCTCACCTGTTGAAAATTTAGTCAAAGTTGACTCAAGTTGTTGAATTTTAGTTTTAAGATCACGGTTCTCTTTCATTAAATCTGAACAATGATTTTTAGTGATCTTACCTCTATCAAAATCTAATTTTAAAAACAAATTTTCATCTTTAAGAGTTTTAATTCTGGCTTGGGATTCCATGATTTCAGATTCAAATTGTTTTTGCTTTTCAAACTAAAATTTCTTTGATTTTTCAATCTCGTTTTCCAGTTCTTTCAAAATCAAATCGGATTTCAACAAATTTTCTTTTTCAGCAATTTCAAATTTGGAATTTATATCAGTCTTAAAAATTTCAAATTCCTTTTGTAAAAAATTATTCAAACTTGATAACTCAATCTTGTTTTCTTTTAATATAAGAATTTCTTTTTCAAACTTTTGAATATTTTTATTGAGATGAACAAGATTGGTTTCCAATTTCAGAATTTTTTTACAATCAGACTTTGAAGAGTTTTTAAACGATTTAAGTTGTGATTCCAAATCATCAATTTTGTCAGTTAACTCAGAATTCATAGATTTCAGAGATTTGTTTTTAGATTGGAGTTTATCAACAGATTTAGTTAAATCAGTGCACATATAAACCAAATCTTCGTATGTGAGATTTTCAGTTTCAGCATCTGTTGATTCTCCATCGTTTGATGCATTTGTTTCTCCTTTTAAGCACAGTTCTGATTTTGAGTTGACATTCTGGGGTTTTAAGCAGTCGTCAGTTTTTCCATAGAGCTTGTTGAGAGTTCTCCAGACATCCTGCGCAGTCAAACAATGAGATACGTGAATAAACTGTTCTGTACTGAGATAATCAAATATGATATTCATAGCACGAGAATCGAAAACAATGTTTCTGTTATCAGACATATCACTCCCATTGATAATAGTATCCCAACATTTAATATTAACAGATTTTAAATAAAATTCTATTTCGGATTTCCAGTTTGAAAAATCTGTTCCATTGAAAATAGTTGGAGATGAACTGGACTGACTCTCGGAAGACTGACAACAAGGGGAAAACATGATTCTAGAGTTAATCAAAAACCAAGCTCTGATACCAATTGTTGGATCTAGATTAACCCTAAAAGGGGGGGGGGGTGAATAGGGTTTATTATAGTTAATCGAAATATTAGAAATTAGTCGCAGCACAGATAATTGTAGAGTAAGTAAATGCAGAAAGTAAATAACACACTGAAATACCCAGCTTCGGCAAAATCCTGCCTACTGCTGCAATCCTAAGGTTTCTACTAGGTGATTGAACAGATCCCGCATACAAGACCATGTACACTCGCAATCCCTGCTCCTATTCTAACCCTACGCTCAAAACACTAGACTGATCGATATCCCCTCGATCAAGTTTCCCCGAATTACAACCCCATAATCCGTAATCCCAGATTTTACAGACTCTGAAACTGACAGTCAACACCCTGACTGATATCCTAGACTTTACAGATCTAGACACTGATTCGTTTGTTTACAAAAGAAATTCAAAATGCAAAAATAAAAATAAAAACAATACAATTTAAAATAACAAGAAAAACCTAAGGAGATTAATTAAAGGGGCCATCCCCTTTTAAAAAGGAACTTGGCTTAGCCACTTTTCACATGGCCAGCTCATTTGATTTCTCTTTGGTCCGATCTCCCTTTTGTTCTGAAACTCAAAAACGGCGGCGTTGATGAATCTCTTTAGGGTTTTCAGTAAATCCCTAAATCGATTCGATGTCTGATGAAATCAAATCTCTGGTGGTCTGAAGCTTTCTGCTTTGTCTATTTATGCTTTCTGATTTGGGCTTGCTCTCTTTCTCGTCGTCGATTTTGAGTTGATTGAAAATCAGTGAGTATTTTGAACTTAATGCTTTGAAATTGCTTAAATTGATTTGTGGGTTTTTTGATATATCTGCCTGTGATGATGTGGTGTAGACTATATAGGGTAAATAGAAATCCCTAAAACTGATCCTCTGATTTCGAATATATGACTTGGCTGATTTATGTGACTGTCCCCTATTTCCTCTTTTAGCTCGCATGAATTCTTGATTGAAAACATCTTGAATGATGAGCCTGAAATAAAGCTAGTCATGTGTGATTCTGGTCTTTGGCATTTTCATTTCTGGAAGCAAGTCTCGAAATTGTTATTGATGAAAATTTGGAAAGATAAAAAAAATTCTTGCTGAGAATACACAGTGATTTCTGAATAACACATTGCCATAAGTCCATGATTGAATTTATTGCCTTGTGAATGAATTTTCTGGAGATAATTCTTGCCCAATTTTGCTTGATACTTTCTGAAAGTAATTGATTTATTTCTTACCAAGAATGGAATTGTGATTTCTCAGAAAAGCTTTGCCAAGAATGATTTGTGGAAAACAATTGAAAACATGCCAAATATTTCTTCTATGGACTTTCAATATTCAGGAATCAAATTGAATTTGTCTTGCCATCCTTTAAGAAGATTTGTTGCCCAGTATTAGTTGAACAATTTCAGTAAAACAGAACTGAATGGATTTTGTGGTCCCTTGACATTTCTGAAATCATTTCAGACATTACTTCTTTCCCAACCATGTATTTATCTGAGTATATTTTGCACGCTCATACACTTGCCAAAAAGATTTTGCTTCTTGCCAAACAATCCTGTTTTTCCATTCACTGTTGGCACAAATTCTGGAAATATTTTCAAACCTGAAATTGAAACTGAAAAGTATATATGAAAATCTCCTTGTATGTTGATATGTGCACTTATATGCTTCTTAGATACCATGACCCATTGTTGCCTTGTCTTCTATGTTTGTCGGGTTTCTATCTGCACTATACCTCTTAGCTGTGTGAACCTGAGCTTGCACATGAACATGAAATGCTTTATTGTTGAACTTTTCATTTGATCATTTTACTGTTGTGATATTGCACCTTCACCACTGCTGTTTGTTGTACACTAGCTTGTACTACCATTAGCATTTTGAGAACAAACAAAAAAAACTGTCTTGATCACTAGATATGTACTGTTGTGTCATTGAATTCTTGGTGCACCATCACTTGTGTTTTGCTGAGTATGATCATTTGTTGCTTTGCTGCACCTGAGTCATGTTGTACTTACTCATACTCGACCATCTTGTTTCATGTAGTTCTTGAAGTGCTGTATACTTGTGTACACATTCTTTGACCCATGCTTGCATATTGGGCTATTTCACCATGTTCTCAATGATGCACCTGCCTTTTGTATTTGTTGTTGTCATTTATGGCATTGCCACTTAAGTTTGTACTTCGGCTTGATCATGTATGTATGGACTTGAACACAAATCACGAGGCTTGGTCACTACCATACTTCTATGTTTTTGATCTTCCTAAGCTTTGCTTTGTGCACTGTAGTGACCAATGTTGTGCCTTGAACTTGTATACTTCCTGTGCACCTTACATTTACACTTGAAAACCTTGAGATTCTTTGGCATGTTCACTTGAAAAAATGTTGCATGTTGCTTCACTGTCTCACCATTCTGAACATATGAGTTTGCCATGCTGTCTCACCTTGTTCCCATTTTTTTTATTTGTATTGACTGTAGAGCCATGCAACACCACCCTTGCACCATTGCTCGACCATTTGTGAGCCGTGTTGACTTTGTTAAAACATTTTGCTTTGACTTGTGAAAAATGGTGAAGCATTTGAAAATTTGAGAAACTTGAACCTTCTGTTTTCTTTAAGCTGATGTTGTAGTTGGGCACTGAGTCGAGATGGTCCATGTGGCTACTCCTCAGTCGCACATTGGATTGGCGAGGCAGTGCACACGTGTATATTTATACACGTGTGTATATGCAGCCATCAAACAATATTTCCTGTCCCTATAAATATACAAACTGTCTGGACACAGATAAATTAGATCATGTCATGAAAAGTGATGAGAAACACACCAGAAATCTGAGGCAAATAAAATTTTAAAAATAAAATTTATATTTGCATATATTCAGTATTATTTCTATTGCAGTATACTGTGTGTGTGTTTCTGTATATGACAGGTATGAAGACTGGACTGACTGTGAAGACAGAAGACTGAAGATACAAGACAAGAAGACTGTATAAGTGTGAATATGTGATTGTGTCAATGTATATATGTGAATATGACTGTATACTGAGTGTATGAGTGATGAGTGATGAGTGTTGTGTGAGGAGCTTTGTATATAATGGAAGTGATTGAAATAGACTGTACTGTATTTCTGAGATGTACAAATTGTGGAGTTATAAATCTGTACTGTTTAAATATTGAAATAAAATATTATATTTTAATAGAATACTCTTTTGATATTTAAATTCGTGTACAATAATATTCTGTTTAAATATAAATATTATATTCATGTCTGTGATGTATATATGAGACTGTACAGTACAAACACATTTATAATCATATATATATTTGGTTGTTATCATCAAACAAAAATCATATAATTGTGTATACAACACCGTTATATACAACAGATAAAAAGTTGAAAATCAAAACCGAGTATAACTGGCGCACTTGCCAAGTGCACCAAGGCAATTTTGCACTGGCACACCTGTAAAGTGTGCACATAATAGTTTTGGGGTATTCGGGCCTTTTCCCAAAGTGGGAGGCAACCCGCGACCTGATTGACCCTAGAGCTCATGTGGCAGTCGGCTCCAGATGATTCTACAGTTATAAATATATAGCTATTTCGCATATTTCTTCATTAGAAGTCATGGCTGCTAAACTCTGCCGGAGTCTTAACTGAACTAGGGTCTCTCATCTTCTTTTATCAACTAAAGCATATCAAATTCTGAGATTCAAGCATAGACTCAGCACCAACCTCTTTTCTATCATCTTAGCAATCCAATCACAGTGAGTTCTAGTTGCTTTTAGGTTTAGACAAATAATAGTGAATCACGAAAGACTGTGATTTGGATACGTTGTAAACCTTGAATCTATGTTATTGTTAGATCTTATGCTATGTTATACTAGATCTATTTCTCTAGATCTAATTCAGTTGTGGTTGTTCTACTGTGGATCTTGGTTTGTAACTATATTATGGTTAATATAGATCTGTTAATTTGGCCAGTTATATCATTGGATAGATCTAATCATTTATGTAGATCATGAACATATGTCACCTTGAATTGGTTAGAATTGGATCTAAACCTTTATCTTAATTGTAACTTTTATGACATGGTATGATGCGTATGTGTGTAGATCTATTTCTAAATTAATAGATCTAATTTATGTGGACATTGAAACTGTTAGACAGATCTAGATTATCAACTTATGTTATCATGTTAGAATTATTTTATGTGATCTAAATTGTCACCATATGTTATCTTGTTAGATCTATTTTATGTGATCTAAATTGTCACCTTATGTTAACATGTTAGATCTATTTTATGTGACCTAAATTTTTACCTTATGTTAACATGTTAGATTTATTTTATGTGATCTAAATTGTCACCTTATGTTATCATGTTAGATCTATTTTATGTGATTTAAATTATCACCTTATGTTAACATGTTAGATATATTTTATGTTATCTAAATTATCACCTTATGTTAACATGTTAGATCTATTTTATGTGATCTAAATTATTACCTTATGTTAACATGATAGATCTATTTTATGTGATCTAAATTATCACCTTGTTATGATGACAATTTCATATCCATGCCAGTATGTATTTTCACCTTATTATCATACAAGTTTATGTTTGTGCCAAGATGATCATTTTAGTTATATTCCCATTATTTTTCTATTGTCGTTTATGACTAGGCTATTATATAGCCTAGGCATGTTGCCAATTTTGTGAGGGCGCTAGTTAAGGAACTGGGGGAAAAGGGTTAAAAATGGCATAATTTGAATATGAACATTTATAGACATGTAATTCAAATTATTGGGTAAAATAGGTATTGACACCTATAAAAGGAAAGGATTAATTAATTAAAGATGGAATGTCTAGTAATTACAATTAGGAATTGTAATTGTACTTATGACACCAGGTTGGGTTGCATTACTGGTGGAAGTCTGCCCGGACCCGACCGACATATCCAGTAGCCACTAATGTTGAACCTAATGTGGGAGGTCTAAGTACGTAAATACGAATTGGGCTATGACACGAGGTTAGACCCAACTATGGAATAAGTTTGCCCGGACCCGACAGACATATCCAGCATCCACATGTTGTAGGCCTAACGTGGGAGGTCTGGCCCATTATTAAACCATAAATGGGCATGGTAAAGATTTAGACTACTTAACCTAAGTTAATCCATATGGATTGTATGAACTTAAATTTAAGTTGGGGGTTAAGTAAATATGGTTGAGGGGTGGGTTAAGCAAGTGTGAAGAGGGGGATAGGTAATATTCACATATAGGCCCACAAACTTAACCCGTTAAGGTTATGTAATTAAAGACACCTAGTGGTATACATAACCGGAGGAAATAATAAAGTTATGTAATTAAAGATACCCTTTAGGGTAAGCATAACTGGTAGAAATAAATAAGGCTATGTAATTATAATCACCTAGTGGTATACATAGTCAGTGAAAACCTATTGGGGGACACAAGACAAAGGGGAGAGCTTATATCATATTGTGTGGGACCCATTTCAGTCAGTAACCCAGAGTAGGTATCAAACAAAGTACCCCGTACTAGGCGTAGAAGGGGCACGCTTACTAACTGAATGTAAGAGATCCAAACGTGGAGGATGGTGTGGTTGGCGCAAACCGACCAGGCCGTGTGCGTGCATGAGACGGGCAGAAGGGGATAAGACGACCGTGACACCTGCAGATATGGTTGTGCACATTATTATGACGAGGGGTTGCCACTTTAGGAAGTGATACCTCCTACTGTGGGGCCAGCACAAGGTATCTACAAGGGTTAGGGAGCCGATCGATCTGGGTGGTAGTTAGGATACATTTGGACGTATACCTAAGTCTACCAACTTATAGTTGAAGGGATCATCTCTTTATGGATATACTAGTAACAGTGTAGAGTAATCATTAGAAGCATATGCACCTTATTTTGTTTACCTTGTTACACCTGCCATTTATGTAGTGATCTCCCTTATCCACTTTATATGCCTATCATGTTACTTTTATTTATTTACTGGCTAAAATTAACTAGACTCGCCAGACTTTATGTCTGATCCTTTTTGTTTCTCCTTCTTTCTTCCGTTTCCCCCCAGGTTCTCAGGGAGGAAACACCCAGGCTTAGTCAGGATTCAGATATCACCTTGCTAGGAGCTACTTCTGAAGTATGGCTCAAGTTCTTGCCTCTACTATGGCTTAACTGTTTCAATTGGAAAATTATATTTTTATATTCTTATGTACTCTGATGATGCAAGACAGAAGTTATTTTATTGTAATGGTTTTTGTGACTTATGGTATTGTGGACCACGATATTTAATTTATGTTGAAATAAAAATTTAAATTCCCGCTGCTATTTTATTTATATCTATCTTGTAATTATTCTATGTCTAATTACCTATAACGCTTCACGGAACTTAATGCATTCCCTTAGTGAGTGACATTAACGGACGTGGGGTGTCATAAATCCAATCATGCGATTCACTAACCTGATGCCCTAGGCCCTTCAGAGACTCGATTGGACGCATGCACACTTTTGGCTAGGACTTCAACTAAGCATCGCTGTGAGAGGCTTTTACAATTGCGTTGTTCCACGGGGCGGTCACCAGTCTCTTTGTTGGACGCTTGGATTAGCAGGCTATCCTAGCCTGAGAACCAGGGTTCGGGACTTCTCGCTTTGAGGGGTGCCCCTTCAGCGTACACTACAACTTTTATCTTTTTATCTGCTTGCTGCACTTTTTACTGTTTGACTCTAGATGGCTCACTCTATTTTTTCACAAGGCGGTGCGCTACATCATTGACCTTTACTCTGAATGATGCTTACGGCACTCGACGCTTGAGCCGTCCCCATCGGAATGTGCTATAAGGGTCTCCAGGTCTTATTAGGTTGTAAGTGAGCTAGCGTTATTTGTATAGCCTGCGGTCAGAAATCGATTTTTTAGTACCTTTTGAATCATTAAACAAAAGTTTGCAAGTATACGATTCAGGCCAGCAAGCAAATTTTTTATTTATATGTATAAAGTTCAATTACAACGCTTGCAATGTATTTATAACATCTTACAAGAAATTGAATGAAAAATCAAGTAAAGTAGCGGCAAAGAAGCTCGCTATTCCAAGCCCTTAGAACTGGAGTGTCATCCATAGTTGTCTATTTGTAAGTGCCATCTAGCAGCTTCTGGCATATGATGTATGGCCCTTCCCAGTTTGGCCCAAAGACCCCAGTTCATGTCATAACTCTTTTTAGCCCAAGATCTCCTACTTTGAAGGTTCTTTGCTTTACTTTAGAGTTGAAGTGTTTGGCAATCCTTCGTTGATGGGAAGCAACTCTAAGCTCCACTTGATCTCTCTTTTCTTCAAGTTGTTCAAATGCTTCGAGCAGTAGCTTTTCATTCTCCATTTGGTTGAAGTGGATTCTACGATGAGTGGGGACTTCAAGCTCTACCGGAATCATAGCATCGGATCCAAATGGCAGAGAGAATGGAGTGTTCCCACTGGAAGTTTTATGAGTCGAACGATACGCCCATAGTGCAAGAGGAAGCTCGTCTACCTAGCCACCTTTCTCTTTCTCAAGAAGCTTTTTGATGGTTGACTTGATAATCTTATTCATCGCTTCGAATTGCCCATTTTCCCGTGGATGGGCCACTGCGACAAAGCTTTTCTTGATCTTGTACTTGGGACATAATTCTTTAAAATCTTCACTTTCAAACTTGGTCCCATTGTTTGTGATTATCTTCTGCGGCACACCAAACCTGCATATAATGTTTTTCAGCATGAAGTTGATCACTTTCTCTGAGGTGATGATGACCAATGGCTCTACTTCAGCCCACTTGTGAAGTAATCGACAGCACAATCTCATATTTGAAACTGGATTTGGCTGTTGGTAATGCCCCAATAAGGTCAATACCCCAGATAGCGAGCGACCATGGACTGACCATATGAGTCAACTCAGCGGATGGTGCTCTTCGGATCTTCGCGAATCTCTGGCATCTGTCACACTTCCAGATGTAAGTTGCGGAGTCTAGGTTCACGTCGGGTTAGAAATAACCGCATCGAAATTTTTTTTGGCTAAGGTGTGACCACCTGTATGACCTCCACATTCTTCCTCATGCAGTTTAGCCAGGATTGCTTTAGATTCCTCCTTGGTCACACACCGAAGCAAAGGCACAAAGAAGCCTCACCTATATAAACGTCAATCCTGAATGAGATACATTGGAGCTTTTCAGAGCAACTTCCTTCGCTTCATCAGCTCCTTTGGGAACACACCATTAAGGAGATAGTCTTTGATTGGAGTCATCCATGAATCTGGCTCTACGGTAGTTTCCATGATCCAATATACATTATTATCATCAGTGATGGGATTTGAGAGAACTTTAACTGGCACTAATTCCAACAGTTGCGCATCTCCAGTACTGGTTAGCTTTGCAAGTGAGTCCTCCTTCAAATTTTCTTCTGGAGGGATAACTGTGATGGTGTAGTAACCTAAGCTGTTGAGCAGTTCCCAAGCTTTTGTTAAGTAAGTTGACAAGTTTCCTCCCTTAGCTTGAAACTCTCTTTTAACTTGACACACCACTATCTGCGAGTCATTGAAAATTTGCAAGGCTTTCAACTGCAACACCTTGGCAATCCTCAATCCAACAACCAGAGCTTCGTATTCAACTTCATTATTTGTTGAACGAAATTTTAATCTCAAGGCATAGCATATCGAGCGTCCTTCATGATTCTCTAGAACTACTCCTGCCCCTGAGCAATAGTAATTCATAGCCCCATCAACAAATAACTTCCATCGAGCGATCCCTTTTATAGCTTCCTCCTTCTCGTCACCCCTATCCATAAACTCAGCAATGAAGTCAGCTAAAGCCTGTCTGTTAATAGCCCTTCATGGATGATAAGTGATGTCATATTGGCTAAGCTCAATATTCCACTTTAGTAACCTTCCTGAAGTCTCTGGACAGAACAAGATTTTCTTTAGAGGTTGACCCGTGAGTACTTTTATAGGATGTGCTTGGAAATACGACCTGAGCTTTTTTGAGGCAATAAGTAGATAGTAAGCAAAATTTTTAACCTTAGGTAATTTAGCTTTGCCTCGGTAAGCCTCTTAGTGATATAATATACGGGTCTCTGAATCTTGGAATCCTCTCTGACCAAAGCGGCGCTTAAAGCATGAGATGAAACTGCCAAGTGTAGAAACATGTCTTTCCCATCCTTCGGCTTTGACAACATTGGCGGTGCTTCCAGGTGCTTGACTAACTCCTCAAAAGATGTTTGGCTTTCTGAGGTCAATTGAAAGTCCTTCCTTTCTTCAATTCATCGAAAAGAGGAAAACACCGATCTGCTGCCTTTGAGATGAAGCGACTCAAGGCAGCAACTTTCCTGTTCAGACTTTGAAGTTCTTTCTCGATTCTTGGAGCTTGCATTTCTCTCAAAGCTAAAATTTGAGTAGGGTTGGCTTCGATGCCCCTGGCATCAACTATGAACCCAAGAAATTCCCAGATGCGGTTTCTAATGAACATTGGGAGGATTCAGCTTCATGCCATACTTCCTTAGAATATCAAACATCTCGGTGAGATTTTCTAAGTGATCATCAGCTCTTTTGGACTTTACCAGCATGTCGTCTACGTATAGTTCCATAGTTTTGCCTATTTGGGACTCGAATATAACATTGAAGAGAAGTTGGTAAGTCGCTCCAGCATTTTCACCCCGAACGACATCACTTTATAGCAATACAAGCCAACATCTATGATGAAACTCGTGTTCTCCTGATCTGGCACGTGCATCATAATTTGATTATAGCCAGAATAAGCGTCCATGAAAGATAAAAGCTCAGGACCTACCGTAGAATCTACAAGATGATCGATTCTAGGCAATGGGAAGCTGTCTTTGGGGCACGCTTTATTAAGATCAGAATAGTCGATGCATACTCTCCATTTTCCGTTGGGGTTTTTCACTAAGACAGGATTCGAGACCCAATCAGGATATGCGGACTCTCAAATAAAGCAGTTCTCTATGAGCCAATCCACTTCTTCTTTTAGAGCCATTGACCTTTCGGGGCCTTGAACCCTTCTTTTATGCTTTATAGGTATGATTCTTGGGTCAATGTTCAAGGTATGAACCACCACTTTGGGGGAAATGCCGCACATATCAGCATGACTCCAAGTAAACACGTTGAGATTAGCTTTAAGAAACATAACCAATTCTCTTTGCAGCTTTGGGCACAACTAAGATCCTATCTTCGTCACCCGATCAGAATCTTTGGGATGAACTGATATCGAAATGGTAATCTCAACCGATGCCACCCGATCATCCCCTGCACTAGTTTTTCGTGGATCCATATCTTTGTAAGCTCCACTGTGCTCCCAATGCAGGGGTCTTTCCCTAATTGCTATAAGGCGAGCTCTCGAATGTGGGGAGGAGCCTTCACATTCTTTCCCTTGTTTTTCTTTTTGGCCTCTCGAAGCTCAGTCAAATAACATTATCTTGCGGCCTCTTGATCTCCCTTGACTACTCCAACGGAGTTTTCTATGGGGAATTTCATATTTAAACACCACGGTGCGAGAATAACTCTGAAATCAGCTAGGGCTGTCCTGCCCAATAATGCATTATAGGCCGACACTTCACCAACTATTACGAAAGTCTACTTTAAGATGGCCACTTTGTCTGCCTCTCCCAATTTGACTAGCAAATCAATAGTTCTAATAGGATACATGGGCTCTCCCGTGAACCATTGGATTTTTGTTTGACATGCTTGGAAGTCGGACATTGAAAGCTTCATTTGGTTGAACGTTTTACAGAATAGAACATTGCATGAGGCGCCGCAGTCTACCAGCACCCTCTTGACCATCATCAGTCCTATTCCAGTTGATACAACCATAGGATCCTGAGTGGGAGTTATAATGCCTTTCACGTCCTTTTCCTTGACAACTATGTCTTCATAAGAAATTCTTTATTGGCTGATGGGTACTGTACTGCTCAATATCAAACACCGCTCCTCCCTTGGGACATACTTTAAAGCATGCACATACCTCTCAATGTCCCCCCAACTAATCCCAGCCAGATGAATGCCCCCGGATATAGTGATAATCACCGGTCTTGCGTTAACATGTGCCGGAGCTGCATTACTTGGATCGGATTGATTAGCGTGTGCGCTTTGCCTTTGAGAAGCCGGGGCATGATTTGTAGCTTGTGGCTTCCTCACGTATTGCTGAAGCCTGTTCTTCCTGATCAATTCCTCAATCAAGCTTTGCAAATGACTACACTCATTAGTGTTGTGCTCGGGCTGGTTGTAAAAGCGACAAAACCTTCCGGTGTTCGCATGGCTATCACCAACCTTTTGCGGCTTTGGCTTGGGTAGTCCTCAGTGTCTTTAGTAGTAATGAAGATGTTTTCTGGAGTATCCGTCAAGGGAGCCAACTCTGAGTTTTTGAAAAAGTCGAGCTTGTCCGATTTTTCTTCCCATCATTCTGTCTCTTCTTACCTCTAGCATTCTTCTGGTTGCTTTGAATACCATTATCCTTCTTCTCCATCACCGCACTACTCTCAGCAACATTCAAAGTAGGAGAAGGATCATCATCAACACTGATGTACTCTTTTTCTTTTGTATAGAACCTTTCCGGTTTTGGGCTTCTTCATTTTATTCTATCTTTCAAACTCTAATTTCTTGTCTATCACGCGGTTTAATGCCATCAAGATCAATCAAGGCTCCGGGTTGCCAAATTCTGCTATATCTACATTGAATCGAGTTAGGAAGGCCTTGACCGATTCACTTGGTCTCTGCTCTAAGTCGTTTAACGACATTACATCCTTGACTTTCGTGGTCTACAGCCTAAACTGCTCCTTGATTTTCTTCGCCAAGACGACAAAATTATCCATGGACTTTGGTGGTAGCCGGGTGAACCAAAGCAAAGCTACCCCCTCCAGATAGATGGGGAAGTATAAGCACTTTATCTCGTCTGTAGCCCGAGCACCATTCATGTGTTGAATGTACTTATACAAGAATAAGTTAGGATGACCAGTCCCGTGATAAGCTAAAATCATGGGTGGGACAAACTTTTTCGAAAACTCAGCCTTTCAAATTCTCTCAGTGAGCAGAGCCCTGCTTAGAGCGAAATCCCATTCTTATTCATCATCGTTTCTCTCCATACATTCTTTCATAATCTATCCGGCCATTTCCGAAAGATGTTCCTTCTCGTTGTGCCGATCCACGGGGCAGACGCCATCACCTTTGCCGGATGTTTATCTTAGAAAATGGCCATGGTTATGGATCCAAATACCTTTGCTTTCCTCATGGGAAGGTGCCCCTTTGGTGGAACTATTCACTTTTTGAGAAGGATCTCTTTCAGAGTGATTCCAAGTAGAAGGTTTGGACTCTTCACCATCAGCTTTACCCGAATCATCGATCTTTTGGATAGAGTAGTCGTGATTGGGATTTGAGGAAGAGGAGTTGGCATCCTCTTGAATAATAGCATTGGTATTTACCTTTGTTGTATTGACTCGAGCAGTGAAAAGAGCTTCCATTCTATCCATCATAGCTTTGTTTGCGATCTCCGTCTGCTGAGTCAAACGGGCAACGACTTCATTAACAGCTTCGTTCAACTCATTCCCTTTCTCACCTAATTATGCTCCCAAGGATTAGCCGATTGCATTGAAATTATTTTGCGGAGTTGTAGGATGATTCGCGACATTCCCCGAGCTCGAAGGTTTCACGGTCTTGCTACCTGTTTTCTTCGATGGTGCCATTACCGCAGACAAACTCTTAAACTTTAAAGGAAATCTTTCAACGAGCTTGGATTTTAGATTTTGAGAATCTATCGTAAAAAACAAGCTTTAGACTTCAACGTCCCCCACAAGGCTCTTAACCTTGTGGTCGTGGGTTCGAGCCCCACGGTGGGCGCAAAAATGTTAATGTCAAAAAATGAACACTAATATCCAGAAAAGTAAGTGAACACCTTCAAACAATTTAGATTTAGATAAGGGGGAAATCACAAACAAAAACAGAAAAGACAAAGAGCAATTTAAGTGGTTCGGCCTCAATATTGGACTACATCCACTGAAAAAGAGGATTCCATTATCATAGCTGCCATTACAAGATACACAATCTCTCTAACTTTGTACATCTTTATCCCTTTACAATTAAACTTTTCTTCTTCAAACTTCTCTAGCTTCTTCGATATCATTCTCTTCCACAGTATAACCGTTCGATCTTCACTAATATCGACGATTGCTGAAGTACTTCTTCAATAATCGTGATTGGTGAATGACTTCGACGAATTCTGGATTGGATCGTTGATTGAGAATCTTTGATCTAGCTTGAATGAATTATAATGGAGTTTGAGAGATTTAACATTGTTAAGAATTGAAACTGACAACACTTCGTCGTGAGAAAATTCAGTCCTTTAAATGTAGGAAATGGCGGGGTATTTACAGGCGAATGTGGCAAGGAGTGGTGGATCTTAGAGAAATAACTTGCGCAGGATGATGGATCGCTGGCGATCCATGCCTATGGAGAGGGCGCGATCCATTGCTCTTTGACCTAGCCACCTTCTTCTTTCTTGACTCGAACGATCCACCTCCTGGACATTGTACGATCCTGGCTTCATTTGATTCAGCGGGCCGATTCTCTTTGTCTAATGCGATCGATCAGATGGATCGGGCACGATCCATCTATCCACCTCCCCCCGAACTTAAATGATCTGCTTTCTTGTTGCATATTGAGTTTAAGCGATCCATACCGATGGACCTTGTGTTGTCCATTGTGCTAGAAGTTGAGTAATCCATCAGAGTAAGGTGGATTATCCTTATAAAGTGATGCGGAAACAATTCATAGCCATGGATCGTGACTGATCCATAATAAAAGAAGCAGAACGATCCATTACAACAATCCTCCTCCGCTATACCTTCTGGATCGCAACTGATACAAAGTGGCTTTCTTCTAATGATTCATGAATAATTTTAAGGATTTAACACGACGAACCAATTGTGTTTCCTTTAGTTTATATATCTTTAAACTTCTTTCCATACTTCTAATCTGATTTTGTGTTTGGTTTTCTAGATTTTGCAAATTTTTCTTCTTTATTGAATAAATATATATTAACATACAACTTGTCAATATCTTCACTTGATTCAGGAGTTTGCTAATTTTCTAGTCTTTTAGCATGGGATTGGATTAATGACTCATTTGACCTTCCCTCAGTTGGCACATCCAGTGTCTACCATTGTTCATCACTTTCCCTTGTTTATAAGGTATCAGATTTTCCATCCAATTATTACTATAATTACTAGTCTATTATATATCTAATTCCAGCTCATTTTGTATGTGCTCTGCTGACTCGGTAGATTTGATGCTTTGTCTTGATTAGAATTACTCATTCCTTTTACTATAAATAACTATTGGCATGCACATACTTACTATAAATAATCGAGGGCATGATTATTTATAGTAAGTATGTGTAAGAATCACTTAAGTTGTAAGTCCATACACAACAAGTATTAAAATGTTTTAGTAAAGCTGCAATTTGTACTCATGAATCACTTTAGTTTTAAGTCATCTTTCATTTTTTCTGTAAATTTTTTTGCTACATGATAAACCCTAATTAGTTGTTCATTATAATTGGTTTCTTCAGAAGTTTTTTAATGAAATTTATGTCTATTTTGTTCTTTGAATTTTTTGATTAACATAACTAGGAATTCACTAACCACATTTATCTTTAATATTACTATATTCAATTGCAAAAAAGATAAAGACATTTATCTTTTATTTTAAGTGATATAATTACAAGTTAAGTCCTATTTATATTATAAAGTTACTGGTGTATGTTATACATCTTTCTTATTTTTTTAATGATTCAAATTTATTGTGTAAGATGTACAACTGATCTAAACCGCACGTAGAAAAGATAAAAGCATATATCTTTTAATGTTATGAACTTTTATAGATAATCTTGGATATGAAAGATTTGTAATGAATTAAACTTATATATTGTTATTTTGACTTTAGACAGATTTATGTAAAATAAACTCACACCAATATTATGATGATGATGGTCATCATCATAAATTTTTGCATGGATTTTATGTGATAATTTTGGGCACCTCTAATTCTGGTGAGGATTGGCTTCGTCCTTTTAAAGGTGCAGGCCAGAGGGTAACTCACTAAAATGGGTTCTGAAGATTACAAGATTCAAGAAGAATTATATTTTGTAAAAGAACGGGAATGGAAACAACTGAAGAATTTAGGTAGTTGCAGTAATGAAAGTGGTTAATTTTGTTGGTAGTCATAATAGTAAGAAGAAGTTCAAAGTTGACAACATGTATATATATATATATTTTCTTAGAGAAAATTCATTGGTTTCACTAATATGCGAAAAATGTAATATGTAACAGCGGAAATGAAGATTAAGCTGTGTTTTGTGAAAACTAAATGCATATAACTTTTTTGATTCTGTTGTATAGTATTTGTTTTTTGTTTTGATTTTGTTGGTGTATATGATTAATTGGTGGATTCTTTTAGTGTATATGATTAATTGGTAGCATGTTGTAACAAGAAGGGTGTTGGGAGAATGCTAATGTGTAAAGATTTAGATTAACAATATAATAATATAAATAGAAAGATTAACAATTACAACAGTTTCGAACTATTCAGATTGGTCCTTGCCAAAACTATTCAGAGTGCAAAAAGAAATTGATGGGCCTTGGTAATCAAACCAATGATGAAAATCACCCACAGACATAAGCTACTTCAAAAATTTAACAGTGATGCTTGTATGACAACAATTCTTTCATCATCTCATTTTTTTTGCTTCATCTCTGTAACTTTATGTTTCGTCTATAGCTAGATTTCTTAATCCAAGTATTGGATAAAAAACATTGATTTCACTAGTAAACATAGTTCAACTATAGACAGTTTCCTCAATATCCAAATCAGAAAAACATACATCAAAATAATGTTCATGATACCATAGTTTATTCAAAAGCTAACAACTAATAAACATATCCTTTACTTAAAAAAATAGTGCAATATCCTGAAACACATGGATCACAAAACATTTTTCAATCATAAACAGTGAATGAGAGATCAAGCAGGAGTCAATACATTGGCCATATTAAGCACAAACCGATATTTGACATCATTTCTAGCCAGACTTTCCATAGTTGTTTTTAAGGCAATCCATAGGAACAAGCTTGACATTAGCAGTTATGTTACGCTTTTAAGCAAAATCTATCATCTCTTTTAGTCTCCTTCATTCCTCTTATGTAGTTTATAGCTATACTCCTCCCACCTATATATCATTTTTATTATTTTCAAATATCATTTGAATTAAAAAGATAAATATGTTTATCTTTGTATAAATAATAACATGTTTATCTTTTGTATAAGTATTAACGTATTTAACTTTTAGCAATTGATAAAACTATTTATAATTTACAAACTTGATCATTAATATATATCTAATTCCTATTTATATCAATATATATCCCATTTTTATTATTTACAAACATGACCATCAATAGGTATCAAAGATTCTCTACTATGCGGCGATATAAACTAATCATTACACTGCAAATTTGCAACTTATATTATTAAAAAAAAGCATTTGTATTATTTGTTTATGTTCATTTTAAACCCCTCATAAAGAAGAGGTTAAATAGTATAGAATATCTCAGTTCGTCCCGAGCAGGGCTTGAAAGTTTCAGGAAGCTTACCAATTTTTTTTCAAGGAGTTCTACATGTCAGACAAGCTCTACACTCTAGGAGTTCTGCATTATGCTTAATGTAAGCCAGAGTCGAACCTCTTCAATGTATTTTTCTATTGCTGCCACAGAAGATAATTCAATGCATTTTTCAGTAATCAAACCATGCCTTTATTGCATTCTACAAAGAACAGTACACTGCTTTGCCAACCCAATAAGCATTATGCATAATAGCGTAGGGCATTAGTAAATACTCTTTAAGTTTGCAAAATGTTACCATCATTACGAATCCTTCTGATATTTAGCTCATTTTTTGCATACATTCATCAGAAGCAGCAGGGACAAGTAGTGAAATCCATCGCAAAGGTCATCCACCTAGCTTATTTGCAAATGAACAACAAAAACCATATGATATTAAGTCGGAAATTTCCTTACCTTTCATCACTGCTAAATCAAACTAGCTATCTAAGTAGAAAACGACAATTGAAAGAAATTAAAACAAACTGCAGAAATAAAATAGCGACTATTTCTTTCTTTCCTAAAACAATTCATAGATTGGAAGAAAAAACTTCCAAGAACATAACTATTTGGCTTATCATAACAGTCTGCATTCAGTTGACTCCTTATACTTCTATTTGACATCCTTAGGAAACTGTAATGCTAAAATTGTGTTAATAGTATACATGATTGGTAGCACATATTTGGTTAGCCCAAAATTAATGAACTCTACACATTATGGTGAAACTGATATGAACCAAGAATTTGATATCTATTATATGCTCAGTTTGTACCCTTCAAGCTATAAGGTAGAATGAATCTGGTACTTCTTACCAAATTGGATGTATTATCCAATAAGTCATGAATAAATTTCTTGCCTCCATTCATTCTACACAATTTTGTCAATAAATTATTTCATCATAGCAACTAAAAGTTTCATCAACGAAAAAGATAAAGATAAATATGCTTGTGTGTTTGAATAAAAAACGGGAAAATATGTTGGTTAAAACACATTTATTTATCATTAAATGACAAAAGTATTAATCATCATTTGTAAAATGATAAAACTATTTAGCATTTGTCATTAAATGATAAAACTGTTTATCATTTATAATTAAATGATGAAACTGTTTAGCATTTGTAAAATGATAAAACTGTTTACCATTTATCATTAAATGATAAAACTATTTATCATTTATAAAATGATAAAACTATATGTCATTTATAAAAAGATAAAACAATTTATCATTTAGGGAACGATATTCATTTTTATAAAATTTAATAAAATCAGTTGCAAAAGAACATATAAAATTAGTTGTAATTGACATATAAATATATAATTCGTTATATATATTTGTTAGCTTGACAACTTTGTTAAATCATAAACTATTTTATCATTTTGGTTTTGTTTTAATATTGAATTTTTTTTATGTATTTTTCTTAATTTTATAATTCACTATTCCACCATGTACAAAATAAGAACATAAATCATAAAAAACCAAAAAAATCCTCCTTTATAAACCAAGATAAGCACAATACAACTTGAAGATCATTATATGCCTCAACAAAACCAGTCTTGATTCTCGAGCATATAACATATCAAAGCATAAGGGAGTAAAATTACTCCACTCCTCACAAATCATATTCCTAACAGAAGAGATAGACGCATCCACCCAAAACGAGCACTAAAAGAATTCTTATCGAAATCAAATACAACCATTACAGATACATCACACTTGCAATTGAAAATATGGTGAAATAAATAGTTATACATTTTTTTTAATCGCATCAAATTTTAGTCAAAATCTAATATTACATAATATAAACTTCTTTATCACATAGTTTAAAAAAGATAAAAGCAATTAACTTTTTAAGTCCTATAACATCTAGTATGTTATTCGAATAAACATTATCAGGACTATACAATAATTATAATCAAATACGCTAAAAACAACAATTAATAGCACATCACAAATGTCAATTCTAAATTTTGATTTATATGCTAATGTTGTCTACGTAGGAAATGTAAATATGTAACGGCACGACTTTCTATGACCTAGGAAGTCGTGTCATTATTAAAGAAATAGAAATAGATAGATAATAGAACTAATGAACTTTAGAATCTCACAGCGGAATTTAACAAAATATAATATAACACATAACATACTTCATATTACATAACAGAGTCTATCATAGTACACTTCATCATAATACATCATCATACATGGTTGCTGGCCCAATACACTTACAAACTTGATACTTAGATATAGATATAACTAATAAGCTGACTCCTAAGGTTCCAGCCAAAATATCCCAAAAGATTTCCATTGATTACCTGGATCACTTGTCTACTCGTAACAATTGTTACGAGTGCAAAAGAGTTTAGGAAAAACACAGAAAAATAAACTTTGGGTCAGTCAAGGGACTGTTGTGAGTAAACAATTTTTGAAAACAACTTGAAATTAAGAAGATATCTCATATGATCATGTCGTAAAAATGGAACAGGTTTTTCTCTTATGAGAACATATTGATTTGTAACTTTAGAAAACCCTTTTGAAAGAAAAGGTTAATAGTAAGGCCATCCCACACATAAACATGGACGGTTTTTTACTTTGCTATAATCCAAAACATTTCCATATGAAAATCCGATGATATTATAATAGTGTCTATCAAATAAATAACCAAATGGAAGAACGCTTGCATCTCACGCTCTACATATTCATTATATAATCAAAAACCGCAGTGCATTTATTGGAGACTGGATTCCGACTATGAGAAGGTATGGAACCACCTTCTGATCAGTGTACTCGAGAGGGGATACACTGGGATTCAACAAGAACATCTTGCAACCTGGCCACACATGACTGCTTACTCATTTAGCTTAAGTGTAGCGAATATATTACCAACCACAGTTGGGATCTGCAACCATTACCGAAAGCTACAACAGCAAAAGGAGAATAAGAAGACAAAAGGAATTTCTCTAGATGGTGATAATAAACCATGTTTGGGAATGACCCACCTAACCATGCTGCCTGCCTGATTTTTGTCATTTCTCGGTTGTGAGACTTGAGGTCATACTTACCATTTCGAATTATCGCTTCTTTAGCTACTTTGAAAGCCACATCTTCATATCTGTCTGAACATTCATTTATTTTCACAAAAATATTACGGGCATAAAGCTAAGAGAAACGAGTTCCTCCGCCACCAACGTAATACCTTTAAGAAAGGTCAATGTGTAGATTTGATAGACATACTCTGTCATACATCCGACGATACAAGTTGTCTCGAGCTTGGACAAACCGAAGGCACTATTTTGTATGTCCATCTTAGGCAATTTCTATCTAAGATAAACAAAATAGCCCTTGCATAACTCCATCTTCAATGATCTATGACACGCAACCTGTAAATCGAATCGAAGTGGAATATAAATTCCGGACTCTTCGAAACGATCAGCGTAATGTCTTTTAAGGTCAGATGTTACTTAAGGAAATCCGATTTGAATACTTATTTTGAAATCATTCCTTGTTTTAAAAGAAAATAGTAATCAACTTAGATCGATTGAATTGGATAACAAATTCAATAATTTGAATTGCTTGGCTCAATACAAATAAATTGCATAGATAGCTGATCACTTGTCAAATATGTCAACTAAAATTTATCACTTTTGAATTGTTATTTTATTCCATAACTAAACAAGTCATATATTCCTATTATATATATAAATTTATTTTATTTAAATATCTTAAAAAAAATTAAAACCCCTTTTTATATTTATATCACTTCTTGGTTTTATATTTTCTTTTCTATTCCATTTAAATTGACCAACCCAATTACACTTCTTCAGCCCAATTGTTTTTTTTCTTTATTCTTTTCTTCTTCTTTCTATTTAATTTCCCTAGCTAATTACACTTTAGCCCAATATCCCTAGCCCATGCGCCCGTTAATTTCCTCCTCCTTATTTCTTTCTTGTTATCCCTCCTTACTTATTTACTACAGTTACCTTCTCCATTCTTTTATTTGTTAGATAACATATTGTGCCCCCTTTAGTTATTTTAGTTCCCTATATCCTTTTTTTTCTTTAAAAACTTCGGCCTAATATTGTAGCCCACTAACTTCAAGCCCACACACGTCTCTCCTCTTCTTCTAATTTCCTGCTGTCACCTCTCTTCTTTCCTTTAGTTACCTGCTGCGCCCCCTTCCTTTCCATTTCAACATTCCTTGTTCTTTGTTTCAACGTCACTACATGGTTACACTAGCCAAATGTTTTGAACCCAAAAGCTTACCTCACGCCTTAGCAGTTGCCACCGTCGAGGCTGCTTCTTCATTCAAAGCTCACTGGAAAAATAATGGTGCATAGCAGTGCACAGGCACACACGCCATGCTCAATACCACAATGCTTTGATCACATGTACACACCACACAACACACGCTGACCCCCATTCCCAAACTCAGCAGCTCCTGTTTGTCCCCTAGAGTGCTTCCACTATTAAACCTACCTATCACCGAACCGATATTGATCCAAGAAACACCTTACAGCTGCCACCTTTGATAGCTGGAACCCGTCCACTCTAGCCATGCCTCAGTGACGACCTCCTCCCCTGATCTCCCCTGGTGCATAACCACCCCGGTTCACCGTGGCGACACAGTTTCGAAAAAAAACCATGGTCATAAAATTGTTACCCAAACCCTATTTTTACTTCGAACACACAAACTACCCAATATAAAAATTATTTCATATTTTTCGTATGATTGCCAGCCTTACACACTACCCCCGGATTCTTGTCGTTGAACTCTGTTGCATGGATCACCAGAACATTGCCCTCCAAACGATTCTTGTCCATCACATAATACCCCAAAAACACCACGCTTAAAAATCATGAAATAGGTGTTAAAATTCATAATTTCACCCCTACGATTCCACTTATATGCCTGAAACGCGATTCGGAGATGTTCGAAAATTTCATGTTTAAACTTGGTTATAGTTAAAGTTTCATTAATGGGAATACATACTTATATATACACTAAAAAGAATATTACTTCCATGTATGTCCTAAGGTATATAAACAATCTTCCAGGTTGAAAACACATCCTCTACCCTATTAATATTTAATCTACATGTTTTTAAATGACAAGGAACAATGGTTCTTATGTGATTGTGTTCACAGAGACTTGTTAAATATGTATACAGTAAGTTTAAGTCTCACAACAGACAATCCTGAGTGAAATAATAATGAAAATATACACATCTATATTTCATGCAACACAACTTAAATTACTTAAAAACAGAGGTTTAAAATAGAGGGTATAGAGTGAGTTTACTCACCTTTTAAATTCTGCCATGTCCTTAGAACTGCTATCCTTAAACTCTTAGTTTTCAAATGATTTTTGCGTGGAAAATATATAAGGGTTTAGGCTCTATTTATAGCCAAGTTAAATATTAAAATAATATGGCCTCATTTAATGTTTGCTGGTTATTAACTAAACAAATGCAATGTTTGATTTAAAAACTCATGTAGGCTTCAAATTTCACCTCTGTTCGATTTGGTTTTGGAGACAAAAGCATTGCTAAATATACCTCATTTGTGTACAATTCTGTCCTTTAGCTTAACTTCCAGAAGTATCTCATCTTTTCAATTGAATGCTTGCCGCCGATTGGGTTTAAAATGGAGTGTTTAATCTTTTCAATGATTTCAACATATATAATAGTTTTACTAATTTTTTTATATTTGAAGCTACATTTGTATAAACCTATTTGGGTTAGGTGATAACTAAGAGTACATCCACTTGCATATTTGTGCAGCATGACATTAGCTTAGAAAAGTTTTTCATGCACATCACATTAAAGTATGTACTTTCATGCTTAGAGAATGCCATGCATATGTGCAGCCACATCCTTTCTGTTCATTTCAACCATTTTCAAATGCTTAATCACATTAAGTTTGTCTTTGATTTCTAGCAGTAGAGTTTTTCTTATGTTGGAAAAAATATCTTACTATGGGTTAAAGAAGAATGTGTCTATGCATGATATATGTTGTATTGCTTTTATATATCTTATGCTGGCAGGCTAGTTTTTGCTTGGCTTAGGACTACATATATATATGTACAAGTTGCATTGCCTTTGAACATATGTTTGATTTTAAAATAAAAGATTGATTCCATTCTCTTAAATCGAATTCAAAGATATAACAAAAGTACATATTCATTTCCTACTATATATATGTACATCTTCACACATACATATATATACATAGGTTCTTTAGATAGAAGTTATTTAAGTATGTTCATTAATTTGATTAAATTCCTGTTTATTTCAATTATCTCATTCATAAATCATTGTTTATTATTAAACAAAGTGGGTTAAAGATCAGGACATTACAAAATCCCATACACAAGTAAAAAAGATTTTACTTGTTCCTTGTATTTAAGCAAACATCAAATTGATGTCATCAAACATCACTGATCAAACCAAATACATTGCAAATATATAGAAACCTTTCATCCTAGATAACAATTTACTAAACAAATCACCTACTTGTTATGTAACGATTGTCGGAACAAAGTCCCCCGCATAGGAGCTGGCACACAACTCTCATATAACAAAAGGAATCCCTTATGTTACGTGCCCACCAACTCATATTTGTACTCCACTATTTCAATTTATTCCATGATGTGGGACTATTAATTCCAACCCGTCATTCCTCCTTAACAACATGCGAGGCAATCCTAACAGTCTCCCTCTTGACTCACATCCTACAAGTATTTTTGAGAGCACTACCTTGCCTGCATGGCCCAGTCCATAACCTTCGGCTCCGATACCACTGTTATATAACGATGGTCGGATCAAAGTCCCCTGCATAAGAGCTGGCACACAACTCCCATATAACAAAAGGAATCCCTTATGTTACGTGCCTACCAACTCATATTTGTACTCCACTCTTTCAATTTATTCCATGATGTGGGACTATTAATTCTAACCCGTCATTCCTCCTTAACAACATGCGAGGCAATCCTAACACTACTAACAAAACAGTAAACCCATTTATCTTTTCCATAATACATTTCCATCATAATACTTTTCCATTCATCCATGTTGAATTCAAAAATCCAATGTCATCCATATATGAATTACCAATGCATTCTATAAATTAACAATCACACAATATTTTATAAGAAAAATACCATACCTTTTACCAGCCCGATAAATTAAATGACTACTTGAAATTTGAATTTCATCTCCCATTGATAGAACTACAGAATTCAGAAAAATCAAGAACAAAAATCAGAAAATGATGTCATAGATGACAATTTAGGTTTCAACTAAAACTGAAAATCACTTGATAGAATTAGAATCGAAGATTTAATTCAAAATGATGAAAACCACCTGATTAAACTGAAACAAAAACCAAAAAACTAAGAAAATCGTCTTTTTAATCTATAGAAATTATCAAATTGATTTCGAATTTTAGAATAGAAATAAGAATGAAAATAATAAACCTCATTTGATAGAATTAACAATCACAGAACGAAATCAAAATTTTTGACAAGTTGGAGAGATCGAATTAAGAAAATGCCGCCTGATAAAATTGGGGAGACTGATTTTTTTGAACAAGAAAAGGGCACGCGACGTTTTTGTCATGCAAAATAATTATTTGAAAGTCGCGTCCTCCAAAATAATTAAGAGGTGTTAAGGAGCTCTTGTGGCAAAGTTCAACTAATTAATATTAATAATAAATCCATTCTGTAAAATAATAGACAACAATAAATAGTATGGATTTGAATCGATATTTAGATCGGAATATAAAATAATATTTTAATATGGAAATTATCATTTTTGTAAACTAACTCGGATTTCGACGAAGTTAGTTTCATCTGATCCGGAATAACAAATTATTGAAAGATGTCAAATTTGGTAATGATCGGACTTATTGTGTGATCGTACAATCTTGAAACATATTGAAATTAATTTTAAAATGTTTAAATAATATGATTATTTAACCCTTGCTAATAATCAAATCCAATTAAAACTTTTGAATTTGTACTAATGCGACTTGACTAATTTGAAATGTTTCTTAAGAAGTTTGGTTAGCTTAAATCAGAAGTAACATGTACTTTATTAAGTACATAAATATAATATATAAAAAAGCAAATCCTTATGCCTGTTTAATTTTAGTTAAAATTAAATCGCTTTGACGATAATGGGAACCTTAATGAGTAAAACTCGCCTTTTTTACTTACTAGTATTTTATACTGTAGATTAAAATAATTAATTATCATTTTAATTGTGAAATTGAAAGTTGTTTGGCTTGGTTAAATAATTATATTACCAAGCATTTGTTTGAATTGACCAAATTGGTTGTTTGAATTAAAGCTAGGATTGCGATATAGCATTTTGAAATGCTATTATATTGTTTTGAACTTGATTTAGGATCACGATATATCACTCAAATTATAGGTGGATTGTTGAATAATACTAATTAGATAATGTTAATAAATTTTGACATAATTAATTTAAATCACATGCTTTGGTATTATCAGTTCGGCCAATTAAATACCATTTAGAAGTTGACTGAACTTATTTCTATTGACATCGTGTTAGTAGAATAAACCACTATTCTTCTGCTTCAATATTTTGTACATTATGATCGCATTTTTTACTTATTTATTATCCATATTTAATTTTGCATATTCCCGTATTGTTAAAATATATTATCGATGATTGATTAAAATAAATGTCATTTTAATTTAAACTTGAGTTTTCAAAAAATCAATATTTGAATAAAATTATCATTTTAATTTGTGATCTCTAGTAATTTATTTATTATTCGAGTTAATAATAATGAGATTCAATTACATATTTTAACTAATAATAATTGAGTAAAATTATACTATGTAATGAGTGGCAACCTTGACCCTGCATCGCTAGTTATGCATACCATTTTGACTATTTCCATGCATTCCATTTTGCTATAGAATTTTGAATTTGCCAATTGACCTTATTTCCCATTGTTGAACCCATGACCGTGATTATACGTGGTGGTCAATACATATATATGTTTCGTGTATATGTGTCGGCATACATATATATGTTTTTAGTATATATATGTAGTGGTCGGTGTACACATATGTGTATATATATACCATTGTATGTGTACATATATGTCATCAACATACGTATATGTATATAAATCGATATGATGTCCCGATTTGTTTCATCCCAAGTGGCTATGATATATTCCGGTAGTTCTTATGAGTTCGATGTACTCTAAATTTAGTGAATTATAGAATTAACTATATATTTCAGTTTCTATTGAAATTAATTTATTTTAACTCTGATTTAATCATGACTCGAGTGTTTTATGTTTTTGCATGAAATGCACGGGTCAGACCCAGGCAATACAAATTAAAGATTACAGCTTAGGTTCGAGGACTGTCGAAGCTGGGGATTCCAAAGATGGCGCACTCTGAAGATTTTAAACCAGTAAATATTTTATTGTTTCCAAACTGAATTTAATTCCGCTATATAGCTAAATTATTGTATTAAAAAATTATGATTAATATAAAGGCTATTTCGTTGTCAATATTATGTTATTTATTTATTCTGTCTTTTGTCTGTGTTGATTCTGTTTTAAACTCTGTAAGCTAAATAACGAACCGTCGATTTGACCATTTTAAGCTGGTTTCATCACCAATTTGAAGCAGTCAAAAAGGCAGGATGTTACAAGTGGTATCATAGCTTTGGTTTATTTAAAGCGTAGCTTATCGGGTTTAAAGTGAGTAGGATCGACGCTAGAAAAACGAATTTTGAAAATAAAAAGATTTCGAAATATAAAT
Source organism: Allium sativum (assembly GCA_030737875.1). Classification (NCBI taxonomy): domain Eukaryota; kingdom Viridiplantae; phylum Streptophyta; class Magnoliopsida; order Asparagales; family Amaryllidaceae; genus Allium; species Allium sativum. The sequence goes on from CM060924.1 coordinate 882,281,969, forward strand.
TTTGAAATGAAAATATCTTTAAAGTAAATTTTGAAAAGGAAATTAATTTTGAGATATTATATATTTTGGAAATTAGTATTTTCAAACTAATACAACTGTAACGACCCGAATTTTGAGCGACTTTGGTTATCGACATAAACACGATGTCGATAACCAAAACATCGAAAAATCCGGGTAATTAATGAAAGAAATTAGAGGGTGAGAATAGATAAGATAGAAACTTAGAATAGAAGAAGAAGAAGAACACAACATCAGAGTAACATGAACCTCACAGCGGAACGAATAACATATAATAGATAACATAACTTTGAAATATAACAGTTATGTATACAATAGCACTTATCAGAGTACAACACTTACAACACAGCGGAAATAAACTATAGCTATATGATCTCGAAGCCTCCTGCTCCAAGCTCTCTAAGTATATCTGTAAATTCCTGACTACTTGACTGCCCGTACAAAATTAGGCACCCAAGAGTTTAGGGAAAACAACAAAATAAACTCCGGGTCAGTCATGGGACTGGTGTGAGTAAAATAGTTTAACACAGTTTCACATATATATGATATCTCATAAGACCACGCCGTGAATACGGAACGGGTTTTTCCCTTATGAGAATCCAACATCTTCGACAAGCAATATCATTCTGATATTATAATAATGTCTAAGTACAAATATATATCAATCTAGCAGAAACGCTTTCATCTCACGTTCTACATATATAGTATACAATCAAAATCGCAAGCACGTATTGGATAATGGATTTCCAACTATGACAAGGTATGGAACCACCTTACGATCAGTGTACTCTAGGAACGATACACTGGAGTTCAACAAGAACATCTTGTAACTCAGCCACACATGACCGACCAATCATTTTGCTTGAGTGTATCGAATGTATATCACCAACGGTTGGGATCAGCAACCGTTCCCTTATATATATATGGGACAGCATTGATAGATTAAAGAAGCAAATGAATATTCTCTAGATAGGTGATTATACACCCTACTTCGGTGCGACCGACTTAGCCATGCTGCCTGCCCGATTTCTGTCATTTACCGGATGATGAGGCTAGAAGTTCGTGTTATCATCACATCAGATTCACTTCGAATGCCACATTGTCAGATCCATCGAAAATCACTAATTGACGTCTACAACAGTACATTACGTGTTAGCTAAAGAAGTTTCCTTCTCTGCTTCCACTCTTGGTACGGTTGAAGAAATCAATCTACGTGACCTTTCTGAAAATACTCTGTCAAACATTCATCTTCATTCACTTAGAATGTCACATCGTCATACCCGCCAAATCACAAATTGATTTCCTCAAAAATACAACGGGTATACAGCTAAGAGAAACGAATTCCTCCGCCACCAATGTATATACGTTTGAAGAGATCAACTTACGCGATCCATTGGATATACTCTGTCAGACTTTCGTCCATACAAGTTGTCCTGGGACTGGACAACCCGAAAGCACTATTCAGTATATCCATCTTAGTCACTGTTGACTAAGACTTATACAACAACCCTTGCACTTTACTCCGTCTTCAATTATCTTTGGCATATATGATTCGCAACACTTATGCCAATACAGAGTGGTTCTTTGGATAATAATCCAACCGGTCTCTCCATATTAACAACGTTAAAATGGTCAAAACTTCGATAGTCTGTGAGTTAATTATCAAAGAAAAACAAGTGTGCAATCAACGATATTATTTCCAGATGGAAATTATATCGAACAAACATCATTTAGCATTAATCTCTTTAGTTCATTTATTTACTTATCTCCCGTTTCCCTATATTCAATATTTCTTATTTTTCTAAGTTTAAAAAATATACGTTATTAACAATGGAAAACATTTCCGTTTCCTTTAGAAAACATTTCTGGTTCTTCTTTGGAAAACATTTCCAAAACTCGTACATTGGACTTAGGCAGATGTTTATCAAACCATTTCGATGCCAACTCGAACCATTACACTTATTAACTATATTCACTTAACCATCCTGTCGAATAAACTATATTCGATAACTCCTCTAACTTTATTCGAATAAACTGTATTCGATTAACTCCTTTACTATATTCGATTAACTCCTTTACTATATTCTATAACTCACTTCGATTTAACTAATATTCTATAACTCACTTCGATTGACTAATATTCTATAACTCACTTCGATTAACTAATAATCGATAACTCCTTCGAATAAACTATATTCGATAATCTCCTTCGAATAAACTATATTCGATAATCTCCTTCGATTAACTAATAATCGTTAACTCCTTCAAATGAACGATATTTGATAATCTTCCCTTTTGATTTAACAAATCGATAACTCCTTTTTGAATAACTAAATTTGACAACTCCTTTCGATTTAACTAATCGATAACTCCTTTCGATTAAACTAATTCGATTAATTTAACTCGACGAACTTAACTCGATTGACTTGACTAACTTAACTCGACTCGATTAACTCGACTCGACTAACTCGACTTGATTAACTCGACTTACTTGGTTTGACCAATTCGATTCGATTAACTAGGCTCGACTAACTTGGTTCGACCCACCATACTCAATTAACTCAACTTATTTAACTTAACTTAATTAACTTAACTTAATTCACTTCTCTCGATTCGCTCTCATCGATTAACTTAACTTGATAACTCAACTTGATAACTCAACTCGATTACTTAACTTGATTATCTCGACTTGATAATCTTAACTCGATAACTTAACTTGATTTTCTCGACTTGATAATCTTAACTCGATTACTTAACTTGATTTTCTCGACTTGATAATCTTAACTCAATACTCCTATCGAATAACTAATATTCGACTTAACTCCATTCGCTTGACTCTAGATTGCAGCGATCACAATGGTTACGCCTGACTCCCTCAGGAAACATCCAACCACCGTAGGCAATTTACAGCCCTGCGAATTACGCTAGCAGTCGTACGAGATGGAAACTTATCCTGAATAACTCTGTTTGACTAACTCTATCTCAAATAACTATATTTGATAACTTCTACTTCGAATAAGTGGTATTCGATAACTTAACTCGATTATCAACTCGAAAATCTTAACTCGAATCGATTAACTCCAACTGATTAACTCTTCCTGGTCAACCCTAACTGATTGACTCTACTGGTTAACTCTAACTGGTTTTACTTGGTTTGACTAACTCAATTGATTAACTCGACTGAATAATTCAACTCGATTAACCTAACTTGATTTTTCTTATCTCGATTAACTGAACTAATCACTTTGATTAACTCGACTAATTCACTTTGATTACCTTAACCAATTCACTTTGATTAACTTAACCAATTCAGTTTGATTAACTTAACCAATTCAGTTTGATTAACTTAATCAATTCACTTAGTTTAACTTAACTAATTCACTTAGTTTAACTTAACTAATTCACTTTGATTAACTAATCGATTTACTGTGATTAACTAACCTGATAACTCAATTTGATTAACTTACTTGCTAATAACGTTTATTCCTTTTTAAAGATTTTCTTTTATAATCTATTTATTTCCTAAATAAATATTTCCTTATAATCCTATTTATTTAACAAATAAATATCTCCTTTATTCTATTTATTCTAACAAATAAATATTCCTTTATTTTATTTATTCCCTAAATAAATAAATCATTTAACTTTATTTATACCCTAAATAATAAATTCTTTTACCTTTATTTATTTCCTAAATAAATAAATTCTTTTTATCTATTTGTAAATGGTTTACAAATATCCCTCTTTCTATTTGTTCTGACAATATTTTCCTTTATATATATTGTTTTACAAATATTTTCCTTTATATTTAATTTCACAAATATGTCTCCTCTATATTTGTTTAACAATTAAAATCCCTTTATATTTGATTAACAAATATAAATTCCTTTATATTTGATTTACAAATATAATTCTTTTATTCAAAATCCTTTTTCTTGTATAATATAAAATCCATTGATTTTATATAAATAAATTATTTTCAAAATATACTTTAAAAATCCCTTTTCGACATTTTGGTATTTCTTATGGTATTTAACACACCATATAACAACGATAACTATCGTCCAAAGCACACATAATCAACGTCAGATTATATATCACATTATATATCACAATATATAAATCACAGTAAAATAACTGTTGAGGAATCCAGTTGGATTCCTCCAACCCGTTTCCCTGCATCACAGATGTTACACAGTATAATCAACATCACTTCTAGTTAAATATGAACTATTCTGTTAACAGAATCAATATATAACTATTTAACTGTTTTTATATATATTTTTATATATATAAAATATTCACTAACTGACTAGCAGTTAAATCAAACAGTCAACACCCAATCAAACAGACAATATTTAACAGTTCTAAGAATATGTTGTAAAAAATAGAACTGTACAGAGTTGGTGAGTTTTACTCACTTTGGCACGTTAACCGTTAAATAACGGTTTGCGTTATTTGATTCAGTCAGACAATTTATTTCGCCATAAATTGTAACGAGCTCGGATTCACTCCCAGTCAGTCTCATTGTGTTGCTCCCGTCCATACGGTCCCAACGCAACTTACGGTTCGTGATTCTGATTTTGTATGATCAAGATATGATAAAATAAAGTTAATACACATTTTAAATTGAATTAAAGTAACACTATTCACTCTTGGGCCTTACTACCTTGGATGTGGCCCATTTTCAGATTCCAAAACCCAACCCACTCATACACCTTCTTCCCAAAACCAACGTCCGCTCCTGAAGGACATTGCCGTACCTCCCTCCATCTCTAACACCCCCCACATCTCACGCATTAAAAAACGAATACCACCATTACATCCCTCTTCCCGAATGCTCCACCTTCATCTCCATCTTACTAGGTCCGCCGCTCCCTCATGATTTCCGACTTTCAGCCTAAACCGCACAGCTACAGTGCAGGTATCGAACTCCATACCCATCGAATCATCCTAAAAATGGCCACAAGCTTCCACTCTCCGCAATGAACTCAAAAACAACCACCAAAAGTTGGATCGATGCTCACATCTCTGGAAAATCCTAAACCTAGATCTACTGTAAAACCCACAGCAAACAAAAATCAACTTCGAGTCTTTCAAAACCAATATAAGATTGTTTCCAACACTACCGCGAGTTCATATATATGTATAACTCGATTTCTACAATTTTATTTGAATTGAAATGATTTTTGGAAGTCATGGAGTTTTGTTTTGAGAAAAACAAATGGACGGCGGCATATTTTCTTTGGCTGTGGAAGTAAAAAGTTAGGTTTAGAGAATGAGTGGTGTATTTATAGGGTGAACAAATATCTAGATACTTTATAGAAGGAATATTCCCGGTATATTCTTATTTATATATTCACGTTGCTTTCTGAAAATTCGTGTGATCACACCCAATACCTAAAAATCACAAAAACTGGAATGCAGTTACAGTTCGACATTACGGTCCCAACGAAACTGGTTTCGTCGAATTCCGACTCCGTATGCTCACACAGCGTATTTTTAACTATCAAAATACTGACTATTTTTCACTCTAAAAATTGGTACGGCCACACAGTGACTCTAAAAATCACGGAAACTAACATCTAGCAATAATTTGACATTGCGGATCTAACAAAATTAGTTTCGTCGAATTCCGACTTCGTTTGCAAAAGTGGCTATTTTTATAGCTCTAAATAACCTATTTAAATATATAAATATATTTAAATCTAATTAAATTAAATATTAATAAATTAATATTATCGTATATATCCCCATACGATATCGTTCAGCTCTAGAATATTCCTATATGAATTTCCAGCTTGATATTTCAAATCCCGATTTAATTGATCTTCGATTTATATTGAAATTCCTTTTTAAAATATAATTAATTCCTTTATAAATTATAAAGGAATTCCACAGCGACTTTTCTGAAATTTGATTTGGACATAAATCAAAATCTACACAACGAAAATCCCGATTTTTCTCTTCCACTAGAAAGATATACTCCACCAGCTCCACACGTTTCTTGTTTCACAGAAATCCGATTTAAAACGAGCCCTGTATACTCAGTTGAAGTTCAAATCGCCAAATAGCGAACTGCCACGCCATTTCGAGCTCGATTTTAATTATATTATTATTCTACGTTCAAACTGACGTCGATTGAATATATTCGTCAATATAATTCAACTCTAAGCTGAATTAAATCTAAGGGACGACCCTGTTCACAGAATATTGTGATTTCCCATATTTTTTATTTTTCCTGAATAAAATATATTATTCTATTATTTAATTTAATTAAATATTCATTATAATTTAATTAACGATGGTTTAATTCCCTAAATCACTATTTATATAATTAAATAAATTAATTATAATACCTCTGACAATGCGGGTCATTACATTCTTCCCCACTTAAAATAATTTCGTCCTCGAAATTGCTAAGTTAGAGGACGACCCTATCTATTTGGTAAAAGCATATCGGTTTACCCCTTATCTCTTGTTTCTCTAAACCAATTAATATCGACTAAAATATTAATTCCTTCTGACTAACTAAAATTTTCAAAAATTCTGAAAATTTTCTAACACTTTAAATTTTCGGAAAATTTCGCCATAACCTCCTTTGTACAGCCCTATCGGTAAAATCACAACTCGCCTCTCTAGGCCATCTCCAACCCAAAAGAAAACCAAACAACCAAGCGGCTTGCCAATTCGGCTCATAAATTCCAAACTCATATCAAATATAAACTTGTACCTTTTTGTCGGGTATATCAACTCTATCACTTGTATCTGTTACCAATTCAACCTATACTCATGTTATCTTAATCAAACTCCTCAGCTCCAACACTTGGTTTTATTCAATTCAAATTCCATTCAAACTCCGATATCATATTTTAAACTCTTAACCCTTCAACTCAATTCCAATCCAGATTATCTTCAAATCCATTTCAGATTTACTTAACTCCATGAGTTACATTTAAATTCTAGAATTTAAATTCCTGGGTTTTTTTCAAATCAACTTGAAATCATAATAGCGATTCAAAACTTTTGAATTCCTGAACACCTTGTTTTCGCAAACAATTTGAAAACAAAACCTTGGTAGTATTCCATCACTTATAACTCGAAAATCACACTGATGATGTGTACACCATCATTAGAATTATTTTCCAGCGATCAAAGTGAGTTCAATACTATATTCCTTTTCAAAACTCCAACTTAAACACTTCCATCTTGAATCAGTTCAAAATATCCTTATTAAAACAAAATTAAAAACCTCCCAGGATTTTGAAATTCACATATATCCAATCCAGATTCAATTACAGACACTTATCTGAATTTCCAGTTTTAAATTTTCAATTCTGATTTTAATTTCAGATTTATTTCATCTTATTTCATATATTATACTTATATGAATTCTGATCGATTATTTACATAACCATTATATTTATAATCTTACTCGATTATAATAACAACCAATATATCTCATATATTATAAATTCAATATATATCAAATATACTTTGGGTAAAATTATTTCATTTACCCTCTTTTCAAAACATACCATGACGGTTCATCGTATTCGAGTGTTTAGAAACCCCTACCAATACAGTGGATCAAACTGATCAACCAGAACTCATAAACAACTCAGCCAATGAATCTGCACAATATAAAACCATTTTTATATCAAATACAAATACGCACTCGTATATATACACTCAAACTCAATCTAGGGTATTACTAACCCTATCTCTACCGAGTCACGCCACAGAGCCAAGGTAATTCACTTAACTTAAGCTCTGATACCAACTATAACGACCCGAATTTTGAGCGACTTTGGTTATCGACATAAACACGATGTCGATAACCAAAACATCGAAAAATCTTGGTAATTAATGAAAGAAATTAGAGGGTGAGAATAGATAAGATAGAAACTTAGAATAGAAGAAGAAGAAGAACACAACATCAGAGTAACACGAACCTCACAGCGGAACGAATAACATATAATAGATAACATAACTTTGAAATATAACAGTTATGTATACAATAGCACTTATCAGAGTACAACACTTACAACACAGCGGAAATAAACTATAGCTATATGATCTCGAAGCCTCCTGCTCCAAGCTCTCCAAGTATATATGTAAATTCCTGACTACTTGACTGCCCGTACAAAATTGGGCACCCAAGAGTTTAGGGAAAACAATAAAATAAACTCCGGGTCAGTCATGGGACTGGTGTGAGTAAAATAGTTTAACACAGTTTAACATATATATGATATCTCATAAGACCACGCCGTGAATACGGAACGGGTTTTTCCCTTATTAGAATCCAACATCTTTGACAAGCAATATCATTCTGATATTATAATAATGTCTAAGTACAAATATATATCAATCTAGCAGAAACGCTTTCATCTCACGTTCTACATATATAGTATACAATCAAAATCGCAAGAATGTATTGGATAATGGATTTCCAACTATGACAAGGAATGGAACCACCTTCCGATCAGTGTACTCTAGGAATGATACACTGGAGTTCAACAAGAACATCTTGTAACTCAGCCACACATGACCGACCAATCATTTTGCTTGAGTGTATCGAATGTTTATCACCAACGGTTGGGATCAGCAACCGTTCCCGTATATATATATATATATATATATGGGACAACATTGATAGATTAAAGAAGCAAATGAATATTCTCTAGATAGGTGATTATACACCCTACTTCGGTGCGACCGACTTAGCCATGCTGCCTGCCCGATTTCTGTCATTTATCGGATGATGAGGCTAGAAGTTACGCGTTATCATCACATCAGATTCACTTCGAATGCCACATTGTCAGATCCATCGAAAATCACTAATTGACGTCTACAACAGTACATTACGTGTTAGCTAAAGAAGTTTCCTTCTCTGCTTCCACTCTTGGTACGGTAGAAGAAATCAATCTACGTGACCTTTCTGAAAATACTATGTCAAACATTCATCTTCATTCACTTAGAATGTCACATCGTCATACCCGCCAAATCACAAATTGATTTCCTCAAAAATACAACGGGTATACAGCTAAGAGAAACGAATTCCCCCGCCACCAACGTATATACGTTTGAAGAGATCAACTTACGCGATCCATTGGATATACTCTGTCAGACTTTCGTCCATACAAGTTGTCCTGGGACTGGACAACCCGAAAGCACTATTTAGTATATCCATCTTAGTCACTGTTAACTAAGACTTATACAACAGCCCTTGCACTTTACTCCATCTTCAATTATCTTTGGCATATATGATTCGCAACACTTATGCCAATACAGAGTGGTTCTTTGGATAATAATCCAACCGGTCTCTCCATATTAACAACATTAAAATGGTCAAAACTTCGATAGTCTGTGAGTTAATTATCAAAGAAAAACAAGTGTGCAATCAACGATATTATTTCCAGATGGAAATTATATCGAACAAACATCATTTAGCATTAATCTCTTTAGTTCATTTATTTACTTATCTCCCGTTTCCCTATATTCAATATTTCTTATTTTTCTAAGTTTAGAAAATATACGTTATTAACAATGGAAAACATTTCCATTTCCTTTAGAAAACATTTCTGGTTCTTCTTTGGAAAACATTTCCAAAACTCGTACATTGGACTTAGGCAGATGTTTATCAAACCATTTCGATGCCAACTCGAACCATTACACTTATTAGCTATATTCACTTAACCATCCTGTCGAATAAACTATATTCGATAACTCCTCTAACTTTATTCGAATAAACTGTATTTGATTAACTCCTTTACTATATTCGATTAACTCCTTTACTATATTCTATAACTCACTTCGATTTAACTAATATTCTATAACTCACTTCGATTGACTAATATTCTATAACTCACTTCGATTAACTAATAATCGATAACTCCTTCGAATAAACTATATACGATAATCTCCTTCGAATAAACTATATTCGATAATCTCCTTCGATTAACTAATAATCGATAACTCCTTCGAATGAACGATATTCGATAATCTTCCCTTTTGATTTAACAAATCGATAACTCCTTTTCGAATAACTAAATTTGACAACTCCTTTCGATTTAACTAATCGATAACTCCTTTCGATTAAACTAATTCGATTAATTTAACTTGACGAACTTAACTCGATTGACTTGACTAACTTAACTCGACTCGATTAACTCGACTCGACTAACTTGACTTGATTAACTCGACTTACTTGGTTCGACCAATTCGATTCGATTAACTAGGCTCGACTAACTTGGTTCGACCCACCATACTCAATTAACTCAACTTATTTAACTTAACTTAATCAACTTAACTTAATTCACTTCTCTCGATTCGCTCTCATCGATTAACTCAACTTGATAACTCAACTTGATAACTCAACTCGATTACTTAACTTGATTATCTCGACTTGATAATCTTAACTCGATTACTTAACTTGATTTTCTCGACTTGATAATCTTAACTCGATTACTTAACTTGATTTTCTCGACTTGATAATCTTAACTCAATACTCCTATCGAATAACTAATATTCGACATAACTCCATTCGCCTGACTCTAGATCGCAGCGATCACAATGGTTACGCCTGACTCCCTCAGGAAACATCCGACCGCCGTAGGCTATTTACAGGCCTGCGAATTACGCTAGCAGTCGTACGAGATGGCAACTTATCCTGAATAACTCTGTTTGACTAACTCTATCTCAAATAACTATATTTGATAACTTCTACTTCGAATAAGTGGTATTCGATAACTTTACTCGATTATCAACCTGAAAATCTTAAGTCGAATCGATTAACTCCAACTGAACCCTAACTGATTAACTCTACTGGTTAACTCTAACTGGTTTTACTTGGTTTGACTAACTCAATTGATTAACTCGACTGACTAATTCAACTCGATTAACCTAACTTGATTTTTCTTATCTCGTTTAACTGAACTAATCACTTTGATTAACTCGACTAATTCACTTTGATTACCTTAACCAATTCACTTTGATTAACTTAACCAATTCAGTTTGATTAACTTAACCAATTCAGTTTGATTAACTTAACCAATTCACTTAGTTTAACTTAACTAATTCACTTAGTTTAACTTAACTAATTCACTTTGATTAACTAATCAATTTACTGTGATTAACTAACCTGATAACTCAATTTGATTAACTTACTTGCTAATAACGTTTATTCCTTTTTAAAGATTTTCTTTTATAATCTATTTATTTCCTAAATAAATATTTCCTTATAATCCTATTTATTTAACAAATAAATATCTCCTTTATTCTATTTATTCTAACAATTAAATATTCCTTTATTTTATTTATTCCCTAAATAAATAAATCATTTAACTTTATTTATACACTAAATAATAAATTCTTTTACCTTTATTTATTTCCTAAATAAATAAATTCTTTTTATCTATTTGTAAATGGTTTACAAATATCCCTCTTTCTATTTGTTCTGACAATATTCTCCTTTATATATATTGTTTTACAAATATTTTCCTTTATATTTGATTTACAAATATAATTCTTTTATTTAAAATCCTTTTTCTTGTATAATATAAAATCCATTGATTTTATATAAATAAATTATTTTCAAAATATACTTTGAAAATCCCTTTTCCACATTCTGGTATTTCTTATGGTATTTAACACACCATATAACAACGATAACTATCGTCCGAAGCACACATAATAAACGTCAGATTATATATCACATTATATATCACAATATATAAATCACAGTAAAATAACTGTTGAGGAATCCAGTTGGATTCCTCCAACCTGTTTCCCTGCATCACAGATGTTACACAGTATAATCAACATCACTTCCAGTTAAATATGAAATATTCTGTTAACAGAATCAATATATAACTATTTAACTGTTTATATATATATATATTTATATATATATAATATTCACTAACTGACTAGCAGTTCAATCAAACAGTCAACACACAATCAAACAGACAATATTTAACAGTTCTAAGAATACGTTGTAAAAAATAGAACTGTACAGAGTTGGTGAGTTTTACTCACTTTGGCGCGTTAACCGTTAAATAACGGTTTGCGTTATTTGATTCAGTCAGACAATTTATTTCGCCATAAATTGTAACGAGCTCGAATTCACTCCCAGTCAGTCTCATTGCGTTGCTCCCGTCCATACGGTCCCAACGCAACTTACGGTTCGTGATTCTGATTTTGTATGATCAAGATATGATAAAATAAAGTTAATACACATTTTAAATTGAATTAAAGTAACACTATTCACTCTTGGGCCTTACTACCTTGGATGTGGCCCATTTTCAGATTCCAAAACCCAACCCACTCATACACCTTCTTCCCAAAACCAACGTCCGCTCCTGAAGGACATTGCCGTACCTCCCTCCATCTCCAACACCCCCCACATCTCACGCATTAAAAAACGAATACCACCATTACATCCCTCTTCCCGAATGCTCCACCTTCATATCCATCTTACTAGGTCCGCCGCTCCCTCATGATTTCCGACTTTCAGCCTAAACCGCACAGCTACAGTGCAGGTATCGAACTCCATACCCATCGAATCATCCTAAAAATGGCCACAAGCTTCCACTCTCCGCAATGAACTTAAAAACAACCACCAAAAGTTGGATCGATGCTCACATCTCTGGAAAATCCTAAACCTAGATCTACTGTAAAACCCACAGCAAACAAAAATCAACTTCGAGTCTTTCAAAACCAATACAAGATTGTTGCCAACACTACCGCGAGTTCATATATATGTATAACTCGATTTCTACAATTTTATTTGAATTGAAATGATTTTTGGAAGTCATGGAGTTTTGTTTTGAGAAAAACAAATGGACGGCGGCATATTTTCTTTGGCTGTGGAAGTAAAAAGTTAGGTTTAGAGAATGAGTGGTGTATTTATAGGGTGAACAAATATCTAGATACTTTATAGAAGGAATATTCCCGGTATATTCTTATTTATATATTCACTTTGCTTTCTGAAAATTCGTGTGATCACACCCAATACCTAAAAATCACAAAAACAGGAATGCAGCTACAGTTCGACATTACGGTCCCAACGAAAATGGTTTCGTCGAATTCCGACTCCGTATGCTCACACAGTGTATTTTTAACTGTTAAAATACTGACTGTTTTTCACTCTAAAAATCGGTACGGCCACACAATGACTCTAAAAATCACGGAAACTGACATCTAGCAATAATTTGACATTGCGGATCTAACAAAATTAGTTTTGTCGAATTCCGATTTCGTTTGCAAAAGTGGCTATTTTTAAAGCTCTAAATAGCCTATTTAAATATATAAATATATTTAAATATAATTAAATTAAATATTAATAAATTAATATTATCGTATATATCCCCATATGATATCGTTCAGCTCTAGAATATTCCTATATGAATTTCCAGCTTGATATTTCAAATCCCGATTTAATTGATCTTCGATTTATATTGAAATTCCTTTTTAAAATATAATTAATTCCTTTATAAATTATAAAGGAATTCCACAGCGACTTTTCTGAAATTTGATTTGGACATAAATCAAAATCTACATGATGAAAATCCCGATTTTTCTCTTCCACTAGAAAGATATACTCCACCAGCTCCACACGTTTCTTGTTTCACAGAAATCCGATTTAAAACGAGCCCTGTATACTCAGTTGAAGTTCAAATCGCCAAATAGCGAACTGCCGCGCCATTTCGAGCTCGATTTTAATTATATTATTATTCTACGTTCAAACTGACGTCGATTGAGTATATTCGTCAATATAATTCAACTCTAAGCTGAATTAAATCTAAGGGACGACCCTGGTCACAGAATATTGTGATTTACCATATTTTTGATTATTCCTGAATTAAATATACTATTCTATTATTTAATTTAATTAAATATTCATTATAATTTAATTAACGATGGTTTAATTCCCTAAATCACTATTTATATAATTAAATAAATTAATTATAATACCTCTGACAATGCGGGTCATTACAACAACGGAAGAAAAAAATTATTTTGAGATATTTTTTTTTAGAATTCCCAGTCTTTAGAATCTAGATTTGCTAGAGCTAGTTCTTTGATACGGTCTCTTTAGGTTTGAATCTTGAATCCATTATCGAACGATATCTAAGGAGAATAAGTATAATAGAATCAATTTCTGTAATCGTGTATTTTAGAATCAAAGACGACTGAAATTTATTGGAAATAAATTTCAGGTGAGAACTTGAATGAAAAAGGAAATTTGAAATCATTTCAAAAGTGAAACAATGAATTTTATATCGATATTAAAAATATAAATTAATGAAAATAAAATTGGAAAAGAGAAATAATTGGGATACGACTGTCTTAAATTTGATTAATTTATTTAAACGTGACAAGATAAATTATAATTGGTTTCAAACCAATGATGTATGGTTGAATATATGAATTCGATAGTAAGTATAAACTTGTTAGTTAATTAACAAGAAGTGAATTATGAACATGAGTTATAAATGAAGCGAGATATGGATGGTGATTTTAAATGGATTTGAACCTGTGTTTGAATGGAATCAAAATTTATTTGACGTGACGAGTTCAGATTTCGATAAAAGGAGTAATATTTACTTTTTAGAAGTGAATTAAGTTTAAAAGCAAAATGTGCAAATAAAATTGAGGATAAAGGAAATGGAGTGGACCAATACAGTGAAATTATTCTGAAGTTCAGAATATAAACCAAATGTGATTTTTTCGAAGTTCGGAATATATTAGCAAATAAGAGATTATTCAAAAAGAAGATATTTATGGGAGTCATCTATGTTGAATTTCAGGAAAATATTATTTACCTTCCATTTTAATTAAAAATTTAATATTTCATTAAATAATTGTTTATGTATTATGAATAAACTATAGTTTAAAGTTAACTATTTCGAAAGTATGAATTATTTTTGAGAAAGGAGCAAATTCTTATCTTGAATTCGAAAGTTACGAGAATGAATAATTTGTTGGTATTCGAAGTTGTGAACTTGATCTATTTCAAAGTTAATAATGTTGTTCAGTTAAGGTCTAAGAGGTAATTATACCCCAACTTGGTTGACTTCATTGTTGACTAAGAAATGATTAAGGTTCGATAGAAAGAATGGTTATGTGAAGTAAGTAAATGAGTGCCAGCAGTTTATTGAAAATAGTAGTGTTTTATTTAATATCCGTTTTAACCCAAATAATGAATTTAGAAATGTTTCCCCCTAAGTATAAAGTGTATTTGCTATAGAAAATAAAGATTTATGAGTATTTGGGAATGTTTTCCAATGGTAATAATTAATTTTCTAGAATTATAGAAAATAAATATGATATTTGAAATATTTTTCAAAAGATTGTGAGAGGCTAACGAATGGCGAGAACTGAAGAATATAAAGTCGCACGACGAGGACGAAAAGCGGCAGAACGTAAGAGAAGTGGATTTGAAATTTGAATCCGAGAATTTCATAAGGAATGTTTTGATAAAAAAGTTAAGAATGGAGTTAAGGAAATTAGAAACCGATTGGAGATTAGTTAAGTTGAATAAATTCATGAGTATTGATCTAATGTTGGTTTCAGCCTTCGGGGTTGATACTTAGGGAGTTGTTCGCTTGCTAATTTACAGTCGAAGGATATAAATGTAGAAGAGTAATAGTGTGTGAATATGAATTTGTTATAAGAATGGGAAATTCTGAAATTTTGAAAGCAAAAAGATTTGAATTTAATAATTGGAAATCTGGAAGAAAATTTGGTTTATAACCAATAGATTTATAAATCTGAGATGGAAAGGATATCAAGTGTCTAAAGTGGTTAAGAGATCAATTGAAATCAGAATGAATTTTGAGAATATTCGATTTTGGATAATGGAGAAATAAGATTCCATAACTTGTATGGGAAAATTTAGTGAATTTGAAAATTTCTGGATTGGAAGGTGATTAATTTAAGATAAAATCTTATATAACATAATTTATATAAGAACGAGTTATTTGAAATATTATTTGGGAAACAATTATTATGTAAATGACATAAGTATGATTTATGAAATAAAGTACTGTATGTTTTCAAGTCAAGATAAGGGAAGTACCATCCTTCTCCTTTGAATTTTGAGCTTAGTGAGATGTGATGGTGGTAGTGGTAAGTTGTCCGGACATAAAACTCATGAGTTGTCATTGTTCCTTGAAGAACACATCTGTGTAGCGTAATTCGTAGGGCTGTAGATGGCCTATGGCGGACGGATGTTTCTTGGGGGAACCAAGCGTAACCATCGTGTCTGCTGCGATCTACAGTCATGATGATGGCGTAATCCGTAGAGCTGTGAAAGCTTACGGGTATGGATGTTTCCTGAGGGAATCAGGCGTAACCATTGTGTAACTGCGGTCAACATGGCATTTCTACAAGTGAAAGAGATGTAACCACTAGAGTTACTAAAGGTAGAATGGAGCCATGCGATGTTGAGATATCTTAGTGATGTGGAGCCACCTGTTTGAAGCAGCATCGTGTCTTCATGACTTGATTCGTCTTTGTGACGTGAATTGTCCTTGTGACTTGATTGATCCACGTGTATTGACTTATTTTTCATAATTTGTTTCGTGATGTTGAGATAGAGCAGTCAACGCTCAATGACCTCATTTTTTCTTTTGATTCGTAAATAATTTTTGTTCATCTATCTATGACGAAATTCGTAGGGAAGTGATTTCCTACGGATACAGATGTTTTCTAGGGCATCCAGACGAAACCATTGTGTATCTGCGATTCTTGAACAATCAACATATCAATATCACGTTGGTGCTTTCTGTATCTGTTTTTAAAGGAATTTTTGAAATATTTGCACTAGGAGTTGAAGCTATGATATTTAGTGCTTGGAGATTTTAGTGGTGCGCTTGGCCAGCATATGCCTAACATCTGTGAGAACGACAATAGACTTGTCAAACTTCGAGTTATCAAATATTTTCAAATCAGAAATTTAAAATTAAATATACCTAATTTAATAAGCTAAGAAAGAGAATTTTGGAGTATTTTTAAGTCCATAACTTTGAGATAATAACATAGATATATTTTTTTGTATAAAAAAATTATAAATGATTTCAATTTTTGGAAAGTTTTCAAGTCTAACTATTTGTGACTTGAAGATGAGATGTTATTTACACTCTTCAATGAGTGTTGGAAAAGATTAAATGGATTGAATTTAAGGAGATTGGATTGAGGGTTGCTAAGCCTAGACTCAATACAGTTACAACGATGGATAAGTAACATTGACAGATTATGGTTATAATGGAATTTGGAATAATTTGAAAAGTATAAATCCAACTATACGAAAGAAATTATGATTTTCCGAGTAAATTAAATGTGATGGATAAACAAGAAAGTTCGATGACTTAAATATCGATATTTATATCAGTTATGGAAAACTTCACACAGATATGAAAATGTGAAGTGTACAGTAGTATAACTCGAACAATCTCTCCTTTTCGAGGACGAAAGTTTTGAAGGGGGAGACTGTAACGTCCCAGAAATTTCGACAACTGAATATCGGATTAATTAAAGATTTAACGATAAATGATCAATTTTATATTGATATTGGGGTTAGAAATTCAAAATCGAATATATGGTTTTGGGTATAAATTGAATTAAATAGTTAATTTTTATGGTCGGTTGAGAATCAAATATTTATTGTTGAATATTTGAATTGAATTTGGTTGAATATTCGAACCAGAATTTGAAATTCAAGTGGTTGAATTTAAAATATAAATGTTATTAACGTTAAACGTATTAAAGATTTTATCGGTTGAATTATATGGAAAAGGGGGTTAGATATGTGTGTATATTGATATATATATAAAGACCTTGAATTTGACATTTCGAATTTGGAATTTAACGATGTTGTTTTGTGAACAAACGGAATTAAATTAGTGAATGGTTAAATTATTTAAAATTTAAAATACGTTGTACACAAACGAAGCCAGATTACAATTAAAATAATTTTATTGATTCAAAACATTGAAATGTAGAAGAACGCCTCTTTTCGTTGCGTTGAAAACTGTGTTGGCGGTGTGAATTTGGAGCGTTCTGTGATATTTAGGGTAGAAATAATATTAATTTTAACTAAATATAACCTACCTTAAATATCACTTACCTTAGTTATTTTTACACCAACCTATCATCTGAAATTTTTCGCTACCCTAAACCTAGTGATTTACATTATGCTTATCCTCGCTATTTCCCTTCTATAAATCATGCTTTTCTTTCCCCAATTTCATTTAGCAAGTAAAAATCATAACTCTTCACAATCTATTTTAATGGCGGTCTCTCCAAAAAAATCGCTCCACCCAATTCCGTATGTTCCTTGTTCATATCACCATCAAAACCCTAGCTTAAATCAGTCCTCCCAAAATTCGCAGTCACCGCGACAACATTCACCGTAAAAGCCTGCAAAGTTGGGGTCTTTCAGTTGAAGCTTGCAACAACTATTAACACCGTTTCCTGCCACCGCCACTGAAGTCACTCATCTCGAATCAAAGCCCCCCTCGCCACCGTCACCTCGAGAGTCGTGCCGCAATCACTATCTGCTCTTAATTCTTTCGTCGATTCAAGGTGAGTTTTTTTTAAAACTCACGATTTACTTAGTTCAGGAATTTTAATTTCAGTATTAAACTGAAATGATGTGGTTTGGTTTGTGCTTGACTGCTCTGTCTGATTATTGCGTGATTTGTTTCTTTGATTTGCTGATGAACATGGTTGAATCTCTGGCCTTTGTGAATATTGAAGATTCAAAAATCTGATTTCCAAAAATAGAACCTGCCACCAATGTAAAATGATTTTTAAGCCATATTTTTGAACCAGAAAATGACCATTAAAATGTTGCCAAATATGATGCTGTTGTTTCTGAAAATATATTTTGACAACATGATTTTATTTGTTATCTATGCACCCTGATTTTCAAAGAAATCGGTTACCGAAAATCAAATTCCAGTTATCTTTTTTGTTGTGTGCATTTGCAAACAATGTTATGAACTGTTGGGAACAGATTGCCATGACCTTTATAAACTGAATCACGTTGAGCGTTTGTGTACAAGTCTCGATCTGTCAACTTGACCAGTTGCCTTTGCACTGTTCACATGATTCACAGCTGCATTTCGTGTACTTGTTTACCATTTCTTGCTTGTGTTCTTGCACTGTATTTAAACACAGACTGGTTTTGCTTTGTATTCGGAAACCACATGAGTTAATTATGCCATGCCTTTATTGCTACACTCATGCTACAACCATTGACCTATTGTTAAAATAAATTAGTCGTCTACTTAGTGGGTAAAGCATACATACTTCTTTTCAGATTTACCTTATCCTTTGTGACATGATTGGATGTATACACCCATATCATGTAAATGTTTCTTATCACTTGTGTATTGAATACATTGATGCCTTACTGGTACAAAACAATGGTCTGCAGTATGAATCGGACATGAATTTTTTTGTGATAATTGTTGTCATCAGTATAATGTAGTTTTCAGCTTTGTAGTGTAGACTGGACCTTTTGTGTTAGTAACTTGAGATGTACTAGTGTTCTAAAATTCGAAGTTACTAAGAAAAACAATATAATAAAATCAAAGAAAACAGTGGTACATGTTTTGGTCACTTAAAACTTTATTCCTATGGTCTTGTTAACTATGAAAGATGGGTGCATTTAAATCAGAAGCTAGTTATAAATATCGTATATCTAAACATGTAAGACCTATCCAGTCAGGCTTTGTATAGATTCGGCCCTGCACTGTGCATGTAGGTGTTGGTACTGATTGATGGTTTGCACACTATAAAAACTAAGCTTGATATAAAGTCATTTTCGATGAGTCGCCATGACTGCATATGCTTGGATAATTTGTGTCACCATATTGCTCTCCTTTTCGAGCTGTTAGACCTGAATATATGTGTTACCTCCATACTCATATGTTGTTTTGTTGACTATGGAAAATCTGGTTCTTACCATGAGCATTCGGAAATTTTAATAAGGCCATACTGCCTTATATAAATTAAGAGAAAGAAAGAAAAAAGAAAAAAAGAAAAAAAAATATGTCGTTGGTTATGCTACAATATACATTCACTTGGTCACATCTTTATTTACAATATACATTCACTTTGCCACATCTTTATTTATTAAAAAATATTGGTATTTAGACTACTTTCCATTTCTACACAATGTATTCGTCTATACATTGGACTAATATTGAATGTATAGTTATGTTTCATATTTACATTTACTGATATACATATAAATGTCTTCCTTTGCATATGTACATGTTATTTCAGAATTGTGCCTTGTCCAATCAATATATGACGCCACAGTGAACCATATCTTGCTTGTTGCCATGACACCCTTGACCCTGCATCGCTAGTTATGCTTTCCATTTTGACTCTTTCCATGCATTCCATTTTGCTATAGCATTTTGAATTTCCCAATTGACCTTAGTTCCCTTTGCTGGACCCATGACCGTGATTATACGTGGTGGTCAATACATATATATGTTTCATGTATATGTGTCAGCATACATATATATGTTTTTAGTATATAGATATATGGTGGTTGGTGTACACATATGTATATATATACACACCATTGTATGTGTATATATATGTTATCAACATACATATATGTATATAAATCCATATGCTGTCCCGATTTGTTTCATCCCAAGTGGCTATGATATATTCCGGTAGTTCTCATGAGTTCGATGTACTCGAAATTTAGTGAATTATATAATTAACTATTTATTTCAGTTTCTATTGAAATTAATTTACTTGAACTATGATTTTGTAACAAACCGGATTTTCAGAACCAATTTAAATTTTTTATTTTAATGAATTTTGGATATTTAAAATGATTTATTTTAAATAATAACGACTAAAAATTTATTTAAATCGAAGTTAGAACAAATAAATTTGTTTTAATTATAAAACGAACTGGAAATGGCGCGGTAGTTTGAAAATTCGATTTCAAATTTCGATTGAATGTGCGTGATTCAAAATAAATCGGATTTCATAACGGGAATTAAAAGTTATGTCCAGTTTAAAATTTGAAATAGTCGCTATGGAATTTAATATTATTTATAGCTCTTAAAAATAGCCCTTTTGCAAACGACCTCCGTTTTTAAGAAACCACTTTTGTTGGATCCAGAATGTCAAATTATTGCTAGATTCCAATTTTCATAATTTTTGAAATTAATATGTGAGCGTGGTGAATTTAAACGTGTTTGGTAATTTCAGTTTGAATTTAATCGACTGGAAATTGACCATTTTTCAAACGGTCTCCAAATTCGACGAAATTAGTTTTGTTAGGACCGTATCATCAAAACATAGCTAGATTTATTTTTCTGGAATTTTTGGAGTTAGTATGTGGCCCCGGAAAATTAAAATGTACGTTGAAATCAATTTTAAACGTTATATTAATTTATATTTTAATTTAAAGAAAAACTGATTGAAACAGTCGAAATGGCTTATGGGACATATTCCATTGTGTCCGAAATCGGGGTAATTAGCTGGGGACGTCAGTCGTTGGGTTCGGTTTGGAGTTAGAATGGAAAAGTAACTTTTTGTAATTAAATAATTAAATAAAGTCAACTCTCACCTTCTCTCTCCCTCACCATTTAAACCATCGTAAAAAAAGGGGAACCCGTCGCTGCAGCGCCACCGCCCCCCTCGCGCCAGCGCCACTTCTTCCTCCTCCCCTTCTCCTCCTCCTCTTCCTCCTCTCCTCTCTCTCCTCCTCTTTCTCTCATCAAATTGGAAACCCTTGAACCAGAATTCCCCAAACCGGCCACCTCCGACCACCATCCCGCCACCTGCGCCTCCCCCCACCACCAGCAGGTCCCGCCGCCGCCTCTGACCACCTAGCTCCGACCGTGGGGCCCCCGTCACCAAAAAACTCTTTTTCAAAAAAAATCCCATTTTTGCAAATAACCCCCTATCGCTATTTTTTCAATAACTCTCAAACCGTGCGTTTCTAGCCAAAACTCCACAGTACTAAAGTCGAAGAGCACGATTTTCTCTTCGATTTGGATATATGGAAGTCATATTTTGGATTGCGGAGCTGTCCGGAAAACGCGTCTGAAGATCGCGGATCTACTGCTGTTTTTTTACGATTTCCGGCGAATTGGTGCAGTTTTGGAAGAAAGTCCACTAGGAAAAGTTTCTCGGAATAGCGTGTTTAGGCTAGTGACAAAGTTTGGTGAAGATTGGAGGTCGTATGCAAATTCTAGAGCCAAAGAGACGAATTCAAGTGCGGGGAACGACAAAAGCGAGCGCGACAACAAGAATTTTCTACATTAGAAGAATCGCGATGAATTGGTTTAGCTTCTGGGTGAGAACTCCTTCTCACTCTAATTAATTTACAATTAAATATATTTTAGGATGCAGACGAGGCTTAGAAGCCCCCGACACTATTTTATTGTACGAACCATGATTGTTTGGTTGTATGGATTGATTTGTTGTTGTAAATTGGATTGGGTTGAGAAATGATTGTATTGTGGTTTAATTGATTATTATGTATGGTGCGAGCCAGTATCAGGAGAGGGGTAATGCTAGACATTACTCCAGTTTTAATATCGCGCCGTTATAATGTCGAAATTTTCTGAAATAAATGTATATTCATTAAAAATGTCATTTTTAATGTATGAATGAATTATATAAAATATTCATGTGTTGAATAAAATGTTAAAACAATAAAATATTATTTTTATTGAATGTATGAACTATTAAAAATATTCAGTTCTTGAAATAAATATTTTATCGTTAAAAATATAATTTTTAACGTATATATGAATGACATAAAATTCTCCTGAAATGAAAATAAATATTCATAGACAAATCGGACGATTTGTTTACGTACACTCATTTAACTGACATTGATTGGGACGATAAATTTTACACATCGTCCAACTGCACAAATACTATTCAATATTTGTTGGTTGAAACCCCACACGGGTATTGGGATGATATTTGGCGTACACTAATCCCAATTGTTTAGTTATATGTCAATCGATTGGTTGACAGACTTTTGTAAGCGTTAATTATTTATATTTAATGTTTATGCAGTTGGGTAATGCACTCTAGATCATGGTTGATTGTATTTCATAATTATTGTGTACATGAAATCCATATAAATAACATTATCTGGTAATTGACTGTGTCTGATTCCAATTCAAAAAGGAACAAATATTTTAAAATAAGGAAATATTTTAAAATAACGAATATTTTAAAATAATATTCAGTGAAGGATTAAAATGTGAATTTGATGTCCGATTTTGAATGGACACGAAAATATTGAAATATATACAGCCTTGTTGACTAGATTTGCGCCATTCTGACGCAAACGATATTTATATCTATTTTATTCATTTTTATAATGAATATCGAAAAGGAAATTATTTCAAAATCTGATATTTTGAAAATATTATCATTTAAATAATATAATGATAAGGAGTATTCAATTTTGATTTAAAATTGAAAATGAAGTTAGAATCATTTTAAAACGAATTTATAAACGATTTATAAAATACGTTTTAAATGGAAATCAATGAAATAGATATTATATATAATATAATGGCCTGAATAGAACGCGTCGCGCCGCGGCCGCTCGCGAATTTTGACCATTGACTTCGTATTGACATTATGGGAGATCCGACCGTCGGATTCTCCTAAACCTGGAACTGTTGGGTTCGTATCGAAAAGTGCTTTCCAACGAATATAAGAGATTTGAAATCTAACTGTTGGATTTGGAATTATGTCCAAATCAAATTTGGAAATGGTCATTGTAAGTGCAGTTCGATGACCGTTTATGGAAATCGACTGAAAGGGCCTTAATAAAATTATTAAAAATATTGATAATTTGTGTAAAATCATAACAAATGATTTGGAAAAAAATAGGATGAAAAATTCCATAGTTGAAAATAAAAAAATATACTTTTATCAAAATGAACTAGTTATTAACTAGATTTGAAATCCAATAATTTTTAAATAAAATAAATTGGATTTATGAGTGGTTTTAATATACCAGAATTTCCAATATATGAACTGGAATGGAAATCATCTTCGAAATATTTCGATATTGGATTCCGTGATTATACGGATATTGTTATGGGAATTTGGAAGATATATATATATATATATATATCGTTATTCGCAAAATGATATTTGTTGGTTTCAAAATTTGATACTGAATATAAACCGATATAATTTCTATTCAGAGCCTTGTATTTGATATCAAATTTGATTTTGGGTTTGTCGTGAACTGTGTCTTAAATAACACTTTTCTTAAACCCAATTGAGAAAAGAATAAATCTTTAATTAAGATTTAGTGAAGTTTTCCAATTAATTGATATTTAATTGGAATTGAATAAAAGAATTTGATTTTGGGTTTGTCGTGAATGATGTCTTAAATAACACTGTTCTTGAACCCCGTGTGAAAAGAATAAATCTTTTAATTAAGATTATTAGAGTTCCAGTTATATTTAATAATTGGAATAAAATGGAATGTGAATTGGGTTTATTGTGAACTGTGTTTTTAATGACATTCGTTCTTTAACACGGTTTACAGTGAAATGTGATTTGGAATTTATAAATCTTTTTATTAAGATTTAATGGAAATTTTCCAAAGTAAAGTTTTCCAATTTAATATATTAAATTGGAATTGAATGGAATTCGATTTGGTAATAATCGAAGTGTGTTTCCGTGGAGGATGACTGTTAATATATATGGAATTTAAAAGGCTTTGTCGTTATTCCATTTATATTATAAGTCGGATACGGAAATTGATATCGATTATATATTAATCTGTTTTCCATGAGGATTCCTTAATTAATGGAATGTGATTTGGGTTTATCGTGAACTGTGTTTTTAGTGACATTAGTTCTTTAACCCAGTTAAAGACAGGATTACATGTCTAACATTGTATTTCGAAACTGTATTGTCAATCTCTGCTAAATATACATCTGTTTGGTGGCGAATAATTTATTCTCTTGCTTAACACCCTTCTCTAAGACGTACGAGCTTAGAGGTTATATATCGAAAGAAATCAATGGCACGGTGTAGATTGTTGATGTTGCATGTTTGTGTTTCCAAAGTTAAACAATCATTAATATTGATTTTTGGGAAGATTAAAACTAAGTGGAGTTTTAGTGAATCTTTAATTAGATTGAAATGTGATAATTTATATTATCAAATTTGGGAAATGACCGACAATCGAGTCTCACCAGTTTTACTCCAGGCGTTAGTCAAATATTTAATTAGATTTGAACGTGCAATGGTAATTAAATTTACCGATAACACCATGGTGTTAGATATGAAGTATTACCAGTTTTGCTCCATGGGATGAATAGGTTGGGATTGAGAAATTAAACAAATGATTACTTCGGTAAGTTGCGCTAATCCCGACAAGTTGATAAACCTTAATTTGGTTTAGAATTGATATCCAAAGGAAGGTTAAAGAATAAATTTAAAGGAATTTATCTTTGATAAAATTAATAGGAACCTTTCCCAAAAGATATGAATATTTAAATAAAAGAATATTCAGAATTGGAATGAGACGTATGTTGTGTTTTTATAGCACTTGTTTATAAAATACGCGAGTTATTCGGAAAGGCCGGCTTTATACCCATTCTGAATAACTGATTCGACGATAAGTCGACGATGAAGACGGTGGTTGAAGACTGGAGGTCTTCACATCGTTTGGATGATCACTGATGTCTTGATTGGGCTGTACACCTAAGACTAGGTAATAAGTGGTGATCGTCCAAACGCACTTGGAGATCGACCGGATATGCGAGGTTCTCTCTTCTGTATTGGACATATGGGACGAGGAATAAGGTGCCTCCGGTTTCGTTCAGACCCAGAACGGAATTGTAAATGGATGTGTGTCTGACATTGGATTTTATTCTGTGTTGATCGATTTCTATTAAATATATATCTATTTGGTGGCGGAGAATTTATTCTCTTGCTTAACACCCTTCTCTAAGACGTAAGAGCTTAGAGGTTATATATCGATAGATATCAGTCGCATAGCGTGAATTGTCAGTATGGCATGCTGAGATGCAAAGGATCAAGGCTTTTGCTGAAAAGTAGAGCCTTGTGGTTGATGATCAAAGCATGGCTTTAAATAGCGCTTTGTGTAGCGTTAACTCGCGAGCCTCGCACCCTGATGTGAACCAAAAACGAGATAGTGACTGCATGGAAATGGACATATGTTAGTTCTAGCTACGAGTAACGTCATGGTATGGAGCCCAGACGTTTACTCATGTGGATGTTGCACACTTGTATTACTTGATGGGAGATGAGGTACCTCAGATATATCTGCACTGCGGGGCTGATGGATATTATATCGGTCACTACGGGGCTGATGGATATGGTCGACATACCGACCATTTTAGAGGTTTGATAGAACCGGCTAACATATAGTTTATGGTATAACTAATCATCGATAGATGACCGACCATGAAGATCCAAGGGGTTCACTACGGGGGATCCTGAGGCACTTGCTAGTGTGTCTCGAAATCGGTGAGGATAATCCCTTGCCTCGGTTCATAGATGGAAACCCAATTTCCAATACGTGATTTTTCGATTTTAGTTGTAAATATATATTTGGCGACGTAATATACGGCTACCTACGCCGCCTATGATTGATAAATTCATATTTGAAGATGATTTCTTCACTTATAGTGATAATAAAATATGAAATTTCACGTACCAAGCATTTTTGTCTATTATAAGGTAAAAAATCTACCCTTCGGCTTTCGTTGCATTGTGTGATAGGACCCGAGTCTAATAATAGCTTCATTTTTCTATTTCGCACTGCGCTGTTTGTTTTATGCACTGCTATTCTTGGGGATAAACTCATTCCGTGTTATACAGCGTGGTCCCTTGATATATCTAACTTTAAAATCAAGCTAATAACCGTTTTAGTTCTTACACCAGTCACATGACTGACCTAGAGTTTATTGTTTTAACCTAAACTCTGGGTGCCCCTATTTTCCACACGGGCAACTAGTAGTTTTGGTTTTGCAGATTTCCTTTTCTAGGATCTTGGTTTATAGTTGGAGCTACATTCAGAGCGCTCTGTATCTGTATATTTCTTACAGTTGTGTTATGTATTATTTTTCCACTGCTATGTATTTAAATGTAATTTAAATCTTTGATATTTTATGTCGTATATTATTTACTCACACTCTATTATATTCTTGTACTCTGATGTAAATTGTTGTAATAACAATGAAATGTTCTTCTGTTTGCGTTCTAATTTGTCGTGTTCTCAACTCAATCTGGGTTTCCCGTAAGGGGAAGTTTGGGTCATTTCAGATTTAATCCTGACTCAAGTGTTTTATGTTTTTGCATGGAACACTTTGGTTAGACCGAGCAATACAGATTTAAAGATTACAACTTAGGATTCGAGGACTGTCGAAGCTGGGGATTCCAAAGGCGGCGTACTCTAAAGATTTTAAACCAGTAAATAGTTTATTGTTTCTAAACTGAATTTAATTCCGCTGTATAAATTCTTGTATTTAAAAATTCTGATTAATATACAGGCTATTTCGCTGTCAATATTTTGTTATTTATTTATTCTGTGTTTTGTCTGTGTTGATTCTGTTTTAAACTCTGTAAGCTAAATAACAAACCAACGATTTGACCATTTTAAGTTGGTTTCATCACCAATTTGAAGTGGTCAAAAAGGCGGGACGTTACAAAAAAGAAAGAGGCAAATAGATGTGTCAAATCCTAACAGCACCATCAAACCTTTCCGAGCATAAACCATCCTTTGGTTTCCGTATGAGATAAACCATACTCAAGAGATGTTCGAATCATCCCGCCAAATCCTGGCAAGGGGACACAACCTTCCAGTTATAATCCATACATGGAAGTTCAAACTGAGCATGATCCATACTCGAGTTTTATAGAGTTCTTTGTCAGATCCTGACAAGACCATTTGTCGTTCCTGGGTATAATCCATACTTAAGAATCCAAACTGAGTACAATCCATATATCGAGGTAGAGCTATACTTGCCACGACCTGACAAGATAGTCCATCCCTAGGCATAATCCATACCTAGGGTTTTGAAATAAGTATAAGCCATACTTTAATTGAGATTGAGAATCTTGCCACATCCTAACTAGATACTTAAGTTCGCCAAACATAATCCATGCTCGGAAAGTCCTTCCTTATCCATCTCAAAGTACAAAACCAAAGCAAATCTTGTTGGTTTGTCATCGAATCCATAGCACGCTTTAGGGCTAAATGCTAACCTCGTACATGTGTACTTTGATTTAGCCGTCCGGAAAATATAAAGTAAAAAAAAACATATCTTAAATCCTAAGAAATGCAGCAGACCTTGGTTGATCCAAACCATATCAGTTGATGATGATCTCACGAGAACTCGATCCAGGATCATTTCCTCTCCCGGGAATATGAGGTAGTAGCGCGGATGCAGGCGTTGTTGGTTGTTTCACATACTCGGGTAGCTCTCCATGTCCAATCCGTACTTAATCAAATCTCGCAAATGCCTGTAGTCATTTTTGTTATGACCGTTTATATATGAAATATGCAATGTTGTCCAAGATCACGTTCTCTTTGCGGTGGCTCCCTCTTGGGAGGCTTTGGATAGAAGATAGCACCACTTGTATCCATGTAAATATCAATCATTGTAGCATTGAGTTCTGTGTACTGATCATGTTGAGGCTCTTTCTGAGGCTGAAAGCTGTGTTCATTCTTAGCAGCGGTCTTTCCTTTGCCATTTTAATTTCCATTTCCAGATTCAGACGGTCCTACGTCTTTAAGCATGTTAACACCGAGAACGTCCGTCTCTATGTTTGCGTCTTTCCCACGTAAAACTCTATCTATTTCAAAGTAGAATTCACCGAGATCTCATGGTGGGTCTCGGTGCAATGATGGTTTGAAGTCCGATTTATCTAGAATGCCGGATACTGCCGCCATCAATACCATAGATGGTTCAGATCGATCAATTGATGCTACTGCAATGTTGAATCTTTACAGGGATGAGCGCAGGGTCTCTCCGACCCTTTATTTAACCAAAGTGAGCGTCATGACATTCTTGGGTCGAGCGATGTGAAGCCCAAACTGTTCAATAAAACGAGTGACCAACGCATTCCAATCGTTAACCGATTTCGGTTCCAAATGCCTAATCCATATAGCAACTATATCAGTCAAGAAGAGTGGAAAGCATTTTTCCATGACGTTTTCCGACGCCGATAACACGTCCATATGTCGTTTGTAGCACATCAGATGCATGGTAGGATCCGTCCTTCCGTTGTAAGGCTTTAAAGATGGTAGCATAAAATCTAGAGGATTGTGGGAATTCTTGATTTCCCATGTAAATGGATTGTGATTTGTGTTATCCACATCATCTTGAGATGTGTTGCCACTCGAGAGGCGTCAAATCAGGTTAGAAAGCGATTGCCATCAAAAAGCTGTTGTAAATTGCCAATATCAGAGCTGGTGCCCCCAGCGTTGAATCCAAGAGAATGAGCGTGTGTATGCTGAGTTTCGACGTTCAGGTCGAATTTTCCCATGGATCCTGGGTTGAATGATTCGACTTGACCCAGCCATGTGTTACGATCTCGGGAGCTTCGTGCTGCATTTGCATAAATCCTGGTGCTCGAGTGTACATATGAACTGGAACCGTTGTTGGTCGAGCATGGCCTGAATTCCTTGC
Source organism: Allium sativum (assembly GCA_030737875.1). Classification (NCBI taxonomy): domain Eukaryota; kingdom Viridiplantae; phylum Streptophyta; class Magnoliopsida; order Asparagales; family Amaryllidaceae; genus Allium; species Allium sativum. The sequence goes on from CM060924.1 coordinate 882,311,692, forward strand.
AATTCAAGCGTTCTTATCTAGAATATTGTTGGTTGGTGCATGTTGTACACTTTCAAGCGTGTTGCCTCTTGTTTCATCTTGTGTGTTGTCTGCAGTTCGGGTATGGTCCGACACGACCCGATTGTCGTGATCAAATTGAGCCAAGTTTGGCGTTGCGCCACTCCATTCTGCGTTATTTCCTGTGAGTTGAATGTTGTTTCTCGATCTTCCATCCATCCGAGTGGAGAATTTGTTTTCGGAGAAGATCATCTTTCCGTGCCATCTGGCTTTTCAATTAAGCTATAACTCCATCCATTTCATCTCTAGTCAGGTATGCTGATGGATCTCCATGAGAGGAAGCCTCCTGACTTCCCTCGTTCCTTGCGTCTTCTATGCCAATATCCTCGGAATAAGTAGAAGTTGCATCTTTCTTTCGCTTGACGATTGATCCAATAGCCAAGTAATTTGTTTCTGTTGCAAATCAAAAATCGAAGTGGTAGCGTGTCCCCTTCCTGGAGCGCCCAAATGTTAACCCGAAATTTGGCACCAACACCCAAATGCAGTGTGAAGTCCTCACAATCACAGATCATAGAATGAAGAAAAAAGTAAATAACAGGGGGCCACATGAAATTTTTTTAGTGGTTCGGTTCAGTCCAAGCCCACGTCCACTTTACAACTCCTTAAACCTAAGAAATTACAACTACAATTTTGCCTTACAATCTGTAAGATCCTTTTATATACAACATCCTTGTGTTACAATCAAGAAAGGTGGAGAAAAGAGAATGAATATATGCATGAAATCCTCTTGTTATGATGTCCAATTTGGTTTGAACATGACACAATGTCCTTGTGTTCAATGGCGGAAGACGTGTTGGATTTTCCAAAAGAATCGCCTTCAAAATCCTTGCATGTGTGTATTTATAGGCGTCATAGGACTTTAGATCGGATGTACAAATGTCATCCATCCATCGAATCTCGAAATGTAGTAAAATCAGTGCAGAATTCCTCTCCGGATTGTGCTACGCCAAGTGTAACTTGATCCAAGTTAATAGGAGTAGATAGTGCCATAAGAATAAATCCAAATTGCAGTGTAGTCGTAGCTCCAGGCGGGCCAGGTCTATCTCATTTGACTTAAACCGGTTATGTTAGTTTCCAAGGGTAAGTTATTCCAGTTGCCAAATCGGCTCAATGTATGTGCTCAGGTCGGATCTGACCCGAACCATTCGAACCGTTTGGTTCAACCTGACCCGATGGGTCCGCGAAATCCGAGGCTTCATCAATTCCAAGTCCGTGGGTTCCAAAACTTCGACACTTCATCTAAGTGTTTGTCGATCAAGGATAGTTTATACTCAAGTCCTGAGTAACTCCAGTGATAGAATCCGAGTTAAGGCGGTCTTGCCAAAACACAAGATAACACCAAGCAAATTCAATTTAACTATTTTTTATTAAAAATAGAGTTTTATAAACCTGTCTTATTTTCGAAATCTCTTTCTCGAATATAACTTTTGTTGTTTAATTCATTGATTAAGTAAATGATTGCTAAACATTAACTTTTAACTTCTAACTTTTTAAACCATTTGTTTCATAACTCGGATTTTTATTACTACATCCTATTACTAAACCCTTTGCCAAATCCAATTACAAAAATCCCTTTTTCTAATCTAGTCAGCCACTTTCCCACTTTAAAAATCTCGTTTCAATTCCATTAATTTCACTTAATTCCATTATTAAGTAATGCTAATTTAAAACCAATGCTTTAACTTCACACCCCTTTTATAAACCTTGTTTATAAACTCAAGTTTAATATTAAACCCTTTTATCTCGATTTCTTTTTAGAAATCTCTTTTATATTTTAGTTTATAAAACTCGGGTTTTTACAACAAAATCCGATCATAAACTCTTTTCAAAATTCAACTAGATTTCATTACCAACTTTGATTACTTACTTAAATAAAATTCATTTAAAAAGTAATCTCTTAAATTATTATTTATTGAAATAATAACTTGTTCCATCATTAACAGGAATAAATATTAAATTTATTTTTAAAATCTTATTAAGTTAAAACAATTATTTGCTAAACTATTTCATTAGATTAATTGAAGACATATTAATATAATAACCGATTTCATTAAAATAATTAACTTAGTTAACTTAGAAATAATACCTAAGTTTATCTTATAAGAGAATAACTATTCTCATATTCTTTAAACGACGAGTTCCAATTATATACATAAAATCTTAAAATATATCAAACTCGGTTAAAAATCGACCCTAATAATTTCTTATAACGATGGTATTAAAGAGCCTGACTACTGCTAAAATACAAAACTTGTGAAATAAGGTTTTATCCCATCCAATCGAATATTTTCAACATATATGATAAACATTATCGATATTGGTGAGGAATCCAGTTGGATCCCTTAAACCTGTCATTTCCTGCATCACAAAGATGTTACCTCAAAGTAACATCATTCAATTCAATAAACATATATAATATTCAACCATCAATCAATAACAGCAATCCAAACATCCATCTTTCAATTTAATACGTTTATATTATTATGAACGTGACCAACAAGGTAAGTTACCTCGTTTGGTAATAATCGTTAAAATAACAATTTGAATTCATGTAAATTAAACTAATGTGTAATTCAACCAATTCATCCAATATATATATATATATATAAACATTCAGCTTACATCAAACAACTAACAAGCATATCACACAATAAAAATCTCGACTTATATAAAATATAAATGGGTCAAAACTGAGTGAGTTATACTCACATTGATTATACTTATTGTTGAAGCAGTTTGATTTCAGTTAAATTAAACGAGCGTTTAATTTAACCAAAGATTCCAGTTGTTTCCCATTCTATCCAAATTAGTTCCAGAATGTAAATCTCGTCAAGACGATTCCAATATCTCTCGTTTCACTCAATTCTGATTATGAAATAAAAAGTTATTAATGTTATAAGTTATATGATTTTAATTAAATTATATTTTCCTTAATCATACTTAGTTAAATAATTACTTTATTTAAGGGTAAAACAGGTAGAACTAATTACTGGTTAGAGAAAATATACAGGCCCGACTAATTCCTTTATCTGCCTTGTTCAAATCCTTCATGCCCTCATTCAAAACCATGCATAATTCCATTTACCCACCGCCGCACCAAGCTCACCCCAATGGACCTCCATCGATCGAAAGCGGCAAGCCCTCTAACGCATGCCAGTTCGAGCCAAATTCCAGGCGATCCACCACCCTAAAGTTCAACACCACCGATTATATGACAGGTCTCGATGAGTTAGACAAGTTCATAGTTCAGTGATTTCCGATTTGATGAACCGATTTCGTGATAATCAGGAAAGACGATCGAAATATTTTCTGTTGTTGAACGCTAAAAGTGGCGGCCTAAAAGGCTGGTTGACCACGCAAGACATCTTTAACCAAAAAATTAGGGTTACCCCCTATATTTATAGGCAACCGTATAATATTATATTATTTATCAAAACTTACGACAGAAATAACACATTAAAACCACCATAGAAAACTTCTAATCGCAATGAAAATTGTAATCCTAGCATAACTCAATATTTCGGACACGATGGAACTGGTTTCGTTGAATTTCGAGATCGTTTGTAAAACTTCCTTTATAATTTACAATGTGAATCGACATATATTTAAGTTGTGCATGATCAAAAAATAAATCCAATTAACATGAAACTTGAAATCTTACAATAATTAATCGCTTATGGATTTAATAAAATTAGTTTCTTTAAAATCCGAGTTCGTTATAAAATTCGTTGTTCTTTAATTCCATATTTAATCAATAAAATGATTAAAAAAACCTAAGTGTTTACTATTCGCACGATCAAACGGTAAGTCCGATCGATATGAAAATAGAAATACTATAATAACATACTAATACGGATCCAGTGGCACAAGTTTCGTTGCATTCCGAGACTGTTCTCCCGAATTGATATTTTATACATAAAATGACACTATTTTGGACACCAAAATACCTAATCTCCCAAAATAACGAACCATACATCTATCCTGACTCTAATCGTCAATACGAATTCAACGGAATTGGTTTCACATCTTAATTCGATCGTTAGCTCAAGTTATACACAAATTTCTTTCAAAACAGATTAAATTCATAAAATTATTTGTTATGGTTTACAAATGATTCCATAGCGTCTTTCTAAAAAATTTATTTGGACGTAACCCGAAATCTTGATTTTTTCCATTCATTAGGAAATTATAATCAAATAGATTCAGACGATTTTTATTTCAAAGAATTCTGACTTATACTATATTCTATATATTCAAATAAAGTTCAAAACGTAATATTACGAACTATCGCGACGTTACGAGTTCGTTTTATATTTAAAAAAATATACATTCAAACTTCATTTAATTAATAACTAAAAATACTTTTATAATTCCAATTCAACATTTAAAATAATAAAATAATATAAATTAATTAAATATCTGATTATCGAAAATAAGGGAAGTTACATTCATTCTCCCTTAAAAGAATTTCATCTCCAAAATGACAAAATTGTTACAATCCAGTTATCTTTTCAAAAATCTATTTAGCTAAAAAATTCGGTTGCACTTTCTGGATTTATAATTCCATTAATTCAATTGATTTTTAATTAAAACACCATTTTTTCTATTAAAAAAAATTCAAAAATTCTAACACTTAAAATTCCTAAAAAAATTCAATAGAGTCTCTCATGTACAGATGGACTTCTGCGATATCGCAGGAACAACAAATATATATAACCAAACTAGGGTTGAATCATTAGTTCCAGTCCACATGCGGTTCCATTCAAATTTATTATACTGTAATTCATTCCTTAGCTTTCAATTTATTCGACTCTTTATATTAACCGGTCGATGAATTATATTCATAACATTAACAAACAATCAACAACCAACGTACAACCAACTTAATCAAATCATTCAAAATATTGTTTATTCGATTTTCAAATCCTAATTCCATCTCTGTATCCATTCTAAATTTAACTCCACTTAACCAAGTTAAGTTCCATTTCCATGTCAATATAACTAATTAATTTTCTAATTAGTTCACTTCCATTTCATAATCCAAATTCCCATTCATTCAATCTCATTTACAAATTCTATATGTGAAATTTCTTTTGGTTATATTAAACCAATCCAAATTTTTAATCCAATTTGAATTCCATTCAAATAAAACAAACTAACATCTCAATAATTTGATATAATTATTTCTTTCTATACAAAAATATAATTTCGGTAAAATTATTTTAGTTACCTTTTCTACAAAACAATATCGTGTCAGTTGCTAGTTCAAAATTGAACCGATCAAATAACACAATATAAATATTTTTATAAAATCTCCAATACGCTCTCTTAAATATATACACTCAAACTCAATCTAGGGTACTACTAATCCCATCTCTATTGAGTTACACCACCGAGCTAAGGTTATTACTAAACATTATGCTATGATACCACTGTAACGACCGAAGGAATTTCGACACCCGAATCTCGACAATAATACTTAATTCTGTATTACTTACCAAAATTCAAATATTGAAAACACCGAATATTTAAAAGAAATAAATTGGAGGGTGAGAACAGAAAAAAAGAGATCTTGGAATATAAGAAAAAGAAGAAGAACCAAACTAGCTAACACAACACAGAGTCTCACATCGCAACGGAAATAAATATAATACATAAATAAATCTTTATTGAGAGCTTGAAAATTATACTTACAATCATTAGAGTACAACAAAAAAAATACATCTGGACAGTTATAAAAACCTGACCTCGTATACAACACCTAGTGAAATAAACACTAATACGTCTGAACTCCTCTAATATGTCTTCTGAAGTCCGTAACATCCTAACTTGAACCTGTTAAACTCGATCTGAGCATTGCAAAAGTCATGGATCAGTCTGGTGAACAAGACTGAGAAAACTCACTAAGTTTATAGGTATCATCCAACTGATTTTAAAGTCAAAAATCCTTTTAAAAGAAAAGGATAATTGTAAGACCAGTCCACACATAAACATGCACTACAAGAAAAATGATTTTTTTTTTGCAAAAATCAGTGGCGTTTATTCATAAATGCAAACAAAGATGTTTTCATCCACAATATAAATGCGGTAAAAAATATTTCACTTCCCACTTAAACAAAAATAGTCCGCGTTTTCCAAAATAAACGTAACCATTTATTTTCTGTTCTCTCCCACTCATACTTCGAATTTTTTACCCTTTCTTCCCTTTCCCCCCAAATCGACACCGAAAATATTAGGGCATCAATTCATCGTTGCTGATACAGAGCCAATGAAAACAAATCACGTCAAGCAAATCTCCATCTACACAGCGACCCGAATAGAGAAACTCGCTCTCAACTTCAGCAGCTAGGGCAAGATAAGTTTGATTTTACTTTTCCGTTCATTCTTCATTTCGCTGAAGGTATCCCTCTGGAATTCCAATTGGGATAAGTTCATGCTGCTATTATTCCAATAGTGTTTGTTTAGTGCTTGATTTGCATTACATGATAGTAATTTGTTCCATTTTATTACTAGTTTGGAGGTTGAGATGATTTATAAGCCTCATAGATAGGTCTTTTGACTACTCCATATGCCTTCAATGCAATTGAAGCTATTTCAATGGGTAAGGCTGGAGCTAGTGTGGTTGTAGCACACATGGGCTTAACTACGTCGGGATCTATTGGTGCTAAAACTGTTGTCTCACTTAATGATAGTGTCATCTCTATTCAAGCAATTTTACTACTTTACTGAAGCTGAAACATATCCATTGACTAAACCTCTTGTTCTTTGGCTAAATAGAGGTAAAATTTATAATAAAGATGCAGACTTTATCATTTTTAATAAGATTTTCACATAAAAACTTAAAAGTGAGAAGTTAGAAAAGATGCATGTTTTTCCCTTTCCTTTTTTATGGAAAGATTTTTACTTTTTATTTTGTTTCTTATGAAAAAGGGCTTGGTTGTTCCTTTGTTGGAGTTGTTGCATTTTCAGAAAATGGACCTTTTAGACCTTATGGAAACCAGTTGGTAAAAAATGAGTATAGTTGGAACAAAGGTACCACAGTGCAAAATTTTATTTTGTTTGTGTTCAAAGTTGACATCTTCATTTATTGATTGAAAATATGTGGAAGCAAATATGTTGTACTTGGAAACCCCAACAGGCGTTGGCTTTTCTTATTCTCCTGATAGCAATTAATATAGTGGAGTTGGCGATGTGATGACTTGTATAATTACAATCTTTGAATTTATAACTTTATAAGAGATTAAAGTTGTAAATATGAGTTCTCGAATTGTTTGTTTGCTTTGACTCTGAACCTAGGGACAATATTGTGTTTCTACAGTGTTGGTTTGATAAATTCCCTATGTATAAGCTCAGAGATCTATATATTTCAGGATAAAGCTATGCAGTTCAATTAAACAAGAAAGAAAAGATCTTTAATCTCACAAGAATTGCTATAAGTACCTAGCTTTCAGAATTATGACTTTAAAATATGAAAAATGTGTCATTTCACTATATAGTAATTGTTTTCTTCTATTATGAAACTTGCAGTTAGCCGGTCCAGTTCTTGAATTTGCAACTGACTTCAACTCTAAAGCTGAATATTTCTGGTCACATGGATTAATTTCAGACTCTACATATAACATTTTCACTTCTGTATGCAACTATTCAAGATATGTTAGTGAGTACTATTGTAACAACCCGCTCATTCCACGATTACATATTTTATTTAAATATATCGTCGTATCCGATGTGTCACTCAAAATGTCGTTTTTCACAAACAATAAAATTAGGACTCGGGACCACTTCCATTGAGTTTGGATCATCATTTACGACCTTTTTGACTATAAGCATCGATATGTTTCAAGTTCGTGAAAATTGGCACCTTGGCTAGGGCTTGGTTGAGCTAACCTAGCTCGTCATATAACCCTTAAATCAGCCCCCTCCTTCTCCATTCTCTTCCAAGCCTTCAAAAGGAATAAAAATGGAGAGTGGAAAAGGAAATAGAAATTCCCTAAGCTAGGGCTTCCAATCTAGAGCTCAATTCTTGTGCAAATCCAATTCTAAGGCATGGGTAAGCTTCTCTATCGTCTTCTCTATCTCCATAGCTCATCAATTTCAGTTTTTTCCCGCAACCCTTATTCATATATGTTTGTATGTGAATGTATGAGGTGATTTCAGAGGAGCGAATGATGAAAGAAAGGAGCTTTGCTCGTTTATGTGCTTGTTCTTCCTTGTTGGAGCTTGTTCTTGTCATTCTAGAGCCAAAGGTGAGTTCTTTTTGAACTCACATCTATACCACAAGCCATTGGCTTGTAAAAGTGTAACCTAGTGTTCATTTGAGTTTGCACATGCTAGTAAATTGGTTATATTAGTGTAATTTAGCCGATTCCATGTTTTATGTTTCATTGAGTTGACAACTTATGATAAGGATTGTTCATACGATCCAATGTATATGATATGAGTTGATTTAGTGATGATGTGAAGCTCCGTTGTCCCCCGATACGTCCTAAGTCTTCACAAGTCGCTTGAATCGCTTTGATATGCTTTTGTTTATTCTTTTGAAATAGAGATTATGACATATGTTTTTCACACGGTCAATACACATGATTTGAATCGATTAAGTGGTGTTGTGAAGTACCATTGTCGCACCCGGCAAGTTCTAAGACTTCACAATCCGCTTATATCGCGTTTATTCGTTTTGGTTTGGAATTATGTTCGTTTTAGAATGTATAATCCAAACCAATGCATTCGAGCTTTGCGAGTTGATACGGTGGATCGGAGAGGTGTCTTTTATGTCCCGAAGAAGTCACGAGCCTCGACGATCGGCGCCGGACACTCACAGGGGTAGGGGGCGAATCCCCCTTGTTTTGGCCTGGGCAACAGCCCTGGCCTAAACCGGTCGACCGGCCAGAAATGTGGCAGTCGACCGGTTCTATTTCTGGACAAAACCAGTCAACCGCCCATTCTGACAGGTCGACCGGTCAGCCTGAGCCTGAGCCTGGGCTATTTTTCCCAGGCCCGGCCCTGTTTCGATCCGCGCACGATCACGTTGGTTTCTGGACTCCTCCTTGGCTCTTCCGTGCATGTCGATAGCCTTCGAATTCACTGGAGATCTTCCTAAAGTCGTGCGCTCCATTTGGTATATCAAATTTACTCGATACTCTTGTTAAGATGATTCACGGCATTAAAATTGTTTTCATTTGAAAAATATACTCTTCACACTCGTTCTAGGATACTACTGATCCTATCGCCAACGAGTCATTCTAATTGGATATTACTAATCCAACATCTGATGAATTCTTTCGTATGGTTCTAATGTGTCTTATTCTCGAGCTCTGTAAACCAAAGCTCTGATACCAACTGTAGCGACCCGAACTTCTCCGGTCTCCGAAGAGATGAGAAAGAACGAATTACTGTGAGGACAAGACAAATCAGAACGCAAACGTCAGAACATTTCATTGCTATTACAACAATTCCATCAGATACAAGAATATACAGAGTATAATTGAATAAATTACATTCGATAAATATCAGAGATTACAATAAATTACATAGCAGCGGAAAATAATACAAAGCACAACTGAAGGTGATATACGGATACAGAGCTTTCCGGATATCATTCCAGCTGCAAACCAGGATCCTGCGAATATAAATCTGCAAAACCAAAACTACTAGCTGCCCGTGCGGAAAATAGGGGCACCCAGAATTTAGGTTAAAACAATAAACTCCAGGTCAGTCATGTGACTGGTGTGAGAACTAAAACAGTTATTTAAAGCTTTACTTTAAAAGAGAGTAATTCAAGGGACCACGCCGTATAACACGGAACGGGTTTCCTCCCAAGAATACCAGTGCATAGAAAAGACAACGCAATGCTTTTTCGAAAAATGAAGCTATTATAAGACCCAGGTCCCATCACACAATGCAACGCAAGCCGGAGGATAGGGTTTTCCCTTATAATAGCCAAACATGCTTGGTACGTTTAAAACAAATCATTTGATACTATAATAAGTGTATAGTGTCAAAACATTTTCAATCATAAATATCAATCCTAGGCGGCATGGGTACCATCTATCATGTCGCCATACTAGGCTCTACAAATAAAACCAAAATACACGTATTGGAAATTGGATTTCCGTCATGAGTCGAGGCAAGGGGCAAGCTCCTCTCCGCTTCGAGACACTCTAGCAAATGCCTCAGGACTACACACTCTGGGTAACCCCTGGATCTTCAGGGTCGGTCCTCACTTACGTTAGAGGATTATTTATTCCTGAACACACGTTTCCCGGTCCTTACAGACCTATAATCGAGGCACCTCATCCAACAACCACATAGGTGAAAAGTATATAAATGTCAGGGCTGGTAAGTCACTGACACCACCAAAGCTAGAAAGAAACGTCGTGCTCTCCCTACAGTCCTTATCCCCTTTTTAACTCATACCGAGGTGTGAGGTTCGCGAATTCACGCTATACACAAAGCTGCCACGTAGGCCGTGCTTTGATCATCAACCACAAGACTTTGCTTTTCAACAGAAGCCTTGATCCATGCAACTCAGCATGCCACACAGGCAATTCATGCCATGCGATTGATATCTATCGATATATAACCTCTAAGCTCGTACGTCTCAGAGAAGGGCGTTAAGCAAGAGAATAAATTCTCCGCCGCCAAACAGATATATATTTAACAGAAATCAATCAACACAGAATAAAATCCAATGTAAGACACACAATCCCTTTACAAGTTCGTTCTGGGTCTGAACGAAACCAGAGGCACTTTCCTCGCATATCCATCCATCTCCAAGTACGTCTGGACGACAACCAACTGATTCCCTCATCTTGGGTGTACAGCCCAATCAAGATCATCAGTAATCACCCAAACGATGTGAAGACTTCCGGTCTTCAACCACCGTCTTCATCTTCGACATATCGTCGAATCGGTTATTCAGAATGGGTATAAACCCGGACTTTCCGAACAACCCGCGTATATTAAAAACAAATGTTACACAAACACAACATACGCCTCATTCCAATTCAGCAGCCACTAACCGCAAATTTCATATTCTTAGGGAAAGGTTCCCATTAATTTTATCCAAGATAAATTCTTTAAAATTTATCCTTTAATCTTCCTTTGGATGTCATTTCAAACCAAATTATGGTTTTCCAAACTAGTCGAGATTAGCGAACCACACCGAAGTAATTATTTATTTTATTTCCCAATCCCAACCTATTCATCCCATGAAGCAAAACTGGTAATACTCCATATCTAACCCCACAGTATTATCGGTAAAATTAATTACCATTTCACGTTCAAATCTAATTAAAGATTTAACTATCGCTTTGGAGCAAAACTGGTAATACTCCATTCTCGCTCATTTGCCAAATTTGATAATTTGAATTATCAATTCACATTTTAATCTAATTGCAGATTCAATAAAACTCCTTTTACTGGGTTAAAGAACTAATGTCATTTAAAACACAGTTCACGACAAACCCAAATCACATTCTAATTATTATCGGGTTAAAGAACTAGTGTTATTTAAAACATTGTTCACGATAAACCCATGTAATAACCCGGAAAATCTGGGCCAGTTTAAAATTTTTATTTTGGCAAGTTTAGCGGATTCTGAATATTTAAAATAGATTATTTTAAATAATATCGACGGAAAATTTATTTTCAATATAATTCGACGTATATATTTTACGCGTCGTCGTTAGAATAAATATTTATATATAATTATAAATAGAATTGAAAATGGCGCGGTAGTTCGATAATTCGATTTCAAACTTCAATTGAATGTACCGGGTGCAAAACAATCCGGATTTTAGTAAAACCAAAAACATTAGGATCTGATTGATAATATCTTTCTAACGAATGTAACAAACCGAGATTTCACTTTAAAAATTGAAAGATATGTCCAGTTGAAAATTCTGAATAGTCGCTATGGAATTCAGGCCCTTAAAAATGGACATTTTGCAAATGACCTCGGATTTCGACGAAACCAGTTTTGTTGGGTCCGCAGTGTCAAGTTATTGCTAGATTCCAAATTTCATAATTTTTCGAATCAATATGGGAGCGTAGCAAAGGAAAACGTGTTTTGACCATTTCAGTTGATTTTAATCGACTGGAAATTGGCCATTTTTCCAACGGTCTCAGAATTCGACGAAACTAGTTTTGTTAGGACCGTATCGTCAATACGAAGCTAGAAAATATTTTTCGAGAATTTTTAGAGTTAGTATGTGACCCCGGTAATTTGAAATGTACGTTTAAAATTCAATATAGTGATTTAAATGTAAATTTAACGGAAACTGATTGTAACAGCCGAACCAGCCTACGATACATATACCATTGTGTTCGGAATGGGGGTAAAACGCTGTAGGCGACAGGCGGTGGGCCTCGTTTCGAGGTCGTGGGTAAAAGTCAACTATATGCAATTAAATTAATAAAAAAATAAATAAATAAATAAATATTTCCCTCTCTTTACTTTCTTCCTGGCCCCCCCCCCGACTTCATTTAACAGAAACAAGAAAAAAAAAAACCCTAAAAAAATTATCGACCGCCGCCTCCAGGCGGATTGTCGCCGCCGCACCTCCGTCGGAGGCTCTCCGACGTGGCCCCCCCCCCTCGCTCGCTCCACTCTCCTTCTCCCCCCCCCCCCTCTCTTCTGGATTCCGAGACCCTCCCCCCTGCTGCTCGGTGACGCGAGACCACCCCCACCTGAAACCGCCGACCGCACCCTCCTCCTCTCCCTCCACTCTTCAAAACCGCCGAGCCCACAAAACCCACCGCCGACCGACGCTGCAGAGCCCGACCACCTCCCTGACCGCCGACGACAGTTTCACCCCCCCCCCCCTTCTGCAAAATGCTGTAAGTTTATAACTGATTTATTTATTTGTTTTTATTTTACTTTGATTTTTATTTTAAAGTTTTAAAATTGATTTTTACTTTAATTTTAAAACTGAATTTGAAAAATGATTTTTAAAGTATTTAAAAACTGAATGTTATTTTGATTTCAAAACTGAATGTTATTTTGATTTCAAAACTGAATGTTATTTTGATTTAAAACTTATTTTTAAAAAAAGTATAAACTGATTTTTTTTTTTTTTTTTTAAAGTATAAACTGATTTATTTTTGAAAGAGAAAAACTGATTTTATTTTGAACTTTAAAATAGGAAAAAGATTAATCTTTTAGTAGAAAAAGATTTGAAAGCAAAAGTAGAAATCATATTTTTATATATTGAATAGCGAACTAAAAATTCGATTTTTATATATTGAATAGCGAACTAAAAATTCGATTTTTATATATTGAATAGCGAACTAAAAATTCGATTTTTATGTATTGAACTTTGAAATAAAAATTCGATTTTTATGTATTGAACTTTGAAATAAAAATTCGATTTTTATGTATTGAACTTTGAAATAAAAATTCGATTTTTATGTATTGAACTTTGAAATAAAAATTCGATTTTTATGTATTGAACTTTGAAATAAAAATTCGATTTTTATATATTGAACTTTGAAATAAAAATTCGATTTTTATGTATTGAACTTTGAAATAAAAATTCGATTTTTATGTATTGAACTTTGAAATAAAAATTCGATTTTTATATATTGAACTTTGAAATAAAAAATTCGATTTTTATATATTGAATAGCGAAGTAAAAATTCGATTTTTACATATGTAGTGAAAGCGGGCAACGAAGGTGACAAGAAGGCGAAACGACGAAGACTTCTGCAAAAGAAGTGCCGTGGAGCTAGGATAGCTATATGTGAGAATTTCTCACCTTTCTATTTCTTTTCTAGTTATATATTTATACTAGGATGCAGACGGTGCTTAGTAGCACCCGACACAATCGTCCACAGACCATGGACTTGTTTGTTTGACTGTTTGGTGATTGATTGCGATATTGGTTTGAATGTGGTTTGAGGTGTGAAAAAAATCGAATCGATAAATTGGTTAGGATTAGACGTGCGTCGTTATAAGGCGAAGGAGTAAGGCTAGGTTAGATCCTTACTCCAAATTTTGTGGTTTGCATAACGAATTGATTTGATTGATGTGTGAATGGCGTGGGCCTTCACTAGACCGGGGATAAGGCTAGGCCTCGTCCCGTTTCTAGTATCGTGCCGTTATGCCGCCGAAATTTTCTAAAATATGTTAGAAAAATAAAAATATCATTTTATTGAGAATGAACTGAATTGAAATTCATATGTTGAAATAAAATGTTTTATCGTTAAAAATATAATTTTTAACGTGAATGTGAATAAATAAATATTCATTTACAAACCCGACGGTTTGTTTATGTACACTTATTTGAATGACATTGATTGGGACGATAAATTTTACACATCGCCCAACTGCACAACTAAAAATCAGTGTTTGATTGTTTGAAACCCCACACGGGTGTTGGGATGAAATTTGAAGTTCACTCATCCTGATTGATTGAATATGTCGATCGATTGATTGACAGGCTGTTATAAGCGTTGAATATCTATATTTGATGCTTATACAGTGTAGTGCACTTTGGTTGATGGTTGATTATTTTCAATGCTATTATATACATGTGTTGTATGAAAATCCATATAATTAATTTTATATGGTAATTGATTGGGCCTCATTCCAGTTTTGAAAAAGAAATATTTGAAAAAGAAATATTTGAAATAGAATATTTGAAAATAAAGGAATATATGAAGCCGTGTTGATTAGATTGACGCCATTTTGACGTGAACGATATTTATATCGATTTTGAAAACGATTTCGAAATGAATTGAATTGAAAGCGATTTCGAAATGAATTGAATTGAAAACGATTTCGAAATGAATTGAATTGAAAACGAATTGAAATGAATTCAAATTGAATTGAAATTTGAATTGAATAGAAATGAATTTTGAAACGAATTTATAAAGAAGAATTCAATTTTGATTTGAATTGAAAAGGAAGTTGAAATTTGCTTTTGAAACGAATTTAAAACTATTTATATAATTCGTTTTAAATAAAAATCGACGAAGTATATATTATATATATTATATATATAATATAATGGCCTGAATAGAACGCGCCGCGCCGCGGCAGTTCGTGAATTTCGACCATTTATTTCAAACGGACATTGCGGGAGATCCGACCGTTGGATTCTCCTGAAACCGGAACCGTTGGGTTCGTATCGAAAAGAGCTTTCTAACGAATATTAGAAATTTGAAATCTAACGGTTGGATTTGGAATTATGTCCAAATCAAATTCGAAAAAGGTCGCTGTAAGTGCAGTTCGATGGCCATTGTTGGAAATCGACTGTACGGGCCTTGATAAAATTATTAAAAATAGTAATAATTTGTGTAAAATCATAAGAAATGATTTAGAAAAGATTGGGATGAAAAACTCCATATTTGAAAAGATAAAAATAGATTTTTATCGAATTGAACTAGTTTTGAACTAGAATTATAATTCTATTTTTTTTTAAATAAATAAATTGAATTTAAAAAGGGTTTTGAAAATAACCAAAATTTCCAATGATTGCATTGGAGTGGATTTGAATCGAAATTGTCTTCGGAATATTTCGATGTTGGAATTTGTGATTATACGGATGTTGTTACGGAAATTTGAAAGATATATATATATATCGTTATTTCCAATACGACATTTGTTAATCGTAGAATTTGATATTGAATATAAGCCGATATATTTTCTATTCAGAGCCTTATATTGAATATCAAATGTGATTTGGGTTTGTCGTGAATGGTGTCTTCACTAACACTGTTCTTGAACCCAGTTGAGAAAAGATTAAATCTTTTTATTTAGATTTAATGAAGTTTACCAATTAAATAATATTTAATTGGAATTGAATGGATATTGATTTTTGGGTTTATCGTGAACAGTGTTTTAAATAACACTTGTTCTTTAACCCGATAATTAATGGGATGTGACTTTGGGTTTATCGTGAACCGTGTTTTAAATGACACTGATTCTTTAACCCAGTCACAGATTAAAACTAAGTGGAGTTTTAATGAATCTTTAATTAGATTTGAACGTGAAATTTAGAAACTAACTGTCGGTTAGCTAAGTAGAATGGTTTCCTGGATATTGATCTGATGTTGGTTTCGGCCTTCGGGGTTAATATTTGGGGAATTATTCTCTTGATTAATTTACGGTTAATGACTAATGAGTTGGAATGAGGCGTATGTTGTGTTTGTGTAACACTTTTATAGTATATACGCGAGTTATTCGGAAAGACCGGGTTTATCCCATTCTGAATAACTGATACGACGATAAGTCGAAGATGAAGACGATGGTCGAAGACCGGAGGTCTTCACGTCGTTTGGGTGATAACTGATGATCTTGATTGGGCTGTACACCCAAGAAGATGGAAACAGTTAGTGATCGTCCAGACGTACTTGGAGATCGATGGATATGCGGGGTACTAGGTGCCTCCGGTTTCGTTCAGACCCAGAACGGACTTGTAAATGGACTGTGTGTCTGACATCGGATTTCATTCTGTGTGACTGATATCGGTTGCATAGGATGGTTTGCCTGTGTGGCATGCTAAGATGCAAATGATCAAGGCTTCTGTTGAAAAGCAAAGTCTTGTGGTGATGATCAAAGCACGGCCTTTGTGGCGTAGCTTTGTGTAACGTTTACCTCGCGTGTTTCACACCAGGTATGAACCAAAAACGGGAGACGGACGTCAGGGAGGGCATGCGTTTCTTTCTAGCTAGAAGTGGCGTCAGTGGTTTTACACGCCCTGACGAGTTTGACTTATGTGGTTGTTGCTGTTGCGAGGCGCCTCGGTTATATCGGTTTCGGCCGAATGCATTCTGGTCGGCTGACGGACCAGACTTACACCCCATAGGGTGGGGAGACGCATGTTCAGGCATTTTAATCCACATCGGTGGACCGGCCCTGAGGATCCAAGGGCCCACCTGAGTCTGGGTCCTGAGGCTCGGGCTAGACAGTCTCGAATCGGTAGAGGATCTTGCCCCTAGCCTCGGTTCATAGATGGAAATCCAATTTCCAAATACGTGACTTTGCGATTTTATTTGTAATCCTATATATGGCGACATAGTGGGATGGGGCGCTTATGCCGCCTATGATTGATACTTATGATTTGAAGTTGTTTTATACACTATGCACTTATTATAGTATCAAATGATTTGTTTTAAACGTATCAAGCATTCTTTGGCTGTTATAAGGGAAAACCCTATCCCCCGGCTTGCGTTGCATTGTGTGATAGGACCTGGGTCTTATAACAGCTTCATTTTTCTTTATTTAGCATTGCGCTGTTTGCTTTATGCACTGGTATTCTTGGGAGGAAACCCGTTCCGTGTTATACGGCGTGGTCCCTTGATTTACCTAATGATTTAAAATAAAGATTAATAACTGTTTTAGTTCTCACACCAGTCACATGACTGACCTGGAGTTTATTGTTTTAACCTAAACTCTGGGTGCCCTTATTTTGACACGGGCAGCTAGTAGTTTTGGTTTTGCAGATTTATATTCACAGGATCCTGGTTTACAGCTGGAACGATATCCGGAAAGCTTTGTATCCGTATATCTCTTCTAGTTGTGTATTGTATTATTTTCCGCTGCTATGTATTTAAATGTAATTTAAATCTCTGATATTTCTGTGTAATATTCATTTATACTCTGTATATTCTTGTAATCTGATGCATTGTTGTAGTAACAATGAAATGTTCTTCTGTATGCTTTCTGATTTGTCGTGTTCTCAAACGATAGGGCGTTTCGAACGGTCCGGATCGGTTTAGCGACTGGTTCAGACCGAGCGAAATTCCTTGCCGTCACATTTGGTATCAGAGCTTTGGTTTACAAAGCAGAGAACAAGGCACATTAGAACCGTACGAAAGAATTCATCAGATATTGGATTAGTAATATCCAACGGGAATGACTCGTTAGAGATGGGATCAGTAGTATCCTAGAACGAGTGTGAAGAGTATATTTTTCAAATGAAAACAAATTTCGTTTTGAAATATAAATCAATTATTCGTATTTGGTTATTTATTTATATTGAGTTGGACAGTCCAGTATATAAAGATTTTGCGTATACGTCTGATCCACGTGTATTTGAAATTTTAATATACTGGATAGATATAGAGTCACACTCTAGTCGCCCGGAGACGATTCTGATGATAGTCTAGACATCATCAGAATTGGTATTCGAGTTTCAAAGGTGTGATTTTCTATATGTTTCCATTAGACTGGTGTGAGAACCAAAACTAATATAGTTAGAACACTTTGTTGTGAATTGGCATCAAAAACATGATTTTTGTATATGTATCAAAATTATGAATTTGAAACGTTAAACTCACTAATTGATTGATGTTTGTGTTGTTTGATTATTTGTTTGCTAATTTTGAACCATTATGCCTAATAGCATCAAATATTGAGTTATATTGAAAATTGGTTGCATTTGCTTGCATATACATGTATATCATTGAACAGGTCATAGCAAGGAGGCTAGAGCCAGAGAATAAAATTTGTTTGCCCGACAAATAGGTACATGTTTACTACATAATTTCCTGTTTTGTTTGGGTGATGATGATTTTGTGAGCCTATTGGCTAGCCGCTTGGCTTTTTCTTTTTCTTTTTGAGATCTGAAGGACCGGGGAAGCTATTTGAAATTCCCCGATGCTCCCGGTGCAGGGGAGGTTATGGCGAAATTTTTCGAAAATTTAGGGTGTTAGCCAAATTTTTGAAGTTTTGAAAATTCTCAGAAACTAAAGAGTTGGAGAATGGAAGCCAGATCGAACATAGAATTGAATAATCAAACCACTTTCGACTTTGTTCCTTTTCGGGGACGAAAAGTTTTAAGTGGGGGAGATTGTAATAACCCGGAAAATCTGGGCCAGTTTAAAATTTTTATTTTGGCAAGTTTAGCGGATTCTGAATATTTAAAATAGATTATTTTAAATAATATCGACGGAAAATTTATTTTCAATATAATTCGACGTATATATTTTACGCGTCGTCGTTAGAATAAATATTTATATATAATTATAAATAGAATTGAAAATGGCGCGGTAGTTCGATAATTCGATTTCAAACTTCAATTGAATGTACCGGGTGCAAAACAATCCGGATTTTAGTAAAACCAAAAACATTAGGATCTGATTGATAATATCTTTCTAACGAATGTAACAAACCGAGATTTCACTTTAAAAATTGAAAGATATGTCCAGTTGAAAATTCTGAATAGTCGCTATGGAATTCAGGCCCTTAAAAATGGACATTTTGCAAATGACCTCGGATTTCGACGAAACCAGTTTTGTTGGGTCCGCAGTGTCAAGTTATTGCTAGATTCCAAATTTCATAATTTTTCGAATCAATATGGGAGCGTAGCAAAGGAAAACGTGTTTTGACCATTTCAGTTGATTTTAATCGACTGGAAATTGGCCATTTTTCCAACGGTCTCAGAATTCGACGAAACTAGTTTTGTTAGGACCGTATCGTCAATACGAAGCTAGAAAATATTTTTCGAGAATTTTTAGAGTTAGTATGTGACCCCGGTAATTTGAAATGTACGTTTAAAATTCAATATAGTGATTTAAATGTAAATTTAACGGAAACTGATTGTAACAGCCGAACCAGCCTACGATACATATACCATTGTGTTCGGAATGGGGGTAAAACGCTGTAGGCGACAGGCGGTGGGCCTCGTTTCGAGGTCGTGGGTAAAAGTCAACTATATGCAATTAAATTAATAAAAAAAAAAAATAAATAAATAAATAAATAAATATTTCCCTCTCTTTACTTTCTTCCTGGCCCCCCCCCGACTTCATTTAACAGAAACAAGAAAAAAAAAAAACCCTAAAAAAATTATCGACCGCCGCCTCCAGGCGGATTGTCGCCGCCGCACCTCCGTCGGAGGCTCTCCGACGTGGCCCCCCCCCCCCTCGCTCGCTCCACTCTCCTTCTCCCCCCCCCCCCCTCTCTTCTGGATTCCGAGACCCTCCCCCCTGCTGCTCGGTGACGCGAGACCACCCCCACCTGAAACCGCCGACCGCACCCTCCTCCTCTCCCTCCACTCTTCAAAACCGCCGAGCCCACAAAACCCACCGCCGACCGACGCTGCAGAGCCCGACCACCTCCCTGACCGCCGACGACAGTTTCACCCCCCCCCCCCTTCTGCAAAATGCTGTAAGTTTATAACTGATTTATTTATTTGTTTTTATTTTACTTTGATTTTTATTTTAAAGTTTTAAAATTGATTTTTACTTTAATTTTAAAACTGAATTTGAAAAATGATTTTTAAAGTATTTAAAAACTGAATGTTATTTTGATTTCAAAACTGAATGTTATTTTGATTTCAAAACTGAATGTTATTTTGATTTAAAACTTATTTTTAAAAAAAGTATAAACTGATTTTTTTTTTTTTTTTAAAGTATAAACTGATTTATTTTTGAAAGAGAAAAACTGATTTTATTTTGAACTTTAAAATAGGAAAAAGATTAATCTTTTAGTAGAAAAAGATTTGAAAGCAAAAGTAGAAATCATATTTTTATATATTGAATAGCGAACTAAAAATTCGATTTTTATATATTGAATAGCGAACTAAAAATTCGATTTTTATATATTGAATAGCGAACTAAAAATTCGATTTTTATGTATTGAACTTTGAAATAAAAATTCGATTTTTATGTATTGAACTTTGAAATAAAAATTCGATTTTTATGTATTGAACTTTGAAATAAAAATTCGATTTTTATGTATTGAACTTTGAAATAAAAATTCGATTTTTATGTATTGAACTTTGAAATAAAAATTCGATTTTTATATATTGAACTTTGAAATAAAAATTCGATTTTTATGTATTGAACTTTGAAATAAAAATTCGATTTTTATGTATTGAACTTTGAAATAAAAATTCGATTTTTATATATTGAACTTTGAAATAAAAAATTCGATTTTTATATATTGAATAGCGAAGTAAAAATTCGATTTTTACATATGTAGTGAAAGCGGGCAACGAAGGTGACAAGAAGGCGAAACGACGAAGACTTCTGCAAAAGAAGTGCCGTGGAGCTAGGATAGCTATATGTGAGAATTTCTCACCTTTCTATTTCTTTTCTAGTTATATATTTATACTAGGATGCAGACGGTGCTTAGTAGCACCCGACACAATCGTCCACAGACCATGGACTTGTTTGTTTGACTGTTTGGTGATTGATTGCGATATTGGTTTGAATGTGGTTTGAGGTGTGAAAAAAATCGAATCGATAAATTGGTTAGGATTAGACGTGCGCCGTTATAAGGCGAAGGAGTAAGGCTAGGTTAGATCCTTACTCCAAATTTTGTGGTTTGCATAACGAATTGATTTGATTGATGTGTGAATGGCGTGGGCCTTCACTAGACCGGGGATAAGGCTAGGCCTCGTCCCGTTTCTAGTATCGTGCCGTTATGCCGCCGAAATTTTCTAAAATATGTTAGAAAAATAAAAATATCATTTTATTGAGAATGAACTGAATTGAAATTCATATGTTGAAATAAAATGTTTTATTGTTAAAAATATAATTTTTAACGTGAATGTGAATAAATAAATATTCATTTACAAACCCGACGGTTTGTTTATGTACACTTATTTGAATGACATTGATTGGGACGATAAATTTTACACATCGCCCAACTGCACAACTAAAAATCAGTGTTTGATTGTTTGAAACCCCACACGGGTGTTGGGATGAAATTTGAAGTTCACTCATCCTGATTGATTGAATATGTCGATCGATTGATTGACAGGCTGTTATAAGCGTTGAATATCTATATTTGATGCTTATACAGTGTAGTGCACTTTGGTTGATGGTTGATTATTTTCAATGCTATTATATACATGTGTTGTATGAAAATCCATATAATTAATTTTATATGGTAATTGATTGGGCCTCATTCCAGTTTTGAAAAAGAAATATTTGAAAAAGAAATATTTGAAATAGAATATTTGAAAATAAAGGAATATATGAAGCCGTGTTGATTAGATTGACGCCATTTTGACGTGAACGATATTTATATCGATTTTGAAAACGATTTCGAAATGAATTGAATTGAAAGCGATTTCGAAATGAATTGAATTGAAAACGATTTCGAAATGAATTGAATTGAAAACGAATTGAAATGAATTCAAATTGAATTGAAATTTGAATTGAATAGAAATGAATTTTGAAACGAATTTATAAAGAAGAATTCAATTTTGATTTGAATTGAAAAGGAAGTTGAAATTTGCTTTTGAAACGAATTTAAAACTATTTATATAATTCGTTTTAAATAAAAATCGACGAAGTATATATTATATATATTATATATATAATATAATGGCCTGAATAGAACGCGCCGCGCCGCGGCAGTTCGTGAATTTCGACCATTTATTTCAAACGGACATTGCGGGAGATCCGACCGTTGGATTCTCCTGAAACCGGAACCGTTGGGTTCGTATCGAAAAGAGCTTTCTAACGAATATTAGAAATTTGAAATCTAACGGTTGGATTTGGAATTATGTCCAAATCAAATTCGAAAAAGGTCGCTGTAAGTGCAGTTCGATGGCCATTGTTGGAAATCGACTGTACGGGCCTTGATAAAATTATTAAAAATAGTAATAATTTGTGTAAAATCATAAGAAATGATTTAGAAAAGATTGGGATGAAAAACTCCATATTTGAAAAGATAAAAATAGATTTTTATCGAATTGAACTAGTTTTGAACTAGAATTATAATTCTATTTTTTTTTAAATAAATAAATTGAATTTAAAAAGGGTTTTGAAAATAACCAAAATTTCCAATGATTGCATTGGAGTGGATTTGAATCGAAATTGTCTTCGGAATATTTCGATGTTGGAATTTGTGATTATACGGATGTTGTTACGGAAATTTGAAAGATATATATATATATCGTTATTTCCAATACGACATTTGTTAATCGTAGAATTTGATATTGAATATAAGCCGATATATTTTCTATTCAGAGCCTTATATTGAATATCAAATGTGATTTGGGTTTGTCGTGAATGGTGTCTTCACTAACACTGTTCTTGAACCCAGTTGAGAAAAGATTAAATCTTTTTATTTAGATTTAATGAAGTTTACCAATTAAATAATATTTAATTGGAATTGAATGGATATTGATTTTTGGGTTTATCGTGAACAGTGTTTTAAATAACACTTGTTCTTTAACCCGATAATTAATGGGATGTGACTTTGGGTTTATCGTGAACCGTGTTTTAAATGACACTGATTCTTTAACCCAGTCACAGATTAAAACTAAGTGGAGTTTTAATGAATCTTTAATTAGATTTGAACGTGAAATTTAGAAACTAACTGTCGGTTAGCTAAGTAGAATGGTTTCCTGGATATTGATCTGATGTTGGTTTCGGCCTTCGGGGTTAATATTTGGGGAATTATTCTCTTGATTAATTTACGGTTAATGACTAATGAGTTGGAATGAGGCGTATGTTGTGTTTGTGTAACACTTTTATAGTATATACGCGAGTTATTCGGAAAGACCGGGTTTATCCCATTCTGAATAACTGATACGACGATAAGTCGAAGATGAAGACGATGGTCGAAGACCGGAGGTCTTCACGTCGTTTGGGTGATAACTGATGATCTTGATTGGGCTGTACACCCAAGAAGATGGAAACAGTTAGTGATCGTCCAGACGTACTTGGAGATCGATGGATATGCGGGGTACTAGGTGCCTCCGGTTTCGTTCAGACCCAGAACGGACTTGTAAATGGACTGTGTGTCTGACATCGGATTTCATTCTGTGTGACTGATATCGGTTGCATAGGATGGTTTGCCTGTGTGGCATGCTAAGATGCAAATGATCAAGGCTTCTGTTGAAAAGCAAAGTCTTGTGGTGATGATCAAAGCACGGCCTTTGTGGCGTAGCTTTGTGTAACGTTTACCTCGCGTGTTTCACACCAGGTATGAACCAAAAACGGGAGACGGACGTCAGGGAGGGCATGCGTTTCTTTCTAGCTAGAAGTGGCGTCAGTGGTTTTACACGCCCTGACGAGTTTGACTTATGTGGTTGTTGCTGTTGCGAGGCGCCTCGGTTATATCGGTTTCGGCCGAATGCATTCTGGTCGGCTGACGGACCAGACTTACACCCCATAGGGTGGGGAGACGCATGTTCAGGCATTTTAATCCACATCGGTGGACCGGCCCTGAGGATCCAAGGGCCCACCTGAGTCTGGGTCCTGAGGCTCGGGCTAGACAGTCTCGAATCGGTAGAGGATCTTGCCCCTAGCCTCGGTTCATAGATGGAAATCCAATTTCCAAATACGTGACTTTGCGATTTTATTTGTAATCCTATATATGGCGACATAGTGGGATGGGGCGCTTATGCCGCCTATGATTGATACTTATGATTTGAAGTTGTTTTATACACTATGCACTTATTATAGTATCAAATGATTTGTTTTAAACGTATCAAGCATTCTTTGGCTGTTATAAGGGAAAACCCTATCCCCCGGCTTGCGTTGCATTGTGTGATAGGACCTGGGTCTTATAACAGCTTCATTTTTCTTTATTTAGCATTGCGCTGTTTGCTTTATGCACTGGTATTCTTGGGAGGAAACCCGTTCCGTGTTATACGGCGTGGTCCCTTGATTTACCTAATGATTTAAAATAAAGATTAATAACTGTTTTAGTTCTCACACCAGTCACATGACTGACCTGGAGTTTATTGTTTTAACCTAAACTCTGGGTGCCCTTATTTTGACACGGGCAGCTAGTAGTTTTGGTTTTGCAGATTTATATTCACAGGATCCTGGTTTACAGCTGGAACGATATCCGGAAAGCTTTGTATCCGTATATCTCTTCTAGTTGTGTATTGTATTATTTTCCGCTGCTATGTATTTAAATGTAATTTAAATCTCTGATATTTCTGTGTAATATTCATTTATACTCTGTATATTCTTGTAATCTGATGCATTGTTGTAGTAACAATGAAATGTTCTTCTGTATGCTTTCTGATTTGTCGTGTTCTCAAACGATAGGGCGTTTCGAACGGTCCGGATCGGTTTAGCGACTGGTTCAGACCGAGCGAAATTCCTTGCCGTCACAACCCACAAATCAATTCTATTTAAAACCCATTTCAAATCCAATTTATTTATTTAAAAATAAATGGGTTTTAATTTTAGTTCAAAACTAGTTCATTTCGATAAAAATCTATTTTTATCTTTTCAAACATGGAGTTTTTTCATCCCAATTTTTCCCAAATCATTTCTTATGATTTTACACAAATTATTACTATTTTTAATAACTTTATCAAGGCCCGTACAGTCGATTTCCATCAACGGCCGTCGAACTGCACTTACAACGACCTTTTCGAAATTTGATTTGGACGTATCTCCAAATCCAACCGTTAGATTTCAAATTTCTAATATTCGTTAGAAAGCTCTTTTCGATACGAACCCAACGGTTCCGGTTTTAAGAGAATCCGACGGTCGGATCTCCCGTAATGTCCGTTTGAAATAAATGGTCGAAATTCATGAACTACCGCGGCGTGGCGCGTTCTATTCAGGCCATTATATTATATATATTATATATATAATATATATTTCGTCGATTCCTATTTAAAACGAATTTTATGAATAGTTTTAAATTCGTTTCAAAAACAATTTCAACTTCCATTTCAATTCAATTCAAAATTGAATTCTTCCTTATAAATTCGTTTTAAAATTCATTTCTATTCAATTCAAATTTCAATTCAATTTGAATTCATTTCAATTCGTTTTCAATTCAATTCGAATTCATTTTCAATTCAAATCAAATCAAATTCGTTTTCTATTCAAATTAAATTCAATTCATTTTCTATTCAAATTCAATTCGTTCTCTATTCAAATCAAAATCAATTCATTTTCTATTCAAATTTCAATTCAAATTCGTTTTCTTTTCAATTCAAATTCAAATTAAATTCAAAAACGAATATAATCGATATAAATATCGTTCGCGTCAAAATAGCGCATCTCTAATCAACACGGCTTTATATTCAACAAATGGATCTATATTTCTTTCAATACACGACTCTATATCTTTGTCAACACACGACTAATCTCAACGAATGAGTACTGTCCACGTGTGACTATTTTGTTATTTAATATATTTTATGAAAATTAAGGTATCTATCGTTTGATATTAAATCAGACTCCAACCGTAAATTAGTAAGAGAACGATTCCCTGAATATTAACCCCGAAGGCCGAAACCAACATCAGATCAATATCCAGGAGACCACTCATCTTATCTATTTTCCAGTTAGTTTCTAATTTTATATATGATAAAGATGTAAATTTTATTATTAAAATACTTCGTTCAACACATGACTAATCTCAACGGATGAGTACGGTCAACACATGAACCTTTACATTATAATGTTCTTTATTTTCTAAATTGGAATGAGGCCCAATCAATTACCATATAAAGTTAATTATATGGATTTCATACAACACATGCATATAATAGCAACGATAAATAATCAACCATCATCCAAAGTGCACTACACTGTATAAGCATCAAATATAGATATCTAACGCTTATAACAGCCTGTCGATCCATCGATCGACATACAACTAATTATTGGGATTAGTGTATATCATCTATTATCCCAATACCCGTGTGGGGTTTCAAATCAACAAACACAGATTTTATTTGTGCAGTTGGGCGATGTGTAAAATTTATCGTCCCAATCAATGTCCTTCAAATAGGTGTACATAAACAAACCGTCCGGTTTGTAAATGAATATTTATTTATTCACATTCACGTTAAAAATTATATTTTTAACGATAAATATTTTATTTTAACACATGAATTTTTATTCAGTTCATTTACAAAATAAAAATGATATTTTTATTTTTCTAACTCATTTTAGAAAATTTCGACGGCATAACGGCACGATACTAGAAACGGGACAAGGCCTAGCCTTATCCCCGGTCTAGTGAAGGCCCACGCCATTCACACATCAATCAAATCAATTTAATTTCACCAAACAATTCAATTCAACCCAAATAATCTAACCAACTACACAGCCAAACAAACAAGTCCATGGTCTGTGGACGATTGTGTCGGGTGCTACTAAGCACCGTCTGCATCCTAGTATATATCTATAACTAGAAAAAGAAATTTTGAGTGAGAAATTCTCACCAATTAGCTAATCCAATACTACGACTCTTCTTATGTAGAAAATCTTGTCGTTCTCGCCTTTTGTCACTTTCACCGCCCGTAGTCACTACATATGTAAAAATCATATTTTAATCTTCTACTAATATAAAAATCATATTTTGATTATCTCTATAACATAAAAATCATATTTTTACTAACTTCATATGTCAAAAATCAAAGAAGCTTTAAAACGGAGAAAACTCACTTTTTTTCTAACGCCCGGATTCGCTGTTCGGGTTCCAGAATTTGCAAACGAGCTTTAATCTTCACACCATTTTTTTTCTAGCTTAAACGCGCCATTCCGGACAACTTTCGCCTAAGAGACTTTTTGCCAAAAATGCTACAATTCGCCAGAATTCGCAAAAGTACACGATTTTTTCAGCTTTTGAAC
Organism: Allium sativum; assembly: GCA_030737875.1. Lineage (NCBI taxonomy): Eukaryota > Viridiplantae > Streptophyta > Magnoliopsida > Asparagales > Amaryllidaceae > Allium > Allium sativum. The sequence goes on from CM060924.1 coordinate 882,339,268, forward strand.
AGCAGAATTCGCACGCGTTTTCCAAGCAGGTCCGAACTCCAAAACATGACTTCCATATAGCCAAATCGAAGAGAATTTTGTGCTCTACAACTTTGGTCTAGAGGGACTTTGGCCAAAAATGTACCGTTTGGGAGTTATTCGCGAAATGGTGACAGGGTGTTATTTGCAAAACGGGATTTTTGGTGAAAATGGATTTTTGGGTGTAGCGGGGCCCACGGCCGGAGTTGGGTGGTGCTAAGGGGGGGCGCCGGCCTGACTGACGTGGGGGAGGGGCTGAGGTGCGGCGGTGGGGTCCACGGAGGCGGGTGGTGGTGATTTGGGGCTTAGGGTTTGGAAATGGAGAGAGGAGAGAGAGGAGGAAGAGGAGGAGGAGGGGAAGAGGAAGAGGGGGTGCGGCACCCGGAGGGAGGCCGACGGTGGCTGAGGGGGGGTGGGCAGCGGCAAGGAGGAAGGGTGGTCTCCATTTTTGATTTTTTTGGAGGAAGGAGGAAGAAAATAATGAAGAGAAAAGGAAGTAAAAGTGTTTATATGCTAGTTTCTCCCGTATCGCCTGAACGCTAGCGATCTCCGATGGCCGCGGATTTCGGACACGAGATAGTAGACGTGAAGACGAGTCCAACGAAACAAGTTTCGTCGAATTCCAAGATCGTTTGACCATTCAAAAAAAATCACAAAAATGCTCAGATAAGCTCTAAAAATGGGATTTTGGCGCACCTTTTCTTCTCGCACGCTCACATGCTAACTTCAAAAATCATGCCCTTTTGGATTTAACCATTTTTAGACGATACGAATCCAGAAGAAAAAAAACGAAATCGAATTCCGAGGTCGTATCAATAATGTTCCTTTGTAAAATGACTGCTCGCTTTTGAACAAATGGTTTTGCTTCGCACGGCCACATACTGACTCCGTTCGACGCGCCATTTGGAACTCAACAATGATTCTTCATTGTGAATCCATAAAAATTATCTCGTCGAATTCTGAGCTCATATGCAAAATTTCACTTTTTAAGGGCTATGTTTTGTTAACCGAACAACTCCAGCCCATAGCCACTATTCCGGATATCGGAATATATCGAAGCTTATACTTTTCGGAGTTCTAAACGGCATTTTGAACTCAATGGAAGTTGTTTCGAGTCCAAATTCATCCGTATGCAAAATTTGACTTTTTGGGCCATGTATAATTTACATAGCGACTATTCTGAATTTTCAACTGGGCATAACTTTTGATTCCCGCTATGAAATTTCGATTTTTCTGATTCGTTGGAAAGATATTCACGAATAGATTCTAAAATTTTTGGTTTCACTAAAATCCGGATTGTTTTGCACCCAGTACATTCAATTGAAGTTTGAAATCGAATTATCGAACTACCGTGCCATTTTAAATTCCTTTTATAATTATATATAAATATTTATATTGTAGCGACGATGTATATAAATATATACGTTCTAAATATATTCAAAATAAATTTTCGTCGATATTATTTAAAATAATTCATTTTAAATATTCAAAATTCGCTAAAATTGCCAAAATAAAAATTTTAAACTGGCTCGCATTTCCGGGTTATTACAATCTCCCCCACTTAAAACTTTTCGTCCCCGAAAAGGAACAAAGTCGAGAGTGGTTTGATTAATCAATTCTACGTTCGATCTGGCTTCCATTCTCCAACTTTTCAGTTTCTGAGAATTTTCAAATTTTCAAAAATTTGGCTAACACCCTAAATTTTCGAAAAATTTCGCCATAACCTCCTTTGTACGGGGAGCACGGGAAAATCCCGAAATTGCAATACAGGCCTTCTGATCTCAAAAAGAAAAAGAAAAAGCCAAGCGGCTAGCCAATAGGCTCATAAAATCGTCATCACCCAAACAAAACAGTAAATTATAGTAAACATGTACCTATTTGTCGGGCAAACAAATTTTATTCTCTGCTCTAGCCTCCTTGCTATGACCTGTTCAATGTAAGTACATGTATATGCAAGCAAATGCAACTAATTTTCAATATAATTCAATATTTGATTCAATTAGGCTAAATGGTTCAAAATTATCAAACAAATAAACAAACAACACAAACATCAATCAATTAGTGGATTAACGTTTCAAATTCATAATTTTGATATATATACAGAAAATCATGTTTTTGATGCCAAATCACAACAATAAATCTAGCTATATAAGTTTTGGTTCTCACACCAGCCTAATGGAAATATATAGATATCACACCTTCGTCTCACGAACATAAATACTGATGATGTCATGACAATTATCAGTACCATCTCCGGGCGACTAGAATGTGATTCTATATCTATCCGGTATATTAAAACTTCGAATATACGTTCATGACGCGTATATGCAAAATCTTTATATAGCGGATTGTCCAAATTCAAAACAAATAAATATTCAAATACGTGTAACACGATTTAAATTTTCAAAACAAAATTGTTTTCATTTGAAAAATATACTCTTCACACTCGTTCTAGGATACTACTGATCCTATCTCTAACGAGTCATTCTAATTGGATATTACTAATCCAACATCTGATGAATTCTTTCGTATGGTTCTAATGTGTCTTGTTCTCGAGCTCTGTAAACCAAAGCTCTGATACCAACTGTAGCGACCCGAACTTCCCCGGTCTCCGAAGAGATGAGAAAGAACGAATTACTGTGAGGACAAGACAAATCAGAACACAAACATCAGAACATTTCATTGCTATTACAACAATTCCATCAGATACAAGAATATACAGAGTATAATTGAATAAATTACATTCGATAAATATCAGAGATTACAATAAATTACATAGCAGCGAAAAATAATACAAAGCACAACTGAAGGTGATATACGGATACAGAGCTTTCCGGATATCATTCCAGCTGCAAACCAGGATCCTGCAAATATAAATCTGCAAAACCAAAACTACTAGCTGCCCGTGCGGAAAATAGGGGCACCCAGAATTTAGGTTAAAACAATAAACTCCAGGTCAGTCATGTGACTGGTGTGAGAACTAAAACAGTTATTTAAAGCTTTACTTTAAAAGAGAGTAATTCAAGGGACCACGCCGTATAACACGGAACGGGTTTCCTCCCAAGAATACCAGTGCATAGAAAAGACAACGCAATGCTTTTTCGAAAAATGAAGCTATTATAAGACCCAGGTCCCATCACACAATGCAACGCAAGCCGGAGGATAGGGTTTTCCCTTATAATAGCCAAACATGCTTGGTACGTTTAAAACAAATCATTTGATACTATAATAAGTGTATAGTGTCAAAACATTTTCAATCATAAATATCAATCCTAGGCGGCATGGGTACCATCTATCATGTCGCCATACTAGGCTCTACAAATAAAACCGAAACACACGTATTGGAAATTGGATTTCCGTCATGAGTCGAGGCAAGGGGCAAGCTCCTCTCCGCTTCGAGACACTCTAGCAAATGCCTCAAGACTACACACTCTGGGTAACCCCTGGATCTTCAGGGCCGGTCCTCACTTACGTTAGAGGATTATTTATTCCTGAACACACGTTTCCCGGTCCTTACAGACCTATAATCTAGGCGCCTCATCCAACAACCACATAGGTGAAAAGTATATAAATGTCAGGGCTGGTAAGTCACTGACACCACCAAAGCTAGAAAGAAACGTCGTGCTCTCCCTACAGTCCTTATCCCGTTTTTAACTCATACCGAGGTGTGTGGCTCGCGAATTCACGCTATACACAAAGCTGCCACGTAGGCCGTGCTTTGATCATCAACCACAAGACTTTGCTTTTCAACAGAAGCCTTGATCCATGCAACTCAGCATGCCACACAGGCAATTCATGCCATGCGATTGATATCTATCGATATATAACCTCTAAGCTCGTACGTCTCAGAGAAGGGCGTTAAGCAAGAGAATAAATTCTCCGCCGTCAAACAGATATATATTTAACAGAAATCAATCAACACGGAATAAAATCCAATGTCAGACACACAATCCCTTTACAAGTTCGTTCTGGGTCTGAACGAAACCGGAGGCACTTTCCTCGCATATCCATCCATCTCCAAGTACGTCTGGACGACAACCAACTGATTCCCTCATCTTGGGTGTACAGCCCAATCAAGATCATCAGTAATCACCCAAACGATGTGAAGACTTCCGGTCTTCAACCACCGTCTTCATCTTCGACATATCGTCGAATCGGTTATTCAGAATGGGTATAAACCCGGACTTTCCGAACAACCCACGTATATTAAAAACAAATGTTACACAAACACAACATACGCCTCATTCCAATTCAGCAGCCACTAACCGCAAATTTCATATTCTTAGGGAAAGGTTCCCATTAATTTTATCCAAGATAAATTCTTTAAAATTTATCCTTTAATCTTCCTTTGGATGTCATTTCAAACCAAATTATGGTTTTCCAAACTAGTCGAGATTAGCGAACCACACCGAAGTAATTATTTATTTTATTTCCCAATCCCAACCTATTCATCCCATGAAGCAAAACTGGTAATACTCCATATCTAACCCCACAGTATTATCGGTAAAATTAATTACCATTTCACGTTCAAATCTAATTAAAGATTTAACTATCGCTTTGGAGCAAAACTGGTAATACTCCATTCTCGCTCATTTGCCAAATTTGATAATTTGAATTATCAATTCACATTTCAATCTAATTGCAGATTCAATAAAACTCCTTTTACTGGGTTAAAGAACTAATGTCATTTAAAACACAGTTCACGACAAACACAAATCACATTCTAATTATTATCGGGTTAAAGAACTAGTGTTATTTAAAACACTGTTCACGATAAACCCACAAATCAATTCTATTTAAAACCCATTTCAAATCCAATTTATTTATTTAAAAATAAATGGGTTTTAATTTTAGTTCAAAACTAGTTCATTTAGATAAAAATCTATTTTTATCTTTTCAAACACGGAGTTTTTTCATCCCAATTTTTCCCAAATCATTTCTTATGATTTTACACAAATTATTACTATTTTTAATAACTTTATCAAGGCCCGTATAGTCGATTTCCATCAACGGCCATCGAACTGCACTTACAACGACCTTTTCGAAATTTGATTTGGACGCATCTCCAAATCCAACCGTTAGATTTCAAATTTCTTATATTCGTTAGAAAGCTCTTTTCGATACGAACCCAACGGTTCCGGTTTTAGGAGAATCCGACGGTCGGATCTCCCGTAATGTCCGTTTGAAATAAATGGTCGAAATTCACGAACTGCCACGGCGCGGCGCGTTCTATTCAGGCCATTATATTATATATATAATATATATTTCATCGATTCCTATTTAAAACGAATTTTATGAATAGTTTTAAATTCGTTTCAAAAACAATTCCAACTTCCATTTCAATTCAAATCAAAATTGAATTCTTCCGTATAAATTCGTTTTAAAATTCATTTCTATTCAATTCAAATTTCAATTCAATTTGAATTCATTTCAATTCGTTTTCAATTCAATTTGAATTCGTTTTCAATTCAATTCAAATCAAATTCGTTTTCTATTCAAATCAAATTCAATTCATTTTCTATTCAAATTCAATTCGTTCTCTATTCAAATCAAAATCAATTCATTTTCTATTCAAATTCAAATTTCAATTCAATTTCGTTTTCTTTTCAATTCAATTTCGTTTTCTTTTCAATTCAAATTCGTTTTCTTTTCAATTCAAATTCAAATTAAATTCAAAAACGAATATAATCGATATAAATATCGTTCGCGTCAAAATAGCGCATCTCTAATCAACACGGCTTTATATTCAACAAATGGATCTATATTTCTTTCAATACACGACTCTATATCTTTGTCAACACACGACTAATCTCAATGAATGAGTACTGTCCACGTGTGACTATTTTTGTTATTTAATATATTTTATGAAAATTAAGGTATCTATCGTTTGATATTAAATCAGACTCCAACCGTAAATTAGTAAGAGAACGATTCCCTGAATATTAACCCCGAAGGCCGAAACCAACATCAGATCAATATCCAGGAGACCACTCATCTTATCTATTTTCCAGTTAGTTTCTAATTTTATATATGATAAAGATGTAAATTTTATTATTAAAATACTTCGTTCAACACATGACTAATCTCAACGGATGAGTACGGTCAACACATGAACCTTTACATTATAATGTTCTTTATTTTCTAAATTGGAATGAGGCCCAATCAATTACCATATAAAGTTAATTATATGGATTTCATACAACACATGCATATAATAGCAACGATAAATAATCAACCATCATCCAAAGTGCACTACACTGTATAAGCATCAAATATAGATATCTAACGCTTATAACAGCCTGTCGATCCATCGATCGACATACAACTAATTATTGGGATTAGTGTATATCATCTATTATCCCAATACCCGTGTGGGGTTTCAAATCAACAAACACAGATTTTATTTGTGCAGTTGGGCGATGTGTAAAATTTATCGTCCCAATCAATGTCCTTCAAATAGGTGTACATAAACAAACCGTCCGGTTTGTAAATGAATATTTATTTATTCACATTCACGTTAAAAATTATATTTTTAACGATAAATATTTTATTTTAACACATGAATTTTTATTCAGTTCATTTACAAAATAAAAATGATATTTTTATTTTTCTAACTCATTTTAGAAAATTTCGGCGGCATAACGGCACGATACTAGAAACGGGACAAGGCCTAGCCTTATCCCCGGTCTAGTGAAGGCCCACGCCATTCACACATCAATCAAATCAATTTAATTTCACCAAACAATTCAATTCAACCCAAATAATCTAACCAACTACACAGCCAAACAAACAAGTCCATGGTCTGTGGACGATTGTGTCGGGTGCTACTAAGCACCGTCTGCATCCTAGTATATATCTATAACTAGAAAAAGAAATTTTGAGTGAGAAATTCTCACCAATTAGCTAATCCAATACTACGACTCTTCTTATGTAGAAAATCTTGTCGTTCTCGCCTTTTGTCACTTTCACCGCCCGTAGTCACTACATATGTAAAAATCATATTTTTAATCTTCTACTAATATAAAAATCATATTTTAATTATCTCTATAACATAAAAATCATATTTTTACTAACTTCATATGTCAAAAATCAAAGAAGCTTTAAAACGGAGAAAACTCACTTTTTTTCTGACGCCCGGATTCGCTGTTCGGGTTCCAGAATTTGCAAACGAGCTTTAATCTTCACACCATCTTTTTTCTAGCTTAAACGCGCCATTCCGGACAACTTTTGCCTAAGAGACTTTTTGCCAAAAATGCTCCAATTCGCCAGAATTCGCAAAAGTACACGATTTTTTCAGCTTTTGAACAGCAGAATTCGCACGCGTTTTCCAAGCAGGTCCGAACCCCAAAACATGACTTCCATATAGCCAAATCGAAGAGAATTTCGTGCTCTACAACTTTGGTCTAGAGGGACTTTGGCCAAAAACGCACCGTTTGGGAGTTATTCGCGAAATGGTGACAGGGTGTTATTTGCAAAACGGGATTTTTGGTGAAAATGGATTTTTGGGTGTAGCGGGGCCCACGGCCGGAGTTGGGTGGTGCTAAGGGGGGGCGCCGGCCTGACTGACGTGGGGGAGGGGCTGAGGTGCGGCGGTGGGGTCCACGGAGGCGGGTGGTGGTGATTTGGGGCTTAGGGTTTGGAAATGGAGAGAGGAGAGAGAGGAGGAAGAGGAGGAGGAGGGGAAGAGGAAGAGGGGGTGCGGCACCCGGAGGGAGGCCGGCGGTGGCTGAGGGGGGGTGGGCAGCGGCAAGGAGGAAGGGTGGTCTCCATTTTTGATTTTTTTGGAGGAAGGAGGAAGAAAATAATGAAGAGAAAATGAAGTAAAAGTGTTTATATGCTAGTTTCTCCCGTATCGCCTGAACGCTAGCGATCTCCGATGGCCGCGGATTTCGGACACGAGATAGTAGACGTGAAGACGAGTCCAACGAAACAAGTTTCGTCGAATTCCGAGATCGTTTGACCATTCAAAAAAAATCACAAAAATGCTCAGATAAGCTCTAAAAATGGGATTTTGGCGCACCTTTTCTTCTCGCACGCTCACATGCTAACTTCAAAAATCATGCCCTTTTGGATTTAACCATTTTTAGACGATACGAATCCAGAAAAAAAAACGAAATCGAATTCCGAGGTCGTATCAATAATGTTCCTTTGTAAAATGACTGCTCGCTTTTGAACAAATGGTTTTGCTTCGCACGGCCACATACTGACTCCGTTCGACGCGCCATTTGGAACTCAACAATGATTTGTCATTGTGAATCCATAAAAATTTATCTCGTCGAATTCTGAGCTCGTATGCAAAATTTCACTTTTTAAGGGCTATGTTTTGTTAACCGAACAACTCCAGCCCATAGTCACTATTCCGGATATCGGAATATATCGAAGCTTATACTTTTCGGAGTTCTAAACGGCATTTTGAACTCAATGGAAGTGGTTTCGAGTCCAAATTCATCCGTATGCAAAATTTGACTTTTTGGGCCATGTATAATTTACATAGCGACTATTCTGAATTTTCAACTGGGCATAACTTTTGATTCCCGCTATGAAATTTCGATTTTTCTGATTCGTTGGAAAGATATTCACGAATAGATTCTAATATTTTTGGTTTCACTAAAATCCGGATTGTTTTGCACCCGGTACATTCAATTGAAGTTTGAAATCGAATTATCGAACTACCGTGCCATTTTAAATTCCTTTTATAATTATATATAAATATTTATATTCTAACGACGATGTATATAAATATATACGTTCTAAATATATTCAAAATAAATTTTCGTCGATATTATTTAAAATAATTCATTTTAAATATTCAAAATTCGCTAAAATTGCCAAAATAAAAAATTTAAACTGACTCGCATTTCCGGGTTATTACAGATGTGATCCTTTATGACTTGTGTTTTGTGGTCCTCGATCGCCCGAGTGGGATTTACGATTCTTGGATTTCACCTATGGGACTTTGGTCCAACCTTCATGATTTATGTTTTGAGAATGAACTAGCAACGAGTTAGTAAATATTCGAGAATAGCAAGTGGTTATGGGACATTTAGCTATTTTCTTATAATAACTATCTCGGTGTAATTCATACTCACCCGGATCCATGGTATCCGCCTCTATGACATAGTTGTTTGGTTCGCGATCGCCCGAGTGGGAAATTACGATTTGTGACCTTCATCTATGGGACTTTGGTCCAGCCTTCTATGATTTTCTATGATTTATGTTTTCCTCTACCAGGGTCACGACCCGGCTTCATGGGGAGCTTCGGCTCAAACAAATGGGTTCGCTACCTAGAGATCGTATCTCATCTATGAACAGACCTGCCCCCTCTTTATGATGTTTTCTAGAGATTTCATGATTTATGTGTTTTCTCTCTTCTGGGGTCACGACCCAGCTTCGTGGGGAGCTTCGGCTCAAACCTATGGGTTTGCTACCTAGAGATCGTATCTCATTTATGAACAGTTCTGCCCCTTTATGATGTTTTCTGGTTTTCGAGTGATTTCTGGATTCTTGATTACTTTAACGCGATGCGAGTCAATTTGAGATGATTTATGATTCATGATTTACTTTGATGTGATGGTCATCAATTTGATGTGTATTTATCATTCCGCTGTCATTCATGTGTTTAGTTTATTTGGCATTCCACTGTCATTCATGTGTTTAGTTTATTTGGCATTCCGCTGTCATTTCCTGTTGTGTGCTAATATTTGAATGTTGCATTCTATATTAGCTAGGAGATTATTTAGAGATATTTGTGTGCTGACATTTTATTGTCATTTCCTGATTGTGTAGACATGCCATGTTCATGTCATCCTATGTTATATCTCTTATTATCTCAGTTTATTTGATAAGTACAGCTAGACTGACTCATTTATTATTTATTCCTCTAAATAATACTCGGGTCAAACTGAGTCATTTTTGGCACTCCCTTGGGACTCATCGCATGATTGATCTTCCGCTTTCAGCTTGCTACTCTGTCTCTGCAGCTTATGTACTTCTGTACTTATGACATTATCTTGTTGTGTACATATTCTTTTATTTAGATCATGGTACATGTAATAGTGGATCTTTGTTGACCACCATCTTGTTGTACACATTCTTGGATTATTCATATCTATTCCACGTTTGTGATATGATTATTCTGTGTCAGACTGAGATATACCATATTTATATTCTTGTTGTTGCCTATTTTATACTACTTTCCGGATTATTTATAGTTGTTGTGTAGTTGCCCTATGTGCTGAATGGTCATGTCGAAATTTTAATTGGTATCAGAATTCGATGTGCATTCCTCACATGGAGTAATCATACAATCGGTCGTTCTTCACAAACCTCATTCCCCGTTATGGTCTATGACATTTCTCTGAAATGAACTGGACGATATTGGGTATAGAGGCGGGGCGTTACAGTTGGTATCAGAGCAACTTTCCGGAATAGTGTAAGATAGTATGACGATGGTATTGTCTTAAGCCTCTCTTGGGAATTGTGCTTTAGGGTTTTAGTTAAAGTCTTATGACCCGTCATAGCTTATCTTTCTATACGATTCCATTTTGATTGAATTCGTATTGTTTGAATTCAACTTGAGACTAACTTTTTTCTCCTTCTTTTCCCTTAAAGAAACGAAATAGTTGGTCGTAGCCGTGCAGTGTCGGTTTACCTTGTGTACCTCCTATGGGAGGGGTGATTATGTCTCAAGTGGCATATTCTTATTCTTTTAGAATAGTTATCGACTCGTCTCCTTCGGGTTGATTTATATAGTCCATCTAGGGCCCGTGTGCCATAGTGGTGCTTCTGTTTCATTCTTTGACTCGAGTTGCTAATCGATGTCTGTTTGGCCTATTGTGTATCACAATTATCTTGCTGATCATTTATGATCCTTGAAGTTGATTGATCATTGGATATCTTTCCCATGCGTCGTTACGCACGTTGTAAGCGCCTTTGATCCTGATATTTCTTGATTTCTATTTAAGAATGTTTCGTACGTCGTTACGTACCTAGCATGGTCTATTGATCACTTGTCGGTCGGTATGGAGATACCATGTCTTTGTGACTAAATCTACTCCCTTGTTGTCATCTATATAGTTCTAGTTCGGTGTGAGATCATCAATCCTTCGGGCTAAAACAACTCATTTGTTAGCTCGTTGTGCCGGTATGAGTTACCAAGCATTTGTGCTAAATTAACTCAACGAATGCACAATGATACATTTGTGTTACCTCGTTGCGTTCCAAACTGAAGATCAAGAACGAGGGAAAACATCCTGCTTCTTGTGATCCCTCTTCTTAAGTCTAGGTACGTTTCATTAATTCCTTAATGTCATTTACCTTGTTCAGAGATTATTTTATTTATGTTCTTTTGATATACGTCGACGGTGTTCTTCGTTATCAAAAGATATCAATTGTGTTTTATTCGTAAGTTGATAAAGGAATTTTATTTCCTTTATGCCATCCCGAATGATTTATTGAATTTTTATATTTTTGCGAGATCTACGTGAACATTAGAAATTGTGAAGACTTTCTTGTGTTAACTTGTCCATCGGGTGCGTTAAGGATCTCGAACGAGACGTGGGACGCCATGTTGTAGTTAGGAATTCCTAAACACTATTATGTGATAATCCGACATTTGAAATGATCCCTAAAATTAAATTAACCGTTAATAAGTTAATCAAAATAATAATATTTTGGATTTTTGCGATTTTTCATAATCGTCTGTTATCTTTCTGGATAATTTATTTCTAGATTTCCTTGAAGCAATTCCAAGAATTTGAGTGGTTCAATATTTTTAATTAGAAATTATCTAGAATCTTTTCTTTGAGAAAATTAAATAACTCCAGGAACAACCCAAAGAGTTATTCATTTATGTCTCTTGTTGCTGGATTTCAGATCTTTGATTTTCGAGAATTCTTAATGATTGAGAATCTCGTCTAATTCTTAATCCTTGTTTCGATTTGCTAAAGAGAATTTAGTATTCTTGTGATTCCATGGTCTTCTTATTTTCTCTAGTGAACTATCACTCGAGAGAATGGGAATTCCCGTTGGGGAGGGAAGATTTGGGTTTTGCGATCCACGGCAAACTCAATAATTCCTTTCTTCGTATCTATGATCTAGTCGATCATCCGAAAGTGCTATAGTAAATTCATTTATGGACTTAGCCTTGCATTGTTCTTAGAAATAAATATCGAAAGGATGAGCTCTTTTGATATTCCTCTTTTGTTTGTTTGAATCATTTGGATTGACAATTGTCGTCGCACGTATGTTAACCCTTGTCAATTAAATCTTTGGGGATTATGACCTCTTTGGTTTAATCTCATCCTGTTATTGAAATTGTCTATTGCTTCTTTGATTAGTTGCTGATGTTCTTGCAATTTGAGTTTTTTGGCAGAAAATTATCATAAATCATGTTGTCCCGAAGTGGTAAGTTGTGCACTACTTATCCATCATCTTCTCGATGTTTCTAATTTTCTAGAACTGATACTCGAGTTTCTGAATATTGGGAATTTCGTATAATTCAAAATGATTAGTCCTAATGGTTTGTAACGACCCGGAGATCTGAGTCAGTTTAAAATTTTTATTTTGGCAATTTTAACGAATTTTGATTATTTAAAATGAATTATTTTAAATAATATCGACGAGAAATTTATTTTGAATAGAATTAGAACGAATATATTTATATACGTCATCGATAGAATATAAATATTTTATTTATATATATAATAGGAAGTGAAAATGGCGGGGTAGTTCGATAATTCGATTTCAAAATTCAAATGAATGTACCGGGTGCAAAATTAACCGGATTTTAGTGAAACCAAAAATATTTGAATCTAATTGAGAATATCTTTCCAACGAATCCGAGAAATCGAAATTTCATAGCAGGAATCAAAACATATGTCCAGTTGAAATTTAAGAATGGTCGCTATGGAATTTCGGCCATTGAAAATAGCCATTTTGCAAACGACCTCGGTTTTCGACGAAACCACTTTTGTTGGATCCATGATGTCAAGTTATTGCTAGGTTTCAAATTTCATAATTTTTCGAATCAATATGTGAGCGTGGCAAAGGAAAACGCGTTTGACCAGTTTCAGTTGATTTTAATCGACTGGAAAATGGCCATTTTTCAAATGGTCTCAGAATTCGATGAAATTAGTTTTGTTAGGACCGTATCATCAATACGAAGCTAGAAAATATTTTTTGGGAATTTTTCTAATTAGTATGTGACCCCGGTAAATTGAAATGCGCGTTCAAATTCAATATATAGATTTATATTTTGATTTTGATGAAAACTGATCGAAACGATCGAATCAGCCTGCGATACATATCCCATTGTGTTCGGAATGGGGGTATTTAGCTAGAGGCGACAGTCGTTGGGTTTGATTTGGAGTTCAGAATGATAGTCGAGTTATATTTGAATTAAATAAAATTAAAGAATATTAAAATATAATATAAATTTCTATAGAATGACGTAACCCTAGTCATAACAGCAGCCGCCACTCAAGGAAATAAACGAACGAAAACCTCTCTCGTTTCTCTCTCAAATTCGCGAAAAACACTTCAAATCAGGAGATCCATTCAAAGCAAAGATCGAAGAGAAAAGTTTGATCTTTAAATTGATTAGGGTATGATCCTTTTTCGTTAGGTAATTTGAGAGGAATTCGGGCCAGAACTCGCGGGTTTTGAATGAGATTTGGGGGCTCGATAGGCGTGCGAGTTGCACGTTCTCCTCGGCGGCGACGGAGGATCTGGACGGCGACGACATGGTGGTGCCTGATCGAGTTCAAGCGCAACGTGGGGGGAGAAAATTGGAGCCCTAGAGATCGATCAATGGGTTGGAAGGCCGTCTGAAGTTTTTACTGGCAACGAAGGAAGAAGGGATTAACGTTAATGAGGGGGTTAAATTTTCAAGGGTAATTAATTAAATTTGTACCATAATGAATACTAATTTGTATTCAACCTTGCGAACTACATATCTATTTCATGCTTGTTCAGAATTCAATGAAACCGAAGGCGTTAGAATCGTGACGGAAATACCTACGCTATGGAATTGATCGGAACAGATTTGAAGCTCGTCTCAAATCTAGGAGGAGTGGAAACCAAAGGTGAGAATTCTCTCACTTTAAATTTTCTTTACAGTTATTTATTTTGTAACTGCATATATGAACTGCTTCCCGTCGTCCACAGACCATGGACGACTTGTTTGCTTGTATTCTGTGTGAAAATATATATGTGATGTGAAATCGAAATTATATACGATATGAAATGAAAATTATATATATAAGAAGTGAAAGTTATATATATAGGAAATGAAAACGATATATATAGGAAATGAAAAATATTATATATAGGAAATGAATTATATATAAGAAGTGAAAATTATATATATATATATATATATTAAAAATGAAAACGATATATATATGAAAAATGAAAATGATATATATATATATGAAATGTGAAAATGATTGGATTGTTAAAAATATATTTTTTAACACATATATATACACTGTATAAAATTGTCATGTATATGAAATATTCGATTTTGATATAAAATTGAAAATGAATTCGAATTGAATTGAATAAGAAATGAATTCGAATTGAATTGAATAAGAAATGAATTCGAATTGAATTGAATAAGAAATGAATTTAAATTGAATTGAATTAGAAATGAATTCGAATTGAATTGAATAAGAAATGAATTCGAATTGAATTGAATAAGAAATGAATTTGAATTGAATTGAATTGAAAATGTATTCGAATTGAATTGAATAGAAAATGAATTCGAATTGAATGGAATAGAAAATGAAATCGAATTGAATTGAACTGAAATGAATTTAAAACGATTTTATAAGGAAAAATTCAATTTTGATTTGAATTTAAAAAGGAAGTTGAAATCGTTCTGATAACGAATTTAAAACGATTTATAAAATACGTTTTAAAAGGAAATCGACGAAGTATATATTATATATATATTATAATGGCCTGAATAGAACGCGCCACGCAGCGGCAGTTCGCGAATTTCGACCATTGACTTCGAATGCACATTACGGGAGATCCGACCGTCGGATTCTCCTGAAATCGGAACCGTTGGGTTCGTATCGAAAAGAGCTTTCTAACGAATATTAGAAATTTGAAATCTAACGGTTGGATTTGGAATTATGTCCAAATCAAATTTGGAAAAGGTCGCTGTAAGTGTAGTTCGATGGCCGTTGATGGAAATCGACTGTATTGGCCTTGATAAAATTATTAAAAATATCAATAATTTGTGTAAAATCAGTAGAAATGATTTGGAAAGAACTGAGATGAAAAATTCCACATTCGTAAAGATAAAAATATTTGTATCGAAATGAACTAGTTATTAACTAGAATAATTATTTATAGAAATAAATAAATTGGATTTGGGGTTTGTCGTGAACTGTGTTTAAATGACATTAGTTCTTTAACCCACGTAAAAGCAGGATCAATTTCCAAAAAGTAGAACAATCAATATGAATTCATTTTAGAGATGAAACCAATTGGGTTTGAATAAATCTTTAATTAGATTTGGATGAATGAATTGTGATTAAATTTACCAAAACATGTGACGTGATTAAACCAAATTTACTTAGTTGTTGATATTGATTGTGGTTGATTGATTGTTTGGATGGTGCTCGACCAGTTTATAAGCAGAATATGCTTTTACATTTAGCATTGGGTTGGGTAAAGATATCTGTGTGCTAACACCTTGTGAAACACTTCACGATTTGACGTTAAGGTGTTTAGCGATGTTGTGTTCATTTCAAATTTAATGAATGATTGTGAAATGATATATTTTTCTTAAGTGAAAAGAAATGTATTCCCAATTTTGGACAGGGAATGTTTTATAAAACAGAAAGGATTTCGAGGCCTAAAACCCGATGATTTCGAAATGTATTATGGTTTTACATTGTAGTTCATCACATATTTGATTAGTTACTATTAATGATGTATTTGTTTAGTGGCGGAGAATTTATTCTCTTGCTTAACACCATTCTTTGAGACGTACGAGCTCAAAGGGTATGTGATTAATAGTGACTGATCATATGTGTGAATTACTGATGTGAAGTACTATATTTTGAAAGTATTTGTGATTTTTATGTTGTGAAATGATTTTCCCTACTTCGGGATATGAAATGATTTAGTATATGGCTAAAGAGTCGGGTAACCCTGAGACTAAAAGTATGGGTGAGAGGGCGGTGTATGCTCTCCATGTGTGGGAGGTGCATCGTCGGTGTAGCCTGCTCCTATATGGGGTAGGTGCACATTTATATATTGAGTTGCGAGGTGCGTACCCTTTGCCTTGTCGATGGGGAGCACGATATTTGGTTGCATACTTGTTTGTATGCATTGTTATGTTTTGGAATTCATATTTCCAAACGATTTGATTTGAGATCCCGAAGTGAAATCTACTTTGATATAGAAAGTTAGATAGGTATTTCAAATGATTTGAAATAAGAAATCGGGAATAAAATCAAAAGGAATAATTTCTGTAAATTGAATTGGATTTGGAAAATCTAAGTGTAGTTATTAATCTAAGTGGGTAGATTGGGATATTGCATGTTGATTGATGCATAGTAGATCCAGATATCTATATTGATTGTTGTTTATACACTGGCATTCATGGGGGTAAACCCGTTCCGCATTAGCGGCGTGGTCCCGTGATATGCCATATGATTTATATAAGGTTATAACTGTTTAGAGTTTCTCACACCAGTCCCATGACTGACCTGTAGTTTGCTTTTCCCTTGCAAACTCGGGTGCCTCTATTTTCCACACGGGCAGTCGAGTAGTTTTATTTTGCAGATGTATTAAGCAGGATTCTGGATTGAAGCTTTAAGCTGTGTCCAGGCATTTACAGTCTTCCGCTGTGTAGTTTATATTTCCACTGTGCATTGTATTACATTTATTGTAAAATTTATCTTCCGATGTGTATTATTTTCGTTATACTCAGATATATTCTTTACACTGATGTAACATTATTATGATGTTTATAAAAGTCTTCTGTTATTTGTTCTGATGTGTTGTATACCCAGAGTTAGGGTATGCGGGATTCGAACGGTCTTGGTCGATTTAGCGATCGATTTGGTCCGAGCGAAATCCGTGTCGTTATAGCTGGTATCAGAGCTTTGGTTAACTCAAATCTTTGGGGTACAACTCGTTAGAACTGAATAAAAGGCTCATCAGAGGTAGGATTAGTGATATCCTATGAAAGAATCCTCATTAGAGATAGAATCAGTAGCATTCTAGAATGAGTGACTCGTTAGAGACGGGGTTAGTAATGCCCCAGAGTGAGTTGAGAGTAATATGATTATATATATAATCCGGTCTTAGAAAATTTGAATTTTGGTTATATAAAATTATATGATTGAAAAGTTAATCAACGAATTGATTGCGGGTTGTGTTGTTTGATTTTTGGTTGATTAGTTAGAATTTTGAACCGTTTAGCCAAATTGAACAAATATTGAACCGAATTGAAATTGTTTGGAAATGCGTGCATGTACATATACATGTGTATACATTGAACATGTCATAGCAAGGAGGCTAGAGCAGAGGAATACAATTGTTTGCCCGACAAATAGGTACATGTTTATTGTATTTCTTGGGGATTTGATGATTTTATGAGCCAATTGGCTAGCCGCTTGGCTTTTTCTTTTCTTTTGGATTGAAGAAGGCCATGGGAGGCTATATGAAATATCCCGAAGTCCCCAGTGCAGGGGAGGTTATGGCGAAATTTTTCGAAAATTTAGGGTGTTAGCCAAATTTTTGAAAAATTTGAAAAGTTCTTAGAAACTGAAAAGTTGAAGAACTCAAGCCATAACGAAAATAGTGGAAGTTGAGTTGATTTGTTAAACAACTTTCAGCTTCGTTCCTTTTCGGGGACGAAAAGTTTTAAGTGGGGAAGAATGTAACGACCCGGAGATCTGAGCCAGTTTAAAATTTTTATTTTGGCAATTTTAATGAATTTTGATTATTTAAAATGAATTATTTTAAATAATATCGACGAGAAATTTATTTTGAATAGAATTAGAACGAATATATTTATATACATCGTCGATAGAATATAAATATTTTATTTATATATAAAAATGGAAGTGAAAATGGCACGGTAGTTCGATAATTCGATTTCAAAATTCAAATGAATGTACCAGGTGCAAAATAAACCGGATTTTAGTGAAACCAAAAATATTTGAATCTAATTGAGAATATCTTTCCAAAGAATCCGAGAAATCGAAATTTTATAGCGAGAATCAAAAGATATGTCCAGTTGAAATTTCAGAATGGTCGCTATGGAATTTCGGCCATTGAAAATAGCCATTTTGCAAATGACCTCGGTTTTCGACGAAACCACTTTTGTTGGATCCGTGATGTCAAGTTATTACTAGGTTTCAAATTTCATAATTTTTCGAATCATTACGTGAGTGTGGCAAAGGAAAACGCGTTTGACCAGTTTCAGTTGATTTTAATTGACTGGAAAATGACCATTTTTCAAACGGTCTCAGAATTCGAGGAAATTAGTTTTGTTAGGACCGTATCGTCAATACGAAGCTAGAAAATATTTTTCTGGATTTTTTCTAGTTAGTATGTGACCCCAGTAAATTGAAATGCGCGTTCAAATTCAATATATAGATTTATATTTTGATTTTGATGAAAACTGATCTAAACGATCGAATCAGCCTGCGATACATATCCCATTGTGTTCAAAATGGGGTATTTAGCTAGAGGCGACAGTCGTTGGGTTTGATTTGGAGTTCAGAATGATAGTCGATTTATATTTGAATTAAATAAAATTAAAGAATATTAAAATATAATATAAATTTCTATAGAATGACCTAACCCTAGTCATAACAGCAGCCGCCACTCAAGGAAATAAACGAACGAAAACCTCTCTCGTTTCTCCATCAAATTCGCGAAAAACACTTCAAACCAGGAGATCCATTCAAAGCAAAGATCGAAGAGAAAAGTTTGATCTTTAAATTGATTAGGGTATGATCCTTTTTCGTTAGGTAATTTGAGAGGAATTCAGGCCAGAACTCGTAGGCTTTGAACGAGATTTGGGGGCTCGATAGGCGTGCGAGTTGCACGTTCTCCTCGGAGGCGACGGAGGATCTGGACGGCGATGACATGGTGGTGCCTGATCGAGTCCAGGCGCAGTGTGGGGGAGAAAATTGGAGCCCTAGAGATCGATCAATGGGTTGGAAGGCGGTCTGAAGTTTTTACTGGCAACTAAGGAAGAAGGGATTAACGTTAATGAGGGGGTTAAATTTCTAAGGGTAATTAATTAAATTTGTACCATAATGAATACTAATTTGTATTCAACCTTGCGAACTACATATCTATTTCATGCTTGTTCAGAATTCAATGAAACCAAAGGCGTTAGAATCATGACGGCAATCCCTACGCTATGGAATTGTTCAGAACAGATTTGAAGCTCGTCTCAAATCTAGGAGGAGTGGAAACCAAAGGTGAGAATTCTCTCACTTTAAATTTTCTTTACAGTTATTTATTTTGTAACTGCATATATGAACTGCTCCCCGTCGTCCGCAAACCATGGACGACTTGTTTGCTTGTATTCTGTGTGAAAATATATATGTGATGTGAAATCGAAATTATATACGATATGAAATGAAAATTATATATATAAGATGTGAAAGTTATATATATAGGAAATGAAAACGATATATATAGGAAATGAAAAATATTATATATAGGAAATGAATTATATATATAAGAAGTGAAAATTATATATATATATATATATATATATATATATATATATGAAAAATGAAAACGATATATATATGAAAAATGAAAACGATATATATATATATATGAAATGTGAAAATGATTGGATTGTTAAAAATATAATTTTTAACACATATATATACACTGTATAAATTTGTCATGTATATGAAATATTCGATTTTGATATAAAATTGAAAATGAATTCGAATTGAATTGAATAAGAAATGAATTCGAATTGAATTGAATAAGAAATGAATTCGAATTGAAAATGAATTCGAATTGAATTGAATTGAAAATGAATTCGAATTGAATGGAATAGAAAATGAAATCGAATAGAATTGAATTGAAATGAATTTAAAACGATTTTATAAGGAAAAATTCAATTTTGATTTGAATTTGAAAAGGAAGTTGAAATCGTTTTGAAAACGAATTTAAAACGATTTATAAAATACGTTTTAAAAGGAAATCGATGAAGTATATATTATATATATTATAATGGCCTGAATAGAACGCGTCGCGCAGCGGCAGTTCGCTAATTTCGACCATTGACTTCGAATGGACATTACGGGAGATCCGACCGTCGGATTCTCCTGAAACCGGAACCGTTGGGTTCGTACCGAAAAGAGCTTTCTAACGAATATTAGAAATTTGAAATCTAACGGTTGGATTTGGAATTATGTCCAAATCAAATTTGGAAAAGATCGCTGTAAGTGCAGTTCGATGGCCGTTGATGGAAATCGACTGTACGGGCCTTGATAAAATTATTAAAAATATCAATAATTTGTGTAAAATCATTAGAAATGATTTGGAAAGAACTGAGATGAAAAATTCCACATTTGTAAAGATAAAAATATATTTTTATCGAAATGAACTAGTTATTAACTAGAATATTTATTTATTTATTTATTTATTTATAGAAATAAATAAATTGGATTTGGGGTTTGTCGTGAACTGTGTTTAAATGACATTAGTTCTTTAAACCACGTAAAAGCAGGATCAATTTCCAAAAAGTTGAACAATCAATATGAAATCATTTTAGAGATGAAACCAATTGGGGTTTGAATAAATCTTTAATTAGATCTGGATGAATGAATGGTGATTAAATTTACCAAAACACGTGATGTGATTAAACCAAATTTACTTAGTTGTTGATATTGATTGTGGTTGATTGATTCTTTGGATGGTGCTCGACCAGTTTATGAGCAGAATATGCTTTTACATTTAGCATTGGGTTGGGTAAAGATATATGTGTGCTAACACCTTGTGAAACACTTCACGATTTGACGATAAGGTGTTTAGCGATGTTGTGTTCATTTCAAATTTAATGAATGATTGTGAAATGATATATTTTTCTTAAGTGAAAAGAAATGTATTCCCAATTTTGGACAGGGAATGTTTTATAAAACAGAAAGGATTTCGAGGCCTAAAACCCGATGATTTCGAAATGATTTGGAAATGTATTATGGTTTTACATTGTAGTTCATCACATATTCGATTAGTTACTATTAATGATGTATCTGTTTGGTGGCGGAGAATTTATTCTCTTGCTTAACACCCTTCTTTGAGACGTACGAGCTCAAAGGTTATGTAATTAATAGTGAATAATCATATGTGCGAATTACTGATGTGAAGTACTATAATTTGAAAGTACTTGTGATTATTATGTTGTGAAATGATTTTCCCTACTTCGGGATATGAAATGATTTAGTATGTGGCTAAAGAGTCGGGTAACCCTGAGACTAAAAGTATGGGTGAGAGGGCGGTGTATGCTCTCCATGTGTGGGAGGTGCATCGTCGGTGTAGCCTGCTCCTATGTGGGGTAGGTGCACATTTATATATCGAGTTGCGAGGTGCGTACCCTTTGCCTTGTCGATGGGGAGCACGATATTTGGTTGCATACTTGTTTGTATGCATTGTTATGTTTTGTAATTCATATTTCCAAACGATTTGATTTGAGATCCCGAAGTGAAATCTACTTTGATATAGAAAGTTAGATAGGTATTTCAAATGATTTGAAATAAGAAATCGGGAATAAAATCCAAAGGAATAATTTCTGTAAATTGAATTGGATTTGGAAAATCTAAGTGTAGTGATTAATCTAAGTGGGTAGATTGGGATATTGCATGTTGATTGATGCATAGTAGATCCAGATATCTATATTGATTGTTGTTTATACACTGGCATTCATGGGGGTAAACCCGTTTCGCGTTAGCGGCGTGGTCCCGTGATATGCCATATGATTTATATAAGGTTATAACTGTTTAGAGTTTCTCACACCAGTCCCATGACTGACCTGTAGTTTGCTTTTCCCTTGCAAACTCGGGTGCCCCTATTTTCCACACGGGCAGTCGAGTAGTTTTATTTTGCAGATGTATTGAGCAGGATACTGGATTGAAGCTTTAAGCTGTGTCCAGGCATTTACAGTCTTCCGCTGTGTAGTTTATATTTCCACTATGCATTGTATTACATTTATTGTAAAATTTATCTTCCGCTGTGTATTATTTTCGTTATACTCTGATATATTCTGTACTCTGATGTAACATTATTATGATGTTTATAAAAGTCTTCTGTTATTTGTTCTGATGTGTTGTATACCCAGAGTTAGCGTATGCAGGATTCGAACGGTCTTGGTCGATTTAGCGATCGATTAGGTCCGAGCGAAATCCGTGTCGTTACTACTAAATGAGATTTAGTATCTGGTTAGAAATTGATTTCCCCGAGTAGTTCATTGGTATTCCGTTACCAATATTTGTTATCGATTTCTAGTTCATTGGTATTCCGTTACCAATATTTGGTTATCAACTTGTAGTTTGTTGGTATTCCGTTACCAATATTTGTTTATCGATTTCTAGCTCGTTGGTATTCCGTTACCAACCTTGAATTAATGATATTAGAATTGATTATTCCTTCGAGAATTGCTCTCTTTAGCTAAATTCGTTGGAATCTCTGTGTTGTGCTTTTGTTGGTGTCAGCCACCTTGTCGCAAGACTAAAGTGCTCAAGTTCGATGTTCGCTACATCGTCGTAATTGAGTTTGGGAATGAAGTAGTCAACCATTATGAATTCCCATTCCATATCCTAAGAGAAATATCTACTATTGATATGTCGCATCTGCAGGACGCAGTCCCGTTTCTTCTTGAAATTCCAAATTAGATTCGCATGGTTTTTGTGCATTCTATCGATTCTCATTCCCTTGAGAATCATACTAAGAAAGGCGAGTCTATTTGAATTCATAGCGCTTATAAATTTTTTTGGAATTGTTTTACCCGTTTGGGATGACTACCTTCATGGATAATGGAGTTCGAGATTGAACTATAGTTTTTATGATCTTGTGAGATGAAATTGGGATCTCACCTAGCTGTTGGTGTGACATTTTCATTTCGTGTCGGTTCTTGTAGTACCACTCCGTGGTATTATTTTTTGTTGTTACTTACTAATTCAATTTAAAGGAATTGCGGGGACGCAATTCTTTTAAGGGGGGAAGTCTGTAACAACCCGCTCATTCCACGATAATAGATTTAAATATTTTATTTAAATATATTGTCGTATCCGATGTGTCACTCAAAATGTCGTTTTTCACAAACGATAAAATTAGGACTCGGGACCACTTCCATTGAGTCCAGATCATCACTTATGACCTTTTTGACTATAAGCATCGATATGTTTCGAGTTCGTGAAAATTGGCACCTTGGCTAGGGCTTGGTTGAGCTAACCTAACTCATCATATAACCCCCAAATCAGCCCCCTCCTTCTCCATTCTCTTCCAACCCTTCAAAAGAAATAAAAATGGAGAGTGGAAAGGGAAATAGAAATTCCCTAAGCTAGGGCTTCCAATCTAGAGCTCAATTCTTGTGCAAATCCAATTCTAAGGCATGAGTAAGCTTCTCTATCCTCTTCTCTATCTCCATAGCTCAACAATTTCATATTTTTCCACAACCCTTATTCATATATGTTTGTATGTGAATGTATGAGGTGATTTCGGAGGAGCGAATGATGAAAGAGAGGAGCTTTACTCGTTTATGAGCTTGTTCTTCCTTGCTGGAGCTTGTTCTTGTCATTCTAGAGCCAAAGGTGAGTTCTTTCTGAACTCACATCAATGCCACAAGCCATTGGCTTGTAAAATTGTAACCTAGTGTTCATTTGAGTTTGCATATGCTAGTAAATTGGTTATGTTAGTGTAATTTAGCCGATTCCATGTTTTATGTTTCATTGAGTTGACA
Organism: Allium sativum; assembly: GCA_030737875.1. NCBI lineage: Eukaryota > Viridiplantae > Streptophyta > Magnoliopsida > Asparagales > Amaryllidaceae > Allium > Allium sativum. Next base: position 882,363,248 of record CM060924.1, read on the forward strand.
ACTTATGATAAGGATTGTTTATACGATCCAATGTATATGATATGAGTTGATTTAGTGATGTTGTGAAGCTCCGTTGTCCCCGACACGTCCTAAGTCTTCACAAGTAGCTTGAATCGCTTTGATATGCTTTTGTTTGTTCTTTTGAAATAGAGATTATGACATATGTTATTCACACGGTCAATACACATGATTTGAATCGATTAAGTGGTGTTGTGAAGTACCATTGTCGCACCCGACAAGTTCTAAGACTTCACAACCCGCTTATATCGCATTTATTCGTTTTGGTTTGGAATTTTGTTCGGTTTAGAATCAATAATCCAAACCAATGCATTCGAGCTTTGCGAGTCGGTACAATGGATCGGAGAGGTCTCATTGACCCGAAGAAGTCACGAGCCTCGACGATTGGCGCCGGACACTCGCGGTGAGGCGAATCCCCCTGGTTTTGGCCTAGGCAATAGCCTAGGCCTAAACCGATCGACGGACCAGAAATGTGGCGGTCAACCGGTTCTGTTTCTGGACAAAACCGGTTGACTGGCCATTCTGGCTGGTCGACTGGTCATCCTGAGCCTGGGCTATTTTGCCCAGGCCCGGCCCTGTTTCGATCCGTGCACTATCACGTTGGTTTCTGGACTCCTCCTTGGCTCTTCCGTGCATGCCGATGGCCTTCGAATTCACTGGAGATCATCGTAAAGCCGTGCGCTCCATTTGGTATATCGAATTTATTCGATACTCTTGTTAAGATGATTCACGACATTAAAAATGTGGATTATTGACTCGATATCCTTTGTGTCTATTTCGATGTAGTTTAAAACCTTCGGGTGCTAGTTTGGGATCTTGATTCATTCGTCGATCAAAATTACAACTGATATCCCTTTGATTTCCTGTATGTTGTTGTAATGTGAACTACACATTTATCGATCACCTTGGTGATCGTACTTTGACCTATGACCCCTAGTTTTGTGTTTTTGTTTCCTGTCGCTCCAGGGTGAATTTCTAATCGTTTCTTAATGTCATTGGATTCATTAACGAGCTATATGTATATTCGATTTATTGAATTTATATTTGATTATTTATGATTTGAATTCACGTCATTGTGACGTGAATCCCCTTGATCGATTTTCTTCGGCAATCGTACTATTGGTTATTTCCACTTTGAAATTATATAAAGAGGTTTTATGTTATTAGTAGATATCAAATTCTTGTACTAAAATGGTTTCCAATCTTACTTCATTATACGAAGCTAATTTACGAAATCGTTTTATGAACCTTCTTCATATCTACTAGTATATATTTTATAAACCTTTTCTCGTTCGTATGAGAAATCTAATTAAACGTCTTAGTAAAGCCAAGGACTATGAACCCTTGCTTTTGCTTCGATGGTTAATTCTTGGACTCGTCCGATCGAAAACCGTGGCAATGCTCCTTCTATGATTTTCTCTGTTTTGAATAGAAACCAATTACGGGTTCGTAAATATTTGAGAATAGCATGTGGTTATGGGACATGTCGCTATTTCCTTATATTAACTAGCTCGGAGTAATTTCTACTCACCCGGATCGATGTGATCCTTTATGACTTGTGTTTTGTGGTCCTCGATCGCCCGAGTTGGATTTACGATTCTTGGATTTCACCTATGGGACTTTGGTCCAACCTTCATGATTTATGTTTTGAGAATGAACTAGCAACGGGTTAGTAAATATTCGAGAATAGCGAGTAGTTATGGGACATTTAGCTATTTTCTTATATTAACTATCTCGGTGTAATTCATACTCACCCGGATCCATGGTATCCGCCTCTATGACATTGTTGTTTGGTTTGCGATCGCCCGAGTGGGAAATTACGATTTGTGACCTTCATCTATGGGACTTCGGTCCAGCCTTCTATGATTTTCTATGATTTATAATTTCCTCTACCGGGGTCACGACCCGGCTTCGTGGGGAGCTCCGGCTCAAACAAATGGGTTCGCTACCTAGATATCGTATCTCATCTATGAACAGACCTGCCCCCACTTTATGATGTTTTCTAGAGATTTCATGATTTATGTGTTTTCACTCTTCCGGGGTCACGACTAGGCTTCGTGGGGGGCTTCGGCTCAAACCTATGGGTTCGCTACCTAGAGATCGTTTCTCATCTATGAACAGGTCTGCCCCTTTATGATGTTTTCTGGATTTCGAGTGTATTCTGGATTCTTGATTACTTTGACGCAATGTGCGTCAATTTGAGAAATGATTTATGATTCATGATTTACTTTGATGCGATGGTCATCAATTTGATATGTATTTGGCATTCTGCTGGTATTCATGTGCTTAGTTTATTTGGCATTCCGCTGTCATTCATGTGTTTAGTTTATTTGGCGTTCCGCATTCATTTCCTGTTGTGTGCTATTATTTGAATGTTGCATTCTATATAAGCTAGGAGATTATTTAGAGATATTTGTGTGCTAACATTCCATTGTCATTTCCTGATTATGTCGACATGCCGTGTTCATGTCATCCTATGTTATATCTCTTGTTATCTCAGTTTATTTGATAAGTACAGCTAGACCGACTCGTTTATTATTTATTCCTCTAAATAATACTCGGGTCAAACCGAGTCATTTTAGGTACTCCCTTGGGACTCATCGCATGATTGATCTTCCGCTTTCAGCTTGATACTCTGTCTATGCAGCTTATGTACTTCTGTACTTATGACATTATCTTGTTGTGTATATATTCTTTTATTTAGATCATGGTACATGTAATAGTGGATCTTTGTTGACCACCATCTTGTTGTACACATTCTTGGATTATTCATATCTATTCCGCATTTGTGATATGATTATTCTATGTCTGGCTGAGATATACCATATTTATATTCTTGTTGTTGCCTATTTTATACTACTTTCCGGAATATTTATAGTCGTTGTGTAGTTGCCCTATATGCCGAATGGTCATGTCGAAATTTTAGTTGATATCAGAATTCGATGTGCATTCCTCACATGGAGTAATCATACAATCGGTCGCTCTTCACAAACCTTATAACACCCCACACCCGCTACGGTCACTCAATAAGGGAATGCCATAGCATCGGTGGAGTATCTTAAGTGAATATAGAACAGAAAAATTACAACAAGACAGATATAAGTAATACTTGAGAATTTAAAACATCATTTCATTGCAGCGGAAAGTAAAACATGTTTGGTTACATCACAAAACCATAAACAAGAGTCAAGTACATAATATCCATCTTGATAAAACAAAAGTACATAATCCCACTACATAAACTAATAGCCATAAAAGAAAAGATAAGCTGAGCTTTACATCAATGGTCCAACCTCCAAAAGACAGATAAAGCGATCTGATCAAAGTCCACTAGCACTAGGCCCACTCTGAGAACCTGAGGGTTGGGAAAAAGATAAAAACAACGGGGTCAGACATAAGTCTGAGCGAGTCCTATAACCTTAACAATACAATCATTAAAGTGATTAGGGTATGATATAAACCTGGTACGGTACAACTGGGGATAAATGACTACACTAAGCAGCCAACTAGACTTATGATGAATTAAGATAATGGTAAAGACGCACCTATCCACCCAAGGATAAATACTACACTGCACCACACCAGATCTACCCACCCAAGGGTAATTCCTACACTGCACCACACCAGATCTACCCACCCAAGGGTAATTCCTAACTTAAAGATTGATCCCACTAAGTGTACTTAGTAATCTTAATAGTAGTCTCGTGTACCCCTAGCTGACTACATAGGTGCCGTCTGCCCCTATCTCCACTAGGTGTACCCACTACTCCCATTCGATCGGCTCCCTAACGTAGATACCCGTGCTGTCCCCACAGTGGGGTGTATCATTCCCCAAAGTGGCAACCCGATACTATCAACGGTGCACGGCTTATACCTACACGATGCAACAACGTCTTATCTACCAGCCCGGGTCCACACACGCATATGAAACCCGTTGGACTTGCGTTGCCACCGCTAACCCGTTTTGCCTCTTATAGTCAAGCCCAGTATGCGTGTCCCGTCCTCGACATGGGTCGAGCCCACAAAGATACGTATGGGTTACTGGTTGAAATGGGCCCCCACAAGCTACCCACCTAAGCTTGTCCCTTCTAGTGTATCCCACTTAACCCTTTTTAATAATCATGTCCACTTAAATGTTTAAAGTCTGGTTAAGTCATCTAATCATATTTCAATTGCCACTCAAGGCACCCACTAGATTTCCACATGCCACCCAAGGCACTTACTTGATTTCCACATGCCACCCAAGGCACTTACTTAACCCTTTAATCATGTTTAATTACATGTTCCACTTTGGTTAAGTATTCTAATCGTATTTTCTATTGCCACCCAAGGCAACCACTAGATTTTTCCACATGCCACCCAAGGCACCCACTTAACCCCTCATGTCCCTCTACATGCTAATATGGTTAAGTGTTTCTTAATTGATTAAGACCGTAACCTTTGTAAAGACCTCTCACATTAGACTATCTTTTATGGCAGCTGGATTTGCCAGTCGGGTCCGGGCAGCCTTACGCCATAACCGAGTCTAACCTCGTGTCTTTACACTTGTCACGTATTTAGTTTATACCTAAGACCTCTCACATTGGGCCAACCATTTGTAGCCGCTGGATTTGCCGGTCGGGTCCGGGCAGTCTTATGCTACAAAAGGGTCCAACCTCGTGTCTTAGTCGATTAATTACACCTAATTAATCACCCCCCATAATTTGTATTAATTATCCCTAATTAATTACAAATTTAACGATGTACATAATTGACTCAATTATTTCCATCCACTTTATGGTATGCATAATCATACCAACTTCACACAATTTTGTTAACATGAATATTAACCCCATCGTTCCCCACGTAATACGCTAACATGACATACTAAAAAGGGAAGATTCATCACAAATACAATGGGTTCAACTTAGCATAACATTAGCATTATCATGGGTTTAAAAGGTGTCAACTTGCATATATGATCATAGCATCAAACCCAACTAGCATAAATAATCAACCCAAACTTGCATGAATCACATATGTCATAAAGAGGGTAACTTGCATAAGTTACTTATATCATACAAAGGGGTAAACTTGCATATGTATGTATGACATACAAAGGGGTTAACTTGCATATGTATGCATATCATACGAAGGTGTAAACTTGCACATGTTACTTGCATATAATCAACCACCAAACTTGCATAACATGTCATATATGGACTTGCATATAATCAACCACCAAACTTGCATAACATGTCATATATGAACTTGCATATAATCAAACACCAAACTTGCATAACATGTTATATATGAACTTGCATATAATCAAACACCAAACTTGCATAACATGTTATATATGAACTTGCATATAATCAAACACCAAACTTGCATAACATGTTATATATGAACTTGCATATAATCAAACACCAAACTTGCATAACATGGTGTCATAATGGATCAATGTTTATCATAGTGATTTGCATCACTAGCATCATGAACACATAGCATAGATTAAACTCAACTTGCATAACTAGCATCATGAACATATAACATCAAACTTGCATAACTAACATCATGAACACATAGCATATGATAACATAACTTGCATTGATCCACATTCATAGCCATAACCTCATTATATCCTATCATAATCATTTCAACAATTGGTCATTAAGGCTATAGTACTCACAACTTGTTGATTAGCACTCCTATGAAGAAGATTAAGTTGCTAGAGTTGATTAGAAGTTGATTTGAGAAGCTATCTTCCTCTTTAATTTGTGGAGGCTCCTTCTAAGTTGCATTTTGACGGCATGACGACGTTGTATCCAATTTTAGTATGAATTAGGATAGTCTTAGGGTGTATTTATAGATTAGTTAAGTGTTTTAGGCCCTTAGATTAACCCTAATTTAGGTTAGAGCCGTCAGATTTCGTCACAGTCCCAAAACACAGCCCAAACCCCAAAATGGTGCACCCAGGCCAATCTGGCCGAGCAAGCCAGGTTGCACCCTGTGTCGACAGGGGTGTCGACACTACTGTCGACACCCCCCCTGTGTGTCTACTCCCTAGTCGACATGGGGGTCGACCTGGTGCTGGCGGGAATTTTCCCGCCTAGCCCCCCTTCTGCATTTGAAATCTGTTTTTCGAAATTTGAATTTTCTGAAAACTTCGTTGGGCCTTAACTGGGTCATACGGACTCCGATTTTCGAAAACTCGGACTCTATTTCGCGTATTTTTCCGAGATGAACGCAATGGCATAGCCCGTTTCCCTTGATTCAGATCTTAAAATTTAATTCTGCCCTGATTTATATTATAACAAGTTATTCAACATACAGGGTGTTACATTCTCCCCTACTTAAAGGATTTCGTCCCCGAAATCTCTAAGTCAAGAAGAACGTATCCTACCAACCAAACAACCATCTACTAAACCATCAAACACTGGTATCCATTGTCCTTAAAGTTTCTAATGCTGTATGAACATATGCAAAAAGTGTGTGTATATGTTCCCTGTCTAATGCAAAATCAAGCGGTCTACTGATTCAGTTGACCTCCTTAATGCAAACCATGATAGTGCCATGCATCCAAATATGTATGCGAAAGAACCCTATCGACACATACTATTTCTACATGTGTGCACAACCATACACCAAAATGCATCATCCATATGATAACACAACCATTATACATCCATTAATATAGCTACCTACACACAATTATATGCAATATGCAACATGAAGTGACTGAGCCGATCTAGTGTCTAAAGTGTGTGTAAATGCATCCACGAGCAACCACTAGCAAACACTTGAATCCACACGCATCCATCAATCATAACATGTTTCAAACACATGTTTCAACCATAGGTTTACCCTATCTAAAGGTCAAAGGTACTAATGAGAGGACATACTAAAGATAAGATAAGTACTAGACAAACGATAAAGGAGAAGTTAAAAGACATACCCTCAAAAAGAAATGGGTACAGTGAACGCATCTTTGCTTCTGTCTCCCAAGTAGCGTTGCTCTCATCATCTCCCCATTGCACTTTGACTAGTTGAACCTCTCTGTTTCTCAACTTCCTAATCTCTGACCCAAGGATGCGGGTAGGATCTCGTCAAATAGTCGCATCACGCTCTACCTCCACTTCTCTAAGCAAGCTCGGCTCTACCACCTCTGCGGTCTCATGTAGGCACTTCCTCAAATGTGACACATGGAATACGTCATGTACACCACTAAGTCTCTCGGGCAAATCCACTCTATATGCCATCTGTCCAATCCTTTCCTTAATAGGAAGCGGCCCTACAAACCTTGGTACTAACTTCCCAAAGGACCCAAAGCGAACAACATTCCGTAATGGAGATACTTTGACAAAGACCATGTCCCCAACATCAAACTCAAGATCCGTCCTCCTCTTATCCGCGTAAGATTTCTGCCTATCTTGCGCTGCTTTCATCCTTCTTCGAATCAAATCAATCTTTTCCGAAGTCTCTCTAACCATATCGGGCCCAAGCAAGATCTTATCCGTAGATTCCCACCAACATGTAGGTGATCGACAAGGCCTTCCATAAAGAGCTTCGAAAGGAGCCATGCCAATACTAGACTGAAAGCTGTTATTATAAGCGAACTCCACCAATGGAAGATGCTCTTCCCATGTACCTCCAAAATCTAAGATACAAAGCCTCAAAAGGTCTTCTAGAATACGATTCACCCTCTCGGTCTGGCCGTCCGTCTGAGGATGATATGCGGTGCTCAAACACAACTGAGTCCCTACCGCCTCTTGCAAACTCTTCCAAATCTCGCTAGTGAAGATAGGATCTCGATCACTCACTATGTTAGAAGGTACACCATGCAATCGAACTATCTCTCGAAGATAAACTGAAGCTAGCCATGGAGCAGTCCTCTTACTCTTCACGGGTATAAAATGGGCGCTCTTAGTAAGTCTGTCTACCACAACCCAAATTCCCGTATTACCCTTCCTCGATCTCGGTACTCCATCGACAAAATCCATCGAGACGCTATCCCACTTCCATTGCGGAACTTCCAATGGGTGAAGCAACCCACCGGGTTTCTTTTGCTCCGCTTTCACTTGTTGGCACACCAAGCATCTAGCGACATACTCGGCCACATCCTTCTTTATACCGGCCCAAAAGAAAACTCGCTTCATGTCTTGGTACATCTTGTCCCCACCGGGATGAATGGTCATCCTAGAACGATATGCATCATCAAGTATAGCCTTCCTCAAACCCTCATCTTGCGGTACACAAAGTCTACCGTCTCTACGCAACCACCCCCTATCGTCTAGGGTGTACCTACTCAAATGGCTGGACGACTCCCCCCTTATGAGCCTCTATACCAACTCAACCAACTGTGGGTCGTCCCGCTGTGCCTCGCCAATCCGTCCCAAAAGAGTAGGTCTGACCTCTAAGGATGCTAGTAAACCGGGTACAAAGTCAACGGAAGGTCTAAAATCAAACATCGAGATAAATTCCAAGCTTCGTCGTTCCACGAACAATGGACTCAAGGACAACCTTTTTCTGCTTAAGGCGTCCGCCACCACGTTACCCTTGCTAGGGGTATACGCTATCTCAAAATCATAGAATGCTAAGAATTCCATCCACCTTTGTTGTCTTAAGACTATGCGCTCGAAGAGTCTCCAACACTTCCCTAAGATGTAGGGCATGCTTTTCTCCACTTCTGGAGAAAACCAGGATATTCTCCCATGCAAAATCGTCACAACTATCCATCTCTCACGCAGACCATCCTAGTCGAACTCGACATCCCCCAAGTGCAAGCCCCAAAGGCCTAAACCAATATCAGACAAACACCCAAGGGATACCTCCTTCGAATTCAGACGACCTACGTGAGATGATACTAGTAAAAACAGCTAAATAATTAAGCACTTGTCCAACTCTGGATGTCCTTGCCAGTCTCGCTCCAAAACCACCGTTGATCAAATAACTGGCTTTGTTTAACCTATTAAGCACATGCGAAAACTTATTTCGCTCTTAGAAAAGACCAAGATGTCATCCACAAAGACCACTACGAAGTTATTTAGGTACTCCCTGAACACCCTACTCATCAAATCAACAAAGTATGCGGGGGCGTTCGTCAAACCAAATGGCATCACAAGCCACTCATAGAAACCATCCGGAGTCCTAAAGGCAGTCTTCTCTATACTATCCTCAGCCACTCTCAACTGATGAAACCCCGTGGCTAAGTCCAACTGCGAAAACACTGAGGCGCCAACCAACTGATCAAAGAGATCGTCAATCCTCGGCAATGGGTGTCTATTCTTCTTTGTGAGCTTGTTGAGTTCTCTATAGTCTACACAAAGTCTGAGGGACCCATCCGCCTTCGTGGCAAAAACTACTGGAGCACCCCACTCCGATATACTTCGTCTTATGAACCCCTTCTCAAGCAACTCCCCTACTTTCTTATTGAGTTCCCTCCTCTCACGAGGAGCCATGTGGCGCACTGGCAAAGATATTGGTTTAGCATTGTCTACCAGATATATTCGGAAGTCTATCTCCCGCTTCAGAGGTAAGCCCTTCACCTCCTCAAACACATCCGAGTATTCCCGGACCACTCTAACAGATCGCAAACTCTCGACCGAAGCGTCAAGCGATTCAAGATAACTTAGCATAATAGAATCCATGGGATTACAAGAGATCTCGAGAGTGTTACCCAAGCGGGTCATGAGCCTAACAACTCTCCTTTCGCAATCAAGAACGGCACCATTACTGGATAACCAGTCCATGCCCAAAATTAACCCATAGCCCGTGAAGCCCAAAACAAAAGCATCACATCTAAACTCAACGCTAAGTATAGAAATCTTCAAACCCAAACATATCATGGACAAATAAGTGGAGCCCCCAATTGGGTTTGAAACAACCAAGGGATCATCTACTAGACTGGTGTCTAAGTGCAGTGACTCAACTAATGATGATGAGATAAACGAATGCGATGCGCCAGAGTCGAATAAAGTTCGAACAGGATGATCGAGAGAACCAAATTTCAACCTAGACGGTCCTACCCCCATCAGGTATACCAGCCGTGAGGGAATACATCTACCCTCCAGAAGATCCTGTACTTTGTCCTTACCTCTTTGGACAATCCTAATAAGGTGTCCTATTTCTCCAAAACAACTAGCCTTCTCCTTCACATTCTCCTTTCGTGACCTTCTCACCACGATGAGGTTTCGTCCTTTATTTACCTAACAGCTATTTGAACCTTCCTCCCTCGTCCATCTTAAAGGTACCCACAAGCCCTCCACCTCCTTGGACTAACTTCTTAGCCCGACAAACGTCTAAGTCCCTTGAAGTGGTTCTTCCGTCCTTCATACGGAAGTCCTTATTTATCTTAAAAAGACATCTATACGCGGAGGGGAAATTCAAAAAGAGAAAGAGGAAGAGATTCAAAACGGAGAATCGAAGGAAGGATATATGGCTCTTGGGGATTATGTTCTTTTCTTTCAAAAACTTTTCTCTTAAAAGACATGTTTTTGAAAATACTTCTTCCAAAAATGTTTTTAGAAAAATAGTTTTCCTAAAAGTTTTATCTGTTCTGGTAACCTTAAGCTCTGATACCACGTGTAACACCCCACACCCGCTACGGTCACTCACTAAGGGAATGCCATAGCATCGGTGGAGTATCTTAAGTGAATATAGAACAGAAAAATTACAACAAGACAGATATAAGTAATACTTGAGAATTTAAAACATCATTTCATTGCAGCGGAAAGTAAAACATGTTTGGTTACATCACAAAACCATAAACAAGAGTCAAGTACATAATATCCATCTTGATAAAACAAAAGTACATAATCCCACTACATAAACTAATAGCCATAAAAGAAAAGATAAGTTGAGCTTTACATCAATGGTCCAAGCTCCAAAAGACAGATAAAGCGATCTGATCAAAGTCCACTAGCACTAGGCCCACTCTGAGAACCTGAGGGTTGGGAAAAAGATAAAAACAACGGGGTCAGACATAAGTCTGAGCGAGTCCTATAACCTTAACAATACAATCATTAAAGTGATTAGGGTATGATATAAACCTGGTACGGTACAACTGGGGATAAATGACTACACTAAGCAGCCAACTAGACTTAGGATGAACTAAGATAACGGTAAAGACGCACCTATCCACCCAAGGATAAATACTACACTGCACCACACCAGATCTACCCACCCAAGGGTAATTCCTACACTGCACCACACCAGATCTACCCACCCAAGGGTAATTCCTACACTGCACCACACCAGATCTACCCACCCAAGGGTAATTCCTACACTGCACCACACCAGATCTACCCACCCAAGGGTAATTCCTAACTTAAAGATTGATCCCACTAAGTGAACTTAGTAATCTTAATAGTAGTCTCGTGTACCCCTAACTGACTACATAGGTGTCGTCTGCCCCTATCTCCACTAGGTGTACCCACTACTCCCATTCGATCGGCTCCCTAACGTAGATACCCGTGCTGGCCCCACATTGGGGTGTATCATTCCCCAAAGTGGCAACCCGATACTATCAACGGTGCACGGCTTATACCTACACGATGCAACAACGTCTTATCTACCAGCCCGGGTCCACACACGCATATGAAACCCGTTGGACTTGCGTTGCCACCGCTAACCCGTTTTGCCTCTTATAGTCAAGCCCAGTATGCGTGTCCCGTCCTCGACATGGGTCGAGCCCACAAAGATACGTATGGGTTACTGGTTGAAATGGGCCCCCACAAGCTACCCACCTAAGCTTGTCCCTTCTAGTGTATCCCACTTAACCCTTTTTAATAATCATGTCCACTTACATGTTTAAAGTCGGTTAAGTCATCTAATCATATTTCATTTGCCACTCAAGGCACCCACTAAATTTCCACATGCCACCCAAGGCACTTACTTGATTTCCACATGCCACCCAAGGCACTTACTTAACCCTTTAATCATGTTTAATTACATGTTCCACTTTGGTTAAGTATTCTAATCGTATTTTCTATTGCCACCCAAGGCAACCACTAGATTTTTCCACATGCCACCCAAGGCACCCACTAAACCCCTCATGTCCCTCTACATGCTAATATGGTTAAGTGTTTCTTAATTGATTAAGACCGTAACCTTTGTAAAGACCTCTCACATTAGACTATCTTTTATGGCAGCTGGATTTGCCGGTCGGGACCGGGCAGCCTTACGCCATAACCGAGTCTAACCTCGTGTCTTTACACTTGTCACGTATTTAGTTTATACCTAAGACCTCTCACATTGGGCCAACCATTTGTAGCCGCTGGATTTGCCGGTCGGGTCCGGGCAGTCTTATGCTACAAAAGGGTCCAACCTCGTGTCTTAGTTGATTGATTACACCTAATTAATCACCCCCCATAATTTGTATTAATTATCCCTAATTAATTACAAATTTAATGATGTACATAATTGACTCAATTATGTCCATCCACTTTATGGTATGCATAATCATACCAACTTCACACAATTTTGTTAACATGAATATTAACCCCATCGTTCCCCACGTAATACGCTAACATGACATACTAAAAAGGGAAGATTCATCAAAAATACAATGGGTTCAACTTAGCATAACATTAGCATTATCATGGGTTTAAAAGGTGTCAACTTGCATATATGATCATAGCATCAAACCCAACTAGCATAAATAATTAACCCAAACTTGCATGAATCACATATGTCATAAAGAGGGTAACTTGCATAAGTTACTTATATCATACAAAGGGGTAAACTTGCATATGTATGTATGACATACAAAGGGGTTAACTTGCATATGTATGCATATCATACAAAGGTGTAAACTTGCACATGTTACTTGCATATAATCAACCACCAAACTTGCATAACATGTCATATATGGACTTGCATATAATCAACCACCAAACTTGCATAACATGTCATATATGAACTTGCATATAATCAAACACCAAACTTGCATAACATGTTATATATGAACTTGCATATAATCAAACACCAAACTTGCATAACATGTTATATATGAACTTGCATATAATCAAACACCAAACTTGCATAACATGTTATATATGAACTTGCATATAATCAAACACCAAACTTGCATAACATGGTGTCATAATGGATCAATGTTTATCATAGTGATTTGCATCACTAGCATCATGAACACATAGCATAGATTAAACTCAACTTGCATAACTAGCATCATGAACATATAACATCAAACTTGCATAACTAACATCATGAACACATAGCATATGATAACATAACTTGCATTGATCCACATTCATAGCCATAACCTCATTATATCCTATCATAATCATTTCAACAATTGGTCATTAAGGCTATAGTACTCACAACTTGTTGATTAGCACTCCTATGAAGAAGATTAAGTTGCTAGAGTTGATTAGATGTTGATTTGAGAAGCTATCTTCCTCTTTAATTTGTGGAGGCTCCTTCTAAGTTGCATTTTGACGGCATGACGACGTTGTATCCAATTTTAGTATAAATTAGGGTAGTCTTAGGGTGTATTTATAGATTAGTTAAGTGTTTTAGGCCCTTAGATTAACCCTAATTTAGGTTAGAGCCGTCAGATTTCGTCACAGCCCCAAAACACAGCCCAAACCCCAAAACGGTGCACCCAGGCCAATCTGGCCGAGCAAGCCAGGTTGCACCCTGTGTCGACAGGGGTGTCGACACTACTGTCGACACCCCCCCCCCCCGTGTGTTGACTCCCCAATCGACACGGGGGTCGACCTGGTGCTGGCGGGAATTTTCCCGCATAGCCCCCCTTCTGCATTTGAAATCTGTTTTTCGAAATTTGAATTTTCTGAAAACTTCGTTGGGCCTTAACTGGGTCATACGGACTCCGATTTTCGAAAACTCGGACTCTATTTCGCGTATTTTTCCGAGACGAACGCAATGGCATAGCCCGTTTCCCCTGATTCAGATCTTAAAATTTAATTATGCCCTGATTTATATTATAACAAGTTATTCAACATACGGGGTGTTACAAACCTCATTCTCCGTTATGGTCTACGACATTTCTCTGAAATGAACTGGACGATAGTGGGTGTAGAGGCGGGGCGTTACAACTATAGAGATTCTCTTAACCCAATTTGTGAAAGAGTGATGAGCCAAGTAACTAAAGAAATTAGTAGATTTTTCGACAAGTATGATGTTACATTAGATGTATGCATCTCTTCCGTTCTATCACCGTCCATGTTATTGAGTCTTCAAGTTAGTTTGCATCAACCATATCTTTTTTTGTAAGACGTTTTTTCCCTTTTTCATGCGATGATTTTGAGCATGGTAGACTTATTAATTTGTGCAGCAAGAAGTTGAGAGAATAGACGTTTGTGTAGAAGACGAGACTCTAAACTATCTGAATCGGAAAGATGTTCAAGCAACTCTTCTTGCACAGTTAATCTGTGTCAATAGATGGACTGTTGTACCAAGTAACTAGAATGATTCATGGTTAAATCTACTTACAATTTGATGAAACAAACATCAGTGAAGGATAGATATCGGTGAAGGATAGATGTTACATTAAGTGGTACAAAGTCGAGGTTTACTCTATGTTACCATCCAGCTTAACCGTCATACGCTGATCAATGATATTAGTGAAGCACTGCATCTCTGCAATCAATATTGTCCCAGTCCTGGTACTACTGAGTGACATGGCTCGTGGTTCGTCTTAGGATGTTGTTCCTATGTTTTGATGTCATCTCTCACTCGATTGTGGACGCCTAAGAGGGGGATAACATTTAGGACTAAATAAAGATGTATAAGTTGACCATATACTATCTTATAGTTTCTTTTACATTTTATGCATCAAAGGAAATCGTAGAGTGAGTTTGAAATATTATTAAACATTTGATGGCTAGATTCTATATATTGTGTTATATATATTCTTGCGTCTTACTAACATCTGTTACTGATATACTAATAGTTAATGTGCACTCCTATAGGCGTACTACAAGTTTAATAACATCTCATTGCTCAGGGAACCACTGATGCTAATTTGTAGCTTTTTCTCCCTCTTTATGGCCTGTATAGTATACATGCATAGTGATATATCAATTTTTAAGTCTTTCGCTTCCTATTTGCTAAACTTCACTTAGAAGAGGTATGGATTTTGATTAAGGTTGCATATGTTTGCCGAAGAAACTAAATCCATGTTGTTTTGTTCAGTATTGTTCTACGACCTTCAGTTGACATATTTATCTTTATTAGCATAGTTGGAGTGAACCCATTTGAGAGTTAATAATAATAATCAACCATATGTAATAGTTTTCTTATCTGTGTGTGCATGTTTACATGTGTCCGCAGGGACGGAGCCAGGATTTGTGATCGCCCTGGCTATTGTAAAGTGTGTGTGCTTCGTTAGATGCCATAAACAATATAAAATCTTTGACAAATTAAAAAGTAGCTAGTTTCGTAGCATTAGAAGGTAAATAGAAAACTAGAAAAATTCAAAGATCAAACCAAGAATATGAAGATAATAAATTGAATGTATGAATATCAAACCAATTTGAATTCAGTCACAAGGTGAACAAAGAAGGGAAAATGGGGAAACATAATGAACAAACACTATGCTAATTTAAACATTTGCACAATTCTTCATTTCAGTTAACATATTATACATTATTTTTGTGAATACTATTCAATATCAAAGCTATAATTGTGTATCGTATCTTACTTTGTTTTTTAAGTTGAATGGATGGACAACTTAAATGTTCAGATTGATAATATATGGTTCACCAGAAATATACATAAAAAAACTTATCAGATAATTGATTGTCAACGTGTAAACATATAAAATCAACAGCAATCAAAGCAATGATAGAAATTATATATCTTGAAATTTACACCATATGATTAAGACTGAATGAAAAGAGGCACAAGAAAAATAGCGTAACTTAATTCACAACTAGTAGCAGGAGACATTTTCTTGCAAAAATATATAACTGAATTTCACTTATGAAGCATATATGTAGATAATCAGTCCAAGAATGATGAAACAAAAGAATGTATGTATGAATAGTAAGGTAGTTCAAATTAATGACATTTTGTGAAGGATGTTCATAGAATGGAAATGAAGATTAATTAAATAAAACTAACGCCATCAGATATTGAGAATTCAGTAATCAAATGTCGTACAATTTGAAACACAAACTAGCAGAAGCGTAAGTTACAGATAACCTACGAATAATGCGGAGGCAATATTCGGAAGCAAAGAAACTACAAATTTAAAAAAGGAAGAAAGAAAGTATTACGTAGGAGAAATAAAACATGATAACTGATTGTTCATCAATGATAACTGATTGCTCACCAAGCACTATCGACCACAATAGGGGAAAGCAAATGTCATAATCGGCAAAATAGACAGGTCGATCAGCAAGTGATTACCAGATCGACTATGCATGATGACTATCGACGATGGCGAGAGGGGAAGCAAAAAAAGAGAAATCAAATATCTATTTCGAATGTAGAAGTTAATTGAACTGCTATTCATAAGAGGGGAAGACAAAAGTTGGGTCATAAATAGGTTCCAGATCAACTATGCCCCAAATTAATGACCTGGGCAATAACCCAGGGTAACATAGCCATGGATCCGTCCCTGTGTGTTCGCGCGTCTGTTTAAGTTAAAGAACCTGTAGCCTTTAGGAAGAAGAGAGGATAGACAATGGCAATAGATTCAAAGGTCTCTGAAAAAGTGAAACTATTCATAGGCGTTTTAGCACTGCAATGCTGTTATGCAGGATTCCATATAGTTTCAAGAGCTGCACTAAACATGGGTGTTAGCAAAATCGTGTTTACTGTATATAGAAATGACATTGCTCTTGCCTTGCTTTGCCCCTTTTCCTATTTTCTGAAGAAGTAAGCTCAAAGCCAGCTTTACTAAAATGCTTGATGCATAATCTAATCCTAACTAAAATTCAATTAATTTTGATTTGTGCCTTTGTCTAGGAAGGACAGACTGCCTCTTACCTTCTCTTTGATCGTTCAGTTCTTTCTTCTCGCATTATGTGGGTAAGCTTCTGACTTTATACTATAAACTTTGAACTTTGCTTGTAAGATCAAAACTAAAGCCGGTCCAAGGGTAAGGCAAGTAACACAATTGGTTGAGGCAATCTCCAATTAGAGCAATCCCCTAGTCCTATATTCATGTATAAAGAAAACTGTAGTACTTTAATGGAGTAACAAGTGTTTCACTGATTTTAATTTTCCTTTTTAATAGAAATGTGAATATATCCTAGCTACATTTTTATTTGAGATTTACTAGAGTATGTCAAATATAATTATTATTTTTCAACAATTATAAGCATTGTTCGGACCGATACTGATCAAAACTCTTCTTGTCCTAAGGTAAAGTAACAAATATAGTGTAAACAAAGCAATTCA
The DNA here is from genome assembly GCA_030737875.1 of Allium sativum. NCBI lineage: Eukaryota > Viridiplantae > Streptophyta > Magnoliopsida > Asparagales > Amaryllidaceae > Allium > Allium sativum. The sequence continues at coordinate 882,380,639 of CM060924.1, forward strand.
GGTTGAAATTTTGATTATATTGTTTTTTACTTGTATATAGTTTGTCAAAATAATGGCTGTTGATCTATTCTATCTGTATGAGATATCATTTGATGTTCACAAACCAATCAAGATTAGTATCTATTCTAACTGAACATATGCATGATTTTTTCCAATCAAGGATTTTATTTGTTGGGTTTGTATTACTTATCTCCAACATATGCATCTGCAATACAGAAATTGATCCCAAGCATTACTTTTGCCATGGTAGCTGCCCTTAGGTTTGCTAATACAGTCTATATCAATTGTACGTTAATTATAATTGTTTTTATTTTTTCACCATCATCTTTTATAGTTATTTTAGGCTTGAACAGGTGAACATCAGAAAAAGAGATGGAGTAGCAAAGATAGTAGGAACAGTAGGAAGCACAGCAAGAGCAACTATACTGATTTTATACAAAGGGCCACCTTTGTTTGATCCGGAAACCCATGCAGGCTTAGAAGGAGCCATGACTACAGCCTCTTCATCTAGTATAATACTGAACTGGACCTTAGGTTGCGTTTACATACTTGGAAACTGTCTTGCTTGGTCTGGATGGATGGTCCTACAGGTACAGTAGCAATTATAATTTGTAACATACTTTTCAAACTAAATAAATTATATTTGTGATTCAGTAGGTAGTTCGGTTGTTTTTGGATGTTTGAATGATTATGTATCTTGTGGATCTTTGAATGTGTATGTATTTTATGGTTGTTTATTATGTTATGTTCAAAAGTGTATGTGTTTGTGTATTACGTTGTTATATAATTGAAGACAAAATAGACTATTAACACGAAATAATTATAGGAAAAATATAGCAAATTAATCAATAATTTTTAGTAGCATTTTAAAAACGCCACATAGATACATGTAGTGGCGTTGCGTAAACGCAACTGTAAATCAGGGGTAAAATTGGAAATTTTATTATTAGCAAAAAAGCTTTTTTATGGCGCTTTTAAAACGCTATAGAAAAATTTATGGTGGCGTTTTGAAAACGTTACAATAAAAGTATTTACAGTGGCGTTTTTAAAAGTGCAAGTAATTAAAAACGATTTTTAGTGGCATGTTTTCTCGTAACGATTATCGAAACGCCACAAAAAATGATTGGTAGCGTTTTTTGAGCGCTACAAAAAATCATTTTTCTTGTAGTGATGGAAGGTTTTTACCTTACGATAACCCGAAACATTCTTTGTATCAAACTATTCTGATATTATAATAGTGTCTAAATCAAATAAATAATCATCTAGCAGAACGCTTGCATCTCACTCTCCACATACATAGTGTATAATCGTAAACCGCAGGAGCTTATTAGAGAATGGATTTCCAACTATGACAGGATATGAAGCCACCCTACGATAGTATATATCTTGAGAGGAATACACTGGGTTCAACAAGAATATCTCGCAACCCGTCCACACATGACCGACCACTCATTTCCTTTGAGTATAGCGAATATATATCACCAACGGTTGGGATCAGCAACCATTACCGAAGCATACAACAGCGATAGAATAAAGAAGCAAAATGGATTTTCCCTAGATCAGGTGAGAAGACGCCCCAGTTGATGAGGCTTGAGGTTACTATTACCTTTTTGAACGTCACATCATCATTTACTTTGAATGCCAAATTGTCAGATCCGCCAAATCACGAATTTACGTCCATAAAAATACTATGGATATAAAGCTAGGAGAAGGTGTCTTCTCCGCCACCAAACAGAAGTACGTTTGTAAAATCAATGTACGCGACTCTTAAGAAATACTCTGTCAGACATTCATCCATACAAATAATCAAGGAATAGGATGAACCAAAAGCACCCTCCTACCACATCCTAGGAATCACCCTATGGATCAGTATCGAATAGTCCTTGCAATCCTAATATTTCTATCATGACAGAATCACTAGTTTCAATAACTCTAGTGGTCTAACCAGAGAAATTTAACAAGTAGTTCTTCCGCTCATGAAGATCCACAGTCTTCAATTGCACCATCTCGATCAACATCTGATATCTTCCACGTTTATGTATTTGCTGGTCGGAATGTTATTCGAATATCAATTCGATCCTAGTCTTTCCATACCAACAATCGTATACGCCAAATTTGATAGTCAATTATTTATCTATCAAATAAACGACCATGAAAAAATAAAAGGAATTCACTCGTTCAGTACTCAGCATCACTTAGCCTTTTTAATTTAAAAAACTAATTAATGAATGGTTAATTAAATATTTCAATATTTGGAAAACAACATTTCACTTCTTATTTAAACATAAGAGAATTCTCAAAATCCTTTCATTTTAATATACTTAGAAAAATATCTTATAACCACTTGAAATTTTCCATTTGCTATCATTTGCAAAACATTTGCTACATCATTATTCTTTATATATAATTGGGAAATCAATTCAACTTACCACTCGTAAAACAATTTTATGAATCCTCTTTGTTTCATTTCTTGAAAACAATAACCAACACTTATCCTTTTATAATAAGCCTATTCTAAAACTCATCTCTTTATTTCCTTTTAGCTCGAAAATATCGTTATATTTTCACAAAATCTCCTTTTATTTCCTTTACTTTGGAAATTTCATTATATATATTCTCAACCCTTTTTATCTCCTTTACTTTGGAATTATTATTATAATTTCCCAAATCCTTTGGTATAAATAAAATTAAACTTCAAATCTGGGCCGAACAATGTCAAGTAGTATATTGTTTAAATTAGAACCCAACATTTTTTGTTATATTCCAAAACCTTGCAATTAACGTTGCATTATTATTTCTTATATGGAAATAATAAGTTATTTCTAACATTTTTACCATTACAAACTAATATCATCCCCAGATAATCCTAAAGTCGTTCAAGTTGGGGTATTTTATTTACCTCTTAGACCTTAATCGACAACGTTCTTATCTTGAGATGGATATGAGTTTATAACTCAAAAACTGATATTCGTTCTAATACCAAGCAAATTCCATATAACTATTTTATTAAAAATAGGGTTTTGTAAACCTTTCTTATTTTCAAAATATCTTTCTCGAATATAACTATTATTGCTTAATTCATTGATTAAGTAAATGATTGCTAAACATCACCTTTTAACATCTAACTTTTTTAAACCATTTGTTTCATAACTCGGATTTTTATTACAAAATCCTATTACTAAACCCTTTGCCAAATCCAATTACAAAAATCCCTTTTTCTAATCCATTCAACCATTTTTCCGCTTTGAAAAACTCGTTTCAATTCCATTCATTTCATTTAGTTCCATTACTAAGTAATGCTAATTTAAAATCAAAGCTTTAAGTTCACACCACTTTTATAAACCTTGTTTATAAGCTTAAGTTTAATATAAAACCCTTTTTATCACGATTTCTTTTAACTTCATTCAAATATTAAGCAAACATTTATTTCAAGCTATCGTATTCGCTTAAAATCTCTTTTATAACTTCGTTTATAAAATTCAGCTTTTTACCACAAAATCCGACAATAAACTCTTTTCAAAATTCAACTATATTTCACTACCAACTTTGATTATTTGAATAAAATTATGTCAAAAAGTAATCTCTTAAATTAATGTTAATTAAAATAATAGTTTATTTCATCATTAACTGAAATAAATATTAAAATTTATTTTTAAAATCTTATTAAGTTAAAACAACTATTTGCTAAACTATTTCATTAGATTAACTAAAGGCATATTAATCAAATAACTAATTTCAATTAAAATAATTGAGTTGGTCAACTTAAAAACAAAACCCAAGTTTATCTTATAAAAGAATAACTCTCCTTATACTCTTTAAACGAAGAGTTCCATATATATATAAAATATTAAAATATTTCAAACTCGATTAAAAATCGATCCTAACAATTTCTTATAACAACGGTATTAAAGAGCCAAAATCCTGCTAAAATACCAAGCTTGTGAAATAAGGTTTTATCTTGTCTAATTTCACATCCAATCAAATATATTCGACGTATAGGATAAACAATATCGATATTGGTGAGGAATCTAGTTGGATCCCTCCAGCCTGCCATCTCCTTCATCACAAACACGTTACCTCAAAATAACATCATTCAATTCAATAAATATATATAATATTCAACCATCAATCAATAACAGCAATCCAAAGATCCATCTTTCAATTTAATATGCTTATATTATTATAAACGTGACCAACAAGGTAAGTTACCTCATTTGGTAATAATCTTAAAGTAACGTTTTGATTTCATTTAAAATAAACTAACATGTAATTCATTCAATTCATCCAATATATATATATATATAAACATTCAACATATATCAAAAAATTAACAAGCAAAGCACATAATTAAAATCCTAACTTATATTAATATAAGTGGGTCAAAACTAAGTGAGTTATACTTACATTGATTTCACTAATAGTTAAAGCGGTTATATTTCAGTTAAATTAATTGAGCATTTAATTTAACTGAAGATTCTAGTTGCTTCCCACTTTGTCCAAATTAGTTCCAGAATGTAAATCTCGTCAAGATGATTCCAGCGTCTCTTGTTTCTTCAATTCTGATTATGAAGTAAAAAGTTATCAACGTTATAAGTTATGTGATTTTAATTAAATTCTAATTTCCTTAATCATAATTAGTGAAACAATTACTTTATTTAAAGGTAAAACAGGACGAACTAATTACTGGTTAGAGAAAATATACGGTCCCAACTAGTTCTTCTATCTACCTCGTTCGAATCCGTCATGCCCTTTTTCAAAACCACTGATCGACGCTAGTCTATGAATTAGAAAAGCGCGACATTTGTAATAAATTCTGCAAGCATACAGGTGTGTAGCATACAGGTCGAACACAGGGAGGTGAATTAAATCAAATTATTTATCTAATCTCTTGGGCGAGTTAGACGATTTTCGAGGTTGGTTTTTGAAAATAATAAAAATTGAAACTGTGATCCAACTCAGAACAAATCTAATTGAACCGACGGTCAAATCACAATTATCAATTGGGAATTAAAATGCAAAAAAGAAATAAAATGCAGAAAGTAAAATTGCAGGAAAAGAAGAACAACAAAAAGTAAATTAGGATTGTCGTTGAAACTAATCAAACGACTAATCACTAACAAAAAGTGTAAAATACAATTGGTGTTCTACCGAATCTAATCGTGTAGACAACACTAATCGCTAAGAAAATAGAAAAATGCTAGAAAATAAAAGAAGAAAAGGAACTTTTATTAATGGAGTGATGGAATAGAAAATAGGATGGTGGCTACAATGATATTACAAGGGTATATATAGGGTAGATAGCCAAACCCTAACCCTAATGATAAATGGGCCTGGTCATTACATCACTAATTAGTTTACAATGAGAAACATAAATGGGCCTTTGATAAATAAAGCAAATTTGGGCCTTTTCTCTTTTCCTCTTGTTTCCTTGACACTTCTTCATTGATTTGTGATGTGCAAAGCCTTGTTATCAATCTTTTTTTTGTCCAACAGCAACTAGATGTGAGATCTTTATCTACAATTCTTCAAAATGTAAATATATATCAATTTCATCTCTATTTCTCTACTTTTCTGGTTGCATGCGGGCTGGGTTGGAATATCTGTAAAAGTAACAAAACAATACCCAAGTAATATTTATTTATATACAAAAGATAAGATATAAGAGCATAAAATAAACACATTTCTATGTCAATCAAATACCCCCACACTTATCTTTTACTCGTCCTCGAGTAAAAAGAAAATGGAAAACAAACTAGATAGGTCACACTTTCGTAGGAAACACGATTGCATTGAGCGCATGCAACAAGCCGTTAAACCTCTAGGTGTCCCTAGTAGGACGAGTGGTGTCTCGTGAGGGTTTTCAGCGGATACTACCCACAAAATCCAAATGTAGTATGCTATGATTCTAATGAAACTACATGAATGCAATGGACATATGCAAATAAAAACGAAAGATGAAAACACGACTTATTTCATGAAAGTGGTACAACAAATTAAGTTAATAATGTCTAATCAGTTGATTTTATTTTAGATACCTCGACTTGTCACAAATTTTCAATATAAATCAAGTTTTCAAATGTTAAATTCCAGTTTGGCCAGTTAGTTCGGTTGATAACATAGTGCAGCCATGAAATAAATTCTTAGTTTGCTTGGCACAGTTTGCAAAGTGGTATTCTAATTTTCTCATGTATGGCTAGTCAAATCAATAAGGTCAAGAAGTGTTTGGGCATCATCGCTTATTCTTTATTCTATAAAATTTTAAAATTTATGATTAAGTACATACACCTAACTAAAAAGACCAAGGTTTACCACCCATGCACTGCCTCGCGGACTAACGGAGAGTAGGTAAAGAGCTTGGCGGATTGTGCAGGCCGACTTTGACTTTGTCAACAACGTGTCGGTAATCCTTAGGTGTCCAATCTCATAAAATGAGACCAAGATATTCCAACTTTGACTTTGTCAACAACGTGTCGGATAGAGCTTGGCGGGTTTGCACACCAACGCTCGATATACAAGCAATGTTGGATACCCTTGGAATACTATTATTGTTATTATCGAAAATATAAGCACAAAAGAGAGTTACGCGAATTCAACTTAACACAACTTAGTTTTAAAGATTTGAAAAGCCAATATAAGTATTTTAAGTCCTCCACTTATTTAAACAAAGTCTACAATATAGAATAGATTTCATGGCCATCACCTAAGAATCTCCCTATGTACCGGTTACACTATTATCCCTCAAAATTAAACTTTTCATTATATTTCTTATTCGATCTAAGTTGAGAGAAAAAAATACTATCAACTGGCTAAAAATTGTAAACTTATTTTGTTGAATCAATTGAAAATGAGTCGTATTTTCCAAAAAAAAAAAAAAATTGGTATGTTACTACGATATAAAATGTATGATGGTCCTACATGAAAAGAAAGAAAGAAAAATTAAAGAAAAATCAAAAGAATGCAATGCAGACTCCCCCCATACTTGGACAAAACAGTGTCCACACTGTGAACGTTTCCTAAATTTGAATGATAAAACCCATAGATGGATTAGATGCAAAATTATTTGTAAAATGAAATGCAGTTTAACTATATGGAGAAATGGATCATATGTACAATGATATATGTGTTTGCGATGTATGCGATGCAAAGAGTGCCACCAATGTTTTCCCCCACACTTGGTTCGAGCCCTATGAGTCCCATTCGCACTATGTCTAGGCATGTTTTCTAATAAGCAAAGGTTTTTGAAAACCATCTCATCTTTAAACCTAGATTTATAGTCCAGTAAATGAATGTTCAAGGTCGTCCTAACATGAAGTTTTTCAATCAAACTAACATTCCAAAAATAGTTCATGTGTTCAACAAATTTATCAGTGTAATTTTTCAAAAAATTGTGATCGCATATAAATTCAGTGAAATTTGAAATCTGAGTGTTGTTCAACACTATGTGATCACATTTCTCATCATTAACTGATAATGTATTTTCGACACTGACAATTTCAAGTTCATTTGAAATCTCAAAATTTTCAAACTTGGATTCGTGACCTAATTCTGTTTCATCCTCATTCGGCAACTCCTCTTCATTCAATCCAAAAAATTCATGTTCATTGAAATTCTTCTCCAACTCTGAGTTTTTGAAAAATTCAACATTATCATTTTGTTCAACTTCTAGAATTTCAAGTTTTTCACAGCCTGAAAGAGGAAGGTCAAAATCTAAGCTTAAATCTTTTTTCTGAAAAGAGTTGAAGTCCAAATCATTTGTTGAATTTTGAAAATCTTCATCAAGATGATTATTCTCAATTTCCAAAGTCGTTATTTGAAAATTTTCAATGTCAGTAGAAATTGGATTATTTTCTGATTCAATGCTCATTTGATTTTGTTGCTCTTGTTGTTCTTTAAAAGATTTCGTTAAGCAAAGGAGTTCATCAAGCTTTCTATCTTTTTCATCAAGCTGTCTATCTTGGTTTTCTACCCTCTCTCTGAGAATGTTAAGATGATATTCTTCAGAATCGTTGATTTGAAAGCTCTCGTTTTGGATTTCTTGATTCTCAAAATTATAGTCCACATCAATTTCACGATCAATATCATTCCCAATGTGGTGGTTGTTTGAATCTTCAGAAAAATGACAATGATATTGGAAATCATTTTGATTTTGAAAATTAGGGTCATAACCAAAACTGTTGAAATTCGATGGAAAATTGAAATTTTGGTTATTTTCAAGATGTTGATATGGGTTGTAATTTTGAAAATTTTGATCGATTTGAAAATCATTTTCAAAATTATTTTCGAATTGGTTTCCAACCCCATGTTGATCAAAGGTACGTTGCGATTCAAAACCGTTTTGATGTGGATGTGGCCCATAATCGAAGTTATTGAAATTTAAATTGAAATCGTCGTTTCGATTATATCTATGATTTTGAAAATGTTGGTCAATTGGAAAATTTTGAAAATTGGCATCGGGCTCACGAAATTTTGGAAAATCTTGCTTCATGAGTTGTATTTCATGCTCATACTCTTCAAGAGGACGTCTACTCCGACTATTATCCCACATTTCTCTCAGGTTTTTTTTTTGAATTAGACATTTGAATGAAGTCAGGGTAAGACATAAATTATTCCTATTTCAAAATAATATAAAAGAATGAGTTGTGCTCTATTAATTAACTGACTCAATTGGAAGAGGGAAGAGGGTCTTATGGCCGTTCACGTATAGTATAAAACTAAGGGATACGACCAATGTTTTACGGGTAGTATGCAACCTCTTTTGCTAATAGTTCAATAAATTGAACTACTATATATCCGCGATCCAATTATATGAGACAATCAACTTCACAAAACACCACTTTTCAATTATATTATTTTGAAAATCAAATCAAGTTTTATTATTGAAAAACGACGAGCGTGATGATTTTAGTTATGGAAAATAATTCCTAACTAAACAGATTAAGAAAAATTCAATCACAGAACAGTCACAGAACAATAGCAGAATAAAAAATTTGTACAAGCAAGCCGCTGCCCCTGCAGAAGATTTTTACACACAATTTCTATATTTTTTCTTTGCAGCAAAGCACCTGTAGAGTTTAGAAAATATTACAGCGGTGTATGGCAATCTGTCCAGAAAAATTGAGCAGTATTAATGATTGAAATCCATTATTTGCAAATCCGTTGACCTTTGAATCCTTGTTCGTTGCTTGAATTCCTTCCTTCCTTTGGTCTTTAATTTGAATTTCACCTCTTCTTCTTCTTCTTTTTTGAGAGAGAGAGAGAGAGAAAGGTAGCAAAATCAACAAAAGAAATAAAAGAGAGAAAAGAAAAAAAAATTATGAAGGAGAGAGCTGGAAAGAAATAAATGAAATAATGGAAAGAGAGATTGTAGGAGGTGAATGAGAAATGCAATTGGAAAGAAATAAATAAAAAGAAAAGAATGCAGTTTTATTATTATTATTTTTTTGAAAATTTGAACAAGAAGAAAGGGAAAGAAATGAATGAGAAAAGAAAAACAAAAAAGGGAAAAAATTGAAAAAAAAGGAAGGAAATATGGAAAAAAAAAAACAAGGTTTTTTGAGTAGAGAGAAAGGGTAGAAGGAATGGAGGAAAGAAATAAAAGCAGACAAAAACAAGAAAGAAATCAACGTAGACAGAGAAGAAAATGCAAAAGTTTTTTTTTTTATAGAAAATTATAGACAAAAGATGGAAACAAATAAAAAGAAAAGGAAAGAGAAAAGAAAAATGTGAAAATCAACAAGGTGGTAGAAAGATGGAAAGAAAGATTAGAGGAAGTGAGAGAGAGTTGTAATTAGAAAGCAATCGATTAAAAAATGCAAGTTTTTTGTTTTTGGTTATTGTTGTAAAAGAATGGAAACCAGTGTATTGACAATTGGAAAGAAGTAAAAGGAAGGAAGGAATAAATGGAAACCAACTAAAGAAAATTTGGCAAATTAAATGTACAACAATAATGAACAATAAAAATAAAGTAAAAATTGGAAAGAAGGAATAGATGAAGAGGGAAAGAAAAAAAAAGAAATATAAAAGGAAAAACAAAAATGAAAAGGGAAAAAAAATCAAGAGAATTTGGCAAGTTTTTTTTTTTTTTTTTATTATTTGTCTAAAGTAGGAATGAATTTGCAAGAGGGAAACAAATAAATGAAAGAAAGGGGAAAGGGGAAAGAGGTTGAAAACAGGAAAAAAACAAAAGAAAAATGGCAAGTTTTTTTTTTTTGAACTTGTAAAAGAAGAATGAGAAGTAATTGTATTGAAAATTGGAAAGGAGGAGTAAAGAGGAAAGAAATCAAAAGTAGATTTTTTTTTTTGAAAAGAAAGGAAATTTGTAAGAGAAGAAAAGAAATCAAATGTATTGAGAACAAGAAGGACAAAAGAAGAAAGGAAAAAAAATTTTAAAAGAGGAATCTTTTTTTTTTTTTGAAATTTGTAAAAATAAAAAGAATGTAGATGATTGGAAAGATGGAAAGAATAAAGGAAAATTGAAAGTTGTTTTTTTTTTTTGAGAGTTGTACAGAAGAAGAAAAAAATGTACAAGGAAAGGAAAGAAATAGATGGGAGAAGGGGAAACAAACTAAACAAAAATTGGCATGATTTTTTTTTCTTGATCTAGATGATTACAGTATATAATACCAAATCAATCAGTCAAGATTTTTTTTCCTATATCTATACACAAGAAAACAAATAAAAACTTTTTTTTATTTGGCAATTTTTTTATTAAAAAAAAATGTATTGAAAACAGAGAAGGGGATAGAGAAAGGAGAAATAGATGAGAGAGAAAAAAGAAAGAATTTAAACAGAATTTGACAAGATTTTTTTGTTTGTTTTTTAGGGAAAGAAATCAAATTGTAAAAAGAAGGTCAGGAGGGAAAGAAATTTGACAATTAAGGCAGAGGAAAGATAGAAAGAAATTTGAGAAAAAATGGTAATTTTTTTTCTCTTGCTTAATGGATGATAACACCAATAGAATTGATATACCAAATCATTAATCAAGATTTTATATATATACACAGAAGAAAATAAAATAAAAAATAAAATAAAAGCTAACACGAATCAAAAATTAAATAAATAATAAAATTTAATCGTTACCTCCCCGGCAACGGCGCCAAAAACTTGATCGACGCTAGTCTATGAATTAGAAAAGCGCGACATTTGTAATAAATTCTGCAAGCATACAGGTGTGTAGCATACAGGTCGAACACAGGGAGGTGAATTAAATCAAATTATTTATCTAATCTCTTGGGCGAGTTAGACGATTTTCGAGGTTGGTTTTTGAAAATAATAAAAATTGAAACTGTGATCCAACTCAGAACAAATCTAATTGAACCGACGGTCAAATCACAATTATCAATTGGGAATTAAAATGCAAAAAAGAAATAAAATGCAGAAAGTAAAATTGCAGGAAAAGAAGAACAACAAAAAGTAAATTAGGATTGTCGTTGAAACTAATCAAACGACTAATCACTAACAAAAAGTGTAAAATACAATTGGTGTTCTACCGAATCTAATCGTGTAGACAACACTAATCGCTAAGAAAATAGAAAAATGCTAGAAAATAAAAGAAGAAAAGGAACTTTTATTAATGGAGTGATGGAATAGAAAATAGGATGGTGGCTACAATGATATTACAAGGGTATATATAGGGTAGATAGCCAAACCCTAACCCTAATGATAAATGGGCCTGGTCATTACATCACTAATTAGTTTACAATGAGAAACATAAATGGGCCTTTGATAAATAAAGCAAATTTGGGCCTTTTCTCTTTTCCTCTTGTTTCCTTGACACTTCTTCATTGATTTGTGATGTGCAAAGCCTTGTTATCAATCTTTTTTTTGTCCAACAGCAACTAGATGTGAGATCTTTATCTACAATTCTTCAAAATGTAAATATATATCAATTTCATCTCTATTTCTCTACTTTTCTGGTTGCATGCGGGCTGGGTTGGAATATCTGTAAAAGTAACAAAACAATACCCAAGTAATATTTATTTATATACAAAAGATAAGATATAAGAGCATAAAATAAACACATTTCTATGTCAATCAACCACGCACAACTCTATCTACCCACCGCCGCACCAAGCTCACCTCACCGGACCTCCATCAGTCGTTGCAAAGACGAGTGCGCCACCCTACTCGATGTTCGAACCTAGCCTCGCCATGCCATTCTTCGCCGGATGACAACAGCAATCCCTCAAAGGCACGCCAGTTCGAGCCAAATTCCAGGCGATCGACCACCCTAAATTTCATCACCGCAGATCACATGACAGATCTCAATGAGTTGAACAAGTTCATAATTGAGCAATTTCCGATTTGATGAACGGATCTCGTGATAATCGGGAAAGATGATCAGAATGTTTTTGCCATTGAACGTTAAATGAGGCGGCCTGAAAGGTTGGTTGACTACGCAAGACATCTTTGGCCAGAAAAATAGGGTTACCCTCCATACTTATAGGCAACCGTATAATATTATATTACTTATCAAAAATTACGGCTCAAGTAACACATTAAAACCACCACAAACAACCTCCGATCGTGATGAAAATCATAAGCCTAGCATAACTCGATATGCTAAACACGATGGAACTGGATTCGTCGAATTTCGAGAACGTTTGTAAAACTTCCTTTATAATTCACAATGTAAATCGACACACGTTTCGATTGCGTAGATCACAAAATAAATCTAATTAACTTGAATCTTACAGTAACTAATCACTATAGATTTAATAAAATTTGTTTCGTTAAAATCCGAGTTCATTAGAAAATAGGTTGTTTTTTAATTCTATATTAATTCAATAAAACGACTAAATAAAAATCTAAGCGTTTACTATTCGCACTATCAAATTGTATCAATATGAAAATCAGAATCCTATAATAACTTACTAATACGGGTCCAATGACACAATTTTCATCGCATCCCGAGACTGTTCTCCCTAAATGATATTTTACATGTAATACTTCGCTATTTTGAATGCCATAATATCCGATCTTCAAAGATAATGAACCATACACTTATCCTAACTCTAATCATCAATACGAATTCAACGGAATTGTTTCGCATCTTAATTCGATCATTAGCTCAAGTTATACACAAATTTCTTTCAAAATAAACTAAATTTATAAAATTAATTGTTATGGTTTAGAAATGATTCCATAGCGATTTTCTAAAAAAATGTTTTGGACATAACTCGAAATCTACAATATGAAATTTTGTTTTTTCCCTTTCATTAGGAAATTATAATCAAATAGATTCAGATGATTCTTATTTCAAGGAGTTCCAACTCATATTGAATTATGTATGTTCAATTAAAATTCAAAATATATTATTACAAACTTATAGTTAAAATAAATAAATTATATGTTCAAATTTCATTTAATTAATAATTAAGAATCCTTTTATAATTCCTATTCTACTTTTAAAGTAATAAAATAAATTAAATATTTGACTATCGAAAATACGAGATGTTACACTGTTATATAATCATTAAATAATAAATTTTGAATTCATGTTTTGTTGTGCAAGAAAGTTTGTAAACTTGTTCCTACGGGTGAAGTGAGAGAATTGTTAGTGAAATACCAAATGGATGCTCCAGGACTAGACGTAGAAGAGGAGGTCTTAACTAATATAAATCGATTGTGTTCATTACGTTTATATTGCATTTACATTTTATATCTATTGGCTATGAAATATTCTATGCATAAGGATTAACAATTGATATCCGAGCTTGGAATTCTACTTGTCAAAGCACTATATGACAATAGCCAAAAGGGACACTGTTAAAACATAGCGAGCAGAAAGCCCGATACAATCAGAGCTACGATAAATGAGGACTGTAGGCATTTTCTAATTTCAACAATAAAACAATAATGAGTTGGTTTGCATAAGCGATAAGAACTCACAATTTCATTTTATTATTTGAGAAAAGATGAAATCTGTCGAACTTAAAAAAACTAAATTTAGAAAATCAACCTGGTATTTTGAAACATGATTTTATAACTCTTAAAGATTTGTTAGAAGAACAAAATATTACATACAAAAAATGATAAAGAAAAATTTTCAAAACAAAATTTTGATTTAAAAGAAAAAATGATTTATTACAATCATCCGTATGTAATTCGGAGTCTCGAATTTTCTTCTCGAAAATGGGAATACATTAAAATCTAGAATTTTGAATAAAACAATGAAATTAACATTTGAAAAAATAAAAATATTTCTTTGAAAGTAATAATTACGACTTTAAAACTATATTTAAAAAACGTAAGAATCAAGAAATTTAGAAAAGGCCAAAATAACTTAAACATGATTTTAACTAGTCCATGTCGTTTACATAATAAAAGTGGTTTAGGATATAGTTAAACTGATTATAGAAATACCATAAGATATGCTTTTATGTATAGTAAAAATGTTAGCATTAGTACTGATTTTCGAGTAAAATCTAAATCCAACTTTTATAGAATTCAAAGACTTCCATGATCAGTGATGTTTATAATTATGTAAGTATTTGGGTTCCCATCAATTGGAAAAACAGAGAGAAGTACATCGATGATTAGTTTAATATAATAACTAATAATGAAAATTTTATGTTCAAATGCTCCATTAAATCCTCTTGTGTATTGTTACTTTCCATCTAACTCCCCGGATCCTAACATAAGAAGCTGGTACCAAAATACAAAATTCATTAATTTGCTTGCTACCTAAGAAAATGATATGAATTTAGAATAATAAATGTTTTGTACATACGATGAAGAATAAACATTTAAGGGTAACAGAACTATACTAAATTCTGTATTTAATTCGCTTCTTATATATTTTGAGGTTGCTATTATTAATTTCCAAAATATCACAACATAAATTAAAAAATGTTGTGTTTAACGAAACTTACTGAATTAATATACAACTATGTCATCTGTTATTATATTTCTACCGCATTTACATTATTTTATATCTACTAATCATCGATGATCCCGTGCATAGCGACTAACACTTTTTAAATCTGAAAATTTACAACACTTTATGGTGTTGTTGTTTGCAACATACATATGTCGACGTATGCTATTCATATATGTCGGTATATACACTCTTTTTCATATTTTCAAAATTCAACAGAATGGTTTTTTTTCCTATCATCTCTTCATTAAAGACATGCCTCTTCAATCACTGTAATAAGGTTCTAGAAAAAAATTCATGTCAATAATTCCTTATTTATCTTACTCTTTCACATCCGTATACATTTATAAGAGGAATCCATTGAATGCTCTTCCACTGTCTTTGCAAATCCATCACTTTTCACTTTAGTTCTTCAAGAATTAGAGAAGCATGCAATATCAGAGAGTTTGTACTTGAATTCTTATCATTCTCCTTGATTCTTCCTAATCCTCAAAGAGTTGAATGATATAATTCTAATGAATACCAATATAATCATTGTATAAATTTGTAAGAAACCATGTGGAAACCATGACAACTTGCTATGATATATTACTATTTACGAAAAGGAGAAGGTACTCTTATAGCCAGTGAAATCGAGAAGGTGATCTTGTAGTCCGTAAATCAAGAGGATGTATCTTGTAGTTCTTGAAATCAAGATTATGAAGGTGTTCTTCCCACCCACGTAAAGCAAACAGTTACAATGAAATTCTACATGGTGTAGTGCATGACTAGATATATGATTGGTTAATCCAAACTAGTATAAAAACCTGTGACATTATATATTTTAATGCATTTTATTTATTATTTACCAATTTCCATTCCAAATTTGAGTGGATGTAGTATTAAATTCGTAAGTTATTTTTGTATATATGAAATACATACTTCACCCCTATAGTGTTCAAACAATCTGAAGATCCATTCCATAAACAGCCCTCAGTTTCCAACAATTTGTGATGCAACAAGTGTTTGAGTGTGCCATACGGAAACTACAAAACAAAAAGGAATGTCCTGGTGAAGACATGAAATGATATATTAAGACATCCTAGATAATTACAATGGAAAACTATCCTTGAAGAGAAACGAATGGCTCCTACTTAAATTTTTGGGGCTATTATAACTGTTATATCCATATATAAAAGGTTTAGCTTAAAAAATCAATGGTAAAAATTAACAATTAAGACTCTAGTACAAAAAAATAGAAAAATCTAGAAAATATGGCGATAGAAAGTCATAAAAATACATCGCAATTGTTCAAGACAAACAAAATGAATAAAAGTCAAAATATAGTTAGCTTTATCATGTAAAATGTTAGTTATTTTACTTAATAAGATAAAATATAAAAGATAAATTGTTAAATAATTTGATAACTTTTTATGTCTTTGTACTTAGCATGATAAAAATAGACTATGAAAAACAAAAAACTTCATATATCGTACTATGTTATATATATTAAATTATACTTCTATTTCCTTGATAGATTTTTTTATAAGCATCAAACATCTTAATGCTGAATTTGATTTAAACATTTTTATTCAAATATAAATAAAATATTTTTTATTTTTCAATTTTTTAAATAATGTATATTGTAAAAATATTTTTAAAAATGTTTATTTATAATTAAAAAGGGTAAATAGTTAAATATAGAAGACAAAAGGCAAGTTGCTTTATCAATTTAAAATATTAATTATTATTATCAAAATGATAAAGTATTAAACACAAAGGATAAAAGATAAACTATGAAATATGTTATAAACTTTTAAATGTTTATATCTAAAATAAGAAAATATATAAGATAAAATGTAAAAGTTTTATCTATTATATTATCCTTATGTTTAATATTATACCTTTTGACTTATATTAAATAGTTTTTATCCTAGTAGCTTTAAATAACAAACATTGTAATTTTGAATTAAGCTCTTTATATTTATACACAAACTGAAATACTATTTAATCAATCCAATACTCTAAATAAATTAAAGAATGAAAAAAATGTTGGAGAAGTTAAGCTATCATTGCGAAGGGCAAATAATAAAATATTAAAGAGAAACAAAATTCCCTTTATCATTTGAAGATGATATATTGTATTTAAGATGAAAATTATAAAAGAAAAGGTAAAAAAGAATGAATTTTCAAATAATTTATAACTTGTTACATGTTGATAGAAAAATCACAAGAAATGGAAAATAAAAGAAAAAATGTTCCATTTTCTAAATTTATATTTAATTCATTTTAAATTGTTTAATAACACAAACAAAAAAGTCAACATTTCTTTTGAAAATAAAAAGCAAAACCAACTAATATAATACACAATAACATAATTTTAAAATAAAAAATTATAACCTGGTGCTAAATAAATATCATTTCTAATATTTGGTTATATATAATAAAATTACCATGAGTATATTAACATTAGTAATAAATATTCTAAAGTTTGAGTTTCGATCATGTATCCTACTCTATTCTACTCTAAATTGTAGTAAAAATATTGGATCTCGGTTTATCAGACAGTACTCAACATAAATACTCCATTTATACTTTCCTCTTCTGATATGTGCAAACTCACTCTTAATAAATAAGATGTGCCCAACATACTTATTAGGTCAGGCTAAGAAGCCTTCAACAAAAAATACCCGTTACAAAACCCTTGCCCTAGGGCTATCAAGTGGTACCTGAAAATATAATATATTTCCGATTTCTGATTACATACACAATTAAATACTTACTTGAACTAATATATATACATATATATATATATATATTAACAGATGAGACATTGTTAACTCTATGCAAACCGCATTAGCCATTAGATGATAGCACAACCACAAGAAGTATACTAAAGGATTTGGTGGTCCAAGTTGATTACAACTGGAAAAAATGAACCCATCTCCAAATAAACTAAACCCTATACGCCTTTCCTTTTCATTCCTATAGTCACCTTCTTCGTTCTATTTCTCAATCGAACTTCTCCATTTCAAAACTCTAATTCTTGTTCACTCTTTAAAAAAAATCGTCCACGACATCCCATGTGGTCGTGTCACATAAGTCTTCGTACATTTGCGTCGCCTACGGTCTGCTTCGCCTGCATCAACTTTGTTGTCTAAGTCCGAGCTTCATTCTCCTAAAAATAATCACAGTTGTTGCATTTACTTGCATGTCTCAACCTTGCTGTTCATTAGCTTCAACTTTTTTGTTCAATTCCGAGCTTCACCTGCCTCGACTTTTCCATTCTGTTTATCTGCCACGTAATTCTTGCATTTTTCTGTCATTTGCTTAATTGGGTACCTTTTATTGATTTTTTTTAGTTTACTATAGTTATTTGAATCAATACTTACTTAAATATGAGCTTGTTAAAATTTTATATTTGCATGTGTTTAAGTAACTGAATTATTCGTACATTGTTGTTAATTTAAACCTTTCTTCTAAATGAGTTTATAGATTAAAATTGCAATTTAAATATGCTTAACATGTTTAAACATGTGATTTTTTAAAAATTTGAATGCAACTGTAATTTACTTTTTTCCTCATGTTATTGACTCTTAAGAAGTCAAATACATCATCCAGTTATAGAAATAAGTCCATTCCATGTATATCAAAGGCTAATGCTAATGTCAATAATTATGCATGTTGCTTAAGAAAACCAAAACCCGGAAAGTAGTTTGCAACAACGTTAAGAGAATTCAACAAATTTGGGTAAATACGCACCCATAAACTCGAAAGCCTTAAAATCTGAAGTATGAAAAGATTTTGGTAGATGAGTAGTAATGAAAGATGGTATAAGCCTTAAAAAGGCCACGATAAACGTTGCACTAGGGTATGCAATAAAGATGCCTCTATAGGAACAAGACATTTGATAAAACATGTAAAATCTTGTTCGAAAAATAGTACTAGTAAGAGGCTATTTGGACAACAAATTTTGAATCACTACTACTAAACATTCGCCCTATAAGCCTTTCAAATTACCTAGTTGGAAATTTGACTAATATAGAACTCAAATGTGTTTTTCTTGTATGGTTTCTGAACATTATTATCTGTTTAGTATGATCGAGAATGCTTATTTTCAAGGGAATGTCAAGCATCAATTCAATGGCTAAAATGTTTTCAAGAAATATGGTAAAATGTAATGTTTTTAAACTTTTTGTTGATATGAAAAGTCAAATTCAAGAGGTATTTTATCGTTTATCACGCATGTTAGTCTTACTATGGATTTATGGACATCAAAACATCAAAATGTTGGTTATTATTGTATCACATTTCAATATAATGATGATGACTAGACATTATTGTTTACCATGAGTTGCCTCCTCCTCACACTGGATTGGCCCTTGGCGTTGCTATGAAGTTAAAAATGTTGCATTGAAAATTGATAAAAACTATTTTCATTTACCATTGACAATGCTTCAAATAATGACGTTGTGGCTAGAGATGTGAAAGAATAGTTAATTGGCAAAAATATTTTGCCATTAAATTGTGTATTGTTCCATATGTGTTATTGTACACATATGCTAAACTTGATTATACAAGATGGTTTGAAAATTGTGCATGGATTTATTGAAAAGATAAGAGAAAATGTTAATTTTATGAAATCATCACAAAGTAGAAAAAAAAGTTTGGTAAATACATTAGCACTAACTAGACTAATTAGAAAAGGAATTACATATGATGTTGCAACACATTGGAACTCTATGTATCTTATACTTGAATGTGCACTTTAATTGTGTATCGCATTTGAAGGATTAGTAGATTCAAAAAATGATTTCAAATCATTGCCATTGAGTGAAAAATGGGAAGTTGGAAAATAACTTAATGAATGTTTGAGAGTTTTCTACAAAGTAACACTGGAAGGAAAGAGACAACATGGTAAACCGAAACATCTTAGTAGCCATAGGAAAAGAAAGCGATTCTCATAGTAGCAGCAAGTGAAATAGGAGCAGCCTAAACCGCGAAAATGGGGTTGTGGGAGAACAATAGATGCGTCGTGCTACCAGGCGAAGTTGTGGAGTGTTGCACCTTAGATGTTGAGAGTCCAGTAACCGAAAGCATCACCAGCTTACGCTTTGACCCGAGTAGCATAGAACATGTGGAATCTTATGTGAACCAGCAAGGAGCACCATACAAAGCTGAATATTCCTGGGCGACCGATGGTGAAGTAGTACCGTGAGGGAAATGTGAATTGAAACCCCATCGGTGAGTGAAATAGAACATGAACCCATGAGCTCCTCAGAAGCGGGAGGAAAATGCAATCTATGACTGCGTTCCTGTTGAAGAATGAGCCGTCGACTCATAGGTAGTGGCTTGGTTAAGGGAACCGACCTAAGCCGTAGTGAAAGCAAGTCTTCATGGGGCTATTGTCACTTATTATGGACCCGAACCTAGGTGATCTATCCATGACCAGGATGAAGCTTAGGGGAAAATAAGTGGAGGTCTGAGCTGACTAATGTTGAAGAATTAGCGGATGAGTTGTGATTAGGGGTGAAATGCCACTTGAACCCAAAGCTACCCGGTTCTCCTCAAAATGCATTTAGGCACAGCAGTTGACTGGACATCTATTGGTAAAGCACTATTTCGGTGCGGTCCGTGAGAGCGGTACCAAATTGGGGCAAACTCTGAATAATGGATATGACCCTAAAATTACAGGGGTCAAGGTCGGTTAGTGATACGATCAGGAATATGCTTAATCGTCGAAAGGGAAACAGCCAGGACATCGGCTAAGGCCCCTATATATGACCACTCAGTGATACAGGAGGTAGGGGTGCAGAGACAACCGGGAGGTTTTCCTAAAAGTAGCTACCCATGAAAGAGTGCATAATAGCTCACTGATCGAGCACTCTGGCGCCAAAGATGAATGAGGATAAGAGATATGTCAAAGATGTGTGATGTCAAAATGCATTGGTAGGGGAGCTTTCCACCTTAAAGGGAAGCATCCGCGCAAGCAGGTGTGGACAAAGCGGAAGCGAGAATGTCAGCTTGAGTAACGCATACATTAGTGATAATACAATGCCCCGAAACCTTAGGGTTCGTCTGCAAAGTTCATCCACGGAGGGTGTGTCAGGGCCTAAGATCAGGCCCCAAGGCTTAGTCGATGGGCAATGGATGAATATTCCTGTACTACCCCTTGTTGGTCCCGAGGGACGGAGAAGGCTAGTTTAGCTGAAAGATGGTTATCAGTTTAAGGATGCAAGGTGACTTTGCTTTTGTAGGGTAAGAAGGGGTAGACAAAATGCCTCGAGCTAATGTCTGTGTACCAGACACTACGTCGTTGAAGTAACGCATGCCATACTCCTAAGAAAAGCTCGAAGACCTTCAACAAAAGGTGACCTGTACCCTGAATCGACACACGTTGGTAGGTAGAAAATACCTAGGGGCACGAGACAACTATTTACCAAAAACACAGGTCTCCACAAAGTCATAAGAATATATATGGGGACTGACGCCTGTTTAGTGCTGGAAGGTCAAGGAAATTGGCGACCTGATGACAGGGGAGCCGGCGAACAATGCCCGGTGAATGGCGACCATAACTATAGCTATCCTAAGGTAGAAAAATTCCTTGTCGGGTAAGTTCTATCCCACACGGAAGGCGTAACGATCTGGGCACTGTCTCGGAGAGAGGCTCAGTGAAATAGACATGTCTGTGAAGTTGCGGACTACCTGCACCTATATAGAAAGACCCTATGAAACTTCAATGTTCCCTGGTATTTGCTCCGGGCTTTCCTGCTCTACTTCGGTGGAAGGAAAAGAAGGCTTCCTTCCAGGGGAGGGGCGAGCCATCAGTGAGATACAACTTTTGAAGAGCTAGGATTCTAACCTTGTGCTAGGAACTACGGGTCAAGGGACAGTCTCAGGTAGATAGTTTCTATGGGGCAAGGCCTCCCAAAAGGTAATGGAGGCATGAAAAGGTTTCCTCGAGCCGGACAGAGATTGGCCCCCGTGTATAAAGGCGTAAGGGAGCTTGATTGCAAGACCCACCCATCGAGGAGGGACGAAAGTCGGCCTTAGTTATCCGATGGTGCCGAGTGGAAGGGTCATCGCTCAAGGGATAAATGTTATTCTAGGGATAAAAAGCTAATTTACCCCAAGATTACACATCAACAGGAAGGTTTGGCACCTTGATGTCGGCTCTTCGCCACCTGGGGATGTAGTGTATTCCAAGGGTTGGGATGTTCGCCCATTAAAGCAGTACGTGAGCTGGGTTCAGAACATCGTGAGACAGTTCAGACCGTATCCAGTGTGGGAGTTAAAGCATTGAGAGGACCTTTGCCGAGTATGAGGGGACCGAGAAGGACACCCCTTGGTGTACCAAATATCGTGCCCATGGTAAACGCCGGTTAGCCAAGTGCTGAGCGGATAATTGCTGAAAGCATCTAAGTAGTAAGCACACCCCAAGATAACTGCTCTCTTATTCCGACTTCCCCAGAGCCTTCGGTAGCACGACCGAGACAACGATGGGTTCTTTTCCCTTGCGGGAATGGAGAGATACAAGTATCGAGAATCCAAGATAAGGTTACAGCATAACGAGCCATTTATCATTATGATAGGTGTTAAGTGGAAGTGCAGTGATGCATGCAACTGAGGCATCCTAACAGACCGAGAGATTTAAACGTTGTTCCTACACAACCACATCAATTCAATCAGGACTCACCATATATTTTCATTGTTCAACTGTTTGACAACATGAAAAACCAAAAGCTCATCCCTTCCCTCCCTTGGATAGATAGGGAAGGGCAGAGGCCTTTGGTATTTTTTCCAATCAAGAATTGCGGACTCACAATCACTAGCCAGTATTTCTCTCATTCACATGACTTTCTTTGTTCATGATTTGATATTCTTGTGTCCTATGCATAGAGGAATCACACCAATTCATCCTGAACTTGGTGGTTAAACTCTAAGGCGGTGACGATACTGTAGAGGAGGTCAAACAGAAAAATAGATCAATGCCAGAATGATAAAAAGCTTAACACCTCTTGTTTTATTGAAAAATGCAAAGGTCCTCTTATTTAACAACTCAATTATGATACCTTTTCTCTCCCCCTTCACACCTCAGAATGCACTGTTCTTATAGAGAGAAACGCATTTTCACATCTTCTTGACCCGATACGAAGTTTCTTCGGAGACTTTTTTATGGGTACTCATGGGAACAGATCTGGTAGAGATGGGGTGGGGTCTGTAGCTCAAAGGATTAGAGCACGTGCATACAAACCACGGTGTCGGGGTTTCAAATCCCTTTTCATTCACAACCGGTCCAAAAGGGAAGGCCCTTTCCCTTTGTTGGGGTAAGAAAATCATGATATGGATAGCGGACGCAAAGCTATTTAACTTGGGTATGGTCTTTTATCGAAATTAAATGGCCTTACTTTTTATTTATTTTATTGTGAAAGCTTTTTAATTACATACAATAACCATACTTAAATTAGCATCTTCGCAATTATTCCCGTAACTCTTCCTCAACCAAGCTTGGGTAGAATAACAGAGCTAGTACATGTATTAGTAGTATAGCAAAATGTGATCCTCGTCATTAATATATTTTCTCGTATTAATTCTGGTCTATTAGGAGAATCGATGACGACATCTTTGATGCACTATTAGTACATTATCTGAGAATTCTTAATCTGCTAGTTATAAACAGATACAAGGCTATTTACAAGGGATTACCTTGAGTGATGGTGATTCTCAAATATCATAAAATAGAATGTTATGCAATGAGACAGAATGCAATAGAAACAAAGGCAAGGAATAATAGGTTACCTACCCCTAATGGTCAAAACGATACCTTTCATTCAATTCTTCATTCTTTAATGAAACTAAGAATCAATCAAATCTCGCTAAGTAGGATTCGACTATGATCAATCGGTTAACAGTCGACCACTCTACCACTAAGCTACTGAGAAACAAGAGGAGATTCGACCTCATAGAGTTCAACTTCTGTTCTCAACCCATGAGTCTGTAGCTTCCTTCATAACTCCCGGGTCTTCTTTGTAGTGGCTCCATTCCATGCCTCATTTCATAGAGTACCTCAAAGTAGCTCTATTTCATTATATTCCATCTATATCCCAATTCCATTTATTTAATATCTCTTTACATAGGAGATGTCATTTAATCGAAGAAGATGATATCATTGACATAAGAGATGTCATTTCTAGTTTATCTCTATATATATTTGTAAAGTTAAGAAATCATCATATAATAATCGAGAATTGAAATATAAAAGAAAAAATGGAGGTTTGTGATGATTTTAAAATCTTTTCTACTAGGTAATCTATTATCCGTATGCATGAAGATAATAAATTTGGTCGTTGTGGTCAGACTTAGTTAGATTAGTCTATATATATATATATATATATATATATATGTGTGTGTGTGTGTGTGTGTGTGTGTGTTTCGATGCAACAACAAGATGTTATTTATAACAAGTAATTTTTTTGGTTGGTTAATTGGTAACATTTTATTCGTGTAATGGGTTAGATTGGTACTATTCTAGATACAAAAAAATCATTTGATTCGATCTAACAAGTACCTTGTCCCATGCAACGCTGGATTGCACGGAGTTTTATTACTATATCGATATCCAAGTACAACTCCCTTGATTTCACGGCTACAAGGTTAACACCGCTCCCGTTCCTTGATTTCACGGCTACAAGGAAAACACAGACTACCCAGACACTTCCCAAATGATTACAGTAGTCCTATAACTCTTCAATAGCACTTCGAATCAGAGAGTAATAAATAGAGAGTGAGAAAAGAAGAAGTTTTATGTAAACAGAATCGAATTCGGCAGAGTATAATGTATAAATCATAAAAATGAGAAAATATAATGGTGTAATGAAAGGAGATGAAGATGTAGAAGAAGAATGATGATTTTTTTTCGAAATCAGCCCCTATTTATAAGATTTGAAAGGTTGCAACGCTTCTGAAGCGTTATGAAAAGTGAAAAGACACTTCCTTTGAAAATAAAAAATGTGACAGTAATATGTCGACATAGGCATAAATGTATGTCGACATATGCCTTCGTAAAATTGGATTTTGAACATTTTTGAAGCATTTTGATATATTTATAATTCTGGAAATTCTTGAATTCAAACATAGTTTTGGAAATGAATATTATAAAGTAAAAAATGAAAACTATAAGTATAAACTATATAAACATATTTATAAAATTATAAGATTTAAAACTATATAAATTATATAAGTATATATAATATATAAAATTTATAAACTATAAATCTTGAGTTTAAAATCAACAGTAAAGAAAGTAAAATTGAGAAGATAGAGATTAAAGATAGAATTTGAAAATAGAATTTGACTTTGAACCTGAAGTGCTATTCAGAGTCTTACATAAACTAGAATCTATTACTATATTTATCTTGAACTCTTGATTACTAAAGAGTCTAGAATCATATCTGAAATCTAAATCTCTAAAATCTCTTAAACTGTACAGTCTTCAGTATTAATTCATGTATATTAATCCTACATATGTATGTATATATATATATTCTAGGTATAAGTGTTAGTATATATTTTATAATCAGTTAATATTGAAATAAGGTTGTTGTCATCAAAACTCCATTCTCCGACAATCTCTCCCTTTTTGATGATGACAACCTTAGTTTATATAATATCATACCTGTTGATGGTGATCCTTCTAGTACTCCCCCTGTCTATATGAAAGTAATTCTATATTTCATAATTTCTCCCACTTTGGCATTATCAAAAAGAAATTCTAAAACTACTCCCTCTAAATCCTATAATTTTCCAAATAATTCTATATAAAAGTAAAGTACTCCCCTTAAATTCGATATGCTAAATATATTACTCTGTACTAAGGTTTATAATAGTGTGTAACTTATTATAATACTTAATATACACTTATGATAAACAAAAAAAAAGCATTATATTAATCTTGATTTTTACAAGTGATGGTACATTGATTTCTACAAACATGATACATCGTATGAACACAAAGAAACGAAATCAAAAGAAAATCCTAAATTCTAATTATTTTTGACGATGGGAGACTTATGAATTGGTCAATTTGGATAATGAAGACAAAAATCTCCATTACGTTCAATCACATTTCCATTTTGATAAAACAAGACCTCTCCCACACATACGACTTAATCGTCTTCTTCCATAACTACTTGTTGAGTCTCCTCGGGTTCTTCTTCCTCCATTATTTCTTCTTCTTCCACTTATGGTTCTTCCTTTTGTTCCTCCTCTTCTTCCATGGAATGATTATCATCTTCGACGATAATCGGATTTGCCTGATTATCCATTTTAAACTTAAGAAGACTCCTTATCTCTTTTCCTTGCCTATTTTGCTCTTGGATCATTCGAATTTAAAGCACTTGTATTTCAGCAAGCATTTGAAGAGTATATTCCATCTTCTCTTCAATTTTGATGACACGTGATAGCGTAGAACGTTGAAAAGGACCTTTAGATGGTCCAGCGGATGAATCAGGATTGATTTGGGTGTTAAAATTGGTGGAGGCCATTGTTTATTTTAGTTTATATTTTTTACAGAAGTGGGAATAAGAATGAAGAAAAAAATTCGAAGTGGAGAGTTTAAATGATTATTGTAACTAACTTTTGGTGGAAATTAATTTTAAAAATCTAGCAGTTATATGTCGACATAGTGATATGTATGTCGACATACTTGTCTTTTTTATTTCATTTTTCCTATTTTTAATGTTATTCTTTTATATATTAATGTATTTAATTATTCTAACTCACTTAGTGAACAAATTCCTAATACTCTTCTAAATTTAGTAAATGTTGTTTCGTTTAATGGTTTTGTTAATATACCTGCTATTTGTTTATCTTTTTCAATAAATTCGAGTAAAATTTTGAAAGGCAAGTAAAATTATATTCAACATTAGAAATAATTACAAGAGTTACAAAATGACAACAACTATAAAAGTTACACTCAACATGCGGTAATGAGAAAAAAAACAAATGAAGTATATCTATACAACCAAGAAAAAAACTCATTACCGCTAATAAATATACAACACATAACTATGTATACTACACTCGTCCAATAATTATATACAGAATCCAAAATGATTATTGACCAGCAACGAGTCAACCAGCAGCAAAAAATTCACTACCCTGATTGTTAACTAGAACTCAGTAGCCTATACTCAGCAGCAAATACTCAGCAGCAACCAGAATGATTATTAACTACACTTGAACCACTAAACTACCCTTGAACCAATCACACGCACAGGGTAACCAAAAACAATATCTCCAAGACTACACTGTTTCACATTAAAACAGGATCACATTTAAACTTGATTGGAAGCATTGCAACGAAAAAGAACCAAGCTTAGACTTCATCTACCAAACTGAAACAAGATCCAATAACCACGCTGACATAACCAAAAACTAGCAATATAACATTCACTAAACCTAAACACATTTAAACTGGATTCCTCCTGGTATGTCTAGGTGGAAACTTCATATAATTAGGGAGAAACTCCTCTAACGAGTAATCTATTCCCTCGTCTAAATCATCTTCTGCATTCTCTGCAGCTTTCTTCTTACGAGCACGCCTTTTGGCATTCTGGAGAGCATTTTTAGTTTGTGCTGAAGAAGATGGCGTAGAAGTAGATGGTGAAAAATATGGCGGTGGCAAAGTAATGTGAGATGGAAGCGTTAAATGTAAATATGGCGTTGAGTTAAAAATTGTAGAGGCAGAAGCAACAGTTGAAAATGAAGATTTAGCGTTAACCGCTTCGACTTGATTACCTTTGGAATTTAATACATCATAAATTCCATTATTTAGATTCTCCTCCGCATCAGCCCAAAATTTTCCTTTTAATTGAGATATGGAAAAAGTAGGAGATTTATCATGAGCAATAGAAGTGTCAACTTTAGAAGAAGATGGCTTATTAGGAGAGACTAATTTTGTACCATGTAGAGCCTCATTGTCTCCATCGAACAAACCACTTACACCAAAATCTACACCCTCAGAATCAAAGCAACTATTGGTATCCTTTACTTTGATGTTAACACCACTAACACCATGGGATGTTTCACTCAATTTACAACCTTGAGAAACATTTACTTGAGAATTATTACCATGAGAAAACTGATTTTGATTTGAGTTATCCTTTATATCACATTCATTGCTATTTCCAATTTCATCACCAATTTTCGAAGCCTCTTTAGCCAAAACATCGAAATGATTCACCTGTCCTCCCTTCTTAAGATTGTTAACTTTCTCATGCAAATTACCATCAACTTTTTTCCTCCACTCTTTCTTTTTCGGATAGTTAACATTAAACCAATCATTCTTTGAAATGTAATTGTTCTCTTTAAAATTCTCCTGCTCAACAAAAGGATTATTCCTAATATAAGGACGGGCATTACCTACCTCACCCAGCATGTTTACATTCAAATCATTCTTGGGCTTGAGATCACATACATCATTATCTTGACCAAAAACTTTGCAAAATGAACAAATGCTCGGCTTCCAGTCATAGGAAAGGTTAACCGGAGGACATTTACTACCCAAATCATCTACAACAATATAATCTGGTAACTCAAAATCACAAGAAACTTTCACAAGAGCCTTAGAATATCTAAACCTATACATTTTCTCTGTACTAGCGTCAAAACAAATAAGTTTCCCCACATGACACACAAGCCAATTTATACCTATAAGTGTCCAAAGAAGAATAGGAATTCTATATAATTGAATCCAAACTGGCACCTTTTTAATTGTGCTTGAGCACTTCCAATAGAAGGATCCCAATTCGTTGCAATGAACATTTTTCCTCTAATGAAAATTGGATCTGATTTAAGAATCCCATCCCTATCATAATCGTTTGAAAAGAGAAAATAAAAATGAACGCCATCAAATTTGATATCTACCTGACCATGTAGCTTCCAATGCCGATCCAAGAAGTTCACTACAGTTTGGTAAGATAGCGATCCATCCAAGAAAAATCCCACTAAATGATTTCCCTAAAATTTCAACCCTTATTGCTTAACCAGATCCGGTGGCTTCGTCGGCACACCATCATGCACAATCTCAAAATGGAGGGGTTTAAAGGAACCTGCATTCCGTGGAAGCGAGTTGAAAAGCGAAGCATAGTCGACTTTCATAAATGATGGAAAGGAGTACTTCGAGGTATTAGGATTAGCGGGGCAAGGAATTGATGTTGAATTTTCCTGGCCGTTGATATCAGATGAAGAAATCTTTGGATCTGGAAGATTAGATTCAAGATTTACAATCAATGGTTTAGCGGTAGAGGAATTAGCTCCTGAAGGAGGTTGGTCCAGGGGGATCGGAGGAGAGAAGCGAGAGGGAAGGGGAGGAAAAGCAGCGTCAAAGGCAGTGGAAGTGGATGGAATGAAAGAGGGTTTCGAAGCCGCAATTATCGTGGGTTTCGAAGACCGTTTTCCTAAAGATTTTGGGTTAAATTCGAGTAAAACTTTATCTTTACTTATGTTATCTCTTAGAAAATGATGTCGTATATCGATATGTTTAGTTCTTGAATAATGAGTTGGATTTTTAGAAATATTTATAACACTCGTATTATCGCAGTAAATCGGTGATTTATTTATATTTAATCCAAAATCATTTAGAGTTTGTTTCATATATATTACTTGTGAACAAGCCAAAGCAGCAAAGATATATTCCGCTTCAGTTGTTGGAAAAGATACAGTATTTTGCTTTTTACTAAACCATGAGACTAGTGAATGTCCTAAGAAGTTACATGTTCCACGAGTACTTTTACGATCGGATTTACATCCTGCATAGTCAGCATCACAATAAGAAACAAAGTCGAATGAATCATCCTTGGGATAAAATAATCCAAAGTCTGATGTATGCTTTACATAACTTAGAATACGTTTTATGGCTTTTGAATGTGTTTCCTTAAGTTGCAATTGATATCTTGCACAGAGACACACACTATGCATTATATCTGGTCTACTAACGGTTATATATAGTAGCGATCCTATCATTTCTCTATATAATTTTTTTATCAACGTGTTTAGATATATCATCTTTACTTAATGCTATATTAGTCGCCATCAGTGTTGGTCTCCCATTAGTTGTTGTTAGATTATATTTATTAATTAGATCTCTTGTGTGTTTTTCTTGATTAATAAATATTCCATTCTTTAGTTGACGAATTTGTAAGCCTAGAAAGAACGTTAGTTCTCCCGTTTGACTTATATCAAATTCTTGGGTCATAATATCTGAAAATTCTTTATTCATCTTATCATTTGTTGATCCAAATTTTTTATCATCAACATATATTTGTACTAATTATATATCCTTATTATTCTTCT
Organism: Allium sativum; assembly: GCA_030737875.1. Classification (NCBI taxonomy): domain Eukaryota; kingdom Viridiplantae; phylum Streptophyta; class Magnoliopsida; order Asparagales; family Amaryllidaceae; genus Allium; species Allium sativum. The sequence goes on from CM060924.1 coordinate 882,410,850, forward strand.
TAATAAACAAATTATTATCTAATTTTCCTATTTCAAAGTTAGATTATAATAAATAATTTTCAATTCTATCATACCAAGCTCTAGGAGCATGTTTCAATCCATATAATGTTTTCTTTAATTTATATGCGTGATCTGGTAATTTTTCGACTTCAAATAGAGGTACTTGCTTTGCATATACGTCTTGTTTTACAAATCCATTTAGAAAAGCACTTTTGACATCCATTTGATATAATTTGAAATTATTATGGCTTGCAAAGGCTAGTAAAATCCTAATGTCTTATGATCTTGCTACGGGGGAAAAATGTTTCATCAGAATCTATTCCTTCTTCTTGAGTATAACATTGTGCTACTAGTCGTGCCTTATTTCTAACTACTTCACCATGTTCATTCATTTTATTTTTATAAACCCATTTGGTTCCTATTATAGTTTTATCCTCTGGTCTAGGAACAAGTTCCCATACATCATTCCTAATAAACTAATTCAGTTTTCTTGCATAGCAAGTATCCATGAATCATCGGAAGATGCTTCCTTTGGATTTTTAGGTTCAATAGTTGAAATAAATGCAGTATTACTCATATTATTTAATTGCTTGCGAGTTCTAACAACAGATTCAATATCCCCTAAGATGTTTTCTACAGGATGGTCTCTATGTAATCTAATTCGTTTATTTGGTTGACTATCTTCATGATTGTTTCATTAAATTCATTTTCACACTCATTTTCATTTTTTGTGTTATATTTTTATAATTTTCATCAAACGATACGTTTAAGGTTTCTTCTATGATATTGGTTCGAGTATTGAAAACTCTATATGCTTTACTTCTTTCTGAATATCCAATAAATATCCCTTTATAAAATTTCAAGTCAAATTTATCTGAATTTTCTTTAGTATTAAGTATAAAACATTTACTTCCAAATATTTTAAAATATAATACTTTTGGTTTCTTATTATGCAAAAGCTCATAAGGAGTTTTATGAGTTAAAGGTCTAATTGAAATTCTATTTAAAGTATAGCAAGCTGTTGCAACTGCCTCAACCCAAAAATTCTTTGGTAAATTACTATCAGATAACATAGTTCTCGCACATTCTTGTATCGTCCAATTTTTACGTTCAACTGCTCCATTTCGTTGAGGGATTCTAGGAATAGAAAAATTATGGGTTATTCCCTATTTATTACAATATTTTTCAAAATTTTCATTTTTGAATTCTCCGCCATGGTCACTACGTATTGTTTTGATTTTTAGTGATAATAAGTTTTGAATCCTTTTAGAAAAACTTTTAAATTGGTCAAAAACATCACTTTTATTTTTAAGAAATAAAGTCCAAGTAAATCTAGAAAAATCATCAACTATTATGTAAACATATCTATTATGATTTATCGATTGAATTTGAGATGGACCAACTAAATCCATGTGAATTAACTCTAATGGTTTCAAGGTAGTAATTTCCTCTTTTGATTTAAATGAACTTATCTTTAAATTTCCCGAATTGACAAGCATCGCATAAGTTATTAACTTTAAATTTCATTTTGGGTAATCCTCTAATTGAATCTAATTTATAAATCCTAGAGATGTGTTTGAAATTTATATGACCAAATCTCTTATGCCAAATCCACGGGTCAATTGTATTGGCCATAAGACATGGAATATCGGTGGAGATTTTCGCACTCAATATACAGATATTTTTCTTTCCATCTCTTTCGAATATTACTTTTGAATTCCGATCTTCTATAAAAAAAAAAATCCTTTTCAAAGTTTATTTTATAACCCTTGTCGCAAACTTGACTTATTCTTAGCAAGTCGTGTTTTAGAATTCTAACTAATAAAACATCAGAAATAGTAGGAGTTTCAGAATTACCGACATTGCCAATCCCAATAACGTATCCTTTAGCGTTATCTCCGAAGTTTACCATTCCACCATATTCGTATATCAGATTATTGAGTAATTCAGGATTTCCCGACATATGTCTCGAACAGCCACTATCCAGTATCCATTTGTCCTTTTTAATTTCCACCAGCTGCTTTCCATAATTTGAATTTTCAATGACCATGTAACACACCAGTTCGAAATTTGAATTTCCAACAGCCACTTTTTCAGAATTTGAATTACCAACAGCCACTTCACCCATCTTTTCGACTTTTGAATTTTCAAAAGCCGTAAAACACATCTTTTCTTGTATTGAACAATATTTCAGTAGATTACTTGATTTTTCAACATGATTATATGCAGACTCTTTTAACATTGGTACAATGCATGAATTGACATTAGTGTTAACAATTATTTCAAAATTTTCCATCTAAAAAATTTCAAAAATCAGATTATGATTTTTTTTTTAAAGACCATGCTCTGATACCAATTGTTAGGGATTGCGGAATGGATCGTTAAGACAAAACTAACATTAGAGAAGGGGTTAATAGTGTTTTTGAGAATTTAAACAAAATCTAAGACTTATACGATCTACTATATGAATCGAACACCACAGAAACAATCACAGACATAGAATCAAACACAAACACAAAGATAAACAAAAATAAAATGCAGAAAAGGAAAGAACACACCGGATTTTATACTAGTTCTTATTACTCCTATGTCCAGTCCCACGCAATGTTGAATTACGCAGAGTTTTACTACAATATCAATATCCAAGTACAACCCCCTTGATTTCACGACTACAAGGTTAACATTGCTTCCGTTCCTTGATTTCATGGCTACAAGGAAAACACTGATAACCCAAACACTTCCCAAATGATTACAATAGCACTATAACTCTTCAATAGCACTTCGATTCAGAGAATAATGAGTAGAGATGAGAAGAGAAGAAGATTTATGTAAATAGAACTGAATTCGGCAGAGTATAAGTGTAGAAATCATAAAAATGAGAAAATATAATGGTATAAAGAAAGGAGATGAAGATGGAGAAGAAGAATGATGAAAAAATTCAAAATCAGCCCTTATTTATAAGATTTGAAAGGTTGCAACGCTTCTGGAATGTTACAAATAGTGAAAAGACACTTCCTTTGAAAATAAAAATTATGACAGTTATATGTCGACATAAGCATAAATGTATGTCGACATATGCCTTTGTAAATTTGGATTTCAAACATTTTTGAAGTGTTTTGATATATTTATAATTCTAGAAATTCTTGAAATCAAACATTGTGTAGTAAATGAATATTATAAAGTAGAAAATCATTTAAAACTATAAGTATAAACTATATAAACATATTTATAAAATTATAAGATTTAAAACTATATAAATATAAAGTATATAAGTATATATAATACATAAAATTCATAAAATATAAATCTTGAGTTTAAAATCAAAAGTAAAGTAAAGAAAGTAAAATTGAGGAGATAGAGATTAAGGATAGAATTTGAAAATAGAACTTGATTTCGAACCTGGAGTGCTATTACGAGTCTTACATAAACTAGACTCTATTACTATATTTATCTTGAACTCTTGAAGTATCGATTACTCATGAGTTTTGAATCATCTCTGAAATCTGAATCTTTAGAAGCTCTTATACTGTACAGTCTTCAGTATTAATTCTTGTATATAAACCCTACCTATGTATACACACACACACACACATATATATATATATATATATTCTAGATAAAAGTGTTAGTATATATTTTATAATCAATTAATATTGAAATAAGGTTGTTGTCATCAAAACTCCATTCTCCTACAAAGAAATCATTATCGAATCATATTGAGAATTCCTTAACCTCAGTCAAAAATTTTGATTTTGAATGTATGCAAGGAATAGATTCAGAAAGTCAAATAATTTTTTTTGAAATTTATGTTCAATGTAATTATTGTTGATCCAAATGATCTACTAAAAATTGTAAAATATTCTATTGGAATGGAAGATATTAGTAAAAAGGTCTCTAGATGTCATACAAATTAACAGAAGATTTGGAAGAAGATGATGAAAAAAAATAGACAGAACATCCTGAGATTAGGTAAAGAAAAAGGAAACACATAATAATTTATACTGATAATGATTAGAGTACTACTAATAATACTACTAGTCATGAAGAAGATGAAGTGGCTTTGCATTACTCACAATAATAGGATTTTCACTGTGGTATAATCAAAGGATCTATGCGTGCCCAAATATGTAAAACAATTATCTTGAGAATATTTCAAGGAAATGCACATTCCTCACCTTTTTTGGATTGAATAGACATGACATTTTTTGTTTCTTAATATATTTAAAATTTGGAATTGGTTAGGGAGAACCTTAGAATCTCAAATTTATTATTTTGAGTAAAAACATACAAAAGAAAATGAGAAAAAGAATAATGAGAATGAAGAGGAAGATGAACGAATAGCAATATCAAAGATTTGGGATAGCCTTTTCTATTTACTCAAGCAATAAGAGTGTGACGACCCAAACTTCCGTAGAACGAAAGTAAGGATAATCATAAGAGTATAACAGAATTAAAACAATAACAAATCACAGTTACATAGAAGAACATATAAATCATTGCAGCGGAAAGGAAATGTCATCATGTAACGGCAAGGAATTTCGCTCGATCCGAATCAGTCGTTAAACCGATCTAGACCGTTCGAAACCCCTAATCGTTTTGAGAACATGACAAATTGGAACGCAGACGGGAGAACATTTCATTGTTTATTACAACAATTCCATCAGAATACAAGAATATACAGAGTATGAATGAATAAATTACATTCGATAAATACCAGAGATTACAATAAATTACACAACAGCGGAAAAACAATATAAAACACAAACTGAAAGTAATGCACGGATACAGAGCTTTCCGAGCATCGTTCCAGCTGTAAATCAGGATCCTGTGAATATAAATCTGCAAAACCAAAACTACTAGCTACCCGTGTGGAAAATAGGGGCACCCAGAGTTTAGGTTAAAACAATAAACTCCAGGTCAGTCATGTGACTGGTGTGAGAACTAAAACAGTTATTTAAAACTTTACTTTAAAAGAGAGTAATTCAAGGGACCACGCCGTATAACATGGAACGGGTTTCCTCCCAAGAATACTAGTGCATAGAATAAACAGCGCAATGCTTTTTCGAAAAATGAAGCTATTATAAGACCCAGGTCCCATCACATAATGCAACGCAAGCCGGAGGATAGGGTTTTACCTTATAACAGCCAAACATGCTTGGTACGTTTAAAAACAAATCATTTGATACTATAGTAAGTGTATAGTGTCAAAACAATTCCAATCATAAATATCAATCATAGATGGCATAACATCCCATGCTACTATGTCGCTATACTAGGCTCTACAAATAAAACCGAAATATCTCGTATTGGAAATTGGATTCCATCATGAGTCGAGGCAAGGGGCAAGCTCCTCTCCGCTTTCGAGACACTCTAGCAAATGTCTAAGGACTACACACTTTGGGCAATCTTTGGATCTTCAGGGCCGGTCCTCTCTTACGTTTGAGGATTAGTTATTCCTGAACACACGTTTCCCGGTCCTTACAGACCTAAAATCGAGGCGCCTCATCAAACAATCACATAGCTGAAAAGTATATAAATGTCAGGGCTGGTAAGTCACTGACACCACCAAAGCTAGAAAGAAACGTCGTGCTCTCCCTGCAGTCCTTATCCCGTTTTTAACTCATACCGAGGTGTGAGGCTCGTGAATCCACGCTATACACAAAGCTGCCACGTAGGCCGTGCTTTGATCATCAACCAAAAGACTTTGCTTTTCAACAGAAGCCTTGATCAATTGCCACTTAGGCGTGCCACACAGGCAATTCATGCCATGCGACTGATGTCCATCGATATACAACCTCTGAGCTCGTACGTCTCAGAGAAGGGCGTTAAGCAAAAGAATGAATTCTCCGCTGCCAAACAGATGTATATTTAATAGAGATCAATCAACATAGAATAAAATCCAATGTCAGACACACAGTCCATTTACAAGTCCGTTCTGGGTCTGAACGAAACCAGAGGCACTTTCCTCGCATATCCATCGATCTCCAAGTACGTATGGACGATAACCAACTGATTCCCTCCTCTTGGGTGTACAGCCCAATCAAGATCATCAGTAATCACCCAAACTATGTGAATACTTCCGGTCTTCGACCATCGTCTTCATCTTCGACATATTGTCGAATCGGTTATTCAGAATGGGTATAAACCCGGCCTTTCCGAACAACCTACGTATTTTAAAAACGAATGTTACACAAACACAACATATGCCTCATTCCAATTCAGCAGCCACTAATCGTAAATCAGCAAGAGAACAATTTCCCAAATATTAACCCCGAAGGCCGAAACCAACATCAGATCAATACCCAGGAAACCATGCTTCTTAACTAACCAACAGCAAGTTTCTAAATTTCACATTCTTAGGGAAAGGTTCCCATTAATTTTATCCAAGATAAATTCTTTAAAATTTATTCTTGAATCTTCCTTTAGATGTCATTTCAAACCAAATTATGGTTTTTCAAACTAGACGGGATTAGCGAACCACACCGAAGTAATTATTTATTTTATTTCCCAATCCCAACCTATTCATCCCATGAAGCAAAACTGGTAATACTCCATATCTAATACCATGGAGTTATCGGTAAAATTAATTACCATTCCACGTTCAAATCTAATTAAAGATTTGACTATCGTTTTGGAGCAAAACTGGTAATACTCCATTCTCGCTCACTTTCCAAATTTGATAATTTAAATTATCAATTCACATTTCAATCTAATTACAGATTCATTAAAACTCCTTTTACTGGGTTAAAGAGCTAATGTCATTTAAAACACAGTTCATGACAAACCCAAATCACATTCTATTTATTATCGGGTTAAAGAACAAGTGTCATTTAAAACACCGTTCACGATAAACCCACAAATCAATTCTATTTACAACCCATTTCAAATCCAATTTATTTATTTAAAAATAAATGGGTTTTAATTTTAGTTCAAAACTAGTTCATTTCGATAAAAATCTATTTTTATCTTTACAAATGTGGAGTTTTTCATCCCAATTTTTCCCAAATCATTTATTATGATTCTACACAAATTATTACTATTTTTAATAATTTTATCAAGGCCCGTACAGTCGATTTCCATCAACGGCCATCGAACTGCACTTACAGCGACCTTTTCCAAATTTGATTTGGACGTATCTCCAAATCCAACCGTTAGATTTCAAATTTCTAATATTCGTTAGAAAGCTCCTTTCGATACGAACCAACGGTTCCGGTTTTAGAAGAATCCGACGGTCGGATCTCCCGTAATGTCCGTTTGAAATAAATGGTCGAAATTCACGAACTGCCGCGGTGCGGCGCGTTCTATTCAGGCCATTATATTATATATATAATATATATAATATATATAGATTGTCGATTTCTATTCAAAACGAATTTTATAAATAGTTTTAAATTCGTTTCAAAAAACATTTCAACTTCCATTTCCAATTCAAATCAAAATTGAATTTTTGCTTATAAATTCGTTTTAAATTCATTTCAATTTAATTCAAATTTCAATTAAATTTGAATTCATTTCAGATTGATTTTTATTCTATCTCAATTCGTTTCAATTCAATTCGAATTCGTTTTATATTCAATTCAAATTCGAATTCGTTTTATATTCAATTCAATTCGAATTCGTTATATATTCAATTCAATTCGAATTCGTTTTATATTCAATTCAATTCGAATTCGTTTTATATTCAATTCATATTCGTTTTCTTTTCAATTCATTATAAAAACGAATATAATCGATATAAATATCGTTCGCGTCAAAATAGCGCATCTCTAATCAACACGGCTTTATATATTTCAATAATTCCGTTATTCTATTCAACAAATGAATATTTATCCTATTCAATACATGAATCTATATTCTTGTCAACACATGACTAATCTCAACGGATGAGTACTGTCCACGTGTGACTATTTTTGTTATTTAATATATTTTATAAAAATTATGGTATCTATCGTTTGATTTCAAATCAGACTCCAACCGTAAATTAGTAAGAGAACGATTCCCTAAATATTAACCCCGAAGGCCGAAACCAACATCAGATCAATATCCAGGAGACCACTCTTCTCATCTATTTTCCAGTTAATTTCTAATTTTATATATGATAAAGATGTAAATTTTATTGTTAAAATATTTCGTTCAACACATGACTAATCTCAACGAATGAGTACGGTCAACACATGAACCTTTATTTTAAAATATTCTTTATTTTCCCAATTGGAATGAGGCCCAATCAATTACCATATAAAGTTAATTATATGGATTCCATACAACACATGTATATAATAGCAACGATAAATAATCAACCATCATCCAAAGTGCACTACACTGTATAAGCATCAAATATAGATATCTAACGCTTATAACAGCCTGTCAATCAATCGATCGACATACAACTAATTATTGGGATTAGTGTATGTCGTATTTTATCCCAATACCCGTGTGGGGTTTCAAATCAACAAACAAAGATTTTTATTTGTGCAGTTGGGCGATGTGTAAAATTTATCGTCCCAATCAATGTCCTTCAAATAGGTGTTCATAAACAAACCGTCCGGTTTGTAAATAAATATTTATTTTATTCACATTCACGTTAAAAATTATATTTTTAACGATAATTAATTTATTTCAACACATTAATCTATATTATCGATTTCACATCAACATCACAAACAAATTTCACAACACATCAAACAAGCATACAAGCCGTCCATGGTCTGTGGACGACGGGTGTCAGGTGCTACTAAGCACCGTCTGCATCCTAGTATATATCATATAACTAGAAAAAGAGATTGAAGAGTGAGAAATTCTCACCAACTAGCTAATCCAATCATCTCGACTCTTCTTATGTAGAAGTCATCGCCGTTCTCGCCTTTTGTCACTTTCGTTGCCCGTAGCCAGTACATATATAAAAATCACATTTTTATATTGTTGCTATGTATATAAAAATTATATTTTTAACCTTTACATATAACAAAAATTATATTTTTTATATCGTTACTATATAGATAAAAATTCTATTTTTACATCGCTATTCTCTATATAAAGATTTCGCTTTTTCAAATATAAAGATTATATTTTTATATTCTCTATTATATAGAAAATTTATTTTTAATATACTACTTATATAAAAATAGTATTTTTATATCTTCTACTATATAAAGGCCATATTTTTAATACTCTACACAAGTAAAAATCATACTTTTGATTCACTACTTACATAAAGATCAAATTTTTAACACTTCTATAATGTAAAAATCATATTTTTGATATATCTATAATATAAAAATCATATTTTTATTCTCTACATCCCATAAAAATTATATTTTTAACCTTTACATATAACAAAAATTATATTTTTACTTTATATAAAAATCAATCCTTTATAAAAATATAATCTTTGATCATAAAAATCATACATTTCTAACATGGAACCTCCCTCATTGCTAAACTGAGAACAAAATTAATTGTAAATAAATATAAACACTTACAGTGTTTTTTTCTCAGCGAAGAAGGGGGGTTTGCTGCGATCGGCGGTCGTGGTGGGCCCTCCAACAGGCGGCGGAGGTGGAGCATCGGCTTCAGGGGGCGGATGGTGGCTGCGTCTGGCCGGGGGGGGTTGCGGTGGGTTTAGGGGGGCTCGAGTGCTAGGTGGAGAGAGAAGGAAGGAAGAGGAGGAAGAAGAGGAGAGGGAGGCGGCGACAGGTGGTGGCGCCCCACCTAGGGCGGCGGCGGCTAATCGAGGGGGGGGGGAGGGGGCGACGAATCGCGATCCCCCCTTCTCTCCTTTTTTTTAATTACGATTGAATGAACTGAATTATAACGGGGGGCCAGATAGTATAGAAGGAGGGAAGAGGTTTTTATTTATTTTATTAACTTTCAAAAAGGTACTTTTTATTTCGACCTCGAAACAAGACCCACCACCTGTCGTCCATAGCTAATTACCCCCATTACGAACACAATGGGATATGTATCGTAGGCGGATTCGATCGTCTCGATCCGTTTCCGTTAAAATCAACATATAACTTTATATATTGAATTTGAACGCGCATTTCAATTTACCGGGGTCACATACTAACTCGAAAAATTCCCGAAAAATATTTTCTAGCTTCGTATTGACGATACGGTCCTAACAAAACTAATTTCGTCGAATTCTGAGACCGTTTGAAAAATGGCCATTTTCCAGTCGATTAAAATCAACTGAAACTGGTCAAACGCGTTTTCCTTTGCCACGCTCACATATTGATTCGAAAAATTATGAAATTTGAAACCTAGCAATAACTTGACATCACGGATCCAACAAAAGTGGTTTCGTCGAAATCCGAGGTCATTTGCAAAATTCCCATTTTTAAGGGCCTGAATTTCATAGCGACTATTCAGAATTTTCAACTGGACATATCTTTTGATTCCCACTATGAAATTTTGATTTTTCAGATTCATTGGAAAGTTATTCTCAAATAGATCCTATTATTTTTGGTTTCACTAAAATCCGGTTTATTTTGCACCCGGTACATTCAATTGAAGTTTGAAATCGAATTATCGAACTACCGCGCCATTTTCAACTCCTTTTATAATTAAAATAAATATTTATATTCTAACGACGATCTATATGAATATATACGTTCTAGTCTGTTCAAAATAAATTTTCCGTCGTTATTATTTAAAATAATCTATTTTAAATATTCAAAATTCGCTATAATTGCCAAAAATAAAAATTTTAAACTGGCTCGCATTTCCGGGTTATTACAATCTCCCACTCTTAAAACTTTTCGTCCCCGAAAAGGAACGAAGCCGAAAGTTGTTTACTAATCAACTCAACTTTCCATATTTTCTTTACGGCTTTAGTTCTTCAACTTTTCAGTTTCTAAGAACTTTTCAAAATTTTGGCTAACACCCTAAATTTTCGAAAAATTTCGCCATAACCTCCCCTGCACCGGGAGCACCGGGAAAATCCCGAAATTGCCATACAGGCCTTCTGATCTCAAAAAGAAAAAGAAAAAGCCAAGCGGCTAGCCAATCGGCTCATAAAATCATCATCACCCAAACAAAACAGTAAATTATAGTAAACATGTACCTATTTGTCGGGCAAACAAATTTTATTCTTCTGCTCTAGCCTCCTTGCTATGACCTGTTCAATGTAAGTACATGTATATGCATGCAAATGCGGCCAATTTTCAATACAATTCAATATTCGGTTCAATTAGGCTAAATGTTTCAAAATTATCAAACAAAATAAACAACCAACACAAACATCAATCAATTAGTGGATTAAAGTTTCAAATTCATAAATTTGGTATATAGTCAAAAATCATGTTTTTGATGCCAATTCACAACAATAAACTATCTATATAAGTTTTGGTTCTCACACCAGTCTAATGGAAATATATAGGAATCCCACCTTCGAAACTCGAACATAAGTTCTGATGATGTCATGACAATTATCAGTACCATCTCCGGGCGACTAGAATGTGATTCTATATCTATCCAGTATATTAAAACTTCGAATATACGTTCATGACGCGTATATGCAAAATCTTTATATATTGGATTGTCCAAATTCAATATAAATAAATATTCAAATACGTATAAACTGGTTTAAATTTTCAAAACAATATTTGTTTTCATTTGAAAAATATACTCTTCCCACTCGTTCTAGGATACTACTGATCCTATCTCTAACGAGTCATTCTAATTGGATATTACTAATCCAATATCTGATGAATTCTTTCGTATGGTTCTAATGTGTCTTGTTCTCAAGCTCTGTAAACCAAAGCTCTGATACCAAATGTAACGACAAGGAATTTCGCTCGATCTGAATCAGTCGTTAAACCGATCTAGACCGTTCGAAACCCCTGATCGTTTTGAGAACAGGACAAATTGAAACGCAGACGGGAGAACATTTCATTGTTTATTACAACAATTCCATCAGAATACAAGAATATACAGAGCATGAATGAATAAATTACATTCAATAAATACCAGAGATTACAATAAATTACAAAACAGCGGAAAAACAATATAAAACAAAAACTGAAAGTAATGCACGGATACAGAGCTTTCCGAGCATCGTTCCAGCTGTAAATCAGGATCCTGTGAATATAAATCTGCAAAACTAGCTGCCCGTGTGGAAAATAGGGGCACAAAGAGTTTAGGTTAAAACAATAAACTCCAGGTTAGTCATTTGAATGGTGTGAGAACTAAAACAATTATTTAAAACTTTACTTTAAAAGAGAGTAATTCAAGGGACCACGCAGTATAACACGGATCGGGTTTCCTCCCAAGAATACTAGTGCATAGAATAAACAACGCAATGCTTTTTCGAAAAATGAAGCTATTATAAGACCCAGGTCCCATCACGCAATGCAACGCAAGCCGGAGGATAGGGTTTTACCTTATAACAGCCAAACATGCTTGGTATGTTTAAAAACAAATCATTTGATACTATAATAAGTGTATAGTGTCAAAACAATTCCAATCATAAATATCAATCATAGACGGCATATCATCCCATGCTACTATGTCGCCATACTAGGTTCTACAAATAAAACCGAAATATCTCGTATTGGAAATTGGATTCCATCATGAGTCGAGGCAAGGAGCAAGCTCCTCTCCGCTTTCGAGACACTCTAGCAAATGTCTCAGGACTACACACTCTGGGCAATCCTTGGATCTTCAGGGCCGGTCCTCTCTTACGTTTGAGGATTAGTTATTCCTGAACACACGTTTCCCGGACCTTACAGACCTAAAATCGAAGCGCCTCATCCAACAACCGCATAGGTGAAAAGTATATAAATGTCAGGGCTGGTAAGTCACTGACACCACCAAAGCTAGAAAGAAACGTCGTGCTCTCCCTGCAGTCCTTATCCCGTTTTTAACTCATACCGAGGTGTGAGGCTCGCGAATCCACGCTATACACAAAGTTGCCACGTAGGCCGTGCTTTGATCATCAACCACAAGACTTTGCTTTTCAACAGAAGCCTTGATCAATTGCCACTTAGGCGTGCCACACAGGCAATTCATGCCATGCGACTGATGTCCATCGATATACAACCTCTGAGCTCGTACGTCTCAGAGAAGGGCGTTAAGAAAAAGAATAAATTCCCCGCCGCCAAACAGATGTATATTTAATAGAGATTAATCAACATAGAATAAAATCCAATGTCAGACACACAGTCCATTTACAAGTCCGTTCTGGGTCTGAACGAAACCGGAGGCACTTTCCTCGCATATCCATTGATCTCCAAGTACGTCTGGACGATCACCAACTAATTCCCTCCTCTTGGGTGTACAGCCCAATCAAGATCATCAGTAATCACCCAAACGATGTGAAGACTTCCGGTCTTCGACCACCGTCTTCATCTTCGACATATCGTCGAATCGGTTATTCAGAATGGGTATAAACCCGGCCTTTCCGAACAACCCGCGTACTTTAAAAACGAATGTTACACAGACACAACATATGTCTCATTCCAATTCAGCAACCACTAATCGTAAATCAGCAAGAGAACAATTTCCCAAATATTAACCCCGAAGGCCGAAACCAACATCAGATCAATACCCAGGAAACCATGCTTCTTAACTAACCTACAGCTAGTTTCTAAATTTCACATTCTTAGGGAAAGGTTCCCATTAATTTTATCCAAGATAAATTCTTTAAAATTTATTCTTGAATCTTCCTTTAGATGTCATTTCAAACCAAATTATGGTTTTTCAAACTAGACGGGATTAGCGAACCACACCGAAGTAATTATTTATTTTATTTCCCAATCCCAACCTATTCATCCCATGAACCAAAACTGGTAATACTCCATATCTAATACCACGGAGTTATCGGTAAAATTAATTACCATTCCACGTTCAAATCTAATTAAAGATTTGACTATCGTTTTGGAGCAAAACTGGTAATACTCCATTCTCGCTCACTTTCCAAATTTGATAATTTAAATTATCAATTCACATTTCAATCTAATTACAGATTCATTAAAACTCCTTTTACTGGGTTAAAGAGCTAATGTCATTTAAAACACAATTCACGACAAACCCAAATCACATTCTATTTATTATCGGGTTAAAAACAAGTGTCATTTAAAACACCGTTCACGATAAACCCACAAATCAATTCTATTTACAACCCATTTCAAATCCAATTTATTTATTTAAAAATAAATGGGTTTTAATTTTAGTTCAAAACTAGTTCATTTCGATAAAAATCTATTTTTATCTTTACAAATGTGGAGTTTTTCATCCCAATTTTTCCCAAATCATTTCTTATAATTTTACACAAATTATTACTATTTTTAATAATTTTATCAAGGCCCGTACAGTCGATTTCCATCAACGGCCATCGAACTGTACTTACAACGACCTTTTCCAAATTTGATTTGGACGTATCTCCAAATCCAACCGTTAGATTTCAAATTTCTAATATTCGTTAGAAAGCTCCTTTCGATACGAACCCAACGGTTCCGGTTTTAGGAGAATCCGACGGTCAGATCTCCCGTAATGTCCGTTTGAAATAAATGGTCGAAATTCACGAACTGCCACGGCGCGGCGCGTTCTATTCATGCCATTATATTATATATATAATATATATAATATATATTTCATCGATTTCTATTCAAAACGAATTTTATAAATAGTTTTAAATTCGTTTCATAAAACATTTCAACTTCCATTTCCAATTCAAATCAAAATTGAATTTTTCCTTATAAATTCGTTTTAAATTCATTTCAATTCAATTCAAATTTCAATTCAATTTGAATTCATTTCAAATCGATTTTTATTCTATCTCAATTCGTTTCAATTCAATTCGAATTCGTTTTTTATTCAATTCAAATTCGAATTCGTTTTATATTCAATTCAATTCGAATTCGTTATATATTCAATTCAATTCGAATTCGTTTTATATTCAATTCAATTCAAATTCGTTTTATATTCAATTCAAATTCGTTTTCTTTCCAATTCATTATAAAAACGAATATAATCGATATAAATATCGTTCGCGTCAAAATAGCGCATCTCTAATCAACACGGCTTTATATATTTCAATAATTCCGTTATTCTATTCAACAAATGAATATTTATCCTATTCAATACATGAATCTATATTCTTGTCAACACATGACTAATCTCAACGGATGAGTACTATCCACGTGTGACTATTTTTGTTATTTAATATATTTTATAAAAATTATGGTATCTATCGTTTGATTTCAAATCAGACTCCAACCGTAAATTAGTAAGAGAACGATTCCCTAAATATTAACCCCGAAGGCCGAAACCAACATCAGATCAATATCCAGGAGACCACTCTTCTCATCTATTTTCCAGTTAATTTCTAATTTTATATATGATAAAGATGTAAATTTTATTGTTAAAATATTTCGTTCAACACATGACTAATCTCAACGAATGAGTACGGTCAACACATGAACCTTTATTTTAAAATATTCTTTATTTTCCCAATTGGAATGAGGCCCAATCAATTACCATATAAAGTTAATTATATGGATTCCATACAACACATGTATATAATAGCAACGATAAATAATCAACCATCATCCAAAGTGCACTACACTGTATAAGCATCAAATATAGATATCTAACGCTTATAACAGCCTGTCAATCAATCGATCGACATACAACTAATTATTGGGATTAGTGTATGTCGTATTTTATCCCAATACCCGTGTGGGGTTTCAAATCAACAAACACAGATTTTTATTTGTGCAGTTGGGCGATGTGTAAAATTTATCGTCCCAATCAATGTCCTTCAAATAGGTGTACATAAACAAACCGTCCGGTTTGTAAATGAATATTTATTTTATTCACATTCACGTTAAAAATTATATTTTTAATGATAATTAATTTATTTCAACACATTAATCTATATTATCGATTTCACATCAACATCACAAACAAATTTCACAACACATCAAACAAGCATACAAGCCGTCCATGGTCTGTGGACGACGGGTGTCGGGTGCTACTAAGAACCGTCTGCATCCTAGTATATATCATATAACTAGAAAAAGAGATTGAAGAGTGAGAAATTCTCACCAGCTAGCTAATCCAATCATCTCGACTCTTCTTATGTAGAAGTCATCGCCGTTCTCGCCTTTTGTCACTTTCGTTGCCCGTAGCCACTACATATATAAAAATCACATTTTTATATTGTTGCTATGTATATAAAAATTATATTTTTAACCTTTAAATATAACAAAAATTATATTTTTATATCGTTACTATATAGATAAAAATTCTATTTTTACATCGCTATTCTCTATATAAAGATTTCGCTTTTTCAAATATAAAGATTATATTTTTATATTCTCTATTATATAGAAATTTTATTTTCAATATACTACTTATATAAAAATAGTATTTTTATATCTTCTACTATATAAAGGTCATATTTTTAATACCCTACACAAGTAAAAATCATATTTTGATTCACTACTTACATAAAGATCAAATTTTTAACACTTCTATAATGTAAAAATCATATTTTTGATATATCTATAATATAAAAATCATATTTTTATTCTCTACATCCCATAAAAATTATATTTTTAACCTTTACATATAACAAAAATTATATTTTTACTTTATATAAAAATCAATCCTTTATAAAAATATAATCTTTGATCATAAAAATCATACATTTCTAACATGGAACCTCCCTCATTGCTAAACTGAGAACAAAATTAATTGTAAATAAATATAAACACTTACAGTGTTTTTTTCTCAGCGAAGAAGGGGGGTTTGCTGCGATCGGCGGTCGTGGTGGGCCCTCCAGCAGGCGGCGGAGGTGGAGCATCGGCTTCAGGGGGCGGATGGTGGCTGCGTCTGGCCGAGGGGGTTGCGGTGGGTTTAGGGGGGCTTGAGTGCTAGGTGGAGAGAGAAGAAAGGAAGAGGAAGGCGGCGACAGGTGGTGGCGCCCCACCTGGGGCGGCGACGGCTAATCGACGGGGGGGGGGGGGGGGGGACGAATCGCGATCCCCCCTTCTCTCCTTTTTTTTAATTATGATTGAATGAACTGAATTATAACGGGGGGGGGGGGGCAGATAGTATAGAAGGAGGTAAGAGGGTTTTTTTATTTTATTTTATTTTATTAACTTTCAAAAAGGTACTTTTTATTTCGACCTCGAAACAAGACCCACCGCCTGTCGTCCATAGCTAATTACCCCCATTCCGAACACAATGGGATATGTATCGTAGGCTGATTCGATCGTCTTGATTCGTTTCCGTTAAAATCAACATATAGCTTTATATATTGAATTTGAACGCGCATTTCAATTTACCGGGGTCACGTACTAACTCGAAAAATTCCTGAAAAATATTTTCTAGCTTCATATTGACGATATGGTCCTAACAAAACTAATTTCATCGAATTCTGAGACCGTTTGAAAAATGGCCATTTTCCAGTCGATTAAAATCAACTAAAACTGGTCAAACGCGTTTTCCTTTGCCACACTCACATATTGATTCGAAAAATTATGAAATTTGAAACCTAGCAATAACTTGACATCACGGATCCAACAAAAGTGGTTTCGTCGAAATCCGAGGTCGTTTGCAAAATTCCCATTTTTAAGGGCCTAAATTTCATAGCGACCATTCAGAATTTTCAACTGGACATATCTTTTGATTCCCGCTATGAAATTTTGATTTTTCAGATTCGTTGGAAAGATATTCTCAAATAGATCCTTTTATTTTTGGTTTCACTAAAATCCGGTTTATTTTGCACCTGGTACATTCAATTGATGTTTGAAATCGAATTATCGAACTACCACGCCATTTTCAATTCCTTTTATAATTAAAATAAATATTTATATTCTAACGACGATCTATATGAATATATACGTTCTAATCTGTTCAAAATAAATTATCCGCCGTTATTGTTTAAAATAATCTATTTTAAATATTCAAAATTCGCTATAATTGCCAAAAATAAAAATTTTAAACTGGATCGCATTTCCGGGTTATTACACATCACAAGCATTATTACAGAACATCAGAGTACCCAGTACAGGATACACTTAGCAAAAACAGATGTCTAAAACAGGGAAAGAAATAAAGTCTCAATCTCCCAAAATACATCAATATCCAGTACTGTCTCAAAATCTCAGCAAGAAAATAAAAGATAAAAAGAAAAGATCTCCCAACATCTTCATTAGCAAGCTCTAGTCCAGAAAATATCCCTACCTGAAACCTGTCAATTGGCTGCACGTGTGGAAAGAGGGCACCCGAGTTTGCAAAGTGAAACGAACTACGAGTCAGTCATGGGACTGGTATGAGAAATCTTACCAAGCTAATAATATGGCTAATCACTGGACCACGCCGCCAACGCGGAACGGGTTTAATTCCATTGGATTGCCAGTGCATAAGTTTTATAAATTTTTAAGTCAAAACAAGGCAATGCTTTTAGAAAATTAAATCATTACAAGACTCAAGTCCCATCACACAATGCAACGCAAACGGAGGATAGTGTTTTACCTTATAATGATCAAAAATGCTTGATACGTAGAAAATAATATTTTTAATATTATTATTAGTGTATAATATGTTTCAAAAATACTTCAAAGTAAATGTATTAATCCTAGACGGCATAACTACCATATACTATGTTGCCATATATAGGTTTACAATCAAGACCGTAATGTCGTATTGGAGGTTGGTTTCCATCATGAGTCAAGGCTAGGGATGATCTCCTAACCGATTCGAGACACTCTAGCAATGCCTCAAGATTCGGACGCTGGCGAACCCTTGGATCCTACAGGGCCGGTCCACAAATACTTTAGTGGATTAGTTATGCCTGAACACATGCTTCCCGATCCTGTTGGACCTATAAATTGGCCATTGGCGACCAATAAAAATCCGAGGCGCCTCATTCCATCAACCACATAAGTAAAAATGTCGGGCCGTGTAAAAACCCAAACACCACTTCTTGTTAGAAAGAGACATGTGCACTCCCTGCGTTCCCTTGTCCCGTATTTGACTCTACCGAGGTGTGAGGCTCGCGAGGTAATGTAATACACAAAGCTATGCCTAAATAGGATATGCTTTGATCATCATCCACAAGGCTCTATTTTCCAACAAAAGCCTCGATTAATTGCATATTGGCATGTCACATTGACAGTCCATACCATGTGATCGATACCTACCAATATATAACCTTCGAGCTCGTGCGTCTCAAAGAAGGATGTTTAGAAAGAGAATAAATTCTCTGCCACCACAGAAATATATTAATAGATATCAATTTAATTACACGACATGAAATTCATTGTCGGACATACATCCATTTACAAGTCCGTTCTGGGTCTAAACGGAACCGGAGTCACCTAGGTGCTGGCGTATCCGGACGATCAACAAGTACGTCCATACAACTACCACTTTAACCCTTTATTGGTAGCTAGCCAATGCCAGGCATCAGTAGTTATCCTTTCAACATGAAGATCGCCGGCCTTCGATCGCTGTCTTTGATATCTTCGATTTAAAATCACCGTAAAATTATTTGAAATGAGTTGAACTCGGTCCTTTCAATTAATTTTTCAAATTATTATCATTTAAACCATTTAATATCGTTAATATTAATTTATAACAATTTGACGCTATTTTTATT
Organism: Allium sativum; assembly: GCA_030737875.1. Lineage (NCBI taxonomy): Eukaryota > Viridiplantae > Streptophyta > Magnoliopsida > Asparagales > Amaryllidaceae > Allium > Allium sativum. The sequence continues at coordinate 882,430,462 of CM060924.1, forward strand.
TATTTAAAATAGCTCAATATAATTAAACGACGCTTCGGGCCGATGGACGGCCCTGGCGCTGTTTTTACCAAAATTTGATTTACACATATCTTAAAATCTAACCGTCGGATTTTAACGAAATTCATGTCATCGGAAAGATCTTCCCAAAGCGGTCCTAATGGTTCTGGTTTGGGAAAATTCGACGGTCGGATCTTATGGTATAATCGTTTGAAGTTACGATTGCCGAAACGCGAACTACCGCATGCGATTCGTTTAAATTTATATTTATATTTATATATATATATATATATATGAATATAAATCATTTGGCGATTTCAATTATTTCAACAATCACAAACAAACCAAGTTCAATCCACATTCATGTTAGAGATTTTATACATATGATTTTCCTAATTCTTCTAACATGATAAAAATGATGATTTGAAATAAATCATGTTTTTAATAACTACTTGTTTCCAATGGTAACCAAATTATATTGAAAATATATTATCTTAATGTCCACACATTTTGTTGAAACCAAATGACAAATAAGACATGATTTCAATTCTACTATTTTTATTGTATCTAAAGTAACAATAAACATCTTAACATTTAAATCTATTCTTTTATTTCATATGAGATGTCAATAAAAATACAACTCTTTAATTCTAGAAATTTACTACAACTAAAATGTATAAAATGTAACCTTAAAATACTAGCTTTTATTTACATCTAAAGTGTAAATAAAAATGCAACACTATAATCTATTCTTTTGTTTACATCTAAAATGTAAATAAAAATATGACTTTTTATTCTATGTTTTCATTTATATCAAAATTGCAAATGAAAATGTAACCTTTTAATTCATGTTCTTATTTACATCTAAAATGTAAACAAAATGTAACTTTAATTATAATGTTTTTATTTGCATCTAAAATTGCAAACAAAAATGCAACCTTTATTAAATGTTTTGTTTGCAACTAAATTTGCAAACAAAAATGCAATTTTTTCCTACGGTGTTTATTCGCATCTAAATACGCAAATAAAAATGTAATCTTTTTCTACGATGTTTATTTGCATCTAAATATGCAAATAAAAATGTAATTTTTCTCTACGATGTTTATTTGCATCTAAATATGTAAATAAAAATGTAATTTTTAACCACGATGTTTATTTGCATCTAAGTATGCAAATAAAAATGTAATTTTTAACTACGATGTTTATTTGCATCTAAGTATGCAAATAAAAATGTAATTTTTAACTATGATGTTTATTTGCATCTAATTATGCAAATAAAAATGTAATTTTTTATAAAATGTTTTGTTTGCAACTAAATTTGCAAACAAAAATGCAACTTTTATTTTAATGGTTCGTTTGCATCTAAAATTGCAATCACAATGTAATTTTAATTTTAGTGTTTTGTTTGCATCTAAAATTGCAAACAAAAATGCAACTTTAGTCCTAATATTTTATTTGCATCTAAAATTACAAACAAAAATGCAACTTTAATTCTAATATTTTGTTTACATCTAAAATTGCAAACAAAAATGTAACTTTAATTCTAATATTTTGTTTGCATCTAAAATTGCAAACAAAAATGTAACTTTAATTTTTTTATTTTGTTTGCATCTAAAATTGCAAACAAAAATGTAATTTTAATTTTTATATTTTGTTTGCATCTAAAATTGCAAACAAAAATGTAATTTTACAAATCATGTTTTTAATTTGTATCTAAATTACAAATAAAAATATAACCTTTTTAAAACTATGTTTTATTTGCATCAAGAAATGCAAATAAAAATTTAACTTCCAATTTCAACATTTTATCTGTATCAAAGAATGAAAAAAAAAGTATAACTTTTTATTCCAATGTATATTTGCATCAAAGAATGCAAATAAAAAAACAACTTTTTAATTCAATGTATATTTGCATCAAAGAATGCAAATAAAAGAACAACTTTTTAATTCAATGAATATTTGCATCAAAGAATGCAAATAAAAGAATAACTTTTTTATTCAATGAATATTTGCATCAAAGAATGCAAATAAAAGAATAACTTTTTATTCAATTTATATTTGCATCAAAGGATGCAAATAAAAGAACAACTTTTTAATTCAATGTATATTTGCATCAAAGGATGCAAATAAAAGAACAACTTGTTTTACTCAATGTATATTTGCATCAAAAATGCAAATAAAAGAATAACTTTTTAATTCAATGTATATTTGCATCAAGGAATGCAAATAAAAGAATAACTTTTTAATTCAATGTATATTTGCATCAAAGAATGCAAATAAAAGAATAACTTTTTAATTCAATGAATATTTGCATCAAAGAATGCAAATAAAAGAACAACTTTTTAATTCAATGAATATTTGCATCAAAGAATGCAAATAAAAGAATAACTTTTTAATTCAATGAATATTTGCATCAAGGAATCCAAATAAAAGAACAACTCTATTTCAACACAATTATATATTTCAAAAATGATATATTTTCCATTGTATTGACGACTCTATTTCAATACAATAATATTTTCCAAAATGATATATTTTCCATTGTATTGACGACCCTATTTCAATACAATAATATTTTCCAAAATGATATGTTTTCCATTGTATTGACAACTCTATTTCAATACAATAATATTTTCCAAAATGATATATTTTCCATTGTATTGACGACCCTATTTCAATACAATAATATTTTCCAAAATGACATATTTTCCATTGTATTGACGACTCTATTTCAATACATTAATATTTTCCAAAATGATATATTTTCCATTGTATTGACAACTCTATTTCAATACAATAATATTCTCCAAAATGATATATTTTTATTGAAATGGCAATTCTAATCCAAATCAATAATGTAACAAAATGATTTATTTTTATTGAAATGGCAATTCTAATCCAAATCAATAATATAACAAAATGATTTATTTTTATTGAAATGGCAATTCTAATCCAAATCAATAATATAACAAAATGATTTATTTTTATTCAACACATACAGATCTATGTTTATACATCACCAACAAACAGATAAATCATCCACAATCTCATCACATAGCAGATCTAAGTCATATACATACAATCGTTACATAGCGAGGAAGATAATTAAATTGATTAATTATTTAAAAAAAAAATCAGAAATCTCACTGTCGTGATGCAAATTTGGCCAAAATTTGAACTGCTCGGAATTGGATCTAGTCTGAACAGCAGCGTAGATCTCAGTTTCACGATTGTATAGGATTTGAAATCATTAAATTTCGAGTCCGAATGAATAAGTTATGATTCAATTTGTGTGATTAACATTTTGAAATAAAATTTTAAAATAAAATATAGTTTATACCCTTCTTCTTTAACAGGTTAAGGCCGCAGTAAACCCAATTTGCTTCAGTTCTAGGGTTAAACTTCTTGATCGAACGGAGCAGTGGTCTGATGATCGGATGGTGTGGTATCAGAGAGGAGAACGAGGCGCGCAAGGGGAGGGGGTCACGGCCAACCCGCGTGCACCCAGGGGAGGCGACGGCGAAGTGAACGGCGGTGGTTCAGAGGCTCGCTTCCCGGGCTGTGATGCGCTAGGGTGGATCCAACTGTACAGATGGAGAAAGGAGGAGAATCTCTACAAATAGGTCCAAAGGAAGAAGGGATTCAGTGAAGGGATTGAGAGAATTTAGCGGGAGAAGGAGGGTGTAATTTCGGCCATGGATACCATGGTGGCGGCGGCTACAGTGATAGATTAGGGTTTGGAAGAAGAAAATGGTGTATTTTTATATTATTATAATGTACATTTTACAATTAAATCCAAAGGTTTTAAACCAACCCAATTTCAGTCCAACCAGAGTTGACCTACCCCAATAGCCCCTGTTCCGGATCCAATGGGCTAGGTCTCATCGGCCCAAACGACTGTCTGTGGCCTGAAATCTTTAATTTATTATTTAAATCATTTAATAAATTAATTTGATCATATATTTAAATTCACCAGGGCCACGTACGGACTCAGAAAAACCCAGAAAAAATATTTTTGGCTTTGTTTTGACGATATGATCCTAACAGAATTAATTTCGTCGAATTTTGAGACTGCTCGAAAAATGGCCATTTTCAAGTCGATTAGATTTGACTGAAATTGACAAACCACATTTTTGTTTGCCATGCTCACATATTAATTCCAAAAATTCCAGAAAATTAAACTTAGCAATAATTTGACATTCTAAAATCAAAAAAAGTGGTTTCGTCGAAAACGGAGGTCGTTTGAAAAATGGCCTTTTATACGGGCTATAAACTATATTATAGCGACCATTCTGAATATTCAACTGACCTTATCTTTTGATTTCCGCTATGAAATTTCGATTTTTCAGATTCGTTGGAAAGATATTTTCAAACAGATTTAGATGTTTTGGTTTCACTAAAATCCGTTAAATTTTGAATTCGGTACATTCGGTCAAAGTACAGGTTTAACTTTTCAAACTACCGTACTATTTCTAATTCCTTCAGAAATCAAAATGAATATATTCGCTCTAACTTCGATTAAAATAAAATTTTAATCGTTATTATTTAAAATAAATTATTTTAACTATTCAAAATTTAATGAAATAGCCAAAATAAAATAATTAAATTGGTTCGGATTTTCCGGGTTGTTACAAAGAGGTTTAATATTAGTAACCCAATCTTTTCTTAGAAAATATGTTCTGTTTCTCATATTAATAATAGCTAAAAATATTAGTCGTATGTTATTCTTTCACTTCCCCGAATGGTACACGGATTGGAAAGAATGGAATGAAGAAATGCATGTTAAAATGCACTTATAATGGTGTTCACTTATCAGGAATGGAATTTCCCCAAAATTGGTTAATATATGGTATTCAAATAAAGATTCTATTTCCTTTTTGTTTAAAACCTTGGCAAAGATCTAAGGTACGATTTAATCATGGAGATCAGCAAAGGCAAAAAAAAGAGAAAAAATAAAATTTTGTTTTAACAGTTTTGAGAAGAGAAGCAGAGCTACCTTTTGGTTCTCCCCGAAAACGATCTTCTTTCTTTGTAGCCATTTTTTAAGAACTTGAAAACAAGATAAAAGAGAAAAAGATAATTTACAAGTTATAAGAGTTTTCAAAGAAAGAGGAAATTAAAAGTTTCAAAAAAACAGGATGGGTCATCAACTAAACAGTCCCACGCAAGGGACATATTTGCAAAACACATCAACATCATACAAACCATTCTCAAAATACAGTGACATTTTCAATAGCATAAAACAACTTATTTCATAGGTTACATACAACATTACTTAGTGCCAATCCTACGCTCTCCAATCTATCTTCCAGTCTAGCCTTTTTCCTTTTTTTTTTTAAGCAATTCCTTCTTTTTCTTGCAAGTAAGAGGGGTCTTCACTACAAAAGTTACATCTCTAAACTCTTGCGAAAAAGCAACATCCAAACGAGGAGAAGGGGCTTTGTGTCCTTGTAAGGGTGGAATGTTTGCGTATGGAGAATTTACTTTGGTGATTTCCTTTGTCATTGCAGCATATGTAGAAGAAGGAAATGGTACGTTACCAACATTGATCGGTTTCCTTTGGCTTTGCGAATTTAGGAAGCCTATTTTAAAAGGCAAAGGAGTGTGTTGATTATTATGTTTCAAACCAGAATTAGCAAGAGAAACAACAGCGTGCTCACCAATGTTAGAAGTATTCATGCTATCTCTAAAACAGATGAAGTCCTTTAAAGTTTTCTCTAACGACACTCTCTTTTTAGCGTTATTATCTCCCCTCACACTACCAGCACTAAGCTGATCTCTAATACGTTCAATAATTTCAAGAGTTTCGGGACATCTATCTTCACCATTTTCAACTTCACAATAGTCATGAGCCTTGTCATCACTCTCTGTTTCTCCAACCAAGTGATATTTTGAAGTAGAAAACTATCTAGAGAAACAATTCTATTCATGGTCTGATCATTGGTGAGAACTGCAAATTCTTGTATGCTAATGGAAACTCCTTCAAACAGTTGGGAAGTTTCAAAGTTAAGACTAGTTCCTTCATTCATTTTGTTATTAAGGTTACTTCTTCATTTGCATTCACAAGAGTCTCATAGCAGAAAGCTTTTGTAAGCAACTCATTTATCTCTCCTTCCTCATCTGTATGTCATTAAGATGCAAATTTTCAACAAGCGAAGCACTTAGAACATTTCCATTGTTGTTATTAACCACATGATTCACCCTATTTTGCACGACTTCTGTAACACCCCGCATTTTTAACTTAAGATAATAAAATAAGAATAACTTAATTAAATATTCAGAATTAAGTAAAACAGACTGCATCATTGCGTCCGTCTCGAAATTCCGGTCAAGATAGACACCTGGTTTGCGTAAATCAGACACCGTATGAACAAGTTATTAAGGTTTAAAATTTGTATACGCGCAGGAAGAATATATATATATTAGGTTCAGAAATTCAAAAATCGGTTCAAAATTCAAAATTTAGAAGGCGTCAGATTTCCCATCTAGGGGTGTCGACCCCTGGGTCGACCCCCTAAGGGGTGGGTCGACCCCCCATGGAAGATTAGGGTTTTTTGAGATTTGGTCGGTTCTGATGGTTTTTAATCAAAGCTGAGGGTCTTGGTTTCTCTGATACACCTATAAATAAGTCTCTAGAGCTAATCCTAAACTCATAATTCTAAGGCTATGCTGAAGCTCTGCCATTACTCTCCCTCTCTCTCTCTCCTCAAATCTATTCAGAAAATTTTGATTATTAATAAGAAACTTTTAAATTCAAAATCTGGAGGAGATAATTGACATTAATAAAAGATTATTTAGAATCATGAAAAGCAAGGTAAACTTCTAGATCCAATCTATCCAAATTCTTCCTCTTTCTTTCCCTTCTCTTTTAATAAAGATAATCAGTCCACGGTTATTAGGTTTTAAATCAAATTAAGGTAAAAACCATGGATGCTAAAACTGGACCAAATCCCGAATTGGGGTAGCATTTTAGATAATAATATGTTATCGTTTACCATTCCCCACTTTGTATAATTGAAATGTAATATGTTGAGATGTTTAACATACGTTAATACTGATTAGAGTTATATGCATGACATGTGGGAATAATTAACATGCTAAGATATTAATTTGTTGAATCGGTTAAAAGTTGAAATGTTTATGTGTTGAAAAAAACCTTGTTAGAAAGATGGGTAGCAACCACTGTTATTATGATTACATAATTCACTTGTGGCATACTATGTATTTGAATTATTAGATGTGGAATTGAGAAAATGACATGTTAACTTACCACAATTAAATACATGAATCCTCACTTGTATGAATTATAACAGTTATATGATTAAATGGTTTCATCTAGCATAAAAATTGAATATATATTGGTTTTGGGGGCATAAATCAAATTGTGACTAAAGACCTTATTTTGGGCATATGGTACATAATAAATATGACTTGGGAAAGGGGAATGAAAACCTATAATGAAATAGGAATAATGGTTAAAAGAACAAACATGCCTAGATTCAGTTTAATTTGATACTGTAACGCTCTTAGACACGAGGATAGATTGCACTTGTGATAGAAGTCTTCCCGGAGCCGCCCAGCATATCCAACATTCAAAAGTGGTAAATCTAATGTGAGGGGTATAAGTGCATAATTAAAACTTATAATAGTGCTAAGACATGAGGTTGAGTCAACTTGTGGTAGAAATCTACCCGGACCCGCCCGACAAATCCAGCATCCACAAGTGTAGGCTTAATTTGAGAGGTCTAGCACATAAACATATGTATAAATATAGGTAAATGGCAGGACCGACAAATACCATTAATTGTAATTAATGGAAATAAATGGAATTGAATGAAAGATAATTACAACAGTAAAGAAAAGGGAATAAATGGGGAATGATAATAACCTATTATAAATAATTAACATTAATGAGAATGTTGTATAATAGGTAGACTTGTCCTAGGGACAAGTGAAGAATATAATTTAGGTTATAATAAACTAGTAAGGAAATAGGATAACTGGTGAAATGAAATAAGGGACACTTAATTGTAAATTAAGTAATCAGCAAATGGGGAAAACCTGAAACCAGTAGAGAAAAGGGGGGAAATATATGAAATATAAGAAGTTGTACTTAATTATAAATTAAGTAATCTGTAAACTTGGAAGTCTGAAACCCACAGATAAGAATAACATGTTTGGACTTGTCCTAGGGACAAGAGGAAATTATAACATATGTTATAATAGATGGGTAGAGAAACTTATTAATGGACCTTAGTTTAGAGAACTAAGTTAATAAGTAAACAACGATAAGTTGTAGTAACAGTGTAAAATGGAATTATGATTGAGAAAGAATGAGGAAAACTTATGAAATAAGTTATATTTAATCATAAATAATGACTGACATGTTAAATAAGAAAACATGTGAATTGAGATATACTTAATTTCATATTAAGTAGAACATGTTATTGTAGCGGTGGAATCAAACAAGAATATAAAAGAGATTGTGGATTACAGACCTTGTTCACAATCTAGAGAATAACATGTTGTGGGCTTATTAATAAACTTAAATGTGTTAAATTATATAATTGAAATTAATAAGCAAAGAGGAACTTAGTAACTTGAGTAAGAATTCAATATGAATGAGAATAACCAAGTTAAATGGAAAACTGATGAGGTAAGGCAAGCGCGTAAAAGAATGTTTAGACATAGGGTCTAATAACATATTAAAGTGAGGTGCTTGGACCAGTCCGCACGTTTGAGGGTGAATAACCCAACGGGGTAGATCATCGTGGTGTTATAAGGCACGAGGGGAGCGCACATTCATCTGATTATTCTGTCGGCTCTGAAGGACTGGAAGGGGATGCACGCGACTTCCTGAGATACGTAATGTGCTCCTAGTAGTCCACTTTGCGGTGGCAAATGTTTAGGCTGTGCTCGTAGAGGTTGGGTCTAGGCGTAACTACTCGGTGGGTGGGCCTTGACTACAGAAGTAACTATGCAGTCAGAATGCTAAGACGCGGTCACACCAAGGTGATTCGGCGGTTGCCTCATTGGGGAGGCAAAGGGTCACGACCAACAAGGATAGTAGATCATCGGATACCCGTCATCGGTAGCCAGTAGGATGCGGAAAGGCTAGAGCTAAAACCAATAGACCATTCACCTTTCACTATCGGACTACGATGGTTGAGGGAAGACGCCAAATGGATGTTTAGATTTTTTTTTAGGAGCAGTTGTTTAGCTCTTGTAGTCTTTACTAGTTGAGGGAGGGGCCAAGGTGGGGCCATAGCCACCGTGAAAACAGACCCAAGGAATATCTGTATATAGAGGCTCTTAAATACAGGCCTGCACAGATATGGAAAAGCTCCCGACCGAGTTCCATGTTTCTTGTATCGCCCTGCCACGGAACTCGGTGCACATTAGAGGACGTGCAGTTAAGACATCGAGCTACAATTGACGATACATATATGGGACAGTCTAGATACATGCATGTCGGCTCTGGGTGGTGTATCGTAGACTTGAGGGCATTACTCCGGTATGAAATTTGATTCGATCGACGGTGGCGGTCCATACGCTTACGTAGCGTAGTAATGACAGATATATGCGGAAAGTAACATTGTTATGTAGAGATCCGCATGTCACTTTGGCATAGGATGAGGGACTGCATTCATATCTGTGGCATTACGGCGGAGACCGTGCGAGTGGGGTACCATGAGGTGTACCTCAGTATTGAGGGGTAACTACATATATACTATATTAGGTTAATCCATTGGGAAGTAAATGGGTACGACGTGTGTGTAAGCCTTGAGTGCTGTTAACCCAAGTAACCTAATAAATAAGAAAATATGATTGAACGTATATGTAGAATTATCCAAAGTGTATAATTTAAGTCCAGTCACCAGAACTTGTGTTCTGACCCCCTCCTCACAACATACTCGCAAGTAAAATTTGTGGCAGAGACATTATATCTTTGGATACTGGTTAGGCAGTATTATTAACATGGTAAGGCTATACTTTGATTATATTATATTTTATCCATTCCGCTGTGAGATGTTTTCTGAGCTCTGACATATTTTATGTCTCTGTCTTTTCTGCAGGATACCAGAGCACAACAACTTGAGTTTCGATAGATTGGAATTTTGAAAGAAAATCGATCTATCGGAATTTGGGTTGTTACTTCTGGTATTAGAGCTTAGGTTTAGGATTCCTTTATAGATAGTGAGTGAACATATTTGTATTTTTAAAAATATAAATATTATATATATATACCCAGATCCATAGAGAAACCCACTAAATAGAAAGATTATAATATGGTAAGAAATGGGATGTTTGTTTTGTACACTAAAGGAATGAATATGGAAATCTGAGACCCTTAGGTAATTTGGGTGGAAAGTGTACAATATACTTTGTATGGAAGGAAAGTGAATCCCATATGATTAGTATTTTGGGTTAGTGGGCTTGAAAACCTTATAAATTGGAAAAGGTTGAAAAGAGATAAATGGATTAGGAATATATATAGTTGAGAGAATTGACCTTGGGGAGTGTCTTGGAAAGCCTAGAAAATTGGAAACCCGCTTTGAGTCTAACCCCATTATTAACTTTTAAGAACTTGAAATTATAAAACTTTTGGGAAAATGGTTTATGGTGTTTTCAAGTTTTAATATTAAAAGTTATAGTTTTAAAATATGTAAATAAGTACATATTGGGTTTTGAAGTAAAATGGGGTATATTTTCCAAATAGTGATTTCTTGCGAAAATTTTGTCTAAGATAAAATTCTCTCAATAAAAAGGTGCATATAATAGAGCATGTACAACTCACTAGTTTTCTTGTTATATATCACACAAGAATTAAAAAAAAGATTTGAAATCTCTATTCCTATGACAACCCTTTTTTTTTGATAAATTATTCTAACAAGATAATTTTGTTGTGTGGACAAAATAAGTTGTCGAAATTAAGAATAGAGTAGAGGTTGCACCTTGTAGGAGGAGACTAAATTGACCTTATAGATAAGAACAAGTCATAAACCTGATTGAGAAAATAGTTGTCCGTATCTACTCCTGTTTTGTGATTTTAAAAAAAAAATGATTTACATTTTTTTTAAAATGACATGTTTTTATGGTTTGGCAAGAGAAAGTTTTCATGAGGAAAATAAGGTTTTGAAATTTTTAAATTTTTGGAAGAAAGTTTAAATGAAAAAGCCAAACCATGTTTTAAAAGTAAGGAGTAGGTGAGGATTAGAGCCTAGGGAAGACCCGAAAAGTTTTGAGGATATAAAGTAAATAGCGAGAATTATCTTGGAATAATGGTAAGTTCCCGTAGAATGCGTAAGCATTGAAAAGCCTAGGGTGTTGCTTGAAATAATTGGTACACAGCTAGGACTAGTAGTGACTACTAGATAGTAAATGGCAAGTAAGTGTTTAGATCATCTTGCTAATTTTCATGTTAGGGGTAAAACTCGTTACTGCATTTCTGTTGGGATCATTCTGTTATTTTTTTCTTGTTGGGTAGTTAGGGTAATGTAACAACCCAGAAAACCAGAACCAATTTAAAATTTTTAATTCGGCTATTTTAATGAATTTGTAATATTTAAAATGATTTATTTTAAATAATAATGACTAAAAAATTATTTAAATCGAAGTTAGAATGAAATTTTTTATTTTAATTGTATAACGAGCCAGAAATGGCGCGATAGTTTGAAAATTGACTTTGAACTTTAACTGAATATACAGGATTCAAAATACACCGAATTTTAGTAAAACCAAAAATATTTAAATCTGTTTGAAAATATCTTTCTAACGAATCCAAAAAATTGAAATTTCATAGTGGGAATAAAAAGTTATGGCCAGTTGAATATTCAGAATAATCGCTATGAAATTTAATATAAATATAGCCCGTAAAAGTCGACATTTTGCAAACAACCTCCGTTTTCGACAAAACCACTTTGGTTGGATCCGAAATGTCAATTTATTGCTAGGTTTAAAATTCCATAATCTTTGGAATTAATATGTGAGCGTGGCAAAGGAAAACATGTTTCGCAATTTCAGTTTGAATTGGATCGACCAGAAAATGGCCATTTTTCAAACGATCTCTAAATTCGAAGAAATCAGTTTTATTGGGACCGTATCGTCCCAACATAGCTAGATTTATTTTTTGGGACTATCACAGGTAACACCTAAACCTATCGTGGATCCCATGGTTTGACTTTTCTGTCTAAGGGGGACATAGTCCCGAGATCCTTGGCCCTTAGTAGTAGTTGTGTAGGGTGTTTGTTCTCCTGTTTTAATTGAATGACTAGAAGGCTTATTTAAAGTTAAATTTAAATCAGATGATTAAATAATCAAAGAAAAGAGAAATGGTACAACTAAAAAGCAAACGGAAAATTCAGTAAAGCAACAAACATGATAAGTTATGAGAAAAGATGAATAAGAGTAAAAATTTCCAAGATAAGACGAAAAATAAAATTAGTAGCAAAGAAAAATTTTCTTATGTGGGTTGTGCTTGGATAGGAAATGTAACGATAAGGATTTCGCATGGACCTAATCGATCGCTAAACCGACTAAGACCGTTCAAAACCCGAATCGTAATGAGGACAAGATGAATCAGAACCCAAACAGAAGAACATTTCATTGTTAATTACAACAATTCCATCAGAATACAAGAATATACAGAGTATGAATAAATATTACACATTCAATAAATATCAGAGATTACAATACATTATAATGCAACGGAAAACTATACAAAACACAACTGAAAAGAATATACGGATACAGAGCTTTCCGGATATCATTCCAGCTGTAAACCAGGTTCCTGTGAATATAAATCTACAAAACCAAAACTACTAGCCACCCGTGCGGAAATAGAGGCACCCAGAGTTTAGGTTAAAACAATAAACTCCAGGTCAGTCATATGACTGGTGTGAGAACTAAAACAGTTATTAATGTTTATTTTAAAGTTAGGAAAATCAAGGGACCACGCCGTATAACACGGAATGGATTTCCTTCCAAGAATACCAGTGCATAAAACAACAGCGCAATGCTAAATAAAGAACAATGAATCTATTATAAGACTCAGGTCCCATCACACAATGCAACACAAGCCGGAGGATAGGGTTTTTCCTTATAATAGCCAAAGAATGCTTGATACGCTAAATTTCATCTTTAATTATTACTATAAGTGTATAGTGTCAAAACAATTTCAAATATAAGTATCAATCATAGACGGCATGGGTACCATATATCATGTCGCCATACTAGTTCTACAATTAAAACCGCAAAATCACGTATTTGGAAGTTGGATTTCCGTCTATGAACCAAGGCAAAAGATAGTCCTCACCTATTCGAGACGCTCTAGCCCGTATCTCAGGATCAGAGCTCGAGTGACCCTTGGATCGTCAGGGTCGGTCCACCGATGTGGATTAAAATGCCTGAACACAGCGTTTCCCCGCCCTTTGGGGCGTAAATGAGTCCTATGACTCCATCGGCTCCACATAGTCACCGATATATCCGAGGCGCCTCGCAATCCAACAACGACACAGGTGAAAATAATATAAATGTCAGGGCTGGTAGGTCACTGACACCACCCTAGCTAGAAGGAAACGCATGTCCACCCTGAGGTCCTCTCCCGTTTCTGGTTCATACCGGGGTGTGAGGCTCGTGAATTAACGTTATACACAAAGCTATGCCACATAGGCGGTGCTTTGATCATCAACCACAAGACTTTGCTTTTCAACAGAAGCCTTGATTATTTGTATCTCAGCATGCCACACAGGCAATTCACGCTATGCAACCGATATCAATCACACAAAATGAAATCCGATGTCAGACACACATCCATTTACAAGTCCGTTCTGGGTCTGAACGAAACCGGAGGAACCTTATTCCTCGCATATCCATCGATCTCCAAGTACGTCTAGACGATCACCAACTGATTCCCTCCTATTGGGTGTACAACCCAATCAAGATCATCAGTAATTATCCAAACGATGTGAAGACCTCTGGTCTTCAACCACCGTCTTCATCATCGACTTATCGTCGAATCGGTTATTTAGAATGGGATAAACCCGGTCTTTTTGAACAATTCGCGTATATAATAAACAAGTGTTACACAAACACAACATACGCCTCATTACAATTCAGAATTTATTCAAATATTCACATTCTTAGGGAAAGGTTCCCATTAATTTTATCAAAGATAAATTCTTTAAATTTATTTTTTAATCTTCCTTTGAATATCAATTCAAACAAAATTATGGTTTATCCAAACTAGTCGGGATTAACGAATCTTACCGAAGTAATCATCTGTTAAATTTCCCAACCCCAACCTATTCATCCCTTGAAGCAAAACTGGTAATACTTCATATCTAACACCACGGTGTTATCGGTAAATTCAATTACCATTTCACGTTCAAATCTAGTTAAAGATTTAACTATCGTTGGAGCAAAACTGGTAATACTCCATTCTCGATCATTTCTTGAACTTGATAGTTTTAGTTATCAAATTCACCTTTCAATCTATTTAAAGATTCATTAAAACTCTACTTCAGTTTTAATTTCCAAAAATCATTACTTAATGATTATTCAAATCCAGGAAATAAATCCTATCTTTAACTGGGTTAAAGAACTAATGTCGTTTAAACACAGCTCACGATAAACCCAAAATCACATTCCATTTCAATTCCAATTAAATATTATTTAATTGGTATACTTCATTAAATCTAAATAAAAAGATTTAATCTTTTTCTCAACTAGGTTAAAGAACAGTGTTAATGAAGACACCATTCACAACAAACCCAAATCCCATTTGATATTAAATACAAGGCTCTGAATAGAAAATATATCGGCTTATATTCAATATCAAATTCTACGACCAACAAATATTGTATTGGAAATAACGATATAAATATGTCTTTCAAATTTCCGTAACAATGTCTGTATAATCTCGAAATCCAACATCGAAATATTCCGAAGACAATTTTGATTAAAATCCATTTCCAATTTATTTATTGGAAATTCTGGTTATTTTTAAAACCATTTCAAATCCACTTTATTTATTTTAAAAATAAATGGGATTATAATTCTAGTTCAAAACTAGTTCATTTCGATAAAAATCTATTTTTATCTTTTCAAATTTGGAATTTTTTACCCCAATTCTTCCCAAATCATTTCTTATGATTTTACACTAATTATTGATATTTTTAATAATCTTATCAAGGCCCGTACAGTCGATTTCCGTCAACGGCCATCGAACTGCACTTACATCGACCTTTTCCAAATTTGATTTGGACATAATTCCAAATCCAACCGTTAGATTTCAAATCTCTTGTATTCTCTAGAAAGCTCTTTTCGATATGAACCCAACGGTTCTGGTTTTAGGAGAATCCGACGGTCGGATCTCCCGTAATATCCATTCGAAGTCAATGGTCGAAATTCGCGAACTGCCGCTGCGCGGCGCGTTCTATTCAGGCCATTATATATATATATATATATAATATATTATATATATTTCGTCGATTTCCTTTTAAAACGTATTTTATAAATCGTTTTAAATTCGTTTTCAAAATGATTTCAACTTCATATTCAATTTCTAATAAAAATTGAATATTCCATATCATCGATATATAAATGATAATATTTTCAAAACATTAGATTTTGAAATCAATTCCTTTTCGTTATTCATTATAAAA
Organism: Allium sativum; assembly: GCA_030737875.1. Classification (NCBI taxonomy): domain Eukaryota; kingdom Viridiplantae; phylum Streptophyta; class Magnoliopsida; order Asparagales; family Amaryllidaceae; genus Allium; species Allium sativum. The sequence continues at coordinate 882,446,124 of CM060924.1, forward strand.
ACGAATAAAATCGATATAAATATCGTTCACGTCAAAATGGCGTTAATCTAATCAACACGGCTTTATATATTAAAATATATTCGTGTCCATCCCAAATCGGACATCAAAATCAAATTTTGATCTTTTACTGAATATTATTTGAAAATATTCGTTATTTTAAAATAATGGTTATTTTAAAATATTCATTCTTTCTGAACTGGAATCAGACACAGTCTATTACCATATAATGTGATTTATATGGATTTCACACACACATGTACACAACTACAATCAAACACTTTCAACCATCATCCAAAGTGCTTTCTGCACTGTATAAGCATCAAATAAAAATATTTAACGCTTATAACAGTCTGTCAACCAATCGATTGACATACGGCTAATTATTGGGATTAGTGTATGCCTAATTTCATCCCAATACCCGTGTGGGGTTTTCAAACAACAACCACAGATTTTATTTTGTGTAGTTGGGCGATGTGTAAAATTTATCGTCCCAATCCATATTAGTCAAATGTGTGTATACAAACAAATGGTCTGATTTGTTTATAAATATTTATTTTATATACACGTTAAAAATTATATTTTTAACTATAAAATATTTTATTCCATTCCAATCACACAATCAACTTTCACAACACATCAATTAAACAAAGAAGTCATCCATGGTCTGTGGACAACGGGTGTCGGGTGCTGCTTAGCACCGTCAGCATCCTAGTATATATTTCAACTAGAAATAAAATAAAAGTGAGAAGTTCTCACCGAGGGTTCCACTCCTCCAGTCCTTATCTCTGAACGGTTTGAATTCAGATTTGTTTTCCGGCAATACCATCGCAATCTGTATCACGCAGTTGATTATTAAAAAATACATTCTTATACTGTTACTTCATACATAAAAATCATATTTTTATGTTGATGTTTGTATTATAAAAATTATATTTTTATAATTCAGTTTTCCATATATTTTTCTTTTCAACATAAAAATCATATTTTTATTTTCTCTATCATATAAAAATCATATTTTTATTATCTCTATAATATAAAAATCATATTTTTATTATCTCTGTAATATAAAAATCATATTTTTATTATTAAAAATTACTCCTTCAAAAATCACTTCTTTATGTGATAAAAAATCACGTCTTTTCTGTAGTTAACAATCACAACTTTTTGTTTATAAAAATCAAATCTTTTTATTTCAACGCTTTTCTATAATAATCTTAGCTTTTCTGTTATTTAAAAATAAGATTTTTATATAACAAAATAAATCAAATCAGAAAAAACTTACTGTTGCTGTTCGACGAGGAAGGTGGGGCGTCGCCGAGGTGTTGGTTGTCAGGGGAGGCAGTGCATGTGGTGAGGAGGGGCCCACATTTGCTGGCGTGGTGGATTTTGAGGGAATTGGGGTCTTGGGTTCGGGTTTGGGGAAGGAGAGAGGGAGGAGGACGTCAGAGGGGGTGGTGGATGCTCCGGCGAGGTCTGGGCGGTGGCGACTTGGAAGCGGCGGCGTTGGTGGTGGGCCAGTGGAGTGGTGCAGTTCTAATTAAGGAAGGAGGTGAGAGGAAGGAGGAGAGGAGGTCAGTGGTGAGGGGGAGGGAGCTCCGATGGTCGCGTCGCCTGGAGGGAGGTGGGGCGGCGACTACGGTGGCAGCAGGAGGTGGTGAGGCGGAGGTTTCGAGGGCGATGTTTTTTTTAATTTTGGGGTCTCGTTTTTCTTCTGAGCTTTAATTTAGGGTTTAGGGTTAGTTATAGAAAATATATATTATATTTTATTATTAATTTATTTTAAAAATATCTGTTTAGTTTACAAGCTCTAAATCAACTCCAACGACTATCGTCCCTAGCTGACTACCCCCATTCTGAACACAATGGGAAATGTATCATAAGCTGATTCGATAGTTTCGTCCAGTTTCCATCAAAATCAAAATATAAATCTATATATTGAATTTGAACGCGCATTTCAATTTACCGGGGCCACATACGGACTCTGAAAATTCCCGAAAAATATTTTCTAGCTTTGTATTGACGATATGGTTCTAACAAAACTAATTTCATCAAATTCAGAGACCGTTTGAAAATGGTCATTTTCTGGTCGATCGAAATTGACTGAAACTGTCAAAACACGTTTTACTTCGCCACGCTCACATATTGATTCAAAAAATTACGAATTTTGGAATCTAGCAATAACTCGATATCCCGGATCCAAAAAAAGTGGTTTCGTCGAAAACAGAGGTCGTTTGCAAAATTTCCATTTTTAAGGGCCAAAATTCCATAGCGACTATTCTGAATTTTCAATTGGACATAACTTTTTATCCCCGCTATGAAATTTTGATTTTTTGGATTCGTTAGAAAGATATTTTCAAATAGATTCTAATATTTTTGGTTTCGCCAAAATCCGGTTTATTTTGAGTCCTGTACATTCATTTGAACTTTGAAATCGAAATTTCAAACTACTGCGCCATTTTCAATTCCATTTATAATTAAAATAAAATATTTATATTCTAATGTCGATTCAAATAAATATATTCATTCTAATTCTATTCAAAATAAATTTCTCGTCGTTATTATTTAAATTAAATCATTTTGAATATTTAAAATTGACTAAAATTGTCAAAATAAAAAATTTAAATTGGCTCGGATTTCCGGGTTATTACAATCTCCCCCACTTAAAACTTTTCATCCCCGAAAAGGAACAAAGCTGAAAGTTGTTTAACTAATCAACTCAACTTTCATTATTTTCATTATGGCTTAAGTTCTTCAACTTTTCAGTTTCTAAGAACTTTTCAAATTTTTCAAAAAATTGGCTAACACCCTAAATTTTCGAAAAATTTCGCCATAACCTCCCCTGCACGGGAGCACCGGGAAAATCCCGAAATTTCCATACAGGCCTTTCCAATCCAAAAAGAAAAAGAAACAGCCAAGTGGCTAGCCTATCGGCTCATAAAATCATCAAAAACCCCAAGAAATACAATAAACATGTACCTATTTGTCAGGCAAACAATTTTATTCCTCTTTTCTAGCCTCTTTGCAATGACCTATTCAATGGATACACATATATATGTACATGCATGCATGCAATTCCAAACAATTTTCAATTCAGTTCAATATTTGATCAATTTGGTTATATGGTTCAAATTTTAATTAATCAACCAATAATCAAACAACACAATCAGCAATCAATTAGTTGATTATCATTTCAAATTCATAATTTTGATATATAGTCAAAAATCATATTTTTGGTGCCAAATCACAACAATAGGCCCTATCTAGTTTTGGTTCTCACACCAGTCAATTGGAAATATATAGATATCCCACTTTTGAAACTCGAACGCAACACTGATGATGGGTACCCATCATCAAAATCATTCCCGGGCGACTACAGTGTGATTCTATATCTATCCAGTAAATTAAAACTTCAAATACACGCGGATCAGATGTATACGCAAAGTCTTTATATATTGGATTGCCCAAATTCGATACAAATAAATATTCAGATACGAATAATTGAATTTAATATTTCAAAACAAAATTTGTTTCCAATTTAAAAATATACTCTTTCGACTCATTCTAGGATACTGCTGATCCCATCTCTAACGAGCCATTCTCATTGGATATTACTAATCCAATCTCCAATGAATTCTTTCGTTCGGTTCTAATGTGTCTTGCTCTCCGAGCTCTGTAAACCAAAGCTCTGATACCAAATGTAACGATAAGGATTTCGCCCGGACCTAATCGATCGCTAAATCGACCAAGAACGTTCAAAACCCTAATCGCAATGAGGACAAGACGAATCAGAACCCAAACAGAAGAACATTTCATTGTTAATTACAACAATTCCATCATAATACAAGAATATACAGAGTATGAATAAATATTACACATTCAATAAATATCAGAGATTACAATACATTATAATGCAGCGGAAAACAATACAAAACACAACTGAAAAGAATTTACGGATACAAAGCTTTCTGGATATCATTCCAACTGTAAACCAGGTTCCTGTGAATATAAATCTGCAAAACCAAAACTACTAGCTGCCCGTGCGGAAATAGTGGCACCCAGAGTTTAGGTTAAAACAATAAACTCCAGGTTAGTCATGTGACTGGTGTGAGAACTAAAACAGTTATTAATCTTTATTTTGAAGTTAGGTAAATCAAGGGACCACGCCGTATAACACGGAACAGATTTCCTCCCAAGAATACCAGTGCATAAAACAACAACACAATGCTAAATAAAGAACAATGAAGCTATTATAAGACCCAGGTCCCATCACACAATGCAACACAAGCCGGTACCTTATAATAGCCAAAGAATGCTTGATACACTAAATTTCATCTTTTATTATTACTATAAGTGTATAGTGTCAAAACAATTTCAATCATAAGTATTAATCATAGACGGCATGGCTACTATATATCATGTCGCCATACTAGTTCTACAATTAAAACCGCAAAATCACGTATTTGGAAGTTGGATTTCCATCTATGAACCGAGGCAAAAGATAGTCCTCGCCGATTCGAGACACTCTGGCCCGTGTCTTAGGATCAGAGCTCGAGTGACCCTTGGATCATCAGGGCCGGTCCACCGATGTGGATTAAAATGCCTGAACACTGCGTTTCCCCGCCCTTTGGGGCGTAAATGAGTCCTATGACTCCATCGGCTCCACATAGTCACCGATATATCCGAGGCGCCTCGCAATCCAACAACCACACAGGTGAAAATAATATAAATGTCAGGGTTGGTAAGTCACTGACACCACCCTAGCTAGAAGGAAACACATGTGCTCCCTGAGGTCCTCTCCCGTTTCTGGTTCATACCGGGGTGTGAGGCTCGCGAATTAACGTTATACACAAAGCTATGCCACATAGGCGGTGCTTTGATCATCAACCACAAGACTATGCTTTTAAACAGAAGCCTTGATCATTTGCATCTCAGCATGCCACACAGGCAATTCACGCTTTGCAACCGATATCAATCACACGGAATGAAATCCGATGTCAGATACACATCCATTTACAAGTCCGTTCCGGGTCTGAACGAAACCGGAGGAACCTTATTCCTCGCATATCCATCGATCTCCAAGTACATCTGGATGATCACCAACTGATTCCCTCCTCTTGGGTGTACAGCCCAATCAAGATCATCAGTAATTATCCAAACGAGGTGAAGACCTCCGGTCTTCAGACACCATCTTCATCGCCGACTTATCGTCGAATCAGTTATTCAGAATGGGATAAACCCGGTCTTTCTGAACAACTCGCTTATATAATAAACAAGTGTTACACAAACACAACATACATCTCATTCCAATTCATAATATTCTTTTATTCAAATATTCACATTCTTAGGGAAAGGTTCCCATTAATTTTATCAAAGATAAATTCTTTAAATTTATTCTTTAATCTTCCTTTGAATATCAATTCAAACCAAATTATGGTCTATCCAAACTAGTCGGGATTAACGAACCTTACTGAAGTAATCATTTGTTAAATTTCCCAACCCCAACCTATTCATCCCTTGAAGAAAAACTGGTAATACTTCATATCTAACACCACGGTGTTATTGGTAAATTCAATTACCATTTTAGTTATCAAATTCACCTTTTAATATATTTAAAGATTCATTAAAACTCTACTTCAGTTTTAATTTCCAAAAATCATTACTTAATGATTATTCAAATCCAGGAAATAAATCCTATCTTTAACTGGGTTAAAGAACTAATGTCGTTTAAAACACAGCTGACGATAAACCCAAAATCACATTCCATTTCAATTCCAATTAAATATTATTTAATTGGTATACTTCATTAAATTTAAATAAAAAGATTTAATCTTTTTCTCAACTAGGTTAAAGAACAGTGTTAATGAAGACACCATTCACAACAAACCCAAATCCCATTTGATATTAAATACAAGGCTCTGAATAGAAAATATATCGGCTTATATTCAATATCAAATTCTACGACCAACAAATATTGTATTGGAAATAACGATATAAATATATCTTTCAAATTTCCATAACAATATCTGTATAATCTTGAAATCCAACATCGAAATATTCCAAAGTCAATTTCGATTCAAATCCATTTCCAATTTATTTATTGGAAATTCTGGTTATTTTTAAAACCATTTCAAATCCACTTTATTTATTTTAAAAATAAATGGGATTATAATTCTAGTTCAAAACTAGTTCATTTCGATAAAAATCTATTTTTATATTTTCAAATTTGGAATTTTTCATCCCAATTCTTCCCAAATCATTTCTTATGATTTTACACTAATTATTGATATTTTTAATAATCTTATCAAGGCCCGTACAGTCGATTTCCATCAACGGCCATCGAACCGCACTTACAGCAACCTTTTCCAAATTTGATTTGGACATAATTCCAAATCCAACCATTAGATTTCAAATCTCTTGTATTCGTTAGAAAGCTCTTTGCGATACGAACCCAACGGTTCTAGTTTTAGGAGAATCCGACAGTCGGATCTCCCGTAATATCCATTCGAAGTCAATGGTCGAAATTCACAAACTGCCACTACGCGGCGCGTTCTATTCAGGCCATTATATATATAATATATATTATATATATTTCATCGATTTCCTTTTAAAACGTATCTTATAAATCATTTTAAATTCGTTTTCAAAACGATTTCAACTTCATATTCAATTTCTAATCAAAATTGAATATTCCATATCATCGATATATAAATGATAATATTTTCAAAACATTAGATTTTGAAATCAATTCCTTTTCGTTATTCGTTATAAAAACGAATAAAATCGATATAAATATCGTTCATGTCGAAATGGCGTTAATCTAATCAACACGGCTTTATATATTAAAATATATTCGTGTCCATCCCAAATCGGACATCAAAATCAAATTTTGATCTTTTACTAAATATTATTTGAAAATATTCGTTATTTTAAAATAATGGTTATTTTAAAATATTCATTCTTTCTGAACTGGAATCAGACACAGTTTATTACCATATAATGTGATTTATATAGATTTCACACACACATGTACACAACTACAATCAAACACTTTCAACCATCATCCAAAGTGCATTCTACACTATATAAGCATCAAATAAAAATATTTAACGCTTATAACAGTCTATCAACCAATCGATTGACATACAGCTAATTATTGGGATTAGTGTATATGCCTAATTTCATCCCAATACCCATGTGGGGTTTTCAAACAACAACCACAGATTTTATTTTGTGTAGTTGGGCGATGTGTAAAATTTATTGTCCCAATCCATATTAGTCAAATGTGTGTACATAAACAAATCATCTGATTTGTTTATAAATATTTATTTTATATACACGTTAAAAATTATATTTTTAACTATAAAATATTTTATTCCATTCCAATCACACAATCAACTTTCACAACACATCAATTAAACAAACAAGTCATCCATGGTCTGTGGACGACGGGTGTCGGGTGTTGCTAAGCACCGTCTGCATAGCAGCACCGTCTGCATCCTAGTATATATTTCAACTAGAGATATAATAAAAGTAAGAAGTTCTCGCTGAGGGTTCCACTCCTCCAATCCTTATCTCTGAACGGTTTGAATTCAGATTTGTTTTCCGACAGTACCATCGCAATCTGTATCACATAGTTGATTATTAAAAAATCACATTCTTATACTGTTACTTCATACATAAAAATCATATTTTTATGTTGATGTTTGTATTATAAAAATTATATTTTTATAATTCAGTTTTCCATATATTTTTCTTTTCAACATAAAAATCATATTTTTATTTTCTCTATTGTAATGACCCGGATTTTGTCGACTTTGGTTATCGACATAAACTCAATGACGACTAACCAAACATCGAAAAATACCGGTCATAAATGAAAGAAATTAGAGGGTGAGGAAAGATAAGATAGAAACTTAGAATAGAAGAAGAAGAAGAACACAACATTAGAGTACACGAACCTCACAACGGAACGAATAACAAATAATATATAATATATCTTTGAAGTAAAAGATTGTACTTGAATATACATATCATCATCAAGTACAGCACTTACAACACAGCGGAAATAAACTATAGCTATGTGATTCTGAAGCCTCCTGCTCCAGCCCTTCAAGTATCTGTAAATCCCGACTACTTGACTGCCCGTACAAAATTGGGCACCCAAGAGTTTAGGGAAAACAAAACAAAATAAACTCTGGGTCAGTCCTGGGACTGGTGTGAGTAAAACAGTTTAAAACAGTTTGAACAAGTAAACAATATCTCATAGGACCACGCTATATAACGAAACGGGTTTTTCCCTTATGAGAATCCAAAATATCTTTATATAAAAAACCTTTTGATATTATAATAATGTCTATCAACCACAATAATAATAATCATCTAGCAGAAACGCTTTCATCTCATGTTCTACATATATAGTATACAATCAAAACCGCAAGCACGTATTGGGTAATGGATTTCCAACTATGACAAGGTATGGAACCACCTTTCGCTAGTGTACCTCTAAAAAGGAATAGATTGGGTACAACAAGAACATCTTGCATCCCGGCCACACATGACCGACCACTCATTTCGCTTGAGTGTATCGAATATATATCACCAACGGTTGGGATCAGCAACCGTTTCCCGAATGGGAAAGTATCGACAATAGATTTTTAGAAGTAAATGAAACTCTAGATCAGGTGATTATACACCCTAATAGGTGCGACCTACATATCCATGCAGCCTGCCCGATTTCTGTCATTTACCGGTTGATGAGGCTTGAGGTTACGCTTTATCATCACATCAGATTCACTTCGAATGCCACATTGTCAGATCCATCGAAAATCACTAATTGACGTCTACAACAGTACATTACGTGTTAGCTAAAGAAGTTTCCTTCTCTGCTTCCACTCTTGGTACGGTTGAAGAAATCAATGCACGTGACCTTTCTGGAAATACTCTGTCAGACATTCATCCATACAAGTCATCCAGGAACAGGATGAACCGAAGGCACTATTCAGTACATCCATCTTAGGCACTGTTATCTAAGACTTATACAATAGCCCTTGCACTTTACTCCGTCTTCAATTATCTTTGGCATATATGATTCGCAATGCTTATGCTAATACAGAGTGGTTCTTTGGATAATAATCCAACTGGTCTCTCCATATTAACAACGTTAAAATGGTCAAAACTTCGATAGTCTGTGATTTAACCATCAAAGAAAAACAGGTGTGCAAAAAACGATATTATTTCCAGGAGGAAATTATATTGATCAATCATCATTCAACATTTCTCTCTTTATTTCATTAATTTACTTATATCCTGTTTCCATATATTCTAAATTCTTATTTTCTATTATCAGAAAACATTTCTGATTCTCGTTTGGAAAACATTACCAAAACTTCTTAAATTGGGATTTAAACAGATGTTTAAAACTATATTGCGATGACGACTCAAACCAATATACTAAATTACTAAATCCACTTAGCCACTTCACACTCGAACCGTAACCATTTCTTAATTAAAAACGCAGTCAATCAAGTTGGGGTATAGCTACCTCTCAAACCTTAACTGAACGACCTTTCAAATCTCGAAATAGATAAGATTCACCTTTTTAACTCTTTAACACTTCCTTACGAACCCTCGGATTCTATATTACGAACCCCCTTCTTTTACAAGTTTACGTGATTATAACAATGGTGTTATAATATCCTGTGCCCGAATTATATTATCTTTAATATGAATTTTATTTCCTAACTCGAATAATATAACGACAACTAATTTATTTACTCCTATTCGGTAAACTCTAATCTATAACTCTTATTTGAATAACTCCAACCTAATAACTCTCACTGGATTAACTCTTATTCAAATAACTTATATTTGATTTGCTTACTTTCGAATACTTATATTCGATAATCTCTTTCTTCGAATAAATCTTATTCGATTTAACTCCTGTCGAATAACTAGATTCGATCAACTCACGTCGAATATTTCTGATTCGATTTACTTCTTCGAATAACTAAATTCGATTAACTCATTTCAACTCTATTCGAATAAACTAAATTTGATTAACTCCATTTGAATAACTCTAGTTCGATTTAACTCTATTTAATAACTCTAGTTCGATTTAACTCTATCGATTAACTCTAACTGATTAACTTTAACTGTTTAACTTTAACTGATTAACTTTAACTGGTTAACTTCAAACTGGTTAACTCTCATATCCAATCTTAACTTAACTTGATTAACTTCTGTTCGAATAACTAATATTCGATTAGCTCAAATTGATTTACTCTCATTCGATTTACTCCTATTCGAAAAATTCCTATTTGATTTACTTTACTCGAATAACTAATATTCGTTTAACTCCTTTGATTAACTCTATTTGATTAACTCTAGTTGGTTAATTCTAATTGGTTAACTCTAACTCTAATCGATTATCTCTAACTGGTTAACTCTATTTATTTAGCAAATAAATATTTCCTTTCAATTCTATTTATTTAACAAATAAATATCTCCTTTTATCTCTTTCTATTTATTTCCTTTATTCTATTTATTTAACAAATAAATATCTCCTTTTATCTCTTTCTATTTATTTTCCTAAATAAATAACCCCTTTTCTTTTATTTATTTCCCAAATAAATAAATCCTTTTTTCCTTTATTTTTTCCCTAAATAAATAGATCCTTTTACTTTTATTTATTTCCTAAATAAATAAATCCTTTTACTTTTATTTATTTCCTAAATAAATAAATAATCCCATTAAATCTATTTGTAAATGTTCTACAAATATTTCCCTTTTTAATTCTATTCTATTTGTAAATGGTATACAAATATTTCTCCTTCTATATTTGTCTATTTATTTTCTAAATAAATAATTCTCTTATACTTCTACTTATTTTCTAAATACATATTCCATTTTAATCCTATTTATTTTCTAATTAAATTCTCCTTTGATTTAATCCTGCTTATCTTCCAACGTAAATAATCCCTTTATAATATCTAAATTATTTACCAAATATATAATCCATTTAATGTCTTATTTATTTATCTTAAATAAATAATTCACTTTGTAATTATTCCACTTATAAATATCCTTTTTATAAATATTCCCTATTTATAAATATTCCTGTTTATAAAATCTTCTTTGATTTTATAAATAATTTCCTTTTTAAAAATCCTTTGATCTTATAAATAATTTATTTTCAAATATCACTTTGAAAATTCCCTTATCAACATTCCGGTATGTCATGGTATTTAACATACCATACAACAATGATCAGTATCATTCACACATATAAAATCATCAACAGATTTCATATCACATCGTATAACACAATATATAAAACAAAACAGTATTTATATTTTGAGGAACCCAGTTGGGTCCCTCCAACTTGTTTCCCTACATCCACAGATGTTACACAATATAATCAACATCACTTGCAGTACAATATGAAATATTCTGTTAACAGAATCAACATATATATAGATTTAACGGTTTATATATATATTTTTTCCACTAACTGCTTAGCAATTCAATCAACAGTCAACACACAATCAATCAGACAATTTTTAATAGTTCTAGAAATACAACATGAATTTATAAACTGTTCAGAGTTAGTGAGATTTACTCACTTTGGCAGTTCATCTTTAAAGAACGATGAACTGTTTGTTTGATTTGAATCAATCAATTTGTTTCGCCATAAATTCATACGGACCCCAATCCACTTCCAGTCAGTTTCATTGCGAAGTGTCCGTCCATACCTTCCCAACGGATCTGACTGTTCGAATTTATGATACGGTATGACTAGGTTATTGATTTTACAATTTAAATACACGTTTAAATTAAATTAAACTAAATTTACTTTAATACGGGCCTTACCCTCATCACTCGGCCCATGGTCCCCAAGAAAACCCAATCCGCTACTGAACTGCTACTTATGCCGTTCAAAACTACCCCAAAGAAAACAATATCTCCACTTCGTTAAACTTTCCAGTAATGATGCAAAAGAAAGCACCACACCTTAATCCACTTAATAACACAATCCCCTAATCTCACGGGTTCCACGTGGACCCTTCTTCCCCCAAAGAAAATAACGGACCTGCTCTCCCATTTTCAGCACGGTTTGACCAAGTTGACTGCCAACCACTATCTTGTTGTTCCCCAAACTCCTCCATCGACATCGCCGCATCGCTCTCCTCCTTACCCTCAACTCGTTCATCCCGGATTCTCAGAACTCGCGCTTCCATCCTCACTCGCGACTCTGGACTTCCACGCACAGCAACAGTGCTTCATCGACATTTGTATATGTCGATTCCACCCAAACTTTGCGAACCCCTGCTACTTCCTGCCCTCGATCAAAATACGAACTCCAAACATCGAATCGCTACTCAGAACTCCAGCTTTGTCTAGCCCTAGATAACGATGTTCTTCTGACTTTTTTTCCAGCAAACCATATTTCATTCGAGTAGCCTAAAATTCATATCAGGAGAAAGAGCATCTCAGCAGCAACTCCAATATATATATTTCATGAATTTAGGATTTTGATATGATTTGTTATGATTTTTGGAAGGAGAATTTTCATGTTTCGTTTTTCTATGGTGGCGGTGTGATGTTTTTGACTGTGGAAATTCATGTTAGGGTTTGGAAATGTGTTGGAGTATTTATAGAGATTTTTTTAAATATTTATTTATTCGAATATTATATCGAATTTTAAGCAAATGTTATTTTTATTTGTCCTCTAATATTCCTGTTACCACCTATGACACCCAAAAATCATGAAACTGGACATGAAGCTAGAGTTCGACATTACAGACCCAACGAAACGGGTTTCGTCGAATTCCGACTTCGTATGCTCAAACAGCGTATTTTTAACCGTCGAAATACCGATTGTTTCTCACTCTAAAAATCCATACGACCACACAATGACTCTAAAAATTACGAAACTGGAAATCTAACAACTATTTGACATTGCGGATCCAACAAAATTAGTTTCGTCGAATTCTGACTTCGTTTGCAAAAGTAGCTATTTTTAAAGTCCTAAATAACCCATTTAAATATATAAATATATTTAAATATAATTGAATTAAATATTTATAATAAATATTATCGTATATACTCACAGTGGAATACGATACAGCTCAGAAAAAATCCTATATGAATTTCTAGCTTGATATTTCAATCTGGGTCAACCCGATATTCGATTTATATTTAAATTCCCTTTTAAAATATAAATAATTCCTTTATAAATTATAAAGGAATTCCACAACGACTTTTCTAAAATTTGATTTGGACATATCTCAAAATCTATACGACGAAATCTTGATTTTTCTCTTCCACTAGAAAGATATACTCCACCAGCTCCACACGTTTCTTGTTTCACAGAAATCCGATAAAAAAGGAACCCTGTACATTCGTTGAAGTTCGAATCGCCAATTTACGAACTACAGCGCCATTTCGAGCTCGATTTTAATTATAATATAATTTATACGTTCAACCATCGTTAATTAAATATATTCGTTATTTTAATTCAATTCTAAACTGAATTAAATATCACAGATGATCCAGTTCACACCATATCACCATTTCAACCGATTCTGATTATTTCAGAATTAAATATATTATTTAATTTATTATTTTAATTAAATATTCACCATTATTTAATTCCACGACCATTAAATCCTTTAATCACCTTTTAAATAATTAAATTAATTAATTATTATACTGCTGAAAATGTGGGTCATTACATTCTTCCCCACTTAAAATAATTTTGTCCTCGAAATTGCTAAGGTAGAGGACGACCCTATCGACTGGTTAGAACATATTTGTTCAGTTCTAAATTTCCGTTTCAACTGAACCAAATTCAATTTCAATTAAATTATTAATTAGTTCTTATCAGCGAAAATTTCCAGAAATCCTGAAAATTTTCTAATGCCTTAACTCTTCGAAAATTTTTGCCAGCACCTCCTTTGTACTGGTCAATACGTCAAACCACCACTCGCCTCTCTGGGCCATCTCCATCCCAAAAGAAAATCAAACAGCCAAGCGGCTTGCCAATTCGGCTTATAAATCTTATATCCAATAGAAATATAAACTTGTACCTTTTTCCGGCATATCATTATATCATTTCCACCTGTTATCAATTCAGCGGATACAAGGGTCATCCCAATCAAATTCCAATCTGCTTTTATCCACAACACAACCATTCGCTTATATCCGAGCCAAATATCATTTCAACTCGAGTTTCTTCTTGATTCCCAACTCTTAACTTGATTATCACATTACACTTCAAATTTGAATCTCACAATCCAATATGTCTTGATATCATTCTAATTCAATCTCAGTTACCACTTTACTGGCTTTACTTTAATTCAAATTTTCTTTCACAAATTTCTGTTAAATTTGTTTTTAATTCAGACAGTCTTTCCCTGGAAGTTCTTAAACAGTTTACTCTTTTCAAAAATCAAAATTTCCTTTTTGAAATTCAACACAACTTGTCTTTCCCAAAACAATTCAAAACAGTATCTCTGGTAGTAATTCGTCACTTACAACTCGAAGATGAATACTGATGATGCAGCTGTCATCATCAGAATCTATTTTCCAGCAATCAAAGTGAGTTCAATACTATAAAACCATTTCTAAACATTTCCACTTTGAAATTCATTTCAAAATATAATTCACACTACTTGTAAAACAATTTAAAATCTCCCAGGATCTTAAATTTTCCTTATTTTTAATCCAAATCCATTTACAAACACTTATCCAATTTTCCAGAATTTTAATTCAATTTCTGGTTTAAATTTCAAATTTTATTCATTTCAATTTCATATATTTCACTTATATGAATTCTGATTGGTTATTTACATAACTATTTAATTTATAATCTTACTCGATTATAATAACAACCAATATATGCACTATATTATAATTTTGATATATATATCTTCTCTATATCAAGATATACCTTGGGTAAACTTATTTTAATTTACCCTCTTTTCAAAACATATCGTGTCAACCCATCGTATTCGAGTGTTTATAAACTCCTACCGATACAGTGGATCAAACTGATCGACCAGAACCCATAAACTACTCAACAAATAAATCTTCAAAATATAAAATTATTTTTATATCATATACAAATACGTTCACTCGTATATATACACTCAAACTCAATCTAGGGTATTACTAACCCTATCTCTACCGAGTCACGGCACAGAGCCAAGGTTATTCACTTGACCTTATGCTCTGATACCAACTGTAATGACCCGGATTTTGTCGACTTTGGTTATCGACATAAACTCAATGACAACTAACCAAACATCGAAAAATACCGGTCATAAATGAAAGAAATTAGAGGGTGATGAAAGATAAGATAAAAACTTAGAATAGAAGAAGACGAACACAACATCAGAGTAACACGAACCTCACAGCGGAACGAATAACATATAATAGATAACATATCTTTGAAATAAAAGATTGTACTTGAATATACATAGCTATGTGATTCTGAAGCCTCCTGCTCCAGCTCTTCAAGTATCTGTAAATCCCGACTACTTGACTGCCCGTACAAAATTGGGCACCCAAGAGTTTAGGGAAAACAAAACAAACTAACTCCGGGTCAGTCATGAGACTGGTGTGAGTAAAACAGTTTAAAATAGTTTGAACAAGTAAACGATATCTCATAAGACCACGCCGTATAACGGAACGGGTTTTTCCCCAAATGAGAATCCAAAATATCTTTATATCAAAAACCTTTTGATATTATAATAATGTCTATCAACCACAATAATAATAATCATCTAGCAGAAACGCTTTCATCTCACGTTCTACATATATAGTATACAATCAAAACCGCAAGCACGTATTGGGTAATGGATTTCCAACTATGACAAGGTATGGAACCACCTTTCGCTAGTGTACCTCTAGAAAGGAATACACTAGGTTCAATAAGAACATCTTGCAACCCGGCCACACATGACCTACCGCTCATTTCGCTTGAGTGTATCGAATATATATCACCAACGGTTGGGATCAGCAACCATTTCCCGAATGGGACAGTATCGACAATAGATTTTTAGAAGTAAACAAAACTCTAGATCAGGTGATTATACACCCTAATAGGTGCGACCTACATAGCCATGTTGCCTGCCCGATTTCTGTCATTTACCGGTTGATGAGGCTTGAGGTTACGCTTTATCATCACATCAGATTCACTTCGAATGCCACATTGTAAAATCCATCGAAAATCACTAAATGACGTCTACAACAGTACATTATGTGTTAGCTAAAGAAGTTTCCTTCTTCACTTCCACTCTTGGTACGGTTGAAGAAATCAATGTACGTGACCTTTCTGGAAATACTCTGTCAGATATTCACCCATACAAGTCATCCAGGAACAGGATGAACCGATGGCACTATTCAGTACATCCATCTTAGGCACTGTTATCTAAGACTTATACAATAGCCCTTGCACTTTACTCCGCCTTCAATTATGTTTGGCATATATGATTCACAACGCTTATGCCAATACAGAGTGGTTCTTTGGATAATAATCCAACCGGTCTCTCAATATTAACAACGTTAAAATGGTCAAAACTTCGATAGTCTATGATTTAACCATCAAATAAAAACAGGTGTGCAAACAACGATATTATTTCCAAGAGGAAATTATATTGATCAATCATCATTCAACATTTATCTCTTTATTTCATTAATTTACTTATCTCCTGTTTCCATATATTCGAAATTCTTATTTTCTATTATCAGAAAACATTTCTGATTCTCGTTTGGAAAACATTTCCAAAACTTCTTAAATTGGGATTTAAACAGATGTTTAAAACTATATTGCGATGACGACTCAAACCACTATACTAAATTACTAAACCCACTTAGCCACTTCACACTCAAACCGTAACCATTTCTTAATTAAAAACGTAGTCAATCAAGTTGGGGTATAGCTACCTCTCAGACCTTAACTGAACCACCTTTCAAATCTCGAAATAGATAAGATTCACCTTTTTAACTCTTTAACACTTCCTTATGAACCCTCGGATTCTATATTACGAACCCCCTTCTTTTACAAGTTTACGTGATTATAACAATGGTGTTATAATCTCCTGCACCCGAATTATATTATCTTTAATATGACTTTTATTTCCTAACTCGAATAATATAACGACAACTAATTTATTTACTCCTATTAGGTAAACACTAATCTATAACGCTTATTTGAATAACTCCAACCTAATAACTTTCACTGGATTAACTCTTATTCAAATAACTTATATTCGATTTGCTTACTTTCGAATACTTATATTTGATAATTTCTTTCTTCGAATAAATCTTATTCGATTTAACTCCTGTCGAATAACTAGATTCGATCAACTCACTTCGAATATTTCTGATTCGATTTACTTCTTCGAATAACTAAATTCGATTAACTCATTTCAACACTATTCGAATAAACTAAATTCGATTAAATCCATTTGAATAACTCTAGTTTGATTTAACTCTATTCAATAACTCTAGTTCGATTTAACTCTATCGATTAACTCTAACTGATTAACTTTAACTGTTTAACTTTAACTGTTTAACTTTAACTGATTAACTTTAACTGATTAACTTTAACTGGTTAACTTCAAACTGGTTAACTCTCATATCCAATCTTAACTTAACTTGATTAACTTCTATTCGAATAACTAATATTCGTTTAGCTCAAATTGATTTACTCTCATTCGATTTACTCCTATTCGAAAAATTCCTATTTGATTTACTTTACTCGAATAACTAATATTCGATTAACTCCTTTGATTAACTCTATTTGATTAACTCAAGTTGGTTAATTCTATTTGGTTAACTCTAACTCTAATCGATTATCTCTAACTGGTTAACTCTATTTATTTAGCAAATAAATATTTCCTTTCAATTCTATTTATTTAACAAATTAATATCTCCTTTTATCCCTTTCTATTTGTAAATGTTCTACAAATATTTCCCTTTTTAATTTATTCTATTTACAAATATTTCTCCTTCTATATTTGTCTATTTATTTTCTAAATAAATAATTCTCTTATACTTCTATTTATTTTCTAAATACATATTCCATTTTAATCCTATTTATTTTCTAATTAAATTCTCCTTTGATTTAATCCTGCTTATCTTCCAACGTAAATAATCCCTTTATAATATCTAAATTATTTACCAAATAAATAATCCATTTAATGTCTTATTTATTTATCTTAAATAAATAATTCACTTTATAAGTATTACACTTATAAATATCCTTTTTATAAATATTCCCTATTTATAAATATTCCTGTTTATAAAATCTTCTTTGATTTTATAAATAATTTCCTTTTATAAAATCCATTGATTTTATCAATAATTTATTTTCAAATATCACTTTGAAAATTCCCTTATCAACATTCCGGTATGTCATGGTAATTAACATACCATACAACAATGATCAGTATCATTCACACATATAAAATCATCAACAGATTTCATATCACATTGTATAACACAATATATAAAACAAAACAGTATTTATATATTGAGGAACCCAGTTGGGTCCCTCCAACCTGTTTCCCTGCATCCACAGATGTTACACAATATAATCAACATCACTTTCAGTTCAATATGAAATATTATATTAACAGAATCAACATATATATAGATTTAAAGGTTTATATATATATTTTTTCCACTAACAGACTAGCAGTTCAGTCAACACACAATCAATCAGACAATTTTTAACAGTTCTAAAAATACAACATGAATTTATAAACTTTTCAGAGTTAGTGAGATTTACTCACTTTGGCAGTTCATTGTTAAAGAACGATAATCTGTTTGTTTGATTTGAATCAAATAATTTGTTTCGCCATAAATTCATACGGACCCCAATCCACTTCCAGTCAGTTTCATTGCGAAATTTCCGTCCATACGATCCCAACGGATCTGACCTTCGAATTTCTGATACGGTATGACTAGGTTATTGATTTTACAATTTAAATACACATTTAAATTAAATTAAACTAAATTTACTTTAATACGGGCCTTACCCTCATCACTCGGCCCATGGTCCCCTAGAAAACCCAATCCGCTACTGAACTGCTACTTATGCTGTTCAAAACTACCCCAAAGAAAACAATATCTCCACTTCGTTAAACTTTCTGGTCATGATGCAAAAGAAAGCACCACACCTTAATCGACTTAGTAACACAATCCCCTAATCTCACGGGTTCCACGTAGACCCTTCTTCCCCCAAAGAAAATAACGGACCTGCTCTCCCATTTTCAGCACGGTTTGACCAAGTTGACTGCCAACCACTATCTCGTTGTTCCCCTAACTCCTCCACCGACATCGCCGCATCGCTCTCCTCCTTACCCTCAACTCGTTCATCCCGGATTCTCAGAACTCGCGCTTCCATCCTCACTCGCGACTCTGGACTTCCACGCACAACAACAGTGCTTGATCGACATTTGTATATGTCGATTCCACCCAAACTTTGCGAACCCCTGCTACTTCCTGCCCTCGATCAAAATACGAACTCCAAACATCGAATCGCTACTCAGAACTCAAGCTTTGTTTAGCCCTAGATAACGATGTTCTTCTGACTTTTTTTCCAGCGAACCATATTTCAATCGAGTAGCCTAAAATTCATATCAGGAGAAAGAGCATCTCAGCAGCAACTCCAAAATATATATTTCATGAATTTAGGATTTTGATATGATTTGTTATGATTTTTGGAAGGAGAATTTTCATGTTTCGTTTTTCTATGGTGGCGGCGTGATGTTTTTGACTGTGGAAATTTAGGTTAGGGTTTGGAAATGTGTTGGAGTATTTATAGAGATTTTTTTAATGTTTATTTATTCGAATATTATATCGAATTTTAAGCAAATGCTATTTTTATTTGTCCTCTATAATTTCTGTAACCACCTATGACACCCAAAAATCACGAAATTGGACATAAGCTAGAGTTCGACATTACAGACCCAACGAAACTGGTTTCGTCGAATTCCGACTTCGTATGCTCACACAACGTATTTTTAACCATCAAAATACTGACTGTTTCTCACTCTAAAAATCCGTACGACCACACAATGACTCTAAAAATCACGAAACTGGAAATTTAACAACTATTTGACATTGCGGATCCAACGAAATTAGTTTCGTCAAATTCCAACTTCGTTTGCAAAAGTGGCTATTTTTAAAGTCCTAAATAACCCATTTAAATATATAAATATATTTAAATATAATTGAATTAAATATTTATAAATAAATATTATCGTATATACTCACAGTGGAATACCATACAGCTCAGAAAAAATCCTATATGAATTTCTAGCTTGATATTTCAATCTGGGTCAACCCGATATTCGATTTATATTTAAATTCCCTTTTTAAAATATAAATAATTCCTTTATAAATTATAAAGGAATTCCAAAGTGAATTTTCTAAAATTTGATTTGGACATCTCAAAATATATACGACGAAATCCTGATTTTTCTCTTCCACTAGAAAGATATACTCCACCAGCTCCACACGTTTCTTGTTTCATAGAAATCTGATAAAAAACGAACCCTGTACATTCAGTTGAAGTTCGAATCGCCAATTTACGAACTGCAGCGCCATTTCGAGCTCGATTTTAATTATAATATAATTTATACGTTCAACCATCGTTAATTAAATATATTCGTTATTCTAATTCAATTCTAAACTGAATTAAATATCACAGATGATCCAATTCACACCATATCGCCATTTCAGCCAATTCTGATTATTTCAGAATTAAATATATTTTTTAATTTATTATTTTAATTAAATATTCACCATTATTTAATTCCACGACCATTAAATCCTTTAATCACCTTTTAAATAATTAAATAAATTAATTATTATACTGCTGAAAATGTGGGTCATTACGTCTATAATATAAAAATCATATTTTTATTTTCTTTATAATATAAAAATCATATTTTTATTATCTGTATAATATAAAAATCATATTTTTACTATTGAAAATTACTCCTTCAAAAATCACTTCTTTATGTGATAAAAAATCACGTCTTTTCTGTAGTTAAAAATCACAACTTTTTGTTTATAAAAATCAAATCTTTTTATTTCAATGCTTTTCTATAATAATATTAGCTTTTCTATTATTTAAAAATAAGATTTTTATATAACAAAATAAATCAATCAGAAAAAACTTACTGTTGTTGTTCAACGAGGAAGGGGCGTCGCCGCGGTGTTGGTGGTCAGGGGAGGCAGCGCACGCGGTGAGGAAGGGCCCACATTTGCTGGCGCGGTGGATTTTGTTGGAATTGGGTTTTTGGGTTCGGGTTTGGGGAAGGAGAGAGGGAGGAGGACGTCAGAGGGGGGTGGTGGCTACTCCGGCGAGGTCTGGGTGGTGGTGACTTGGAAGCGGCGGCGTTGGTGGCGGGCCAGTGGAGTGGTGCGGTCCTAATTGAGGAAGGAGGTGAGAGGAAGGAGGAGAGGAGGTCAGTGGTGAGGGGTAGGGAGATCTGATGGTCGCGGCACCTGGAGGGAGGTGGGGCGGCGACTACGGTGGCGGCAGGAGGTGGTGGGGCGGCGGTTTCGAGGGCGACGGTTTTTTTTTTTAAATTTTGGGGGCTTGTTTTTCTTCTGAGCTTTAATTTAGGGTTTAGGGTTAGTTATAGAAAATATATATTATATTTTATTATTAATTTATTTTAAAAATACCTGTTTAGTTTATGAGCTCTAAATCAACTCCAACGACTGTCGTCCCTCGCTAATTACCCCCATTCCGAACACAATGGGATATGTATCGCAAGTTGATCCGATCGTTTTGACCAGTTTCCATCAAAATCAAAATATAAATCTATATATTGAATTTGAACGCGCATTTCAATTTACCGGGGACACATACGGACTCTAAAAATTCCCGAAAAATATTTTCTATCTTCGTATTGTCGATACGGTTCTAACAAAACTAATTTCGTCAAATTCAAAGACCGTTTGGAAAATGGTCATTTTCTGGTCGATCGAAATTGACTGAAACTGTCAAAACACGTTTTACTTCGCCATGCTCACATATTGATTCGAATTACGAATTTTGGAATCTAGCAATAACTCGACATCCCGGATCCAACCAAAGTGGTTTCGTCGAAAACAGAGGTCGTTTGGAAAATTTCCATTTTTAAGGGCCAAAATTCCATAGCGACTATTCTGAATTTTCAATTGGACATAACTTTTTATCCCCGCTATGAAATTTTGATTTTTCGGATTCGTTGGAAAGATATTTTCAAATAGATTCTAATATTTTTGGTTTCGCCAAAATCCGGTTTATTCTGAATCCTGTACATTCATTTGAACTTTGAAATCGAAATTTCAAACTACCGCACCATTTTCAATTCCTTTTATAATTAAAATGAAATATTTATATTCTAATGTCGATTCAAATAAATATATTCATTCTAATTCTATTCAAAATAAATTTCTCGTCGTTATTATTTAAAATAAATCATTTTAAATATTCAAAATTCACTAAAATTGCAAAAATAAAATTTTTAAATTGGCTCGGATTTCCGGGTTATTACAGGAAAATAGAAGAATTTTTATAAATAGTTTCATAAAATCCAAGTACGGTTGGAAAAAGGTATATAAAAGAAAAACCGGAAGATGTGAAATTTTCCGTTTTCCACCTTTTTTGTAAGACAAGCAATCGAATCTAGAAAATTAAATTTTTCTGAAATTCGAAAATTAATTTTTTCTTAGGATTATGGATGCAACAATTGGATGAACTACGCTCTTACTCAGTAAGAGTGTGGGAAAATTTGGATGAAAATGTATTTTGATTTTCAAAATATTGCATTCATGTAGAACTGCCAGTATATTTAGGACGTGAGCATTATGTTTTTAAAAAGGATTTCTTTGAAAAATTTGAATACACATAGGGGGTACCGCTTAGGCATACATGCATTATTATGTTGTACTTAACTTTGCACAAGTGCACAATGATTGCAAAAATTGGATGCACACATGATGGATGTATATTATGCGAGGGGTTAATTGATTTTACCTTTATCAAATTTCGGGGACGAAACCTCCTAAGGGTGGGAGAATGTAACACCCCGCATTTTTAACTTAAGACAATAAAATAAGAATAACTTAATTAAATATTCAGAATTAAGTAAAACGAACTGCGCCATTGCATCCGTCTCAAAATTCTGGTCATGATATACACCTAGTTTGCGTAAATCGGACACTGTATGAAGAAGTTATTAAGGTTTGAAGTTTGTATACGTGCAGGAAGAATATATATGTATATATATACATATATATAAGGTTCAAAAATTCAAAAATCGGTTCAAAATTCGAAATTTGGAAGGCGACAGATTTCCCGCGTAGGGGTTCGACCCCATGGTGGACCCCTCCCTCCCCCCGCGTGGGGCAGATTAGGTTTTTTTTAGATTTGGTCGGTTCTGATGGTTTTTAATCAAATCTGATGGTCCTGGTTTCTCTGATACACCTATAAATAAGTCTCTAGAGCTAATCCTAAACCTTATAATTCTGAGGCTACGCTGAAGCTCTGCCATTACTCTCTCTCTCCTCAAATCTATTCAGAAAATTTAGATTATTAATAAGAAGATTTTAAATTCAAGATCTGGAGGAGATAATTGAGATTAATAAAAGATTATTCAGAATCATGAAAAGCAAGGTAAACTTCTAGATCCAATCTATTCAAATTCTTCCTCTTTCTTTCCCTTCTTTTTGATGAAAATAATTGATACACGGTTATTAGGTTTTAAATCAAATTAAGGGAAAAACCATGGGTGCAAAAACTGGACCAGACCCAGAATGGGGAAAGCATTTGAGGTGAGTGGATTTAAGCTATAACATTTTAGATAATAATATTTTATCATTTACCATTCCCCACTTTGTATAATTGAAATGTAATATGTTGAGATGTTTAACATACGTTAATACTGATTAGAGTGATATGCATGACATGTGGGAATAATTAATATGCTAAGATATTAATTTGTTGAATCAGTTAAAACTTGAAATGTTTATGTGTTAAAAAAACTTATTAGAATAATGGGTAGCAACCACTGTTGTTATGATTACATGATTCACTTGTGGCATACTATGTATTTGAATTATTTGATGTGGAATTGAGAAAAGGACATGTTGACTTGCCACAATTATATACATGAAGCCTCACTTGTATGAATTGTAATAGTTATATGATTAAATGGTTTCATGTTAGCATAAAAATTGAATACATATGGGTTTTGGGGGCATAAATCAAATTATGATTAAAGACCTTAATTTGGGCATATGGTACACAATATACATGACTTGAAAAGGGGCATGAAAACCTATAATGAATAGTAATAATGGTTAAAAGAACAAACATGCCTAGATTCAGTGTAATTTGATACTGTAACGCTCTTAGACACGAGGATAGATTGCACTTGTG
This sequence comes from Allium sativum, assembly GCA_030737875.1. Lineage (NCBI taxonomy): Eukaryota > Viridiplantae > Streptophyta > Magnoliopsida > Asparagales > Amaryllidaceae > Allium > Allium sativum. The sequence goes on from CM060924.1 coordinate 882,470,575, forward strand.
ATAGAAGTCTGCCCGAAACCACCTGGCATATCCAGCATTCACAAGTGGTAAATCTAATGTGAGGGGTCTAAGTGCATAATTAAAACGTATAATAGTGATAAGACACGAGGTTGACTCAACTTATGGGAGAAGTCTGCCCAGACCACCCCCCCCTCCCGCCCCCCGCGGCAAATCCAGCATCCACAAGTGTAGGCTCAATGTGAGAGGTCTAACACATAAACATATGTATAAATATAGGTAAATGGCAGGATTGACAAATACCATTAATTGTAATTAATGGAAATAAATGGAATTGAATGAAAGATAATTACAACAATAAAGAAAAGGGAATAAATGAGGAATGATAATATCCTATTATAAATAATTAATATTAATGAGAATGTTGTATAATAGGTAGACTTGTCCTAGGGACATGTGAAGATTATAACTTAGGTTACAATAAACTAGTAAGGAAATGGGATAACTGGTGAAATGAAATAAGGGACACTTAATTGTAAATTAAGTAATGGGTAAATGGGGAAAACCAAAAACCAGTTGAGAAAAGGGGGGAAATATATGAAATATAAAAAGTTGTACTTAGTTATAAATTAAGTAATCTGTAAACTTGGAAGTCTGAAACCCGCCGATAAGAATAACATGTTTGGACTTGTCCTAGGGACAAGAGGAAATTATAACATAGGTTATAATAAATGGACAGAGAAACTTATTGATGGACCTTTGTTAAGAGAACTAAGTTAATAAGTAAACAAAGATAAGTTATAGTAATGGTGTAAAATGGAATTATGATTAAATGAGAAAGAATGAGGAAAACTTATGAAATAAGTTATATTTAATCATAAATAATGACTGACATGTTAAATAAGAAAACATGTGAATTGAGATATACTTAATTTCATATTAAGTAGAACATGTTATTGTAGCGGTGAAATCAAACAAGAATATAAAAGGGATTGTGGATTACAGACCTTTGGCCACAATATAGAGAATAACATGTTGTGGGCTTATTAATAAACTTAAACGGGTTAAGTTATATAACTAAAATTAATAAGCAAAGAGGAACTTGGTAACTTGAGTAAGAATTCAATACGAATGAGAATAACCAAGTTGAATGGAAATCTGATGAGGTAAGGCAAGCACGTAAAAGAATGTTTAGACATAGGGTCTAACAACATATTAAAGTGAGGCGCTTGGACCAGTCCACACGTTTGAGGGTGAATAACCCAATGGGATAGAACATCGTGGTGTTATAATATACGAGGGGAGCGCACATTCATCTGATTATTCTGTCGGCTCCGAAGGACTGGAAGGGGAAGCATGCTGCTTCCTGAGATACGTAAGGTGCTCCTAGTCGTCCTCTGTACGGTGGCAGATGTTTAGGCTGTGCTCGCAGAGGTTGGGTCTGCGCGTAACTACTAGGTGGGTGGGTCTTGACTACAGAAGTAGCTATGTAGTCAGAATGTTGTGACGCAGTGACACCAGGGCGATTCAGCTGTCGCCTCAACAGGGAGGCGAAGGGTCACGACCAACAAGGATAGTAGATCGTTGGATACCCGTCATCGGCAGCCAGTGGGATGTAGAAAGACTAGAGCTAAAACCAGTAGACCATTCACCTTTCACTACCGGAGTACGGTGGTTGAGGGAAGATGCCAAATGGATGTTTAGATTGTTTTTTAATTGGCAGTCATTTAGCTCTTGTAGTCTTTACTAGTTGAGGAAGGGGCCGAGGTGGGGCCATAGCCACCGTGAAACAGGACCCTAGGAATATCTATATATGGAGGCTCTTAAAGACGGGCCTGTACAGATATGGAAAAGCTCCCGACTGAGTTCCGTGTTTCTTGTATCGCCTGCCACGGAACTCGGTGCACATTAGAGGATGTGCGGTTAAGGCATCGAGCCACAATTGACGATACGTATGTGGGACAGTCTAGATACATGCATGTAGGCTCCGGGTGGTGTATCGTAGACTTGAGGGCATTACTCCGGCATGAAATTTGATACGATCGACGATGGCAGTCCGCACGCTTACGCAGCGTAGTAATGACAAATGTATGCGGAATGTAACAATGTTATGTAGAGATCTGTATGTCACTCCGGCATAGGATGCGGGCCTGCGTTCATTTTTGTGGCATTACGATGGAGACCGTGCGAGTGGGGTAACATGGGGTGTACCTCAGTATTGAGGGGTAGCTACATACATACTATATTAGGTTAATCCACTGGGAAGTAAATATGTACGGCGTGTGTGTAAGCCTTGAGTGCTGTTAACCCAAGTAACCTAATAAATAAGAAAATATGATTGAACGTTATATGTAGGATCATCCAAAGTGTATAATTTAAATCTAATCACCAGAACTTGTGTTCTGACCCCCTCCTCATAACATACTCGTAGGTTAGATTTGTGGCAGAGACATTATAGCTTTGGATACTGGTTTGGCAGTATTATTAATATGGTAAGGCTATACTTTGATTATATTATATTTTATCCATTACGCTGTGAGATGTTTTCTGAGCTTTGACATATTTTATGTCTTTGTCTTTTCTACAGGATAACAGAGTACAACAACTTGAGTTTGGATAGATTGGAATTTTGAAAAAAAAAATCGGTCTGTCGGAATTCGGGATCTTACAACTTCCATAGTAGGTATTTCATCTTGCTGACCTAAAAAGTTCCCAACAGAGCTTAGAGAGCTAAATGTTTTCCCAAGTCTAATGCTATTAACCTCAACAGTAGTAGGAACTTCGCTTGCAGCAACCAACTTATCAGTTAATTTCTTTCATGTTTCTTTCCTATTGATGGATGATTTTTCCTTATTACAAACAACACCATTAACAAACGATCTGACTTTGTCACCAACGATTTTTCTTACAGGCGCACATTTACGTCCCTTTTCTATATCACGCCTAGGAATCTCAACACTATTAACATTAGGAACAGATTCACGCTTAACAATTGAATCACCAAACTTTTTTCATCCAGCACAAATGTCGGGCTTCCATATATAATTTACATATACGGTTTGCTCGGATCCATCAGGAAGCAAAACAAGGAAACCAGAGGGGAGTTCCTCGTTAGGGGTAATCTCCACTAAATATTAAGCATATTCGAGCCTATCCAATCTTTCGGTTGACATGTCCATACACAAGAAAGTTCTAGTCCTAGTGGCCAATCAACTAACACCTATTATCGATCATGCATATGTGGGAAGATTAGTCAGTATGATCCATACAGGTACAGACCTAATTCCTTTGCTTATATCAACTATACCAGCATTCCATGGTTCGATAATAAATTTCTTTTTGTGTATGATGATAGGATCAGCACTCAAGATCCGATCTTTATCGACAAGGTTATCCAAATGGAAGAAAAAGACTTTACCTGTCGATCGTACCTTGATTCCACCCGTAGGCTTCCACAGATGTTTGAAATGTGTAGTAACAGCCATGTAAGAGAGAGGCTTGTCAAGAAAGAACCCAACTATGTAGTCATTCCATATTTCCTTGCCAGCGTTAATAATTTCATTTGAGGGTTTCATCTCATTACCTAAGACTTCCAGAATGAAATGCGATGGGGTGTAGGAGCCCGTATTACTAGGCTTGGTTTCAAAGAGAGCACTCCATTTCTTTTTGGTGGTGGCGGAAGGGAACGCTGTTGGCAAGGAAACGGGAGGAGGAGGTGGATCTGGAGGGGGTTTAGGTGGATATGGGATAGATCGGGGCAAAAGGACAAGTAGGTTATCATTAAAAGAGGATGGTAGAGAAGGACAGAAAGAGGGGCAGAATGAGGAGGCGAAAAGTCAACGACACCATTAAAATCGATTAGGGTTAAAATAAATGAATTGACTAAAAAAAATGGAAGAAATTCTAATATAAATAATAAAATTCATCGTGAATCAACGATTGCAATTCAATTCCTGAATTGTGGAAAAAAAATATTCACTCATCGAAAAAAAAGATCCTGCTAATAATACAATCACAATTAGGAACCACAAAAGTCAAGAGAAAATGGTTCTAACTTATGATAATAAAAGATTGGAATTACATAAGGATATTTTGAAAATATTTAAATGAAAAAATATCCAATTAATACGTAAATCGCATTTTTTTATAAAACCCTTCATTGAAAAAAATATACATTAATCTATTACTATGTATCATTAAGAGTCCAAGCTTTAAATCAACAAACAAAATTTTAACTAAATATATTTATAATGATAAAACAAATCAAGAAATAATTGAAAAGGCAAGCCAAAAAACAATGAATTTTATTTGGACTATAAAAGAGAAATTTTATAATATTTTTTATAATAATAATTTTAGCACTAACAACAAAAATTATAATATTTTTTTGGACTTATCTTCATTGTCTCAAGCATATATATTTTACAAATTCTCGCAGAATCTGTTACTTACCGAACATGCTTTGAAATATGTACTTCAATATTATAACACATATCCTTTTCTTATAGATATAATGAAGAATTATTGTACAACATAAGGAATATTTGGTTCCAAACCAAAGCATATTAAAATACATAAGTATAATGTGCATAAGTGGAAAATGTGGTTAAAGAATCATTATCAATATAATTTATCTGAGATTTAGTGGTCTTATTTAGTACCAAAAAATGGCAAAATAGGGCAAACCAATGTCGTATAATTCAAAAAAAAAGGAATCAAGGAAATCTAATTTGAATAAAAAAAAGATCAATTAATTCATTACACGAATGAAAATTACGATGTAGTAAAATCAATGATGAGTCGAAAAGAAAATTTGAAAAAAAAAATCGAATATGATATTTTATCATATAAATATATAAATTTTAAGGATAATAAAAACTCATATATTTATAAATCAAGGTTAGAATTACAAGAAGTGGAAAACAAAAAAAAATCTAATTTCAATGCACTAAAACCCGAACCATTTTATGGATTAATAAGGATAGTTATTGATAATTATCTAGAAAAAAGATTTCTCGTTGATACAGACAAAAAATGGATAGACTATTTTAAAATTCCTCATTTCTATATTAGAAACAATATTGATATTGAGACTCGGGCCAATACGCCTATCAATACCAAAATTCATAACAATACTTAAGAAATCAAAATTATCAAAAAAAAAATCCTTTTTTGATCGGATGGGTGTGAATCAAGAATTTTTTATAGTATCATATCAAATCTATATCCTTGGTTTTTCCTGAAATTTGTACTACTTTTAATGCATATAAAATAAAACCGTGGATCATAACTACCAAATTACTTATTTATAAATTTTCATTTCTATGAAAATATTAGTAAAAGTAAAAAGGTCGATGTAAAAAAAATGAACGACAAGTTCAAGGAAATCTTGCATTAAATTTACAAAAACAAAATGAAAAGGATTTTGAGACAGATTATGCAGGAGAAAAAGACGTTAAGATATATTATATTGGAGAAAACAATGTTGAGACAGATTATATAGGAACAGACATTAAAAAAGGTTAAAAAAACAATCTAAGAGCAATAAAGAAGCCAAACTCAATTTCTTCTTGAAAAAGTATTTTCTTTATCAATTATGATGGGATGATCTCTTGAATCAAAGAACAATCAATAATATAAACGAATATTGTATTCTACTTAAACTGATAGATCCAATGGAAATAGCTATATCTTCAATTCAAAGAGGAGAGATGCATCTAGATGTAATGTTGACTCAGAAAGATCTAACTCTTACAGAGTTGGTAAAAGAGACATATTTATTGTTGAACCAATTCATATATCTATAAAAAGGGATGGAAAAGATAACATATATCGAAACATAGGTATTTCATTGGTTGATAAGATTAACGCCAAACCGGTGGAAATGAATAATAAAAAAATATGTTGATAATTTTTTTTTGAATCTGTTGCACAACGCAATAATAGACTTATGACAAAAAATATATTATGATTTCCTTTTTCCTGAAAATATTTTATCCCTCAGACGTCGTAGAGAATTGAGAATTTTCGTTTGTTTTAATTCTCAGAATTGCAATATTATGGGTAGAAATTCAATATTCTACAACCAAAACAACATAAAAGATGTGGATAACTTTTGAATAAGGAAAAACATCTTTATACATATACAAAGAAATTCATTAAATTCAAATTTTTTCTTTGCCCCAATTTTCGATTAGAAGATTAGCTTGTATATATCGTTGTTGGTTTGATGCCAATAATGGCAGTAATTTCAGTATATTAAGAATACATATGTATCCACGATTTTGAATTATTTAATCATATTAATAATTAATAGAATATAATAAATATAAATATAACATAGTGTATTTCCTCGATATCTTATATCTATTTTTCTTTATCGAAATAAAACATTTTCTTTCCTTGATAGGAAAGAAAACAGTGGATCGTTCCTTTTTATCCAAATAAAATCGAAAAATTAATTTGGATAGAATTCTATATGAAGAGATGATAAAAAAGTTGTACGAAATTCAAATAACTGCAAATAACACATATAATGTAAAAATATTTTTATTTTACATGATCGATAAAATTCGTGTAAAAGAAAATAAAATGAATTTTGTATGGTCAAAAATTCATTCATCTCAACTATTCGACAAGAAAAAACTATGGATCTGTCGAATTTCAAGTATTTAGTTTAATTGATAAGATAAAAAGACTTACATTACATTTAAAATTACATAAAAAAGATTTTTTTTTTATCATAAAGAGGTATATGAATTTTTTTAGGAAAATGTCAATGGCTATTAGATTATTTATCGAAGAAAAATCGAGTAGATTATAAGAAATTGATTAACTAACTGGATATTTAAGAGACAAAAAATCATTAATTTTAAGTTTAAGATTGAATTTTTTTCCTTTGCTATTAAAATTTTCATTTCGATCAACTTCATTTTTCGAAATTCATGGAATACTGAATTGAATTTTGGAAGAAAAGTTATGACTGTACCAGCTATAAGAAAGGATCTTATAATAGTGAATATGGGTCCTCACCACCTATCAATGCATAGTGTTCTTCGACTAGTTGTTACTCTCGATGATGAAGATGCTACTGATTGTGAACCTATATTGGGTTATTTACATGGAGGGATGGAAAAAATAGCGGAAAATCGAACAATTATACAATATTTTCCTTATGTAACACTGAGATTATTTAGCCACTATGTTTACAGAACCAATAATAGTAAATGCACTAGAACGACTAGAAAGTGTTCAAGTACCTAAATGCGCTAGTTACATTAGAATAATTATACTAAAAGTAGAATTGAGTCATATAGCTTCCCATTTATTATGGCTTAGACCTTTTATGGTAGATATCGGTGCATAGACTCCCTTTTTCTTTACTTTAAGGGAAATGTTATGTGATCTATTCAAAGCCCCTAAAGATATGCGAACGATGCATAATTATTTACGTATTAGGTGACATGCTACTAATTTACCTTATGGCTAGATAAAGAAATGTTTGGATTTTTGCAATTATTCTTTAACAAGAATTGTTGAATATCAAAAACTTATTACGTGTGATCCTACTTTTCTTGGAATGCATTGAAAGAGTGGGAATTATTGGTGGAGAGGAGTGTAACACCCGACGTCCATTAATGTCACTCACTAAGGGAATGCATTAACTTTCATGGAGTATTATAAGAGTATAGAACAAAATATCACAAGATAGATATATAAAATGGTACTTAAGAAAATTCAAAATTTATTCATTGTAGTGGAAAAGCAAAACATGTCTGCTTACAACATCAAAACCATATACTAAAGCCAAGTACACAAATATCCATCTTGAAAAAAATTATTATCAGAGTACATAAAAGTAAAACCATAATCCCACTCCAAATATCCATAATGGAAAAGAGATAAAGCTGAGCATTACTTTCAACATTTCCAAGCACTTCAAGAAGAAAGAAATCTGAGTCAAGCTCCACTAATCCCACCCTGAAGACCTGGGGGGGAGAAAGAAAAGAGGCGAAACAAAAAGGGTCAGACATAAAGTCTGGCGAGTCCAGTGACTATAACAATATAATCAGTAAAGTAACAGGATAAGAACATAAACTGGACATAAGAGATGACTGTAACATAAGCAAATATGACAAGGTGAACAAGGTAAGCAAGCTAGAACATCGACTGCGCTCCTAACCACTATAAGATATGCTTTGTACCGTACCAACATACTAGTTACATATTAAAAGATGATCCCTCTTAAACAAATGTAATGATGGTAGTTTCGTGTACTTCTAATTACTATCATAGGTGCCAACTTGCTCCTATCCCCACTAGTTGTACCCACTACCCTTCCCATTCAATTGGCTCCCTAACCTTGTAGATACCTGTGTTGGTCCCACAATAGGGTGTATCACTCCCCAAGGTGGCAACCCCGATACTACTGAAATGCACAGCTTATACCTACACGATGCAACAGTGTCTTACCTACCAGCCCGGACCCACGCACGCACATGACTCCGTTGGACTTGCACTGCCATCGCTAACTCTTTATTGACCTCTTACAATCAACCCCAGTAAGCGTGTCCTCGACCTAGTTCGAGCTCATATGGATACTAAAATGGGTTACTGGTTGAAAAGGGTCCACACACTTGACACAAGCTTCCCTCCTAAGATTGGTCCCCACTAGGAATTCCCACTTAACCCTTTTTTTATCCCCATGTCTTATCGCAGGTCTCATCTTGGTTAAGTGATTTTATTATGTTTCACATGCTACCCATATTACCCATTTAACCCTTTATTATTCCCATGTATTACCATTGTCTTATCTTGGTTGAGTGTTCATTAATTCATTATAACTGTAATCTTGCAAGACCTCCCACATTAGATTACTGTTTGCGGTTGCTGGATATGCCGGGCGGTTCCGGGCAGGCTTATACCGCAGTCCGAATCTAACCTCGTGTCGTTACATTATTATGCATCTAGTTTCTGCCTTTGACCTCTCACATTAGATTACCAAAGTGCGGTTGCTGGATATGCCGGGCGGTTCCGGGCAGGATTTTACCGCAATCTGAATCTAACCTCGTGTCTTAGGCGTTCATTATCACTTTCTTGATTCAAGTCCCAATTTCAAATTTTGGATTATAATATATTCCAATTACCCATATTTTCCAATCTAAATTATGTTTATAATTTTAAATCCAAATTATGCCTATAATCTCATGTGTACAAGTTATGCCAATTTATTCCCAAACCCATTTTCATAGTTATTAACAATTTATGCAAAATCTCATGTATACAAGTTATACTCAATTATGCCCAAACCAATTTTCCATATTCATCAACAATTTATGCCAAATCTCATTTTATTACATATTTCCCAACTTTTCCCAATCATTCCAACGTTATTCGTATGCAAATATCAACGCAATATGTTAGGCTCGAAGTTAGCCTAATCTCATAAGGAAAAAGGAAAAGAAGAAGGGAAGAGAATCAAAACATCGAAACTGGCATAAACACATAAATAGGTATGTGAAACGAATAACAACAAAATAGAACAGACAGGCATATGATAATGGCAATTGAGTATGAATTTAAAAGATAAAAAATTACAAAACTTGATATAACTTGATATGATTCATCTTATTTACAGGCATATACATTGGATCCAACTTATAGTCTTACCACAATTACTTTTTAATTTTATTATATGTGAAAGTAACAGAGACTCACAGCGATAGGATTCTTAGAAAAGAGAATTAGGCGTTATTGTAGCAATTCTGATCTGAATAATCTCCACTTTGATTGTTTGTAGATCTGATCTTCTAATTGGAATACCCCTATTTTGATTTGTTTTGGTGGAGAAGAAAGGCTAGTTTAGATTAGAGCAGCATGGAGGCGCCATGGATGAAAACAATGAGATTAGGGTTGGGTTTTGGTGTTTATTTATAGGTGTATTAGGTGAATTAGGACCTTTAGATTAGACTAGGAACCATCTGAACCATCCAGGCTAGAAAAACACGTCATCCAGCCAATCCCAAAAAAAACACGTCGTCAGATACAGATGTGGCCGATGGGGGTCGACACCCTACGGGGGGGGGGGGGGGTCGACTCCCCCGTCGACACCCCTATTATAACACCCTGTGACTTTAAATATTTAAATTAACAAATTTAAGAATACTTAATAGTTAAAGTGAGAATTAAGGGAAACAGGTTACGCCATTGCGTTCGTCTCGAAATTCTGCTTGGAAAAAGTTTTCGAAAATTGGATTTTGTATGAAGAAGTTATGGTCCTCAGAACTTTCAGAAATTTATATAAAACAATTCAGAAAATTAAATACCAAGGCAGGTCGACCTGGGGGTCGACCTACCCCAGGCCAGGTCGACCAGGGGGTCGACCTCCCAATATGTAGGTCGACCTGGGGGTCGACCTACCCCCCTCCCCCCCGGGTAGATCTGAAATGTGACGATGTTTTGACTCACTGCTGAGTCATTAGGGCTGAGGTGTTTATTTAGTCTTGTCTGGATGGTCTTGATTGCTTCTAGGTTAATCTGACGGGTCTTCATTAATTAAAATTCTATATAAGCAACCTAACTCTCAACCTAAAATCACACTAATTCATACCAAGAGCCGCCATGCCGTCAATGGTGAACCTAGAGTAGCCGTTGTTCTCTTTCAACTCAAAAACAAGATAGAAGCAAGAATCAAATCTAAATTAGAATAACGATTAGTCTACATCAAAGGTGAGCAATTCAGTTTTAGAATACAGATCCCAGAAAGACAAGACTATTCTTTTGTTTGTGAGTATAATATCTTTCACAAAATAATAAATTAATTTAACTGTGATAAGTTATAACTGGGATTATGAGAATGTGACTATTGAATCATGTGATGTTGAATTACATGCTAGTTGTTATGTGAATTTTATGCTAGTTTGTGATGATGAATTATATGTTAATTCTTATGTTAACCCTATGCAAGTTTGGGAATGTTGAATTATATGTTCTTATATGAATCTTATGCAAGTTTGAGATGTTAAAACATATGTGAATCATGTATATACATATGCTAGTTTATGTGACCTTAATCTACATGTTTAGATACATATGCAAGTTCACCTCTTTATGTTTAGATCCATATGCAAGTTCACCTCTTTATATTTAGATCCATATGCAAGTTCACATCTTTATGTTTAGATCTATATTTAGATCCATGCCAGTACATAGTTTTGCAAATTTATGCCCATTGCATATGCTAGTTTTGTATGTGAATCATATGCTAGTTTGTTCATATGCAAGTTATAGGAAAACCATATCTATATATGCAAGTTATTGGCTATGTAAACTTATGTCATGATTCTTAGATCTATTTTATGTGTTATGCAAGTTGTGATGTTGCTTTTCTTTTATAAGTTAGACTATTGCGAGTCTAACATATGTCATATTAAAACGTACGAATAGCGTGGGGACAATGGGAAAATATTGAATATACATAATTGTGAATTGGCATAAAATGCCCTTAAAAGGCATATAATTAATTTGAGACATTAATTGGTATAATTTGTATACCTGTAATTTATGGACATAATTTAAGTGACAATTATGGACATAAATAAATTTGGAATTTATTGACAAATTTGAATAAGGATATTAATCCAATTTGGGGTTAAATAAAGTTGTGTAATAATTAACCGCCTAAGACACGAGGTTAGACTCGTTTGTGGTGTAAGACTGCCCGGACCCGCCAGGCAAATCCAGCAACCAAAAACGGTAGTTTAATATGATAGGTCAAAGGCACGAATTAAATGCGTAATAATTGTAAAGACACGAGGTTAGGCTCGTTTGCAGTATAAGACTGCCCGGACCCGCCCGGCAAATCCAACAACCGCAAACGTCAATCTAATGTGGGAGGTCTTTACGAGGTTACGGTTATAATGAATTAAGTAACACTTAACCAGATAAACATGTGGTGGGACATGGGGGTTAAATGGGTGCCTTGGGTGGCTTGTGAAATACAATTAGAAACACTTAACCAAGTTGAAACATGTAAGAAGACATGAATAAGAATGGGGTTAAGCGAGAAACCTTAGTGGGGACCAAGCTTAGGTGGAAAGCTTGTGCCAGGCACGGGGGCCTTTTTCAAACCAGTAACCCATTAAGTATCTTTGTGAGCTCGACCCGAGTCGAGGATGGGACACACTTACTGGGTTTGATTGTAAGAGGTCAAAACGGGTTAGCGGTGGCAACGCAAGTCCAACGGGGGCATGTGCGTGCGTGGGCCCGGACTGGTAGGTAAGACGTTGTTGCATCGTGTAGGTATAAGCCGTGCATCTTTAGTGGTATCGGGTTGCCACTTTGGGGAGTGATACACCCCACTGTGGGACCAGCACGGGTATCTACGAGTTAGGGAGCCGATCGCATGTGGGTAGTGGGTACAACTAGTGGAGATAGGGGTAGGCGGCACCTATGAAGGCAACTAGGGGTACACGATACTACCATTATCATTATTAAGTTCTGTAGGCAGGATCAACTTTTAAGGTGACTAGTAATGGTGCAGTGTAATTAGTAATGGTGCGGTGTAATTAGTAATGGTGCAGTACAGTAATTATCCTATAGTGATTAGGAACGAGATTAACGCCAGAATATTCCTCTTGTTTGCTTTGTCATGCCCACTTGTTTCACAGTCATACCTTGTTCTACCAGTTTATGCCTTATCCTAGTTACTTTAATAATTATATTGTTAAAGTTATTATACTCGCCAGACTTTATGTCTAACCCCCTTGTTATCGCCTCTTTTCTTCCTTCCCCCCTAGGTTCTCAGGGTGGGACTAGTACTAGTGGAGCTTGATCTTGGATCTCTTTCTCTCTCTTTGGGAAGTGCTTGGATTGCTGAAAGTAAAGTTCAGCTCATCTCTTTTATGGCTACTTGTGTTTGGGTTATGCTTTTTACTTTATGTACTCAGAAAACAATTTGTCAAGATGAATATTAAGTGTACTTGGTTTTACTGTTGGTTTATGAAGTTGATGTAATCAAACTATTTCTCCACTGCAATAAAAGTTGTTTTAAAATTTTCAAGTACCAATATATGTATCTGTCTTGTTATATTCTGTTCTATACACTAATAATGCTCCATGAAAGTTAATGCATTCCCTTTGTGAGTGACATTAATGGACGTGGGGTGTTACACCTATAGGGGGGTCGACTCCCCTTGGGGGGGGGTTGACATCCACGAGAGGGAACTTTCCCGCTCAGCTATTTTGGATTGGATTTCGAATTTTGAACTGCTCTGGTTATTTAATTATTATTTAATTAAATTCTGCTTTAAACTGAAATCTTCTTAGCTTCATAACTTCTTCATACTATGTCCGATTTACGAAAACTCGGACTCTATCCCAAACAGAATTCCGAGACGAACTCAATGGCGCAGCCTGTTTCCCTTAATTCTTCTTCTAAAAATTAAGTATTCTTTAATTTGCTAATTTTAATATTTTAAAATTACGGGGTGTTACAAGGAGGCAATAAATTGAGGTTTATCAAGACCAATGCTATGGGCTACTAAAATCAAATGGGATCCTAATAAAGTTGATAGTTATGAGTGTTACAATAAATTTGATTGAGAAGTCCAATGGAAAAAAAAGGAGATTCACTAGCTCATTATTTAGTATGAATTAGTGAAATGCAAGAATCTATAAAAATAATTCAATAGGCTCTAGAAGGAATTCTGGGAGGACCTTATGAGAAAGCAAAAAATATTCGAATGGAATAATTTTGAATATAGATTTATTACTAATAAACGTTCACCCAATTTTAAATTGTCGAAGAAAGAACTTTAAGAGAGTAGAAGCACCAAAAGGAGAATAGGAATTTATTTGATAGGAGATTATAGTGTTTTCCCTTAGAAATGAAAATTTTGTCCACCTGGTTTTATGTCCCGCTTGGATCGACTTATATAAGTTAGTTTTTGACATTTTAAAAGTCAAAATCACTACAAGAAATTGTGCTTTTAGTTACATAATATAGTTGCGTTTCAACATTAAATGCGGCTGTTTCGTTAACCTTACTAAAATAGTTGCGTTCTAACCTTGAAAGTTACTAAGCCGGAATTATATTTTTGTTCTCGCTTATCAAGCCGCCTAATTTTCATTCCTCTGTCTCCTTTCTCACTCTCAAAATCTAGACCAAAATATTCATGTCCTTCCAAATCAGCCATACCTTTCCTATTGACAATCGCCAAAGTACTCTCTGTCGAACTCAATTCTACCGATATGCCTCCATCTTTCTGCTTTCTAGTCAATTTCTCGAACCTTGGCCTTTCGCTCCGCAATTTTTTCATTCTCAGCTTCAAACTAATCCATCCACCTCTTTTTTATTTTTTATTTGCCATTTCCTCGTTCGCATATTTTACCCTTTGCCAATTTCTTTTGGTTTCACCCTTCATACTCTGGATCCACCATGAGTATTTTCGAACTTCTGTGTTTCGGCTGATCCACCCTATTCCGCTGTCCACCTTCACCTACTTCTGAGTTCCCCTTTCGGTCTCTACTCTCTACCTCATTTTTGCACTGCTCCCCATTTTCTTAGGGGCACCTCATTAACTTTCTAGCCATCTAGTCGCTTATCCTGTTGTTAATAGTAAACTTTGAGATATTTCAGATCTGGTTTCCTCTGCTTGTTTTTTGAGGTCACCTAAGTCATCTTGTAAGCTACTGATAGGAATTAGCTACATTTGGAGGAAGTACGCTATTATTGTCTTGTGGTGTGTTGTTCCGTCGTGGTTCAGGCTCGTGTTTTTATTTAATGGAGGATTTTGTGGGCTCGTTTTTGCAGGCGGATTTTCTTTGGTGACCAGAATTCAGCGGCTTGGGTTATGATGTGAGCAGTAGTCATGTTTCCTTTTAGTCTGCCTTTAGCACCTGTGTATCGACAGACAGTGCTCATTCCCTCCATTTCCAAAATCCAGCAGGTCCGGATATTTGTGGTGAGCCAATTTTTGGTTATATTATGTCACTTTCATTCTGAGATGAATTTTAGTTGTTGTTCTTTAGTGGTAGATGTACAGTCTCTGCTGATTGTTGCATTTTCCTTTTCAGATGTATGTGTTTAGAGTCTGTGGTTTCATTGATTGTGAATGAATTTCATTTTCTTTTCTTTTTTTCTTAAAAATAAAGGAATGAGCTCAGGACGAATCAACAACCAAGCCCCGCTTGGTTATAAAACTAAGCTTTGCTCGGTTCAAAATTTGAGTTTCATTTGGTTAGGAAACTGAGCTACAGTTGTAGTTAGAAAACTGAGCTTGCTCGGTTCATAAACAGAGTGTTGCTCAGTTCTATTAACTGAGCAAAAGCACAGTCAAAACTGAGCTTAAGCTCTCTTTTTTGAACTTGAGAAACACGGTTAAAACTGAGCTTAAGTTCAAAATTTTGACCTCAGTTCTACAAACTGATCTTTAAATCTTAATGCTCAATTTTTGTAATCTAAGCCTGTAAGCTTAGATTTAAAACAGAGCTAAGCTCATATATAAAAATGAGCATTAAGCTCAGTTATAAAACCAAGTTTAGGACCTTTAACTGAGTTGTTTTTATCGCTGAGCTATATTCAGTTTTATAATTGAATGTAACCAAGCGTTAGTTATGCAAAATTTTATTTAGTTTTGCTGGATTTTAGCTCCAATTAAACCTCCATTAAGGATGGGCTAAGATGTAGAAGGCTAATTGACTTTATATGTTCTATTATTTTATTTGGAAACAAAACCACAATGTGTAGGGAATAACAGAAAGTTATTACATATTATATTTAATTTATACCAATCTGGTCGTAGACTTATTTCATTGTATTTATTTTCATGTTTGCTAGTAGGTTGAATTGTGATAACTAAGTACTTCGCTCAGTTCATTAAAACTGAGCTTACTGCTCAATTAATAATTAAGCGGTGATACTGAAATGCTGACAACTAAACAAATTATAAGTTTTGACTTTTAAGTTTTGATTATATTTAGTTTTGATTTTCATTATATTTAGTTTTGATTTTTAAGTGGTCAAGTGTATCATGAATTCATGATTAACACTGAAATGTTGACAACTAAACAAATTACAAGTTTTCTTCATGCTATTATATAGTTGCTTACAAATTAGTATAAAGAGTGACGTTAATATTGAGTTTCATTTGATATCATGCCGGAGTAACCATCTTGATAGTGCATTTACACGATCTAGAAGAAAGGATGTATAATGGGGGCCACCTAAGGTCATAAGTAGTGCTCTAGTATCAATAGGTAAACTGATATTAGCTTATGTTAAATAAGGCCCCTGTCTTGCTTTCCTATTTTATTTTCTTCTGTTTGATTTTTTTTCTTTTCAGAACCTTCCCCAATATATTATACTAGATGCATCTAAGTTTTGAACTATTACTTCCTGAACTAATATAACTTGGTTATTGATGAGAAATTGCACCAGGGTTGCCAGTGTCTGTTTGTATAACAAAGATATAAAGACAAAACTGGCTAAGAAAGTCCCTTTGAACCTAAATAGTTTTATGCTTGCGTAGAGAGTGTGCATGTTTTTACTGTGTTTTTTCAGGTCTTTTTGGGGAATGATGGCTCAAGATGCATTTAGTTGATGCATAGCTGGCTACCAGGTCACATTATTGCTTATCTAATCTTTGCTTCTTTATCATTTTTGTTGAATCTGTGATACAGTTGTCTAAGAATAGTGGACTGCATAAGCTGCTCTCATTTGTCATTTAACTCGTGTAAGGTATCTAACTTTTAATTTAGTTGTTGGCACTTCACTAACCTAACTTTCTGGCACCTTAACTACATCCTAGGGATATTCCAGTAGTGGAAATTGTTGGACCGAGATGACTTAACAATATTAGATGAGACAAACCGAGTCAGGTGCAGAACTTTGGTTAATTAGCATAATTTCCACCAAATAGATGACTTATAAATGCGACATAATTATTTATTGGGTGAACCCATGTCAACCAAACTTTATAACATAAGCATAGATTGATAGGTGTGTAATGCATCTTAAGAAATCCTTGCTGGTAGACAAGGGGATGATATAAGAGCTATTGTTGGTAGAGATGACATTAACTAAGGGTTAACCCTCTTGTAAAAATGGTTAGAATAATTTAGTGTAGTTGAATGATGTGGGAGCTGTTCTTGGAATATGCTTTGTTAGAGAAGGAGATGTTCATGAGAACAATGCATTGGAAATGTTTGGATAAGCAACTTATATATAATCAAGGAACTTTTTATTAAGTACTTCATGTGTTTTCTTCCATATTTCCATGCTACTCTTGAATACATGACATAAGTATATAATATGTTTTCAATGTTAGGTACTGAATTATGTAGAAATGGGACTGGAACTAAAGTGCAAGTATTGTGGTTAGAAGGCGTTGTGTTCATTGTTGGCCAAGTTTAATATGGTTGGAGCTTTTATGTTTATTGTGGTTGGTGTTCGATGGTTGGCCAAGTTTAATGAGGTTAGTCGATCTTCATTTCACTTTATTTTCTTTGTATTCTTAGCAGACTTTTTATCAGTGGAATATTGAGAAACGTATTTACATCTGAAAAAATGGTATTGCTAAGTGATTGTAACCTTCATTTTAAAAAGTTGTTAACATCAAAGTTTTTAAGCTGAAATACTAAAATAAAAAATATACAGTATTAAAAACGGAGTAAGACTTAGTATAAGACATAAGAAAGTTAACAAAGAAGCATAGAAATACAGACATGTTGCAGCGAAGAAAAATACACAAATACATGTTATATAATTGAGAAGCAATACTGCTGAACTGTTAACAAGAAAACTAACAACCAACACTGCTAGGTAATACAAGCAAGCCGACTCAACAAAACTAACTATCAAAGAAACTACAAGCTAATGGATAATACAATAGTCATTTAAGGTTCCTTTCATGCAAACTATTAACAAGCAACACTGTTATATTTTTTAACCAAGATACAAATCCATTTGATTCTTGAATTCCATTCAGAAACTTTCCATCCCAACTTCGCTGTTTACTTTCCTGATTCATATCCAAGAAAAAAAGACATTTAAATCATCTTTCAAATGATTCATCTACTAATTAATGAATCTAATAAAAATTTACTACGAAAGATATTATTTTCTTTTTGAGTAAAATAGGTTTTGATGAATGCTAAGGTGCAGGCATATGTTAAGGTGAATGATAATTCTTAGATTAATAATTATGTAATTTGCTGCATATTTTCGACAATTTTAGATTTTCAATTATACATACCTATTTAAAATACCTTGTCCTGTTACTCATCTATTGCATCATATTTCACGACGATAATGCTGCTAACGATAAAGACGTGGCTCCTGCATATAGTTTTAGAAGTTGTATAGAAAGATGTGGCCATTTGATGTTTCAAAACATTCAAAACCTACATAAAACTTATTAAATACAATTACTGCTGCAAAACTCAGAAAGTGTAATATCTCAAATTGGTTCCTGTATATATAAAACCTACTAAATAGGAGAGAAGAAACCGTACTAGCTAAGTGTTTCGGATTTCCAATCAAAAGAGTAATATCTCAAAAATCATTACTGCCCCCACCTTAATTAATAGCTAGATAATATTGATAATATCTCAAACATGTACGCATAAAATAGGTATGTTGTACACATGCATCATACATATGTACATGCATCTTCCATTTAGCCTTTATCAATTATTTCTATTTATATACATCGTCACATTTTACAAGGTATGTTTTCATGCATTGACCGAATTTGTCAAGTAATAAGTAAATTTTCTAGAGGTTCTTGGTCATGGCTCTGGTACATGCTTTGCTAGAGTATACCTGGACTTGTAGGTCTGTTTTTCTGTTGGTTTCCGATGTTATTTGGGTTATGGGTTGTTCTTTTCGTATTCTATTGGTTGTGACTTGTTTTGAGGATGTTTTCTGGTTTTGTTTTTGTTGGGTACTGCGGCTAGGGGATTTTGTTTTGTGCTAGTGTGTGTATTTCGGTGTTATAATGGGTTGTTGTTCATGGTGTTCTAGGGGATTTTCTGGAGTTTCTCCTTATGGTGTTCAATTGCTATTTTCGCAAGGGTGTTAATTGTAGTAACTTATGCTAGCTCCATCTTGGCACTACTACCTTACAAGCCTGCTACCTTATTTGCGCAAAATCTGACAGGTCTGGATCTGCGGTGTGTCCTACTTCTCTCTTGAGTTTAGATGTTGATATGAGGCTTTTTATGTTGTTCTACTACCTTCATAGTTGGTATTTCTACTTTTTTTTGGGTTTAATACAAATGTTGGATTTTCAAAGATATTTTGAGTCTAGATATGGTCGTCTATCTTGAGTGTTTATATTCAGCTGTTGCTTTTACTTCATAGTCTGTATTTAGAGTTAGCATGGTATGTAACCTACATGGTGTTAAAAAAAGGAAAAAAAGAAGAATATATTTTCTTAGAGAATATATAAAGATTCATCCTTTCTCCAGGGTAAAGAATTAACGCCTTAAATGTGCTCTCTTATCAAAGCCGCGCATTTTTTTAAAGCAATAATCAATTTGACAAACTTAATGGAATCATCGAATTGTTGTATAACCAGTTTTCATTTTTTTTATGATTAACTACTTTATGGTTCTATATTATGTAAACCAGCTCATCTCTATAGGTGTACGAGCAGCAAAATTCTGGCTATGCAAAGCTAACAGCACGTGAATTTGCACTGCAAAATGGAGTTGATATGTTTTTATGTTATTTGAGGAAAAAAGATTCACACAGCCTTTTGTTCTAAAAATCCTGGCTGCAAGGGTGAGGTGAGTTCAATGAATTGGATTTACTGCAAATTCTTCCATCTTTTGGTTTTTTGACATTTTATTAATAACACTTTTCTATGCCTCGTTAATTGCAAATCCAAACTAATATACTAAATCAAAACCATAAAACCAATTTAAAATATTCCTTCCGTGCTTATTTATTCAAAAGAAAGTGGAAATTAGAATTTTCGGAAATTGTCCGAAGGATATGAACAGAAATACGGATAATTGGAAAAAATACCCACTTATAGTTCGAATGTTACTCGATAATTCATGGCAAATTCTTATTATTGATTATTAACCTTGTCTTCAAGTAATTAGCCTTTATGGAGTGAAGACCATCAGCAACAATAGACACAGTTTTAATTGTTATGTATTATGATATTTATTAGTACTTATTCTGTAAAATTATTTCTAAATGCTTGTGGTATGTGAAGCTGTTGATTTTGTCAAATAACTATTATCTAAATGGTTATGGAATATACTTATGTAATTAATGTGTTCTTAGTTATTAGAGTATGATGGTTATATAATTAATTGATTGTTGATTTAAATCAGATTTTTATATGAATGTTGTTGATTTTAATATGATTATAATATAGTTGGTTGTCGAAAATAATATAGGATATTAACAGTATATAGTAGCATTTAAAATATACCATAAAACAATCAATAAGATTTAGTAGCGTTTAAGAATCGCTACATAAAGAAATGTAACAAAGCACCTGAATTTTTAGTGATAAAAAATAAATGCAACGAAAAGTTTTTAGTTGCACAAAGTAAACGCTACAGAAAAGAAACTAATAGACCACGTAAAAACATTCAATAGTGTTTGAAAGACGCAACTATATAGAAGATTTGGTAGCGTTTATAAAAACGTAACAAAAAAACAAGACTTTTGGTTGCGGGACCTGTAGTAGCGTTCTTTGAAACGCTACCAAAATGTTTTGGTAGCGTTTTTCAAATGCTGCTAAAGGTCATTTCTGGAGTAGTGAATGAACTAGTTATTGGTTTGGAAACGACAAAAAGCGACTTATTTTAGTTGATCCAAACGAGCCCTAGATCAATTTGAAAATTCTCCTCAACTAGTTAAAAGAATGAAATTGGCAGATATCATGGCGATACTAGGAAGTATAGAAATCATTATGGGAGAAGCTGATTGTTGAAATGATAATTGATACTATGAAGTTAAATCCCCGCTAAAGCCCTACAAAATGTCTACTTTAGCTTTAGCGATCTTCAACCGCTACGCTATTTCAATTTAGCATTGATGAACAGTAGATCCTCTTTTAGCCCCGTTATTTTCCGTTACATCCACTAAATCAAGGCTTTTTAGCACTCTCTTTAGCAATATTAATATACAGGCTTGATTTGGCTAGTTCTCTTATTAAAACATCGATATAGTGTAAAGAGCTAATTAAAGGCAAGAATGTCCAATATAATGTAGATTTCTATTATAATCGTCAAACCTTGTGTACGTAACCATGATATTCTTTGATTTCTTTATATAAGATTAATTAGTGTTTTCTTCTTCTACACATATAATGTGAGAACGGTAATTAATAAATTTTACATATTTGGTTTCACATCCAATAAAACTTTTTCCACATTTGCTATATCCCTGCTAATTCCACGCTTTATCCACGCAACACCTTTATGCACCTCCGCCGCTATAGAATCGCTAAACGCTTTAAATGCCTAAAATTGATATGAAAGAAATGAAATACAAGCTATAAATTCTTTATCTAGATCAAAATCTTTAAAAAAAATCATGAACTCATATGGATCTTTTTTCTTCTTATTTTCACCCTTATTTTGGGAATAACAATAGGGGTACTAGTAATTTTAGGGTTAGAAAGAGAAATATCTGCAGCAATAAAACAATGTTGTCGGTCCATTGGGAATTCTTCAAGCTACAGAAGATGGAACAAAAAATAGTTTCTAAAGAGTACCTCCTCCCCTCTAGAGGAGATATTCATTTGTTTAGTGTAGGACCCTCCATAGCGATCATATCTGTTCTACTAAGTTATTTTGTAATTCCTTTTGGATATCCCCTTGTTTGGGTCGATCTTAGTATAGGCTTTTTTTATGGATCTTTATTTCAATTATTGCCCCAATTGGACTTCTTATGTTAGGATATGGGCCGAATAATAAATATTCATTTTCAAGTGATCAACTGGTTACTGCTCAATCTATCAGCTATGAAATATCATTAACTCAATGTGTGTTATCAATATCTCTACGTGTGATTCAGCAGAACATTGTTATTTTCCCCTTTTTCTAGAACTAGGAATAGAATAAAGGAAATTAATATATTATATTCAATGGATATTTTCTTTTTCT
This sequence comes from Allium sativum, assembly GCA_030737875.1. Taxonomy (NCBI): domain Eukaryota; kingdom Viridiplantae; phylum Streptophyta; class Magnoliopsida; order Asparagales; family Amaryllidaceae; genus Allium; species Allium sativum. The sequence continues at coordinate 882,492,667 of CM060924.1, forward strand.
TATTTATTGTTAGGGTTGATGAACTAAGCTAGATGAGTAAAAGAAAACTGCTTATAAATTTGCAGTAATAAGATTAAATCTCATTCCCAATGTATGAGAATAGAAACATTAGCAGTATAAACTGTTTACCCCAAGGTTAAGATTCTTTGACCAATTATCATATCTTGAAGCGGGTACAAAAGATCGCCCGTATGGGGTTTCTACTACTGTCTTGTATTTATCACCATAACGGAGATCAATAAAAACTAGTGGATAGTTAGGGAAACCAAGGTTGAAACGACCCAAACTCGCCCGTAAGGGAAAGTCCAGATTGAGTTGAGAACATGACAAATTGGAACGCAAACAATAGAATACTTCATTGTTATTACAACAATTACATCAGAGTACAAGAATATAACAGAGTATGAATAAATAATATACACTAGAAAAATATCATAGATTAAAATTACATTAGCAGCGGAAAAATAATATATAACACAATTGAAAGAGATACACATATACAAAGCTTTCCGAATATAGCTCCAGCTGTAAATCCAGGATCCTGGGAAAATAATATTTGCAAAACCAAAACTACTAGATGTCCGTGTGGAAAATAGGGGCACCCAGAGTTTATGTTAAAACAATAAACTCCGAGTCAGTCATGTGACTGGTGTGAGAACTAAAACAGTTATTTAAAACTTTACTTTAGAAATAAAGTAAATCAAGGGACCACGTCGTATAACACGGAACGAGTTTTCTCCCAAGAATACCAGTGCATAAAACAGTTTATTAATAGCGCAATGCTTTTTGAAAAATGAAGCTATTATAAGAATCAGGTTCCATCACACAATGCAACACAAGCCGGAGGATAGAGTTTTATCTTATAATAGCCAAACAAGCTTGGTATGTTTAAAACAAAAACAGATTTTGATATTACTATAAGTGTATAGGGTCAAAATCAACTTCAAATATAAATGTGTCAATCATAGACGACATGGGTACCATATATCGTGTCACCATACTAGGCTCTACAATTAAAACTGAAATGTCACGTATTGGAAATTGGATTCCATCTATGAGTCGAGGCAGGGGATCATCCTCGTAGGCTTTGAGACACTCTAGCAAATGCCTCAGGGTCGGACACTGGAAAACCCTTGAATCTTCAGGGCCGGTCCACACTTAGCGGATTAATTATACCTGAACACACGTTTCCCAGTCCTATCGGACCTATCCATCGGCTCTGTAGTAACCGATATATCCGAGGCGCCTAGCTATATCCATCATCCACATAGGTAAAAAATATAAATGTCTGGGATCCATACCATGATACCACCCATAGCTAGAAAGAAACGTCGTGCACTCCCTGCAGTCATGATCCTATTTTTGACTCTTACCGAGGTGTGAGGCTCGCGAATTAATGTTATACACAAAGCTATGCTATTTAAAGTCGTGCTTTGATCAACAACCACAAGACCCTGCTTTTCAACAGAAGCCTTGATCATTTGCATCTCAGCATGCCACATAGGCAATTCACGCCATGTGACTGATTTCTATCGATATACAATCTCTAAGCTCGTACATCTCAGAGAAGGGTGTTAACCAAGAGAATAAATTCTCCGCCACCAAACAGATATATATTTAATAGAGATCAATCAACACAGAATAAAATCCAATGTCAGACACACATCCATTTACTAGTTCGTTCTGGGCCTGAATGAAATCGGAGGCACCTTATTCCTCGTCCCATATGTTCAATACAGGAGAGAGGTCCTCGCATATCCAGTCGATCTCCAAGTACGTCTGGACGATCACCACTTATTACCTTGTCTCGGGTGTACAACCCAATCAAGACATCAGTAATCATCCAAACGATGTTAAGATCTCTGGTCTTCAATCGTCGTCTTCATCGTCGACCTATCGTCGAAGCAATTATTCCGAATGGGTATAAACCCGGCCTTTCCGAATAATTCGCATATCTTATAAACAAGTGCTACACAAACACAATACATGCCTCATTCCAATCCAGAATATTCTTTTATTCAATTTTTTTTTATAATTTAAACCAAATTAAGGTTTTCTAAACTATTCGGGATTTGCGAACCTTATCGAAGCAAACATTTGTTTTATTTCCCAATCCCAACCTATTCGTCCCATGGAGAAAAACTGGTAGTACCCCATATCTAACACCCACTGTGTTATCAGTAAATTTAATTACCATTTCACGTTCAAATCTAATTAACGATTTAACTATCGTTTGGAGCAAAACTGGTGATACTCCATTCTCGATCATTTCACAAATTTGACAATTTAAATTATCGCATTCACAATTCAATCTAACTAAAGATTCATTAAAACTCCACTTAGTTTTAACCTTCTCAAAAATCATTATTAATGATTATTTAACTTTGGAAACACAAAAATGCCGCATCGACAATCTACACCGTACCACTGATTTTTGCCAATATATAACCTCTAAGCTCGTACATCTCAGAGAAGGGTATTAAGCAAGAGAATAAATTCTCCGCCACCAAACAGATATATATTTAGCATAGATCAACAATACAGTTTGAAATACAATGTTAGACATGTAATCCTTTCTTTAACTGTGTGACGACCCAAACTTCCGTAGAATGAAAGTAAGGATAATCATAGGAGTATAACATAATGAAAACAATAACATATCACAGTTACATAGCAGAACATATAAATCATTGCAGCGGAAATGAAATGTCATCACAAACATCATCACAGAACATCAGAGTACGCAGTACATGATACACTTAGCAAAAACAGATGTTTAAACAGGGAACAAAATAAAGTCTCAATCTCCCAAAATACATCAATATCCAATACTTTCTCAAATCTCAAGAAAATAAAGATAAAAAGAAAAGATCTTCCAACATCTTTAGCAACAAGCTTGAGTCCAGAAATCAGCCCTACCTGAAACCTGTCAATTGGCTGCCTGTGTGGAAAGAGGGCACCAAAGTTTGCAAAGTGAAACAAACTACGAGTCAGTCATGGGACCGGTATGAGAAATCTAACTAAACTAATAATATGGCTAATCACTGGACCACGCCGCTATCGCGGAACGAGTTTAATTCCATTGGATTGCCAGTGCATAAGTTTTATAAATTTTTAAGTCAAAAACAACGCAATGCTTTTCAGAAAATGAAATCATTATAAGACTCAAGTCCCATCACACAATGCAATGCAGACGGAGGATAGAGTTTTACCTTATAATGATAAAAATTGCTTGATACGTGGAAAATAATATTTTTAATATTATTTGTGTCTAATATGTTTCAAAAATACTTCAAAGTAAATGTATCAATCCTAGACAGCATAGCCACCATATACTATGTCGCCATATATAGGCTTACAATCAAGACCGTAAGGTCGTATTGGATGTTGGTTTCCATCATGAGTCAAGGCAAGGAACGATCTCCTGACCGATTCGAGACACTCTAGCCATGTCTCAGGATTTGGACGTTGACGAACCCTTGGATCCTGCAAGGCCGGTCCACAAATACTTTAGTGAATTAGGTATGCCTGAACACATGCTTCCCGATCCTATTGGACCTATAAATTGGCCATTGCGGCCAATAAAAATCCAAGGCGCCCCATTCCATCAACCACATAAGTAAAATGTCAGGCCGTGTTAGACCCAAACACCACTTCTAGCTAGAAAGAAACGTGTGCACTCCCTGCATTCCCTTGTCCCGTTTTAGACTCTACCGGGGTATGAGGCTCGCGAGGTAATGAAATTCACAAAGATATACCTAAATAGGCTATGCTTTGATCATCATCCACAAGGCTATACTTTTCAACAAAAGCCTTGATCAATTGCATCTTGGCGTGTCACATTGACAGTTCATACCATGCGATCGATAACTACCAATGTATAACCTTCGAGCTCGTGCGTCTCAAAGAAGGGTGTATAGCAAAAGGATAAATCCTCCGCCACCTCAGAAATATATTAATAGGTATCAATTAAATTACATGGCACGAAATTCAATGTCGGACATGCATCCATTTACAAGTCCGTTCTGGGTCTGAACGAAACCGGAGTCACCTAAGTGCTCGCGTATCCGGACGATCAACAAGTACATCCGGACAACTACCACTTTAATCCTTTATTGGTAGATAGCCAATGCCAGGCCCCAGTAGTTATCCTTTCGACGTGAAGGCCGTCGGTCTTCAATCGCCGTCTTCGATATCTTCGATTTTAAATCGCCGTAAAATTATTTGAAATGAGTTGAACTTGGTCTTTTCAAATAATTTTCGAATTATTATCATTTAAACCATTTGATATCGTTAATATCAATTTATAACGATTTTTTGCTATTTTTATTTATTTAAAAATAGCTCAATATAATTAAACGACGCTTCGGGCCAATGGGCGGCCCTGGCGCTGTTTTTCCCAAAATTTGATTTACACTTATCTTGAAATCTAACTGTTGGATTTTGATAAAGTTTATATCATCGGAAAGATCTTCCCAAAGCGGTCCTAGCGATTCCGATTTTGGGAAAATCCGACGGTCAGATCTTACGGTATAATCGTTTAAAGTTACGAATGCCGAAACGCGAACTACCGCGCACGATTCGTTAAATTTTAATTTTAATTTATATATAATATAAATCATTTGGTGATTTTACTATTTTTATTGCAATTAAAGTGACAATAAACATTTCAACATTTAAATCAATTCCTTTATTCCACACGTAATGTCAATAAAAATGCGACTCTTAAAATACTAACTTTTATTTACATCTAAAATGTAAACAAAATGTAATTTTTGTTATAATGTTTCTTTTACAACCAATTTTATAAACAAAAATGCAATTTCTTCCTACGGTGTTGATTTTGCATCTAAATATGCATATAAAAATGAAATCTTTTCTACGTTGTTTATTTGCATCTAAATATGCAAATAAAAATAAAATCTTTTCTACGTTATTTTATTTGCATCTAAATATGCAAATAAAAATGAAATCTTTTTTACGTTGTTTTATTTGCATCTAAATATGCAAATAAAAATGCAACCTTTTAAATCATTTTTATGTTGTTTTATTTGCATCTAAATGTGCAAATAAAAATGCAACCTTTTAAATCATTTTTATTTCTATTCAATATACAAAATAAAAATGTATATTCATTCTAATGTTTATGTTTACATCTAAAACGTAAACAAAATGTGATTTTAATTCTAATGTTTTGTTTGTATCTAAAATTGCAAACAAAAATATGATTATATTTCTAATGTTTTGTTTGCATCTAAAACTGCAAACAAAAATATGATTTTAATTCTAATGTTTTGTTTGCATCTAAAATTGCAAACAAAAATATGATTTTAATTCTAATGTTTTGTTTGCATCTAAAATTGCAATAAAAAATATGATTTTAATTCTAATGTTTTGTTTGCATGTAAAATTGCAAACAAAAATATGATTTTAATTCTAATGTTTTGTTTGCATCTAAAATTGCAAACAAAAATATGATTTTTCTTATTTCAATGCATATTTGGTTATAGAGAATGCAAATAAAAGGATATTTTATATTTCAAAGTATATTTGCATAAAAGAATGCAAATAAAAGAACATTTTATTTTTCTATGCATATTTGCATAAAAGAATGCAAATAAAAGAACATTTTATTTTCTCTAAATATATTTGCATAAAGAATGCAAATAAAAGAACATTTTATTTTCAATGTATATTTGCATCAAGGGATGAAAATGAAGGAGTGACTTTTCTTGATTCAATGATATAGAAAATAAAAATGATATATTTTCCATTGTTTTTACAATTCTATTTCAATACAATAAAAATGATAAAATAATGTTTTATGTTACATTGATAATTCTATTTCAATGCTCACAAATGTTAAAAAGATATTTTAAATATTGAATTGACAATCTATTCAATTCAACTAATATGATCAAGATAATAATTTTATATTGAATTGACAATTTAATTCAATTCAACAAAAATAATCCAAATAATGTTTTGATGTTGAATTGGGAATCTAACGCCATTTAACATAACAAAATGATTTTTTTTATCAATTTGGAAATTCTAATCCAAATCAATTCAATAACAAAGTGATTATTTCTATCGATTTGGAAATGTTAATCCAAATCAATTCAAAAACAAAGTGGTTATTTTTATCGATTTGGAAATTCTAATCCAAATCAATAAATAAACCATAATCATTTATTTTCATCGATTTGTAAATCCCAATCCAATGTAATCCAACATAACAAAGTGATTATTTTATCGATTTGGAAATTCTAATCCAAATCAATTCAACAACAAAGTGATTATTTTTATCGATTTGGAAATTCTAATCCAAATCAATAAATAAACAAGGTGATTATTTTTATAGATTTGGAAATTCTAATCCAAATCAATAAATAAACAAAGTGATTATTTTTATCGATTTGGAAATTCTAATCCAAATCAATAAATAAACAATAATGATTATTTTATTGAAACACAACCAAATCTGTGTTTATACATCAACAACAACAGATAAAACATCCACAATATCATCACATAACAGATCTGAATTATACACATTCAATCATCACATAACAATTAAATTAAATAATTAATTAATTATATAAAAAAAGAATTCTCACAGTCGTGTCGCAAACCGGTCTAAAAATTCAAACAGCTCGAAATTGTCCCTTTTCAGTCTAGGAATGTAGATCTTGTCTCTACGATTGCAACGCTTCCAAAATCGCGTTATTCTGAGTTCATATGAATTATTTATGATTAAAACAAGATAGATTATAATTTAAAAATAAATTAATAAAATAATTAAGGGTTAAACCTGCTTCTTCCACTACTTAGAAGAAGGCCATAGGTTAACCCAATTACTTCAGAACTAGAGTAGAATTTTGCTTCCGATCTACAACACTAGAGAACGATTGGAGTACACCATGACTAAGGCCAAGGGGCGGCACACCAGGGGGCCCACGCGCGTGCAGCTCGGTGGAGCCTATGTGGAGGGCGGCGGTGAACTTCGGCGCGGGTTTGTGGGTCTGGACCTCAGTGTTCGGGCCACCAGAGATCGATCAAGCCGTATGAAATTAAAGAGCAAGAAAACTCTTCAAAAGCTTGAACTAGAGTGAGTAATTTTACTGAGAGGATGGATGGATATTAAGGGATGAAGTTAAGAGGTTGGCGGCCATCGATTTGGTATGAAGGCGGCGGCTAGAAGAAGGATGAATAGTGTTTTAGGGTTTCTTTGTATTATTTATAATATTTAAATGTGATTTTTACAAATAAAACCATACCTCTTAAATTAATCCGATTTCAGTACAACCGGAGTTGGCCCCAGCCAATAGCCTCCGTTCCGGATCCAATGGGCTAGGTCTCGTCAGCCCAAACGACTGTCTGCGGCCTGAAATCTTTAATTTATTATTTAAATCATAAATTTGATCGTCTATTTAAATCCACCAGGACCACATACGAACTCAGAGAAATCCACAAATTTTTTTCTGGCTTTTTTTTGATGATACGGTCCTAACAAAATTAATTTCATCGAATTCTGAGACTGTTCGAAAAATGGCTATTTTCAAGTCGATCAGATTTAACTGAAATTGACAAAACACATTTTTGTTTCCCACGCTCACATATTGATTCGAAAAATTATGAAAATTGAAACCTAATAGTAATTTGACATTCTGAATCCAACAAAAGTGGTTTCATCGAAAACGGAGGTCATTTGAAAAATGTCCTTTTATACGGGCTATAAATTATGCTATAGAGATCATTCTGAATATTCAATTGGCCATATCTTTTGATTCCCACTATGAAATTTCGATTTTCCGGATTCGTTGAATAGATATTTTCAAAAAAAATTAGATATTTTTGGTTTCGCTAAAATCCGTTAAATTTTGAATCCGGTACATTCGGCCAAAGTACAGGTTTGACTTTTCAAACTACCATACTATTTCTAATTTCTTCCGAAATCAAAATGAATACTTTTGCTCTAACTTCGATTGAAATAAATTTTTAATCGTTATTATTTCAAATAAATTATTTTAACTATTCAAAATTTACTGAAATAGCCAAAATAGAAATTTTTAATTCGTTCGGATTTCCCGGGTTGTTACAATCTCCCCCACTTAAAATCTTTTCGTCCTCGAAAAGGAAATAATTATAAAGTAGGAAACAAAACGGAAAATGCAAGGTATTGTAAATGTACCTCAACACAAAAGCTACTCGGAGATATCCATTCTGCACTTGGGATAGGCCTGTTTGATGTTGTCCTCAGTCTCCCATGTACAGTCTCTAGGATCCCCGCTCCACTGCACTTTGACTAGGTGGATCCTCTTATTCCTCAGCACTCGGGTTTCTTTGCCCATAATCTTCACTGGCTCCCTTCTCACTGCTAGAGCCCGGGTGATTTCCAAATCTCGTTGTGCTGCTTCCTCTATAACTAAATCTAGATCATGAACATGCCTCCGGAGTTAGGACACATGAAATACATTGTGGACCCCTGGCAACCAGTCAGGTAGCTGCACTTTATAGGCGAGAGTTCCAATCCTTTCGAGAATAGTAAATGGACCAATAAATCTCGGTGCCAATTTCCCAGTCTTCCCAAATCGGACTACGCCTCTCAGTGGGGAAACGTTCAAGTATACAAGATCACCGACAGAGAATTCTAAATCCCTTCTTCGAGAGTCTGCATAGCTCTTATGTCGGCTTTGGGCGGCAAGTAATCGCTTCTTAATAAAGTCAACTCTTCCGAGGCTTCGCGAATCTTGTCGGGACCCAATACCAATCGATTACCGGGTTCCACCCAACATGCGGGAGATCGGCATGGCCTGCCATATAAGGCTTCAAATGGCGACATCTGCAGCCTGGCTTGGTAGCTGTTATTATAAGAGAACTCGACCAAGTGCAAATGATTTTCCCATGACCCACCAAAATCTAAGATGCATGCTCTCAACAAGTCTTCCAATATGCGGTTCACTCTCTCAGTCTGGCCATCTGTCTGAGGGTGGTAAGCAGTGCTCATAATCAGCTTAGTCCCTAACTCTTCTTGGAAAGCTTCCCAGAACTTACAAGCAAATATCGGGTCGCGGTCACTGACAATGCTGCTGGGAACTCCATGCAGTCTGACAATCTCTCTGAAATAAAGCTGTGCCAAACTTCGAGTTGTTCTATTGGATTTGATAGGAATGAAATGGGCAGTCTTTGTGAGGCGATCTATAATCACCCATATACTGTCATTGCCCTTCCTAGTCTGGGGTAACCCATCAATGAAGTCCATAGAAATTTCGTCCCATTTCCAACTTGGAACCCCTAGCGGTTGCAATAGGCATGCTAGCTTTTGCTGATCGCTCTTGACTTGCTGGCAGGTGGGACATCTAGAAACATATATAGAGATGTCTCTCTTCATAGATCTCCACCAAAAATTATGCTTGAGGTCATGGTACATCCTGCTTACTCCAGGATGGATGCTAAGCTTAGACTTGTGGCATTCATCCATAACTTCCTTTCTGAGGTCAGGAAGATTTGGAACACAAATTCGGCCCGATAGCCTCAAAACTCCTTTGTCATCAATCTGAAAACTTGTGGATTCACATTCCCTGATCCGTTTAATGATTCTCTGAATAAATTCATCATTCTTCTGAAGGACTGAGATCTTATCGATCAAGGTAGGGGTGATAATGAGATTGGCAAGGATAAGTTTGGTGTCGGCCGTATTTTTCCTGCTGAGAGCATCTGCCACAACATTGGCTTTCCTTGGAGTATATAAGATGTACAGGTCATAGGGTGCAAGGAATCCAACCCAACGTTGTTGCCTCAGGTTCAAATCTCTTTGGGTAAATAGATGCTTCAAGGATTTGTGATCCGTATATAGCTCGAAATTCTTGCCCAAGAGATAGTGTCGCCATATCTTTAGAGCAAATACTATGGCCATTAGCTCAAGATCATGAGTGGCATAATTCTTCTCATGTGGTTTTAATTGGCGGCTAGCATATGCGACAACCTTGCCTCTTTGCATTAGCACTGCACCAATACCTTAAATAGAGAAAAGAATAACATGTTAAAATAAGATTTGACATTAGAAAAATGTCATTTCCGACATGTTTATTTAGATGAAAAGAATAACCTTCTCTGGAAGCGTCAGTCCAGACTTTCAAATCCTGATTGCCATCAATGATGGTCAACACAGGAGCAGTGACCAATTTCTGTTTCAGCTCTTGGAAAGCTGCCTCACATTCTGGTGTCCATTTGAACTTGGTATGTTTCTTAGTCAGCTTCGTCAATGGACAAGATACTCTAGAGAAATCCTTAACGAATTTCTGATAATAACCAGCCAGACCTAAGAAACTTCTAACTTTAGTGGGCGTAGTAGGCTACTTCCAATCTTTGATGGCCGAGATCTTTCCTGGATCTACAGAGATGCCTTCCTTAGATACAACATGCCTGAGGAATTTCACATCTTCTTGCCAAAATATGCATTTGGAGAATTTGGCTTTTAGCACATTTCTATGCTAAATCTCCAAGACTTCCTTCAGATGTTTTTCGTCGATGAACACCAGCACAAATTTATTTAGAACATCTCTGAAGACTCTATTCATCAGATCTACGAAGTATGCTGGAGCATTGCATAGACCGAAGGGCATTACTAGCCATTCATAAAATATATCTGGTCCTATGAAAGCTATCAAAGGCACACATTCTTCGGCAATGCGTAATTGGTGGAAACCTGTAGCTAGGTCCATCCTAGAGAATACTCATGCTCCGTTCAAGCGGTCTAGCAGATCATCAATGCGGGGTAGTGGGTATTTATTTTTCAGAGTCTGCTTATTTAGATCCCGGTAGTCCACACATAGCCTGAGGGTACCGTCTGACTTTGAGACGAAAACCACTGCTACACCCCAGCTTGAGAAACTAGGTCTGATCAAACCCTTCCACAAAAGATGTTTGGTTTGATTGCTCGGCTCTTCTCTTTCTTTTGGCGACATTCTTCGAATGGGATGCACGACGGGCCTTACATTAGGGACTAAGTCAATTCTGAAATCGATTTCTCTGCGCGGAGGTAAGCTGTCTACTTCCTCGAACACATCCGCATAGTCTCTGACGATAAGAATATCCTCAATAGAAGCAGGAGTGACTTCGAGAGAAGACCAGAATTCTTTCCTATCTGTGGCTGAGCCGTGGCATGGAATAGAAATGATGTCTCCAAATGTTGTTTTAATTCTAACTATTCTTTCAGCACGAAGTAACTCAGCCTCATATTTTGCTAGTCAGTCCATTCCAAGTATGATATCATACCCAGAGAAATTGATGATGATTGGATTAAAAGGAAATTGGAAGTAGGAGTAAGAAACAAGCACTCTACAATACTGTTCGAGAATAAGTGAGCCTCCTATCGGGCTATGGCCTCTAATAGGTTCTTTGAGTTTTCTGGGTTTCAATTTAAGCTTCTTAATCGTGTCAACAGATATGAAACTTCTAGATGCACCTGTGTCAAACAAAACAGTAATAGGGATGTTTTTAATGTTAAGGGTACCTCCTAAAAAATCAGGCGTACTTGCTTCTGAAGAAGTCGGTGCAGCCGCTCCTTCGTAGACATGGGCCACCTGAGATTTCTTAATCAAAGGGCAATCCTTGATGAGGTGTCCAGGCTTGTGGCAGTTGAAACATTCCCTTGGGCCACGGGGATTCTGACCACTGCTCTGACTCGGTCTAGACTCGTTCATTTTGGGCCTCTTCGGAGCTCGGCACTCGTAGTCAAAATGCCCTATCCTCTGGCAATTGAAGCACTTTACTTTGGATCTGTCTCTCTTCTTCTTCTTCTCCTGGGGCTTGGCGGTGGAAGAGCTGCCCGCCTCAGGTTTCTTGTCCGACTCCTTCTTGTTGTTGGCTTGATTCTTTTCTTTCTCTTGTTGGGAACCCTTCTGATCTATCTCTTCAAATCTGCAAGCCATCTCGATTACCTTAGCAAATGGGCGCTCGATGTTTGCAGTCACCCGGTTATGGTACCTCCTTGGCAAACCATTGATAAATCTTTTATTCTTCTGTAGTGGGTCTTGGATTAATTATGGGGTGTATCTGGAAAGCTCATTAAATTTCTTAACATACTCTAAAATAGTCATGCTCCCTTGTCGGAGGTGGGCGAACTCATCGTGAAGGCAATCAACTTCGTGGTATGGAATGAAATTCTCATTGAATAGTTCCTTGAATATCCCCAAGTCACATCAGCCTCATTACCTCCAACCATAGCTATTTCCCACCAAATTTAGGCCCGGCCTTTTAGAAACCAAGTTGCCATGAATCGTTTTCTGTGGTCCTCGAGCCCTAAACCTTCCAAAATCTTTTCCATCGTCTTAAGCCATGCTTGCGACTCCGTCACCGTCTCTTGGCCAGTATAATGAACCCCTCCTAGATTCTTTATTTTCTTAGCCACTTTGTCAAGATCGAATGCACGTGGGGGTGGTGGTGGTGTCTCAATTTCTGGGGAGGCCTGTTCCTGTTCTTGGGCTGCAGAAGTCTCATCTCGGGCGGGTCCTCTTGCCCCACCTCTGCCTCGTGCTCTAGTACGGGCTCTAGTACTCATTTCTCAATTAGTCTGTATCATCAAGGAAAGAGTCAAACCAAGAGAAATGATAATTTTCAAAGGAAAGATTTAAAATAGAGACATATGACGAAATGATAATGATGTAATGATTGATTAATATGTGCTATTATGTTGTGCTCATTCTAGGACATTACTAATCCTATCTCTAATGAGCTACACGTCTTAGAATACTACTGATTCTATTAAGACGAATTGTTCTAAAAATGTTATACTCCAAATGCTAAGGTAAACCTAGCTTTGATACAAAAATGTGCCGACCCAAACTTCCGTAGAATGAAAGTAAGGTTAATCATAGGAGTATAACATAATTAAAACAATAACAGATCACAGTTACATAGCAGAACATATAAATCATTGCAGCGGAAATGAAATGTCATCACAAACATCATCACAGAACATTAGAGTACGCAGTACAGGATACACTTAGCAAAAACAGATGTTTAAACAGGGAAAGAAATAAAGTCTCAATCTCCCAAAATACATCAATATCCAATACTATCTCAAATCTAAAGAAAATAAAGATAAAAAGAAAAGATCTTCCAACATCTTCAGCAACAAGCATGAGTCCAGAAATCAGCCCTACCTGAAACCTGTCAATTGGCTGCCCGTGTGGAAAGAGGGCACCCGAGTTTGCAAAGTAAAACAAACTACGAGTCAGTCATGGGACTGATATGAGAAATCTAACTAAACTAATAATATGGCTAATCATGGGACCACGCCGCTATCGGGGAACGGGTTTAATTCCATTGGATTGCCAGTGCATAAGTTTTATAAAATTTTAAGTCAAAAACAACGCAATGCTTTTTAGAAAATGAAATCATTATAAGACTCAAGTCCCATCACACAATGCAACGCAAACGGAGGATAGAGTTTTACCTTATAATGATAAAAAATGCTTGATACATGGAAAATAATATTTTTAATATTATTATTAGTGTCTAATATGTTTCAAAAATACTTCAATGTAAATGTATCAATCCTAGGCGGCATAGCCACCATATACTATGTCGCCATATATAGGCTTACAATCAAGACCATAATGTCGTATTGGACGTTGGTTTCCATTATGAGTCAAGGCTCGGAACGATCTTCTGACTGATTCGAGACACTCTAGCCATGTCTCAGGATTCAGACACTGGCGATCCCTTGGATCCTGCAGGGCCGGTCCATAAATACTTTAGTGGATTAGTTATGCCTGAATACATGCTTCCCGATCCTATTGGACCTATAAATTGGCCATTGCGGCCAATAAAAATCCGAGGTGCCTCATTCCATCAACCACATAAGTAAAATGTCGGGTCGTGTTAAACCCAAACACCACTTCTAGCTAGAAAGAAACGTGTGCACTCCCTGCGTTCCCTTGTCCCGTTTTAGATTCTACCGGGGTGTGAGGCTCGCGAGGTAACGAAATACATAAAGTTATGCCTAAATAGGCTATGCTTTGATCATCATCCACAAGGCTCTACTTTTCAACAAAAGCCTTGATCAATTGCATCTTGGCGTGTCACATTGACAGTCCATACCATGCAATCGATAACTATCAATATATAACCTTCGAGCTCGTGCGTCTCAAAGAAGGGTGTATAGCAAAAGGATAAATCCTCCGCCACCTTAGAAATATATTAATAGTTATCAATTAAATTATATGGCACGAAATTCAATGTCGGACATGCATCGATTTACAAGTCCGTTCTGGGTCTGAATGAAACCGGAGTCACCTAAGTGCTCGCGTATCCGGACGATCAACAAGTACGTCCAGACAACTACCACTTTAACCCTTTATTGGTAGCTAGCCAATGCCAGGCATCAGTAGTTATCCTTTCGACATGAAGACCGCCTGTCTTCAATCGCCGTCTTTGATATCTTCGATTTTAAATCACCGTAAAATTATTTAAAATGAGTCAAACTCGGCCTTTTCAAATAATTTTTGAATTATTATCATTTAAACCATTTGATATCGTTAATATCAATTTATAATGATTTTTCGTTACTTTTATTTATTTAAAAATAGCTCAATACAATTAAACGACGCTTCGGGCCAATGGGCGGCCCAAGAGGTATTTTTCCCAAAATTTGATTTACACTTATCTTGAAATCTTACCGTTGGATTTTGATAAAGTTTATATCATCGGAAAGATCTTCCCAAAGAGGTCCTTGCGCTTCCAGTTTTGGAAAAATCCGACGGTCGGATCTTACAATATAATCGTTTAAAGTTACGATTGCCGAAACGCGAACTACCGCGCGTGATTCATTAAATTTTAATTTATATTTATATATAAATATAAATCATTTGGCGATTTTACTATTTTTATTGCAATTAAAGTGACAATAAACATTTCAACATTTAAATCAATTCCTTTATTCCACACGTAATGTCTATAAAAATGTGACTCTTAAAATACTAACTTTTATTTACATATAAAATGTAAACAAAATGTAATTTTTATTATAATGTTTCATTTACAACCAATTTTGTAAACAAAAAAGCAACTTATTCCTACGGTTGTTAATCCCTAAAAAATCCACTCGCACATTTAGCAAAGACTTCCAAGAAAAAGTCTTTCCGTTCGATCAGCTACAGCACCATCCCGAGCACGGAGTGAGACCGAACGCTAGACCAAGACGAGGTGACCAACCAGGAAAACCGACCGTGATCATACAGCCAACCTCGGGAAGCGCGACCAAGCAAAGCTAAGGATCGCATACTCTAAAAAGCCCGCACAAAGCAGACGAAAGGCGCGTGATCCAGGAACCAAAGCCCGGTCACAAACATACTTCGGAGTCTCGAAGATAGAGTTACACGCACACATGAAAACCACCCGCCAACTAGGACATCGGTCGCTCAGCACTTAAGACCATGGAACGAATACCCGCGCATCTCCTAAGAAAAGCGTCGTAACATACCATAATTACAGAATACTGTCCGACCCACCCGGAGGAAATAAAGGCTTCCGCTAGACCGCTCAGATCGAGCGGGGCATTATTACAACGCAATGATCGGTCACCCCGCCAGATCCACTGATGAGTCAACATCACTCCTGCTCACCGACTGACGGAAACGACCTAGGTAGAAGAACTTCAGTAAAAGAAGCCGTTCACGAGCCGACCAGGATGCTCACTCCATCAAGTCGCTCGCCCACAACGGCCAGATACAATTCATGACAGCCGGCGACAGTTGGCTAGTGGCACACTCAGTAATTAACGAAATGGACAAACTCAAAAGCAGATCTGATATCATCCCCAGGGAATCCCACCTATAAATAGACAAGGACCATCAGCAGAGAAGGGATCCAATCTCTCGAAATCACGAAGTGCTGCTAAATTCCATCTCCGGCCAGATCTGGCCATGGCGTCAAGCCCAGTTTCCGAATAACGAAGGCACTCTTCTCATCATTCATCCATCCACCTTCTTCCTCTTCAAACTATACCATTCTCATGTATAATTCCTAGATTGAAATATATAATTGAGGGTATATTGAGTGATTAGTGAGGTGAATGAAAGAGAGATCTGATGTACTTTGTAATCCTGATTATCTGAACGGAAATTGCCAACATAGTGGACGTAGGCCTCGTTAACGGCCGTACCACTCTAAACTCTGTCTCCATTTACTTTATTTGCACTTTCTGTTTTTCTTGCATTTACTTATTAACATGGCTTCATATTTTTTCCTACCGAAATCGGTGAAGTACATTCTTAGTACCTTTTGGATGCTTATGCCATTTTTGGTGTAAACATTTTGGCGCCCACCGTGGGGCACGTGTTAAATTGCTTTTTTATTCAGATCTGATAATGGTCCGTTCCAGGAAAATTCATTCAGAGGTATGGATATGCTGAGGAGAAGGGTCACCATCCCCAACGACAACATTGGTCCCATAGCACCAGCTCCCGCTGATTCTGAACCGAAAGGGTCGCCAGAAATAGGAAGAACTGTGACCAGAGCAGAGCTAGAAGAGACCATGGCAGGATTACCAAGTCAAGTAGCTATTGTAAGTAACGCGATGATGAAGAAGTTTGAGTCACTACTGGCCATCCAGGCTGCCACCGCGAAGGCTGCGTTGAGTGCCACCGGTTTCCCATTAGATCAAGCAAATCACGATCCAAACTTGGGGCTCTCCACCTCAAGCTCAAGACAACGGGATTTCATCCAGGGGGTTGCGCGAGGCAATAGCCGAAAAGGTGAGAGAGATCGCGCGCCAATACCCTACCATCCCGATGACCCGATCATGTGGCCATACGACCGTCCTGCTACCATGAGAGCACCAGATCTGGAAAACCGCTCGAGCCCCTCAGTCTTAGGCCAAGAGGATCTATCCGCACCAGTACCAGGGAACGAATCCATGGGTACGAACGAGGAGCAAAGGTACGTCCCAGGAATGGTAAAAACGATTATTGAAAACAGCCAAAAAATGAAGGAAGACCGAGAAGGGTTGGAATCTCTCCCGACCAGAACCCCGCTCACCAAAATGGTTAGGAGGACTGTACATCCGCGAAGGTTTGAGCCTCCGCCACTACCACCTTATGATGGAACGAGCAACCCGGATTTGTTCCTACGCAAGTACGACCAGCATATGAATGGGGCAGGTGCCACCGACCAAGTTAAATGCCTCTATTTCTCAACCTACCTCGAAGGGATGGCCTACTTATGGTTTATAAAATTGCCGCCGCATTCAGTGGAAAACTTCACAACTCTGGCTAATCTGCTCAATGAGCAGTTTACATCACCCGCACTCGAGGTCCGAAATGCTGCGAAGTTGAACGAACTGCGCCAGAGACCGGGGGAAACTATTAGAACTTTTCTCGCCCGCTTCAACACGGCAATAAATGAGATCAAGGACCTAGAACCCTTCCTAATTTTGACGACCCTTAAGAGGGAGATATGTAAGGAGACCAGGTTGGGGCGATGGATCAAGAAAAAGAAGCCGAAAACGCTTGAGCGACTACTCGACAGAGCCAAGAAGTATGCAGGCACCGAAGAGGACGCCCAAAGCAGCCCCAACAATCGAAAAAGAAACAGTGAAGAAGAAGACAACGAGGCAAAGAAGAAGCTGCGATTCTTCAAAAATTTCGAATTCACCCCCCTCAATAACACCATCGGGAACATTTTCATGGCAACCAAAGACACCGAGAGGTATCCAATTATAAAGCAGAAACAAGTCAAGGATAGAGCCATGAGTTCCGGGAGGTTCTGCCAATTCCATAAGCAGCCGGGGCACTACACCAACGAGTGCAGGCACTTAAAATCAGTGATCGAGGGGCTAATCCGGAAGAACCGTCTGCAGCAGTACGTGCGACATCACGGCAATCCCCCGGGCCTTCCACAAATGGGAGGCAACACGTTTTGAAAGAAAGGGATTCAACTCTGGAAGGTCATCTAACGGAGTTTCGACCACAGATAGTCAAACCAGGACCCTCCTCGTTCAATCTTATCTCCTAGATCTTATCCTTTTTACTAATATTGTTTTATCCTGCTTTATCGACTTACTATGATAATGCTAATTAAATGATTTGCAAAAATCCTTGCATTAAAAATTGATCATGTGTCTGTATGAGTAATATGTTTAGTAAACCATGCTAAAGGCAGAACAGCCTTTTGAAATGTAGGCACGGTAAAAGGCGTCCTCGTACACGCGACAAAATAATTACAAAACTCCCGGGGCAGTGTCAAACAAAGCAACTCTGGAATCATCAAAGCGCGATCAAGCAGCGTGGTCAAATGCACCATTTCAAAAAAAGAAGGAAAACCACTCGACAACAAATAGCGAGTCCAGAGGCCATGCCCCACCTCACGGAATGATCCGAATGTTCAGCAAATACCTGTACGGAAGACCAACGCTGTGCACTAAATGAAAGAACAGGAAAAACTCCAATCCTGCCTCTCGGAGGACATTCTAGTTCCAAAAGCGCCTTCTCAGGCACACGACACGGACTCTTTAAAGCCGTAGCTACATTCGGAAGCAGCGAGGATGACCCCAACCTGCAAAAACATCAATGCCGAATTGAAAGCAACTCGATATGTCCCACGGATAAAAATGCTGAGCCCACTAAAGGAACACCTTCTTAGGTGCAGGACGCGGGTTCTCTGACTTGGAAAGTTTTCGAGAAAAGGGAACCCGTGTCTATTTCATAGGGCGCAGGGTCGGAAGGACCGACAAATGTCCCGAAACGGAAAAATGCTAAATCCTGTGGTGAAGGGCGTGGAGTTTATCCCTTCAGAGTCAAGGCTCGATGTGGTAAGCTGATGTCTGATCCTCGGATAAGGCATAAAAATGGGGAAGGATAAAAACACGCTAGAAAGACTAGCGCAAAAAAAAGCAGAAATCCTAGCCGAAAGGGGGTGTCCGATCTGGATCCTTATTCAATCATAATAGCCGGGTCGAATAAGGCCCGGGTCGGGCCGGAAATCCATAACCCAAGACCTCCCAGGGGGCGCGTACTCAAAACCACTCTCCGAAGGACCCGGATCACTGAGCCAGTGAGACATGGGGGCGAGTACACAAATAAGAAATAAAAACACCCAACCTGAGCAATGTGTTTAGATTCACTCTCCGAAGGACTCGGGTCACTGAGTTAGTGAGATATGGGTCGAATGCATGTAAAAAGAATTGCTCCTAAAATATAATCACGTATTTAATTTAGCCTCCGAAGGACTCGGGTCACTGAGTTAGTGAGGTATAAGTTAGATACACAGATTTAAAAAAACTTTAAAAGAAAAAATTTAAAACCGTGCTTGGCCCACTCTCCGAAGGGTTCGGGTCATTGAGTCAGTGGGATATGGGTCAGGCACACGAATTAAAGAAATGCATTTAATCAAGTTTTCAAAGGATTTAACGCGTCGAACCACTGAGAAGCGGGATTGAATGTACCACAGAAATGCCCACACATTGTATATAAGTGAACAACTAAAAAGCAAAATTTAAAGGCTCGAATCTTCGAACCAATCAAAACACAAAGGCGTGAGAAATAAAATCGAACCTCTTGAACAAAGGATAAGGGGGATAACCTATCCCAGGGAATTAACTCGAAACAACGACGATCAAACAACGAGTAACGTAAACGTGTAACCACCGTGCGACTTATAAAAACATACCGCAATACGAAAGATTAAAAGTCGTAACATACGCACATCAACTACGAAACACAAATATGTTACAAAGTCAACACCACAAAACATAGAACAAATAACATTTCATCTGACAGTGCTTTCAGGAAAGGCATGGCCACCAACCAAGCCACCCCCAGGAGTACCTTCATCAAGGGCAGAAGATTCCGGTAGGAAAACCTGAGATCCTGAAGCTTCCCCTCCTACAGAGCTAGGGGCATGAGCGGGAGCGGCTTCTTCGGGTTCTTTCTCAAGAGCTTGGGCTCGTTCTCCCGCCAGTATCTTCCTCCCCTCTTCTAAGGCCTTGTGATCCCTTTCTTCAAGAAGGGCCTCTTGTAAAGCAATATCTTCCGCACCTTCGGAATGCCTGAGCACCTGTTCCCAAACCAGCGCAAGTGTACAGAAAAAATCCTTTCCCAAATACCTCAAGCTTCCGCGAGTCATAACACTGAAAGTAAAAAACTGAAGCAAGGTCTCCTCAGTATTGGCTTTAGCGTGCTCAATCTCCCCAGTCAACCTTGCAAAGGTCCTCTCCACCTCCAGGATGCACCACAGGAGCCGCCACAGATTCATTATGCTGCTCCGTTCCTTGCAAGGTAGCATTCGAAGGAATCACATTCACATCCCCTTCATCTCTCTTCTCTAAAGAGGGTTCCTCTTCACACGGGATCGTGGGAGTTGTAAGATCTTTGTGCCTCGGGCGTTTAGGAACTACTTTCTTGACCTGAACCACTTTGTCTTTGGAAGACGTACCAGCCCCCCCGGTTGCATCAGAATTCCTCCTTTTTGAGGACTTCCTAGCAGGATAGCCACTGATAGCATCCTTCTTACTAGATATACCCACAACAAAATTGCGTAAAGGGGAAAGTAGGTCGTACTATTTTAAAGAGCCTTCGGTAATCAAGAATTTCCTATTCCTTCTTTCCTCGTCAACCGTCAAAAAGAAGATGCACAAGTCTTGATCAAAAGGAATACTTTGGTTGGGATTCACTGAAACACGTTCAGAAGAGCTATAAGCAAAAGGGAAATAAGAAAGGTAAGGGCTAATTAAAAATCGAAGGAAAAGATCGCATACTTGCCTTCGTCCAAGAGCCGCAAAAAATATCAGGACAACGGACGAAAAAGTATTGATCAGGGAATCCTCGTACGCTACCCACTAAACCAGTGATTATTCTGGGACCCCGGCTCTCCACAAAAACATACGAAGGACGTGAACGCCTTTTTCTAAAGGCATACAATGAGCAAATGTCCTGAAATGAGGGGGCCCAATGCTTTTCTCTCATAAAATGGACGTAAAGGCTCGTCAAAATCGCGTAACCATTTGGGTGTAGCCGACACGGGCAATGGCCAGGCTACGAAGAACCATTTCCAGGTACGAATTAAAAGGAGGGACCGCTCCGCTTTTTAGCATACCCTAGTAAACAGCAACAAACCCCTCAGGAGGGGCGTCCGCAAATTCCTCCGCCCTAGGTAATTTAGCCTCTTTTCCCTCAGAAAAACCAAACTGCCGGCACAACTGGGAGAACAAGCTCGGAGAGAGCTCCGACTCACATCTCTCAATAGGAACTCTGGAAAGTGCGCGAGGTTGGGGATAAACCCGGACATCTGCGATCGGAGGAACGACATCAGGCGTAGAAGTGGCTGGACAGGAACTCTCAACCATATCAGCTTTCTCGACTTGACCAGACATGGAATGTTTTCAGGAGCCACGAAATCGCAGAAGGAACAAGCCCTACTTAGAAATCTATCAAGAACCTACAGTCAGGATCCAAATTTTAGAATAAGGAAAAGGATAAAAATCACTCACGAACGAGCAACCGTAAGTCCAAAGCGAACGGTCCAGCTGAACCAATCCAGAAGATGCAAAAAGTCAGTACGGCGCTCGAACGGAAAACAAAATCAAAAGAAGAAAATGAATTAACTAAGGAGTATGAAGAGAGGCCGAGAAGATTACCCAGAACGACACCACCGTTAAAGCCCTATTTGTGAAGAAGATATATGGAAGAACCGAACAAGAAAAGGCGATCAAACCAGAGTAATAATCTCACCCGAAACAAGCCCACTATTCGAGATAATGGGCCTTGCATTCAAGTAAATGAGAGTCCACACCCTGCAAGATGTCTCCCATCACTTCGGTTCAGCACTCGAGTACTGAAGCAAATGTCTCATCGAAATTCAATCGGCTGGTCCACTTCCCAAGAACATAATTTTTGTGGCAAAAATAGAGCAGGTCCAATCGCATCGTCATATTCCAGCTGACCCACAAAAAAAACGTTCGTTCGCATAAGAACATGAAAGCCTAAAGCCATCAGATAATGTGCGACTTACCAATACATCGAAGCCCGTGATTCTCCATTAAAAGGAAAATCACAAACTTCGAGGGGCAAGTGTTAATCCCAAAAAAATCCACTCGCACATTTTGCAAAGACTTCCAAGCAAAAGCCTTCCCGTTCGATCAGCTACAGCACCATCCCGAGCACGGAGTGAGACCGAACGCTAGACCAAGACGAGGCGACCAACCAGGAAAACCGACCGTGATCATACAGCCACCTAGGGAAGCGCGACCAAGCAAAGCTAAGGATCGCATACTCTAAAAAACCCGCACAAAGCATACGAAAGGCGCGCGATCCAGGAACCAAAGCCGGTCACAAACATACTTCGGAGTCTCGAAGATAGAGTTACACGCACACATGAAGACCGCCCGCCAACTAGAACATCGGTCGCTCAGCACTTAAAACCATGGAACGAATACCCGCGCATCTCCTAAGAAAAGCGTCGTAACATACCATAATTACAGAATACCGTCCGACCCTCCCGGAGGATATAAAGGCTACCGTTAGACCGCTCAGAATGAACGGGGCATTATTACAACGCAATGATCGGTCACCCCGCCAGATCCACTGATGAGTCAACATCATTCCCTCTCACCAACTGACGGAAACGACCTTAGTAGAAGAACTTCAGTAAAAGAAGCCGTTCACGAGCCGACCAGGATGCTAACTCCATCAAGTCGCTCGCCCACAACTGCCAGATACAATTCATGACAGTCGGCGACAGCTGGCCAGTGGCACACTCAGTAATTAACGAAATGGACGAACTTAAAAGCGGATCTGATATCATCCCCAGAGAATCCCACCTATAAATAGACAAGGACCATCAGCAAAGAAGGGATCCAATCTCTCGAAATCACGAAGTGCTGCTAAATTCCATCTCCGGCCAGATCTGGCCATGGCGTCAAGCCCAGTTTCCGAATAACGAAGGCACTCTTCTCATCATTCATCCATCCACCTTCTTCCTCTTCAAACTATACCATTCTCATGTATAATTCCTAGATTGAAATATATAATTGAGGGTATATTGAGTGATTAGTGAGGTGAATGAAAGAGAGATATGATGTACCTTGTAATCCTGATTATCTGAACGGAAATCGCCATCATAGTGGACGCAGGCCTCGTTAACGTCCGAACCACTCTAAACTCTGTCTCCATTTACTTTATTTGCACTTTCTGTTTTTCTTGCATTTACTTATTAACACGGCTTCATATTTTTTCCTACCGAAATCGGTGAAGTACATTCTTAGTACCTTTTGGATGCTTATGCCATTTTTGGTGTAAACAACGGTGTTGATTTTGCATCTGAATATGCATATAAAAATGAAATCTTTTCTACGTTGTTTATTTGCATCTAAATATGCAAATAAAAATGAAATCTTTTCTACGTTGTTTTATTTGCATCTAAATATGCAAATAAAAAAGAAATCTTTTCTTCGTTGTTTTATTTGCATCTAAATATGCAAATAAAAATGCAACCTTTTAAATCATTTTTACGTTGTTTTATTTGCATCTAAATGTGCAAATAAAAATGCAACCTTTTAAATCATTTTTATTTCTATTCAATATAAAAAATAAAAATGTATATTCATTCTAACGTTTATGTTTACATCTAAAACGTAAACAAAATGTGATTTTAATTCTAATGTTTTGTTTGCATCTAAAATTGCAAGTAAAAATATGATTATAATTATAATGTTTTGTTTACATCTAAAATTGCAAACAAAAATATGATTTTAATTCTAATGTTCTGTTTGCATCTAATATCAAAAATATGATTTTAAATCTAATGTTTTGTTTGCATCTAAAATTGCAAACAAAAATATGATTTTAATTCTAATGTTCTGCTTGCATCTAAAATTGCAAACAAAAATATGATTTTAATTCTAATGTTTTGTTTGCATCTAAAATTGCAAACAAAAATATGATTTTAATTCTAATGTTTTGTTTGCATCTAAAATTGCAAACAAAAATATGATTTTAATTCTAATGTTTTGTTTGCATCTAAAATTGCAAACAAAAATATGATTTTTCTTATATCAATGCATATTTGGTTAGAGAATGCAAATAAAAGGATATTTTATATTTCAAAGTATATTTGCATAAAAGAATGCAAATAAAAGAACATTTTATTTTTCTATACATATTTGCATAAAAGAATGCAAATAAAAGAACATTTTATTTTCTCTAAATATATTTGCATAAAGAATGCAAATAAAAGAACATTTTATTTTCTCTAAATATATTTGCATAAATATGCAAATAAAAGAACATTTTATTTTCAATGTATATTTGCATCAAGGGATGCAAATAAAGGAGTAACTTTTCTTGATTCAATGATATAGAAAAAAATGATATATTTTCCATTGTATTTACAATTCTATTTCAATACAATAAAAATGATAAAATAATGTTTTATGTTACATTGATAATTCTATTTCAATACTGACAAATGTTAAAAAGATACTTTAAATATTGAATTGACAATCTATTCAATTCAACTAATATGATCAAGATAATAATTTTATATTGAATTGACAATTTAATTCAATTCAAAAAAAAATCCAAATAATGTTTTGATGTTGAATTGGGGATCTAACGCCATTTAACGTAACAAAATGATTTTTTTCTCGATTTGGAAATTCTAATCCGAATCAATTAAACAACAAAGTGATTATTTCTATCGATTTGGAAATTCTAATCCAAATCAATTCAACAACAAAGTGGTTATTTTTATCGATTTGAAAATTCTAATCCAAATCAATAAATAAACCATAATCATTTATTTTCATTGATTTGTAAATCCTAATCCAATGTAATCCAACATAACAAAGTGATTATTTTATCGATTTGGAAATTCTAATTCAAATCAATTCAACAACAAAGTGATTATTTTTATCGATTTGGAAATTCTAATCCAAATCAATAAATAAACAAGGTGATTATTTTTATCGATTTGGAAATTCTAATCCAAATCAATAAATAAACAAGGTGATTATTTTTATCGATTTGGAAATTCAAATCCAAATCAATAAATAAACTATAATGATTATTTTATTGAAACACAACCAAATTTGTGTTTATACATCAACAAAAACAGATAAAACATCCACAATATCATCACATAACAGATCTGAATTATACACATTCAATCATCACATAATAATTAAATTAAATAATTGATTAATTATAAAAAAAAGAAAAATTCTCACAGTCATGTCGCAAACTGGTCTAAAAATTCAAACAGCTCGAAATTGTCCCTTTTCAGTCTAGGAATGTAGATCTTGTCTCTACGATTGCAACGCTTCAGAAATCGCGTTATTCTGAGTTCATATGAATTATTTATGATTAAAACAAGATAGATTATAATTTAAAAATAAATTAATAAAATAATTAAGGGTTAAACCTCCTTCTTCCACTACTCAAAACAAGGCCGTAGGTTAACCCAATTACTTCAGAACTAGAGTAGAACTTTCCTTCCGATCTACAGCACTAGAGAATGATCGGAGTACACCACGACCAAGGCCAAGGGGCGGCGCACCAGGGGGCCCATGCGCGTGCAGCTTGGTGGAGCCTAGGTGGAGGGTAGCGGTGAACTTTGGCGCGGTTTTGTTGGTCTAGACCTCGGAGTTCGGGCCACCAGAGATTGATCAAGCCGTATGAAATTGAAGAGCAAGAAAATCTCTTCAAAAGCTTGAACTAGAGTGAGAAATTTTACTGAGAGGATGGGTGGATATTAAGGGATGAAGTTAGGAGGTTGGTGGCCATTGATTTGGTATGAAGGCGGCGGCTAGAAGAAGGATGAATAGTGTTGTAGGGTTTCATTGTATTATTTATAATATTTAAATGTGATTTTTACAAATAAAACCATACCTCTTAAATTAATCCGATTTCAGCCCAACCTGAGTTGGCCCTAGCCAATAGCCCCCGTTCCGGATCCAATGGGCTAGGTCTTGTCAGTCCAAACGACTGTCTATGGCCTGAAATCTTTAATTTATTATCTAAATCATTTAAATAATAGATTTGATCGTCTATTTAAATCCACCAAGACCACATACGAACTCAGAAAAATCCAAAAAAATTATTTATGGCTTTGTTTTGACAATACGGTCCTAACAAAATTAATTTCGTCGAATTCTGAGACTGTTCGAAAAATGGCTATTTTCAAGTCGATCAGATTTGACTAAAATTGACAAAACACATTTTAGTTTGCCACGGTCACATATTAATTCGAAAAATTATGGAAATTGAAACCTAACAATAATTTGACATTCTGAATCCAACAAAAGTGGTTTCATCGAAAACGGAGGTCGTTTGAAAAATGGCCTTTTATACGGGATATAAATTATACTATAGCGACCATTCTGAATATTCAATTGGCCATATCTTTTGATTCTCGCAATGAAATTTCGATTTTTCGGATTCGTTGAAAAGATATTTCAAACAGAATTAGATATTTTTGGTTTTGCTAAAATCCGTTAAATTTTGAATCTGGTACATTCGGTCAAAGTAAAGGTTTGACTTTTCAAACTACCATACTATTTCTAATTTCTTTAGAAATCAAAATGAATACTTTTGCTCTAACTTCGATTAAAATAAATTTTTAATCGTTATTATTTAAAATAAATTATTTTAACTATTCAAAATTTACTGAAATAGCCAAAATAGAAATTTTAAATTGGTTCGGATTTCCCTGGTTGTTACAAACTGGGTTAAAGAACCAATGTCATTTAAAACACTGTTCATGATATACCCAAAATCACATTCTATTAATTATGGAATCTTCTCGGAAAACAGATCAATATATATAATCGATATCTATTTCTGTATCCGACTAATAATATAAATGGAATAACGACAAAGCCTTTGAAATTCCATATATATTAATAGTCTTCCTCCACATAAGCTCACTTCGATTATTACCAAATCGAATTCCATTCCACTCCAATTAATTTATTTAAATTGGGAAACTTTACTTTGGAAAATTTCCATTAAATCTTACTAAAAGATTTAAAAATTCCAAATCACATTTTCACTGTTAATTGGGTTAAAGAACGAATGTCGTTAAAACATAGTTCATAATAAACCCAATTCAACTTTTATTTCAATTCCAATTAAATGTTAATTAATTGGTAAACTTCTCTAAATCTTAATTAAAAGATCTATTCTTTTCTCAACTAGGTTTAAGAACAGTGTTAATGAAGACACCATTCACGACAAACCCAAAATCCAATTTGATATTAAATATAAGGCTCTAAACATAAATTATATCGGCTTACATTCAATATCAAATTCTGAAACCAACACATATCGTATGGGGAATAACGATATATATCTATCTTCCAAATTCCTCCACAATATCTGTATAGTCATGGAATCCAATACCAAAATATTCTAGAGATTATTTCTATTAAATCAATTCCAATTCATATATTGGAAAATTCTGGTTAGATTAAAACCATTCAAAAATCCAATTTATTTATTTAAACCGTTGGATTTTCTTTCTAGTTAATAACTAGTTCATTTTGATAAAAATAAATTTTTATCTTTACCAACGTGGAATTTTTCATTCAAATTTATTTTCCTAACCATTTATTATGATTTTACAGAAATTATTAATATTTTTAATAATTTTATCAAGGCATGTACAGTCGGTTTCCAATAACGGCCACCGAACTGTGTCCATAGCGACCTTTATCAAATTTGATTTGGACATAATTCTAAATCCAACCATTAGATTTCAGATCTCTTATATTCATTGGAAAGCTCTTTCCGATACGAACCCAACGGTTCCAGTTTTAGGAGAATCCGATGGTCGGATCTCCCGTAACGTCAATTCGAAGCTAATATTCGACATTCGCAAACGGTCGTTGCGCGACATGTTTTATTCAGGCCATTAAATATAGATAATATATATTATATATTTTGTCGATTTCCATTTAAAATGTATTTTACAAATCGTTTTAAAAACGATTCCAACTTCATTTTCAATTTTAAATCAAAATTGAATATTCTATATCGTTATAATATAAATGATAATATTCTCAAAATATCAGATTTTGAAATCATTTCCTTTTCGATATTCATTATAAAAATAAATAAAATCGATATAAATATCGTTCACGTTAAAATGGCGCATATCTAATCAATACGACTTCACATATTACAATAATTTTGTGTCCATCCAAAATCGGACATCAAATTCACATTTTAATCCTTTACGGGATATTATTTTAAAATATTGTTTATTTATTTTATTCAACACATGAATATTTTTAATGGTTTATGCAATCAATAAAAATGATATTTTTATTGTTTAAATATTTTATTTAACACATGAATATTTTATTCAGCACATGAATATTTTTAATGGTTTATACATTCAATAAAAATGGTATTTTTTCGTTTAAATATTTTATTCAAGACATGAATATTTTATTGTGAAAATTAGGCTAGGGTCCCTATTTAAGTTTAAAATCCACGCCACGTCCCTCCCAAAAATTTCATTTAAACCCGGTCCTTAGAATTAAGGTGCTGCTCTTTTTTTTTGGGGTACTTCCGCATTTTGCCTTATTCTTTTGGCATGTTGCGTGTTTTCTAAAAAAATTTAGGCGAAATTCTGGAAACATCCACAGGAGTCCACGGAAAAACAAAAAAAATTGCATACTTCTGTGCAACTATTGCCAATAGTAGCATACATACATGCATATATTCATATAGTGTTTTTATGTTGAAAATCTGGACCAATATATGCATACATGTATGCAACTATTACCAATAGTCGCATACATGTATGCATACAAAGTTGAACTGAGATTCATGTGTTACGAAAAGTTGCATACATGAATGCAACTATTTTGTATATATGCATGCATGTGTGCAACAAATTTAAAATCGACGACGGCTTCTGAATATACGCATGAATGTATGCATGTATTCTATACAAGAGCATAAATGTATGCAACAATGTCTGAAAACGGCGAATGCTTGAAAAAACAGGTCAAATTTGAATATATGCGATGCATATAATGATGTTTAGCTGCATACATGTATGCATTTATACTGCAGTTGGACGCAACACTGAAATAGAAGCATGAATGTATGCAACTATTTACGATTAGGTGCATCTTTTGATGCAAAAACCTGTTGTATCGCTGTTTTTGTGTTATTTTGGGTTTTGATGTGGTTTTTGATTGCTTTAACGCATGAGTTTTTTGGAGTGTATGTTTTTTATTTAATAATGAATTTTCGTGATTTTTTTATATTTTTTTCATGAATTTACGAAAATTATGGACCTAATTTACAATAAGTTTAGCACCGGATGTGAGCCTAATTTTGAAACTTAACAGGGACCTGTGACAAACGGACCCTATTTTATTCAACACATGAAATTTTTTAATCCTTTTTCTGAATATTATTTTAAAATATTCGTTATTTTTCAAATTGGAATGAGACCCAATCAATTACCATATAATGTTATTTATATGGATTCCATACAACACATGTATATAATAACAAAGATAAACAATCAACCATCATCCAGAGTGCATAACACAACTGCATAAGCATTAAATATAAATAATTAATGCTTACAATAGTCCGTCAACCAATCGATTGACATACAACTAAAAATTGGGATTAGTGTACATCAAATATCATCCCAATACCCGTGTGGGGTTTCAACCAACAAATACTGAATATTATTTGTGTAGTTGGGCGATGTGTCAAATTTATCGTCCCAATCCATATCAGTTAAATGGATGTACATGAGCAAATCGCCCGATTTGTAAATGAATATTTATTTTCATTTATATACACGTTAAAAATTAAATTTTTAACGATAAAATATTTATTTCAACACATGAATATTTTATATAGTTCATATATTCAGTAAACACAATACAGTCGATTCAATCTAAACAAACAACCATGGTTTGTACAATAAATGGTGTCGGGAGCTTCTAAGCCCCGTCTGCATCCTAGTATATATTTAACAATAAAATAATTTGAGTGAGAAAGAGTTCTCACATTGGGATCCACTCCGCCGTGCTTTTCTGTCGCTTTGATTTGCTGTTCTGGTTCTAGAATTTGCAAACGAGCTCCAATCTTTAAGCCTTTTTTTCCAGCCTAAACGCGTCATTCCGAACAACTTTCGCTTAGGGGCCTTTCTTCTGAAAATGCTCCATTTCGCCAGAATTCGCGAAAAGACATAATTAGGACAGAAAACTTTGGACGCGTTTTCTGAACAACTCCGCATTCCAAAATATGACTTCCATATAGCCAAATCGAAGAGAAAATCGTGCTCTTCGATTTTGGTACTGTGGAGTTTTGGCCAGAAGTGCTTGGATTGGAAGTTATGGGCTGAAGAGCATCAGGGTGTTATTTGCAAAACTGAATATATATAAAAATTTGATTTTATTGGAGGAGGGGCCCACGGTCGGAGCTAGAGGGGGTTAGAGGCGGCGCTGGGGTGCTGGTGGGTCGAAGGTGGTGCGGCGGCGGGCCCACTGGCGGCTAGGGTTACGGGTTTAGGTGTTTTTGGGGTTCGGGTAGGTGGCGATGGAGAGGAGAGAGAGGGGGGAGGGAGGAAGGGGAGCGGCGATGGCCAGAGGGGGTGCGAAGCTTGGAACGGCGGCGCGGTGGAGGAGTCGCGCGATTTTTCTTTCTTTCTTTTGTTGAGCGATGGGTTGGAGTTTGTGAGGGAGAGAGAGTTGACTTCAATATATAATTTATTTTTAATTTCCCCAAAAAAACAACTTTTCCATTCGAACTCCAAATTGAACACAACGACAGTCATCCCTAGCTAATTAACCCCATTCTGAAGACAAAGCGATATGTCCCGTAAGCCAATTCGACTGTTTTGACCGGTTTTCATTAAAATTAAAACATAAATTAATATAACGTTCAAAATTGATTTTAATGTACATTTTAATTTATAGGGGCCACACACTGACTTCAAAAATTCTAGAAAAATAAATCCAGCTATGTTTTGACGATACGGTCCTAACAAAACTAATTTCATCGAATTTAGAGGCCGTTTGAAAAATGGTCATTTTCCAGTCGATTAAATTCAAACTGAAATTATCAAACGCGTTTTCTCTTGCCACGCTCACATATTAATTCCAAAAATTATGAAAATTGAAATCTAGCAATAATTTGACATTCCGGATCCAACAAAAGTAGTTTCATCGAAAATGGAGGTAATTTGCAAAATGACTATTTTTAAGCGCTATATATTATATTAAAATATATATAAATTCCATAGCGACTATTCTAAATTTTAAACTGGACATAACTTTTAATTTATAAAGTGAAATCTCAGTTTCTTACATTCGTTAGAAAGATATAACTAAACAGATTCAAATATTTCATGTTTTATTTAAATCTGATTTATTTTGAATTCTATACATTCATTTGAAATTTAAAATCGAATTTGCAAACTACCACGCCATTTCAGGCTCGTTTTATAATTAAAATAAATTTATACGTTCCAACTTTGATTTAAATAAATTTATAAATCGTTATTATTTAAAATAAATCAGTTTAAATAATCAGAATCCATTAAAATAGCTAAAATAAAAAATTTCAATTGGTTCTGAAAATCCGGGTTGTTACAATCTCCCCCACTTAAAAATCGTTTCATCCTCGAAAAGGAACGGAGATGAAAGTTGTTTAACTAACCAACTCAACTTTCATTCTGGCTGTCATTCTTTAAATTTTCAATTTCTAAGAATTTCTAATTTCTCAAAAATTTTGCTAACACCCTGAATTTTTGAAAAAAAATCGCCATAACCTTCTTTGTATGGGGAGACCTTTAAAACCGCAACTAGCCTCACAAGGCCCTCATCAATCCAAAAGAAAATGAAAAAGCCAATCGGCTCATAAAGTCATCAAAACCCAATAAATACAGTAAATATGTACCTATTTGTCGGGCTTTATTCGTCTTCTTAGCTTCCATGCTATGACCTGTTCAATTATATACATGTACATATATGCAATTCTAACATATTTTCAATTCAGTTGATTTGATTTGCCTTAACTTACCATTTAATCTCTTATTGGTTTTATTATTCCAATATTTTTTGTAATCAATCAAACTAATAATCATACAACACAACCATCAATTAATTAGTTGATTAGCTTTTCAAATATATAACTTTACTCATATCCAAAAATCCAATTTTTAGTGCCAAATCACAACAATAAATTCTATTTAAGTTTTGGTTCTCACACCAGTCAATCGGAAATATATAGATATCCAACTTTCGAAACTCAAACATAAATGCTGATGATGCCCGGGCATCACCAGAATTATCCCTGAGCGACTAGAGTGTGATTCTATATCTATCCAGTATATTTGAGACTTCGAATATACGTTCATGACGCGTATATGCAAAATCTTCATATACTCGATTGTCCAAATCAATTTAAAATAAAATACTCAAATACATATAATAAGATTTAAATTTTCAAAACAAATTTTGTTTTCATTTTTATTTATAAAAATAACACTCTTTGAAACTAATTCTAGGATACTACAGATCCCATCTCTAACGAGTCATTCTCATTGGATTTTACTAATCCAATCTTTGATGAATTCTTTCGTTTGGTTCTAATATGTCTTGTTCTCGAGCTCTGTAAACCAAAGCTCTGATACCACGATGAAAAGACCCAAACTCACCCGTAAGGGAAAGTTCGGATTGAGTTAAGAACATGACAAATCGAAACGCAAACAATAGAACACTTCATTACTATTAGAACAATTACATCAGAGTACAAGAATATAACAGAGTATGAATAAATAATATACACCAGAAAAATATCAGAGATTAAAATTACATTAGCAGCGGAAAAATAATACATAACACAACTGAAAGAGATACACGAATACAAAGCTTTCCGAATATAGCTCCAGGTGTAAATCCAGGATCCTGGGAAAATAATATCTGCAAAACCAAAACTACTAGCTGCCCGTGTGGAAAATAGGAGCACCTAGAGTTTAGGTTAAAACAATAAACTCCGAGTCAGTCATGTGACTGGTGTGAGAACTAAAACAGTTATTTAAAACTTTACTTTAGAAATAAAGTAAATCAAGGGACCACGCCGTATAACACTTAACGGGTTTCTCCCAAGAATACCAGTGCATAAAACAGTTTATAAATAGCGCAATGCATTTGAAAAAATGAAGCTATTATAAAACTCAGGTACCATCACACAATGCAACGCAAGTCGGAGGATAGAGTTTTACCTTATAATAGCCAAACATGCTTGGTACATTTAAAACAAAAAACATTTTGATATTACGATAAGTGTATAGTGTCAAAATCAACTTCAAATATAAATGTATCAATCATAGACAGCATGGGTACCATATATCAAGTCGCCAAACTAGGCTCTACAATTAAAACCGAAATGTCATGTATTAAAAATTGGATTCCATCTATAAGTCGAGGCAAGGGATCATCCTCGCCGGCTTCGAGACACTCTAGCAAATGCCTCAGGGTTCGGACGCTGGCGAACCCTTGGATCTTCAGGGCTGGTCCACACTTAGCGGATTGTTTATACCAGAACACACGTTTCCTGGTCCTATCGGGCCTATCCATCGACTCCGTAGTAACTGATATATCCGAGGCGCCTCGCTATCCATCATCCACATAGGTAAAAAAATATAAATGTCTCGGATCCATACCATGACACCACCCATAGCTAGAAAGAAACGTCATGCACTCCCTGAAGTCACGATCCCGTTTTTGACTCATACCGAGGTGTGAGGCTTGCGAATTAACGCTATACACAAAGCTATGCTATTTAAAGTCGTGCTTTGATTGATCATCAACCACAAGACTCTTCTTTTCAACAGAAACCTTGATCATTTGCATCTCTGCATGCCACATAAGCAATTCACGCCATGCGACTGATGTCTATCGGTATATAACCTCTAAGCTCGTACGTCTCAGAGAAGGGTGTTAAGCAAGATAATAAATTCTCTGCCACCAAACAAATATATATTTAATAGAGATCAATCAACACAGAATAAAATCCAATGTCAGACACACATCCATTTACTAGTTCGTTCTGGGTCTGAACGAAATCGGAGGCACCTTATTCCTCGTCCCATATGTCCAAT
Organism: Allium sativum; assembly: GCA_030737875.1. NCBI lineage: Eukaryota > Viridiplantae > Streptophyta > Magnoliopsida > Asparagales > Amaryllidaceae > Allium > Allium sativum. The sequence goes on from CM060924.1 coordinate 882,526,810, forward strand.
ACAGGAGAGAGGTCCTCATATATCCGGTTGATCTCCAAGTACGTCTGAATGATCACCACTTATTACCTTATCTCGGGTGTACATCCCAATCAAGACATCAATAATCTTCCAAACCATGTGAAGATCTCCGGTCTTTAATCACCGTCTTCATCGTCGAATCAATTATTCAGAATGGGTATAAACCCGGCCTTTCTGAATAATTCGCGTAATAAACAAGTGCTACACAAACACAACATACGCCTCATTCCAATCCAGAATATTCTTTTATTTAAATATTCTTTTCATAATTTAAACCAAATTAAGGCTTTCCAAACTAGTCGGGATTAACGAACCTTATCAAAGTAATCATTTGTTTTATTTCCCAATCCCAACCTATTCGTCCCATGGAGCAAAACTGGTAGTACCCAATATCTAACACCCACGGTGTCATCTGTAAATTTAATTACCATTTCACGTTCAAATCTAATTAAAGATTTAACTTTCGCTTGGAGAAAAACTAACGATACTCTATTCTCGATCATTTCACAAATTTGATAATTTAAATTATGACATTCACATTTCAATATAATTAACGATTCATTAAAATTCCACTTAGTTTTAATCTTCTCAAAAATCATTATTAATGATTATTTAACTTTGGAAACACAAACATGCCGCATCGACAATCTACACTGTACCACAGATTTCTGCCAATTAACATCTAAGCTCGTACGTCTCAGAGAAGGGTGTTAAGCAAGAGAATAAATTCTCCGCCACCAAACAGACATATATTTACTAGAGATCAACAATACAGTTCGAAATACAATGTTAGACATGTAATCCTGTCTTTAACTGAAAGAACCAATGTCATTTGAAACACAGTTCAGGATAAACCCAAAATCACATTCCATTAATTATGGAATCTTCACGGAAAACAGATCAATATATATAATCGATATCAATTTTCGTATCCAACTAATAACATAAATGGAATAATGACAAAGCCTTTTAAATTCCATATATATTAACAGTCTTCCTCCACAGAAACTCAATTCGATTATTACCAAATCAAATTCCTTTCCACTCTAATTTATTTTATTAAATTGGGAAACTTTACTTTGGAAAATTTCCATTAAATCTTACTAAAAAAAATATAAATTCCAAATTACATTTTCACTATTAATCGGGTTAAAGAACGAATGTCATTAAAACACAGTTCACAATAAACCCAATTCAACTTTCATTTCAATTCCAATTAAATGTTAATTAATTGGTAACCTTCTCTAAATCTTAATTAAAAGATTTATTCTTTTCTCAACTAGGTTTAAGAACAGTGTTAATGAAGACACCATTCATGACAAACCCAAAATCCAATTTGATATTAAATATAAGGCTCTAAACATAAATTATATCGGCTTATATTCAATATCAAATTCTGAAACCAACACATATCGTATGGGGAATAACTATATATATCTATCTTCCAACTTCCTCCACAATATTCGTATAGTCACGGAATCCAATATCGAAATATTCCGGAGATTATTTCGATTCAAATCCATTTCAATTAATATATTTGAAAATTCTGGTGAGATTAAAACCAGTCGCAAATCCAATTTATTTATTTAAAACGTTGGATTTTCTTTCTAGTTAATAAGTAGTTCATTTTGATAAAAATATATTTTTATCTTTACCAACGTGGAATTTTTCATCCAAATTTTTTCCTAACCATTTATTATGATTTTACACAAATTATTAACATTTTTAATAATTTTATCAAGGCCTGTACATTCGGTTTCCAATAACGGCCACCGAACTACATCCATAACGGTCTTTTTCAAATTTGATTTGGACATAATTCCAAATCCAACCATTTGATTTCAAATCTCTTATATTCATTGGAAAGCTCTTTCCGATACGAACCCAACGGTTCAAGTTTTAGGAGAATCCGACTGTCGGATCTTCCGTAATGTTAATTCAAAGCTAATGGTCGAAATTCGCGAATGATCGCTGTGCGGCACGTCCTATTCAGGCCATTAAATATATATGATATATATATATATATTTTGTCGATTTCCATTTAAAACATATTTTACAAATCGTTTTAAATTCATTTTAAAAATGATTCCAACTTCATTTTCAATTTTAGATCAAAATTGAATATTCTATATCATTATAATATATAAATGATAATATTTTCAAAATATCAGATTTTGAAATCATTTCCTTTTCGATATTCGTTATAAAAATGAATAAAATCGGTATAAATATTGTTCGCGTTAAAATGGCGCATATCTAATCAATACGGCTTCACATATTTCAATAATTTTGTGTCCATCCAAAATCGGACATCAAATTCACATTTTAATCCTTTACAGAATATTATTTTAAAATATTGTTTAAATATTTTATTCAACACATGAATATTTTTAATGTTTTATGCATTCAATAAAAATGATATTTTTATTGTTTAAATATTTTATTCAACACATGAATATTTTATTCAACACATGAATATTTTTAATGGTTTATACATTCAATTAAAATGATATTTTTTTTACATATTTTATTCAACACATGAATATTTTTAATCCTTTTTCTGAATATTATTTTAAAATATTCGTTATTTTCCAAATTGGAATGAGACCCAATCAATTACCATATAATGTTATTTATGTGGATTCCATACAACACATGTATACAATAACAATGATAAACAATCAACCATCATCCAGAGTGCATTATACAACTGCATAAGCATTAAATATAAATAATTAACGCTTACAACAGTTCGTCAACCAATCAATTGACATACAACTAAACAATTGGGACAAGTGTACATCAAATATCATCCCAATACCCATGTGGGGTTTCAACCAACAAATACTGAATATTATTTATGCAGTTGGGCGATGTGTAAACTTTATCATCCCAATCCATATCAGTTAAATGGGTGTACATAAACAAATCGTCTGATTTGTAAATGAATATTTATTGTCATTCATATACACATTAAAAATTATATTTTTAACGATAAAATATTTATTTCAACAAGTGATTATTTTATATAGTTCATACATTCAGTAAACACAATACAGTCAATTCAATCCAAACAAACAACCATGGTTTGTACAATAAATGGTGTCGGGGGCTTCTAAATCCCGTCTGCATCCTAGTATATATTTAACCATAAAATAATTTGAGTGAGAAAGAGTTCCAGAATTTGCCGTGCTTTTCTGTCGCTTTAATTTGCTGTTCAGGTTCCAGAATTTGCAAATGAGCTCCAATCTTCACGCCGTCTTTTTTTCCAGCCTAAACGTGCTATTCCGGACAACTTTCGCCTAGAGGCCTTTCTTCCGAAAATGCTCCATTTCGCCAGAATTCGCGAAAAGCCATAATTCAGACAGCAAACTTGGACGCGTTTTTTGAACAACTCCGCAATCCAAAATATGACTTCCATATAACCAAATCGAAGAGAAATTCATGCTCTTCGATTTATTGAATTTTGGCCAGAAGTGCTCAGATTGGAAGTTATGGACTGAAGAGCGTCAGGGTGCTATTTGCAAAACTGAAAATATATAAAAATTGGATTTTATTGGAGGAGGGGCCCACGCTCGGAGCTAGAGGGGAATCAGAGACGGCACTGGAGTTCTGGTGGGTCGGAGGTGGTGCGGCGGCTGTCCAATGGCGGTGATGGGCCCACTGGTGGCTAGGGTTATGGGTTTAGGGGTTTTTCGGGTTCAGGTAGGTGGCAGTGGAAAGGAGAGAGAGGGGGAGGGAGGAAGGGGAGCGGCAGCGGCCAGAGGGGGGTGTGGAGCCTGGAACGGCGGCGTAGTGGAGGAGTTGCACGATTTTTTTCCTTTCTTTTGCTGAACGACGGGTTGGAGTTTGTGAGGGAGTGAGAGTTGACTTCAATATATAATTTATTTTTATTTTTATTTTCCCCAAAAAACAACTTTTCCATTCGAACTCCAAATTGAACCCAATGACAGTCGTCCCTAGCTAATTACCCCCATTCCGGACACAATGGGATATGTCCCGTAAGTCAATTCAACTCTTTCGATCAGTTTTCGTTAAAATTGAAATATAAATTATTATAACGTTCAAAACTGATTTCAACGTACATTTTAATTTACTGGGGCCATACACTGACTCCAAAAATTCCAAAAAAAATCTAACTATGTTTTGACGATACGGTCCTAACAAAACTAATTTCGTCGAATTTGAAGGTCATTTGAAAAATGGTCATTTTCCACTCAATTAAATTCAAACTAAAATTACCAAACACGTTTTCTTTTGCCACGCTCACATATTAATTCCAAAAATTATGAAAATTGGAATCTAGTAATAATTTGACATTCCTGATCCAACAAAAGTGTTTTCGTCGAAAACGGAGGTCGTTTGCAAAATGGTTATTTTAAGGGATATATATTATATTAAAATATATATAAATTCCATAGCGACTATTCTAAATTTTAAACTGGACACAACTTTTAATTTATAAAGTGAAATCTCAGTTTCTTACATTTGTTAGAAAGATATAGCTAAACAGATTCAAATATTTCTTGTTTTACTGAAATCCGATTTATTTTGAATTCTATACATTCGTTTGAATTTTAAAATAGAATTTTCAAACTAGCCATTTAAGGCTCGTTTTATAATTAAAATAAATTTATACGTTCCAACTTCAGTTTAAATAAATTTATAAATCGTTATTATTTAAAATAAATCATTTTAAATATTCATAATCCATTAAAATAAATGAAATAAAAATTTTAAATTGGTTCTAAAAATCCGGGTTGTTACAAAGTTACACAAAAGATACTTATGATTTAAGATTAAAAAAATTACATAAAGCTTTGGATAAAACGAATCATAACGAGCACTTTAAGTTGGTAGAAATGACCAAGTAATACTTATCCACGATTCCAATCTAGAGTATGCTCCTATTCATTAATTAAAGAAATGACTACAAAAAACAAATTAATCTTTTTTTCCTCCAGAGTACCTCCCTTCCTTTGAGAAAGAAGAATAAGATAGGAGCAAAAGAAATATATCTTATTTATTTTGTTCATTCAATATTCATATCTACTATATACATACATGGAATTCTTAATCATAAATTTGGACTTAATGATCAATTTTTTCTAACTAATTCTTTCTTTAGAATTATTGATAAAACTTAATTTATTGATATAATGAGTATTTAATTTAAGGATTAAGTTATTACAGAATAAAGATAAATTAAAATTTTAATGAAAAAGATCAATTTACAAGCACCTTTTTTATTCTAGCAGATGGAATTTTGTTGGTCTAATTTAAAACTTTCTGGTATTATAATTTCAGAATTACAATAGTAATGAGCAAGTACTTGCATTTATTTGTGACCAAAGAGGAGCCATATGAAGCCGAGCTCTCATGTACGATTTTCAAATAGCAATATAAACAATAATGTTATTATCGACTATGATTGTCTAACAGTTCAAGTACAGTTGATATAGTTGAGTCGCTGTCAAAATATGGTTTTTGAGGGTGAAATTTGTTGCGTCATCCTATAGGGTTTTGGCATGACCCGAAATCCCCGCCTGGCCTAAACCGAACAAGAATGAGGATTGTGCGAGAATGCGATGCATCAGAACGCAGAACCATAGAACCTTCAATGGTATTACAATAATTTACATCAGAGTACAAGAATATTAGAGTACGAAAAAATATTACACAGTGGAAAAATAATATCAGAGATTAATAATTTACATAGCAACGGAAACAAAATGTAAATACAATGCATATCGAAAATACATCAACAACCACAACTGAATGAAATACATGTATACAAAGCTTTCCGAATATAGCTCCAGCTGTAAACCAAAATCCTGTGAAAATAAAGAATCAGCAAAACCAAAACTAATAGCTACCCATGTGGAAAATATGGGCACCTAGAGTTTAGGTAGAAACAATAAACTCCGAGTCAGTCATGGGGCTGATGTGAGAGTTAAAACAGTTGTTAAACTTTACTTTAAAATAAGGTAATTCACGGGACCACACCGTATAACACGGAACGGGTTCACTCCATGTGAATACCAAGCTTGAAACAAAATAATTTATAAACAACGCAATGCTTTTCAAAAAATGAGGCTATTATAAGACTCAGGTCCCATCACACAATGCAACACAAACCAGAGGATAGAGTTTTAACTTATAATAGCCAAACATTCTTGGTACGCTTTAAGACAAATCATTTTGATATACTATAAGTGCATGGTGTCAAACACAACTTCAAATATAAATGTATCAATCATACACGACATAGGTACCATATATTATGTCGCCATATAGGTTTACAACTAAAACTGAAAAATGTTGTATTGGAAATTGGGTTTCCATCATGAGTCAAGGCAAGGGATGGACTCCTTACCGATTTGGATCACCTCTAGCAAGATGATCCAGGATCACACCTATGGGCAACCCTTTGATCCTGCAAGGCCGGTCCACACTTACTTTTGTGGATTAGTTATTCCTGAACATATGTTTCCCGGTCCTATCAGACCTCCAAAATGGTCAGTATGTCGACCATATAAGCCTTTTAGTCGGCTCTGTACCCGAGGCGCCTCACAATCCATCATCCACAAGTAAAAATGTAACAACCCGGATTTTCAGAACCAATTTAAAATTTTTATTTTAGTTATTTTAATGGATTTTGAATATTTAAAATGATTTATTTTAAATAATAACGAGTATAACTTTATTTTAAATAAAGTTAGAATGTATAAATTTATTTTAATTATAAAACGAGCCTAAAATGGCGTGGTAGTTTGAAAATTCGATTTTAAATTTTAAATGAATGTACAGAATTCAAAATAAATCGGAGTTCTGTAAAACAAGAAATATTTGAATCTGTTTAATTATATCTTTCTACAAACGTGAAAAATTCAGATTTCACTTTTTAAATAAAAAGTTATGTCCAGTTTAAAATTCAAAATAGTTCCTATGGAATTTATATATTTTTTAAATATATAATAGCCCTTAAAAATAGCCATTTAGCAAACGACCTCCATTTTCGACGAAACCACTTTTGTTGGATCAGGAATGTCAAATTATAGTCATATTCCAATTTTCATAATTTTTGGCGTTAATATGTGAGCGTGGTGAATTTAAACGCGTTTGGTAATTTCAGTTTGAATTTAATCGACTGGAAAATGAACATTTTTCAAACGGTCTCCAAATTCGATGAAATTAGTTTTGTTAGGACCCTATCGTCAAAACATAGCTAGATTTATTATTCTGGAATTTTTGGAGTCAGTATGTGGCCCCGGTAAATTAAAATGTATGTTGAAATCAATTTTGAATGTTATATTGATTTATATTTTAATTTTAATGAAAACCGATCGAAATAGTTGAATTGCTTATGTGGCATATCCCATTGTGTCCGGAATGGGGGTATTACGCTAGGGACGACAGTCATTGGGTTCGATTTGGGGTTAGAATGAAAAAGTAACTTTTTGGAATAAAATTAAATTAAAATAAATACTTGGTCAACCCACCCTTTCCTCTCTCTCTCTCTCGTTGAACGGAATAAAAGGAAAATAACAACGATGGAGGAAAACCCGTCATTCCTCAACGCCACCGCCTCCAACCGCTGAAGGTCTCTCCATCGCCACTCCGATGATCGGCGCCCCCTCCTCCTCTTCCCTCTCCTCTCTTCTTCCTCCTCCCTCTCCATTTCAAAGAAACCCAAAGCCCCAATCCTCCAAACCCTAGCCGCCGGCCACCACTGGCCCACCGCCACACCCCTTGGCCTGCAACCCCCAACGCCGCCTTCCCCCACCACCCAGTCCGACCGTGGGTCCCCCTCTCGCCAAAAAACCCAATTTTTATAAATTTTCTATTTTGCGTTTAACCCCCTGACATTCTTTATCCAATAACTCTCAAACCGAGCTCTTCTGGCCAAAACTCCACATACCAAAATCGAAGATCTCGTTTTTCTCTCCGATTTAGATATATGGAAGTCATATATTGGATTGCGGAGTTGTTCAGAAAACGCGTCCAAAGTCTGCTGTCCAAATACTGTCTTTTTGCGATTTCCGGTGAAATGGAGCATTTTCGGGAAAAAGGTCCATTAGGTGAAAGTTTTCCGGAATGGCGCGTTTAAGCTAAAAAAAAGACGGCGTGAATATTGGAGCTCGTTTGCAAATTCTGGAGCCAGAACAACAAATCAGAGTGTTAGAACATAACGGCGTAGTGGATCCCAATGTTAGAACACCTTCTCACTTAAATTATTTTACAGTTAAAAATATTTTAGGTTGCAGACAGGGCTTAGTAGCCCCCAACACTATTTATTTGTACAAACCATGATTATTTGTTTGTTTGGGTTGAATTTTGGGAAATTTGACTGTATTGTGGTGAAATGAATTGTATTGTGGTTTGTGGATTGGATTGATTATTGTGTATGGTGCGAGCCAGTATCAGGAGAGGGGTAATGTTAGACATTACTCCGGTTTTAATATCGCGCCGTTATAATGCCGAAATTTTCTGAAATAAATATTTATTCATTAAAAATTTCATATTTTATGTGTATATAACTATATAAAATATTCATGTGTTGAATAAAATGTTTGAACAATAAAAATATCATTTTTATTGAATATATGAACTAAATAAAATAGCCAAGTGTTGAAATAAATATTTTATCATTAAAAATATAATTTTTAACGTATATATGAACGTCATAAAATTCTCCTGAAATGAAAATAAATATTCATTTACAAATCAGACGATTTGTTTTTGTACACCCATTTAACTAACATGGATTAGGACGATAAATTTTACACATCGCCCAAATGCACAAATAAAATAAATATTTGCTGATTGAAACCCCACACGGGTATTGGGATGATATTTGGCGTACACTAATCCCAATTGTTTAGTTGTATGTCAATCGATAGGTTGAGAGATTGTTGTAAGCATTAATTATTTATATTTAATGCTTATGCAGTTGTGCAATGCACTTTGGATGATGGTTGATTGTGTATCATTATTGTTGTGTACATGTGATGTATGAAATCCATATAAGTACATTATATGGTAATTGATTGTGTTTGATTCCAATTCAGGAGTAACGAATATTTTAAAATAATATTCAGTAAATGATTAAAATGTGAATTTGATGTACGATTCTGGATGAACACGAAAATATTGAAATATGTGAAGCCATGTTGATTATATATGAATCAATTTAATGCGGACGATATTTATATTGATTTATTCATTTTTATAATGAATATCGAAAAGGAAATTATTTCAAAATCTGATATTTTGAAAATATTATCATTTAAATATTATAATGATAAAGAGTATTCAATTTTGATTTAAAATTGAAATGGAAGTGAGAATCGTTTTTAAAATGAATTTATAAAATACGTTTTGAGCGAAATATATAATATATGTAATATTATATATATATATATATAATATTATGGCCTAAATAGAACGCGACGCGACCGTTTGCGAATTTCGACTATTGACTTCGAATTGACATTACGGGAGATCCGACTGTCGGATTCTCCTAAAACTGGAACTGTTGGTTTTGTATCGAAAAGAGCTTTCCAATGAATATAAGAGATTTGAAATCTAATGGTTGGATCTGGAATTATGTCTAAATCAAATTTGGAAAAGGTCGTTATGGATTTAGTTCGGTGGCCTTTATTGGAAGCCGATTGTACGTGCCTTGATAAAATTATTAAAAATATTAATAATTTGTGTAAAATCATAGTAAATGATTTGAAAATAATTTGGATGAAAAATTCAACATTTGTAAATATAAAAATATGTTTTTATCAAAATGAACTAGTTATTAACTAGAAAGCTAATCCAACGTTTTTAAATAAATAAATTGGATTTGTGAATGGTTTTAATCTAACCAGAATTTTCCAATGTATGAATTGGAATGGATTTGAATAGAAATCATCTTTGGGAGATTTCGAAATTGGATTCCGTGACTATACAGATATTGTGGAGGAACTTGGAAGATAGAAATATATCGTTATTCCCCATACGATATGTGTTGGTTTCAGAATTTGATATTGAATATAAGCCGATATAATTTCTGTTTAGAGCCTTATATTTAATACCAAAGTGGATTTAAGGTTTGTCGTGAATAGTGTCTTCAGTAACACTGTTTTTAAACCACGTGTGAAAAGAATAAATCTTTTAATTAAGATTATTAGAGTTTCCAGTTATATTTCATAATTGGAATAAAATGAAATGTGAATTGGGTTTATTGTGAACTGTGTTTTTAAAGACATTCATTCTTTAACCCGATTAACAGTGAAATGTGATTTGGAATTTATAAATCTTTTTATTAAGATTTAATGGAAATTTTCAAAAGTAAAGTTTTCCAATCTAATATAGTAAATTGGAATTGAACAGAATTCGATTTGGTAATAATTGAAGTGAGCTTCTGTGGAGGAAGACTGTTAATATATATGGAATTTAAAAGGTTTTGTCATCATTCCATTTATATTATTAGTCGGATACTGAAATTGATATCGATTATATATATATTCATCTGTTTCCCGTGTAGATTCCATAATTAATGGAATGTGGTTTTGGGTTTATCGTGAACGTGTTTTAAATGACATTGGTTCTTTAACCCAGTTAAAGACAGGATTACATGTCTATCATTGTATTTCAAACTGTATTGTTGATCTCTGTTAAATTTATATATATATATATATATCTATTTGGTGGTGGAGAATTTAATCTCTTTCTTAACACCCTTCTCTGGGAAGTATGAGCTTAGAGGTTATATATTGGCATAAATTAATGGTACAATGTAGATTGTCGATGCGGCATGTTTGTGTTTCAAAAGATAAATAATCATTAATAATGATTTTTGGGAAGATTAAAACTAAGTGAAGTTTTAATGAATCTTTAATTAGATTGAAATGTGAATGTGATAATTTAAATTATCAAATTTGGGAAATGATCAAGAATGTAGTATCACCAGTTTTACTCCAGACGATAGTTAAATCTTTATTTAGATTTGAATGAGAAATGGTAATTAATTTTACCGGTAACACCATAGTGTTAGATATGGAGTATTATCAGTTCTGCTCCATCTGATGGATACGTTGGGATTGGGAAATAAAGTAAATGATTACTTCGATAAGGTGCGCTAATCCCGACTAGTTTGGAAAACCTTAATTTGGTTTAAATTATGAAAAGAATATTTGAATAAAAGAATATTCTAGATTGGAATGAGGCGTATGTTGTGTTTGTGTAGAACTTGTATATATGATACGCGAGTTATTCAGAAAGGTCGGGCTTATGCCTATTCTGGATAACTGATTCGACGATAAGTCGACGATAAGTCGACGATGAAGACGGTGGTTGAAGACCGGAGTTCTTCACATCGTTTGGATGATTACTGATGTCATGATTGGGCTGTACACCCAAGGCAAGGTAATAAGTGGTGATCGTCTAGACGTACTTGGAGATCGACTGGATATGCAAGGACCTCTCTCCTATATTGGACATATGGGACGAGGAATAAGGTGCCTCCGGTTTCGTTCAGACCCAGAACGAACTAGTAAATGGATGTGTGTCTGACATTGGATTTTATTCTGTGTTGATTGATTTCTATTAAATATATATCTATTTGGTGGCGGAGAATTTATTCTCTTGCTTAACACCCTTCTCTGAGACGTACGAGCGTAGAGGTTATCGCATGGCGTGAATTGTCAGTGTGGCATGCTGAGATGAAAGTGATCAAGGCTTTTGTTGAAAAGCAGAGTCTTGTGGTTGATGATCAAAGCACGACTTTAAATAGCGTAGCTTTGTGTATAGCGTTAATTCGCAAGCCTCATGTAACGACCCGGATTTTGTCGACTTTGGTTATCGCGATAAACTCAATGATGACTAACCAACATCGAAAAATACCAGATGGTTAATGAAAGAAATTATAGGGTGAGGAAAGATAAGATAGAAACTTAGACTAGAAGAAGAAGAAGAACACAACACCAGAGTAACAGAACCTCACAACGGAACGAATAACATTTAATAGATAACATATCTTTGAAATAAAAGATTGTACTTGAATATACATATCATCATCAAGTACAACACTTACAACACAGCGGAAATAAACTATAGTTATATGATCCTGAAGCCTCCTGCTCCAGCTCTTCAAGTATATGTAAATCCCGACTACTTGACTGCCCGTACAAAATTGGGCACCCAAGAGTTTAGGGAAAACAAAACAAAATAAACTCTGGGTCAGTCATGGGACTGGTATGAGTAAAACAGTTTAAAACAGTTCGAACAAGTAAACGATATCTCATAAGACCACGCCGTATAACGGAACGGGTTTTTCCCTTATGAGAATCCAAAATATCTTTATATCAAAAAACCTTTTGATATTATAATAATGTCTATCAACCACAATATAATAATCATCTAGCAGAAACGCTTTCATCTCACGTTCTAAATATATAGTATACAATCAAGACCGCAAGAACGTATTGGGTAATGGATTTCCAACTATGACAAGGTATGGAACCACCTCTCGCTAGTGTACCTCTAGAGAGGAATACACTGGATTCAACAAGAACATCTTGCAACCCGGCCACACATGACCAACCACTCATTTCGCTTGAGTGTATCGAATGTATATCACCAACGGTTGGGATCAGCAACTGTTTCCCGAATGGGATAGCATCAACAATAGATTTTTAGAAATAAATAAAACTCTAGATCAGGTGATTATACACCCTAATAGGTGCGACCTACATAGCCATGTTGTCTGCCTGATTTCTATCATTTACCGGTTGTTGAGGCCAGAGGTTAAGCTTTATCATCACATCAGATTCCCTTCGAATGCTACATTGTCAGATCCATCGAAAATCACTAATTGACGTCTACAACAGTACATTACGTGTTAGCTAAAGAAGTTTCCTTCTCCGCTTCCACTCTTGGTACGGTTGAAGAAATCAATGTACGTGACCTTTCTGGAAATACTCTGTCAGACATTCATCCATACAAGTCATCCAGGAACAGGATGAACAGAAGGCACTATTCAGTATATCCATCTTAGGCACTGTTTTCTAAGATTTATACAATAGCCCTTGCACTTTACTCCGTCTTCAATTATCTTTGGCATATATGATTGGCAACGCTTATGCCAATACAGAGTGGTTCTTTGGATAATAATCCAACCGGTCTCTCCATATTAACAACGTTAAAATGGTCAAAAACTTCGATAGTCGGTGAGTTAACTATCAAAGAAAAACAGGTGTGCAAACTATGATATTATTTCCAAATGGAAATTCTATCTGTAACGACCCGCAAATCCGAGCTATCTGAGTTGACTAAAAACACCACACGTCCAACCCAAATTGCACAGAAATACGAATCATTTTTAGAAAGAAGTTAGAGGATGAGAAATAGAAAGAAAGAAATATTAGAATAGAAGAAAAACGAAGATCACCAACTCACAGCGGAACGAATAAAATATATTATATAACATAACTCTTGAAATACAAATCAGTAACTTTATATACATACCATCATCAGAGCACAACAGTTATTTCTGGAACAGTTATAAACACCTGTTTCCAGATACAACATAGTACACAGCGGAATATATGATAGTCTATAGCTAACTGGTGAAGCCTCCTGCTTCCAGCTCCTTCAAATGAATCTGTGAAAGCCTGAAACACTTGACTGCCCGTACAAATTTGGGCACCCAAGAGTTTAGGGAAAACAAAGCAAAATAAACTCTGGGTCAGTCATGGGACTGGTGTGAGTAAACTCCAACCACTTGTTTAACTTTTAAAAATCCTTTCAAAAGAAAAGATAATAGTAAGACCAGCCCACACATAAACACGGACGGTTTTTACCTTACTATAACCCAAAACACTTTGATATCAAATCCAATGATATTATAATAATGTCTACATCAAATAAATAATCAAATAGCAGAACGCTTGCATCTCACGCTCCACATATATAGTATAAAATCAAAAACCGCATGGCGCTTATTGGAGATTGGATTTCCAACATGACAAGGTATGGGACCACCTTCCGCTAGTGTATCTCTAGAGGCGAATACACCTGGGTTCAACAAGAACGTCTTGCAACCCGGCCCACACATGACCGACCACTCATTTCGCTTGAGTGTATCGAATGTATATCACCAACGGTTGGACTCAAACCACCGTTTCCCGAATGGGCAGAATCGATAGATTTAGAAACAAAAGGAATTTCTCTAGATAGGTGATTATACACCCTAATGGGTGCGACCCACATAGCCATGCTGCCTGCCCGATTTTTGTCCTTTCCCGGTTGTTGAGGCCTGAGGCTACGCATACTTACCATTCATTTGTAGCACAATCACTTTGAATGCCACATTGTCAGATCCGTTAATCACTAGTCGAGTTTGCACAAATATTCTGGATATTATGCTAAGGGATAAATCCGTTGCAACCATATATATTCATTCAGACCAACCCATTTGATCATTGGAAATACTCTGTCAGACATTCGTCCATTTACGTTCGTTCTGGGGTTGAACGAAACCGAAGGCACTATTCTATTACTAGAAAAGCCCTTGCACTTCCCTCCGTCTTCGATATATTCAGCATACTTGGTTCGCAACGCTAATGCCGATACGGAGTGGTTCTTCGGATAATAATCCAACCGGTCTCTCCATATTGACAACGATGGTCAAAAACTTCGATAGTCTGTGATTTAACTATCGAATAAAAACAAGTGTTCATCCAACATATCAAACAAATCACTGGGCTCTTTAATTAATTATTCATTAATTAAATCACTTCTCCATTTCCTTATCAATATTTGTTATCCAAATATTTCAATAACCATATTGGCCTTTTGATTTCGTTTCCTTATCGAATTCTATATATATCGATATATAGATTTCTAATTGTCAAATTTCTTAAAAATATTCTAACTCCTTAAATTCCCGGAAAAATTCGCCATAACCTCCCCTGTATCGGGAGCATCGGGAAATTTCAAATAGCATCCCGGTATCTTCCTCAATCAAAAGAAAAAGGAAAAGCCAAGCGGCTTGCCGATACGGCGCATAAAATCTCATATATGAATTAAACATGTACCTTTTTGTCGAGCACATAAATAAAAATCTGCATATACTCCATCCCATATCTGTTTAACACCTGTTCACCTGTTTCCAATTCAATTCAACTCAATCCATTCGTTTGAATTAAATTTTGAATCGTTTGAATTTAGTTTTGCTCAAATATTCTTTAATTAGTCCTTTTTGCCTATTTCACTTCTTTGTTGAACATAACATGTTCAAAACAAAATATTTAACTCGTTCATAACCAAATTGAATTTCAATTTCAATTCTAGTTCTCTTTTCTATTTCGAACGTAAATTTTCAAATCGAATTTACTTATTCAAACCCCAATATTCATTCGAAATCTCATTAACTAATTTCTATTCAATTTAGTTAATTCTATTCAATAAATCAAAATCTGGTTTCTGTTTCAAAAATCATATTCATTTACCCAACTTGAATTCGCATATATTTTACAACTCAACTCTGAAATTTTCTAAATAGTCAATTTGGATTTTTCGCTTAAAATCCTTTTATAACATTAAATAAACCATTATTGTTTTAAAACGATTCTGGCGCTGCTTTTCTGAAAATTTGATTTTGATATAACTCACAATATATACGACGAAATCCAGATTTTTCTCCTTCATTAGAAAACTATTATCAAACTGGTCCTGACGTTTCTTGTTTCAAAGAATTTCGACTTCAATTGAGTCCTGTATATTCGATTGAAGTTCAAATCGCTATTTTACGAACTGCAGCGCTGCGGCGAGTTCGTTTTAATTATATTTATATATATAAACTTTTAAACTTCGTTTGAATGAAATTCAATTCCATTCTGATTTTAATATATTCAAATCCATAGTTTCAATTCCATTTGAATTCCATATTCAAATCCCATAGTTAATTCTATTTCGAGTTCTATTTGAAATTCTATTTTCAAAGTTTTAATTCAAGTTCTACTTTGAAATTCTACATTTGAATTTCCTTATTCAAATCCCACTTCCAATCTCCATTTAAATTTCTATACTCAAATCTATTTTCATTCTATTAGAATTTCAAATCTCATATTAAACTTCACTTTGAATTCAAATACCATATTTAAATTTCTCTTGAATTCAAATTCTATATTTATATCCCTTGGATTCAAATTCTAGATTTATATCTCTTGAATTCCAATTCTGGATTTAAACTCCATTCTCAAATTTTGTTTGAAGTTCCTATATTTAAAGTCTATTCGAATTCTCGAATATCCCAACTCCATTTGAAATTCAAATATTCAAACTCCATTTAAATTCTATTTGAAATTCTAAATGTTTCAAATTCCATTTTCTCTTATTTGAAATTCCCAATATTTCAAATTACATTTTTCTTTTATTTGAAATTCCATTTTTGAATTCCCTTTTATTCCAATCCCATTTGAATTCCTTTGAATTCAAATTCTATTTCAATTCCCTTGATTTCAAATTCTATTTCAAAACTATTTGGATTTCCTATTTTGAAATCCTATTTCAATTCTACCTTGAAATCCTATTTCAAGGTTTATTTCAAATTCTATTTTGAAATCCCATATTCAAATTTCTACTTGAATTCCTATATTTAATTTCATGTTCAAATTCAATACTTGAATTTCTATTTCAAATCTCTATTCAAATTTCATATTTGAATTCCATTCAAATCTCTATTCAAATTTCATATTTCAAATTCTTCTTTGAAATTCTATATTTCAAATTCTATTCAATTCTTCTTTGAAATTCCATATTTCAAAGTCTGTTTCTATTTGAATTCTTATATCCAATTTCTTTAAACAAGTCTCGACTTCAATTCCTTTTGAAATCGATATTTCTATTTTTCTTTGAAGATAGATTTCCCATTTCCAATTTCACACTTGTATTTCTATTTCTGAATTATCAAATGATAATTCTTTTCACTTCATTTATAACTTCGTTATAAAAGAACTATTTATAAACTTCGTTTATAAAGGAACTACTTGTTTTATTTTTATTCCATTTAAAATTCAAATTCTATTTAAAAATAGAATTTTCCCTTTAAAATCTCAAATATCCTTCCTCGATATTTTAAATAAATTAACACTTAGCCCAGTGATATTTAAACAATCAAATCACCTAATTTTCAATCATTTGATTTTTAACACATCATATATGAATATATATATGAAATCAAACAAACAACAAACAAACAGATAATATATTTTTGAGGAATCCAGTTGGATCCCTCCAACCTGTTTTCCTGCATCCACAGATGTTAGCACATAAATAATACCCATTCTGCTTCGTGGCAGAATATCACGGTATAGAAGGTCATCCACTAATCATAGCGTGGGGCGTATAGGGTAATCATCCGCTATGAAACTGCGGGCATCCGCTAATGAGACTGCGGGAATCCAACCAATCAATCAACCCAATATATATATATATAGCCTAAATAACTAATATATATAAAACAACCAGAAAGCATTCACACAAGCAACAAACAATTATTTTTAATGAAATAAAAATAATTCTAAAGGTGAGTGAGATTTACTCACTGGAATTTTCCTTTGCTGAATATCTTGTTTAATTTCCATATTCTCGCGGTTACCACTCGAATTGAATCTACTTGAATGAGTTTATTTTCCTATGATCTATCAAGTTTAATTTAAAAATTAAACGATTATCAATTTAAATTAAAACAACAAGTAACTAAATTATCTTATGAATTTAAATTATGTAAATCGTTTACCTTACTATCTCTGCCAAACCACTCGATAAATGGCAGAACAGTTCTCAAAGGAAAATCACTGATCTGTCCCAATGGTAATCAGCCCACATACTAACTTCCACCACACCGGCATTCCATTCAACACTTGCTGCTCTAAATTCACCATTGCTTGCTTGTCAAAATATCCTGCACCGCCCAAAAATATTGCGATGTTATCAGGGTTGAACTCATCCAAAAATTGACGCACAGTACCTTACATTGAAACCCACTTCTCCTCCCAACAAGTTCGGATCCCCTTTTCCACCGTACCTAGATCCCAGCTTCGTCTCCGCTCATGTCTGAATCGCAAGCCCTCCATCGCGATGAATATAGGTTCGAACGGAACTGTGGTTGAAACCTTAAATCCAAAACACAAGCTCCAGAGGGGCGGTTCCCATCTCGATCCAAAATACGGTCGTGACTTCCCCTTCCTGACGTCGCGATTTCTACTGTCGAGTGATGACTCAGGCTCGCCTTACTCGAAATCGAATTCAGCTCGGTTCCCTTTTTGATTTCGAATTTAAGGATTTGAGAAGGAAAGAACAGGCTTCGGTGTTTATTTCTTGGATTTGGTAATGAAGGGGAAATAAGGCCGATGGCTGAATATATAGACGTGATGGGGAAACAATTCGTACGTAGCCATTACTTCATGTTTTACTTTATGTTGAAGGAAGGGAGCAAATTTTACAGCTCGAGGAAGAGATATAGCTGAGCGACTTCAGTTTTTAGGTCGGCTGGAGCTGTTTTGATTTGATTTTCTAATTAAATAACCAAAATATCTCGCGGTCCTTTTAATTTAAAACCCCGAACTGCTATTTTCAACGTAGCGATTTACGTCTTCAGATTATGGTGTTATTTTAAAATTCACGGAACTGACTCTGTAATTTAATTTGACTAAATAAAGGAAATAACAATTTAAATTAAATGCAATTTAAAATATAAAAAAATGGTTTCAAATAATTTAAATTATCGATAACTATCGTTATAATTTATATTAGCCATTTGAATCTTTTTGATTCAGTTTTAAATTCTGAATCCAATTATTTATCGTTTCCATAATATGATAATTAGATATATTAGATAATTATTCATATACCGATTATTAAATTGATAAATTCAATATAAAAATCAATTTATTATCCTAATTAAATAATTTAAATAAATTTAAATACTCAATATTAACTGGCTAAAAATCCGGGTCGTTACATTCTTTCCCCCTTAAAATAATTTCGTCCTCGAAATTGCTAAGGTAGGAAACATGGTACAAATCCATTACTTTTCACAACTTCTTTATGTTGAAACTCACCTCCTTACATTTCAACATATTTAATTCCACCAAAACTTTTGGTCTTCCTTCATTTGATTCGAATGATCTACGATCAATCCATTTAACTAGTTTAAGTTAAATTTCAATTCCAGAATCCAAATCCCTGGGTTTTTTTTTTTTTTCAAATTCTTTTGAAATCCCATAAATATATACATATATTTATTTTCATTTCAAATTCAAAACATTTGAATTTTCAAACCACTTGTTTTCTTTCAAACAAATTTTCATCTAAAACTTTTTCTAAGGTAGCAATTCATCACTTAGAAACTCGGAAATGAACACTGATGATGTTGCAATCATCATCAGAATAATTTCCCAGCCACTGAAGTGAGTTCAGTGCTTTATCACTTTCAAAATCCATTCAAATATGATTTTGATTCAAAACCCTTTTAAACAAATCTATATTATTTTAATATACTTTGAAAAATATTTTTCAACTTCCTAGGATTTAAATTCCAATTCTGGTTTGAACTTAATTCTAATTCATCTCATTTGTATATATAATTCCTATACAAATTCTATTTTGGTTATAAATAACCATTCCAATTTTTATAATCTTATCTGATTATAATGTTAATATTCAACACATCCATATAATATAACGATTTCAAAAATCATTCTTTCTATATCAAAATATAATTTTGGGTAAAATAATTTCACCCACTTTAAAACAATACTGTGTCAAATTCTCCGTTCAAGTGTTTAGAAATTCCTATCGACTTCGTGGCGTCCCACGATTCGACCAGAATTCATAAACTACTCAACAGACTAGCCAACACAATATAAAACAACTTTTATATCAATTAACAAATACGCTCTCTCGTATCTATACACTCAGCTCATTCTAGGGTACTACTGACCCTATCTCTAATGAGTACATGCCACACAAGCCTAGGTATTCGCTCAACCTAAGCTCTGATACCACTGTAACGACCCGCAAATCCGAGCTATCTGAGTTGACTAAAAACACCACACGTCCAACCCAAATTGCACAGAAATACGAATCATTTTTAGAAAGAAGTTAGAGGATGAGAAATAGAAAGAAAGAAATATTAGAATAGAAGAAAAACGAAGATCACCAACTCACAACGGAACGAATAAAATATATTATATAACATAACTCTTGAAATACAAATCAGTAACTTTATATACATACCATCATCAGAGCACAACAGTTATTTCTGGAACAGTTATAAACACCTGTTTCCAGATACAACATAGTACACAGCGGAATATATGATAGTCTATAGCTAACTGGTGAAGCCTCCTGCTTCCAGCTCCTTCAAATGAATCTGTGAAAGCCTGAAACACTTGACTGCCCGTACAAATTTGGGCACCCAAGAGTTTAGGGAAAACAAAACAAAATAAACTCTGGGTCAGTCATGGGACTGGTGTGAGTAAACTCCAACCACTTGTTTAACTTTAAAAATCCTTTCAAAAGAAAAGATAATAGTAAGACCAGCCCACACATAAACACGGACGGTTTTTACCTTACTATAACCCAAAACACTTTGATATCAAATCCAATGATATTATAATAATGTCTACATCAAATAAATAATCAAATAGCAGAACGCTTGCATCTCACGCTCCACATATATAGTATAAAATCAAAAACCGCATGGCGCTTATTGGAGATTGGATTTCCAACATGACAAGGTATGGGACCACCTTCCGCTAGTGTATCTCTAGAGGCGAATACACCTGGGTTCAACAAGAACGTCTTGCAACCCGGCCCACACATGACCGACCACTCATTTCGCTTGAGTGTATCGAATGTATATCACCAACGGTTGGACTCAAACCACCGTTTCCCGAATGGGCAGAATCGATAGATTTAGAAACAAAAGGAATTTCTCTAGATAGGTGATTATACACCCTAATGGGTGCGACCCACATAGCCATGCTGCCTGCCCGATTTTTGTCCTTTCCCGGTTGTTGAGGCCTGAGGCTACGCATACTTACCATTCATTTGTAGCACAATCACTTTGAATGCCACATTGTCAGATCCGTTAATAACTAGTCGAGTTTGCACAAATATTCTGGATATTATGCTAAGGGATAAATCCGTTGCAACCATATATATTCATTCAGACCAACCCATTTGATCATTGGAAATACTCTGTCAGACATTCGCCCATTTACGTTCGTTCTGGGGTTGAACGAAACCGAAGGCACTATTCTATTACTAGAAAAGCCCTTGCACTTCCCTCCGTCTTCGATATATTCAGCATACTTGGTTCGCAACGCTAATGCCGATACGGAGTGGTTCTTCGGATAATAATCCAACCGGTCTCTCCATATTGACAACGATGGTCAAAAACTTCGATAGTCTGTGATTTAACTATCGAATAAAAACAAGTGTTCATCCAACATATCAAACAAATCACTGGGCTCTTTAATTAATTATTCATTAATTAAATCACTTCTCCATTTCCTTATCAATATTTGTTATCCAAATATTTCAATAACCATATTGGCCTTTTGATTTCGTTTCCTTATCGAATTCTATATATATCGATATATAGATTTCTAATTGTCAAATTTCTTAAAAATATTCTAACTCCTTAAATTCCCGGAAAAATTCGCCATAACCTCCCCTGTATCGGGAGCATCGGGAAATTTCAAATAGCATCCCGGTATCTTCCTCAATCAAAAGAAAAAGGAAAAGCCAAGCGGCTTGCCGATACGGCGCATAAAATCTCATATATGAATTAAACATGTACCTTTTTGTCGAGCACATAAATAAAAATCTGCATATACTCCATCCCATATCTGTTTAACACCTGTTCACCTGTTTCCAATTCAATTCAACTCAATCCATTCGTTTGAATTAAATTTTGAATCGTTTGAATTCAGTTTTGCTCAAATATTCTTTAATTAGTCCTTTTTGCCTATTTCACTTCTTTGTTGAACATAACATGTTCAAAACAAAATATTTAACTCGTTCATAACCAAATTGAATTTCAATTTCAATTCTAGTTCTCTTTTCTATTTCGAACGTAAATTTTCAAATCGAATTTACTTATTCAAACCCCAATATTCATTCGAAATCTCATTAACTAATTTCTATTCAATTTAGTTAATTCTATTCAATAAATCAAAATCTGGTTTCTGTTTCAAAAATCATATTCATTTACCCAACTTGAATTCGCATATATTTTACAACTCAACTCAGAAATTTTCTAAATAGTCAATTTGGATTTTTCGCTTAAAATCCTTTTATAACATTAAATAAACCATTATGGTTTTAAAACGATTCTGGCGCTGCTTTTCTGAAAATTTGATTTTGATATAACTCACAATATATACGACGAAATCCAGATTTTTCTCCTTCATTAGAAAACTATTATCAAACCGGTCCTGACGTTTCTTGTTTCAAAGAATTTCGACTTCAATTGAGTCCTGTATATTCGATTGAAGTTCGAATCGCTATTTTACGAACTGCAGCGCTGCGGCGAGTTCGTTTTAATTATATTTATATATATAAACTTTTAAACTTCGTTTGAATGAAATTCAATTCCATTCTGATTTTAATATATTCAAATCCATAGTTTCAATTCCATTTGAATTCCATATTCAAATCCCATAGTTAATTCTATTTCGAGTTCTATTTGAAATTCTATTTTCAAAGTTTTAATTCAAGTTCTACTTTGAAATTCTACATTTGAATTTCCTTATTCAAATCCCACTTCCAATCTCCATTTAAATTTCTATACTCAAATCTATTTTCATTCTATTAGAATTTCAAATCTCATATTAAACTTCACTTTGAATTCAAATACCATATTTAAATTTCTCTTGAATTCAAATTCTATATTTATATCCCTTGGATTCAAATTCTAGATTTATATCTCTTGAATTCCAATTCTGGATTTAAACTCCATTCTCAAATTTTGTTTGAAGTTCCTATATTTAAAGTCTATTCGAATTCTCGAATATCCCAACTCCATTTGAAATTCAAATATTCAAACTCCATTTAAATTCTATTTGAAATTCTAAATGTTTCAAATTCCATTTTCTCTTATTTGAAATTCCCAATATTTCAAATTACATTTTTCTTTTATTTGAAATTCCATTTTTGAATTCCCTTTTATTCCAATCCCATTTGAATTCCTTTGAATTCAAATTCTATTTCAATTCCCTTGAATTCAAATTCTATTTCAAAACTATTTGGATTTCCTATTTTGAAATCCTATTTCAATTCTACCTTGAAATCCTATTTCAAGGTTTATTTCAAATTCTATTTTGAAATCCCATATTCAAATTTCTACTTGAATTCCTATATTTAATTTCATGTTCAAATTCAATACTTGAATTTCTATTTCAAATCTCTATTCAAATTTCATATTTGAATTCCATTCAAATCTCTATTCAAATTTCATATTTCAAATTCTTCTTTGAAATTCTATATTTCAAATTCTATTCAATTCTTCTTTGAAATTCCATATTTCAAAGTCTGTTTCTATTTGAATTCTTATATCCAATTTCTTTAAACAAGTCTCGACTTCAATTCCTTTTGAAATCGATATTTCTATTTTTCTTTGAAGATAGATTTCCCATTTCCAATTTCACACTTGTATTTCTATTTCTGAATTATCAAATGATAATTCTTTTCACTTCATTTATAACTTCGTTATAAAAGAACTATTTATAAACTTCGTTTATAAAGGAACTACTTGTTTTATTTTTATTCCATTTAAAATTCAAATTCTATTTAAAAATAGAATTTTCCCTTTAAAATCTCAAATATCCTTCCTCGATATTTTAAATAAATTAACACTTAGCCCAGTGATATTTAAACAATCAAATCACCCAATTTTCAATCATTTGATTTTTAACACATCATATATGAATATATATATGAAATCAAACAAACAACAAACAAACAGATAATATATTTTTGAGGAATCCAGTTGGATCCCTCCAACCTGTTTTCCTGCATCCACAGATGTTAGCACATAAATAATACCCATTCTGCTTCGTGGCAGAATATCACGGTATAGAAGGTCATCCACTAATCATAGCGTGGGGCGTATAGGGTAATCATCCGCTATGAAACTGCGGGCATCCGCTAATGAGACTGCGGGAATCCAACCAATCAATCAACCCAATATATATATATATAGCCTAAATAACTAATATATATAAAACAACCAGAAAGCATTCACACAAGCAACAAACAATTATTTTTAATGAAATAAAAATAATTCTAAAGGTGAGTGAGATTTACTCACCGGAATTTTCCTTTGCTGAATATCTTGTTTAATTTCCATATTCTCGCGGTTACCACTCAAATTGAATCTACTTGAATGAGTTTATTTTCCTATGATCTATCAAGTTTAATTTAAAAATTAAACGATTATCAATTTAAATTAAAACAACAAGTAACTAAATTATCTTATGAATTTAAATTATGTAAATCGTTTACCTTACTATCTCTGCCAAACCACTCGATAAATGGCAGAACAATTCTCAAAGGAAAATCACTGATCTGTCCCAATGGTAATCAGCCCACATACTAACTTCCACCACACCGGCATTCCATTCAACACTTGCTGCTCTAAATTCACCATTGCTTGCTTGTCAAAATATCCTGCACCGCCCAAAAATATTGCGATGTTACCAGGGTTGAACTCATCCAAAAATTGACGCACAGTACCTTACATTGAAACCCACTTCTCCTCCCAACAAGTTCGGATCCCCTTTTCCACCGTACCTAGATCCCAGCTTCGTCTCCGCTCATGTCTGAATCGCAAGCCCTCCATCGCGATGAATATAGGTTCGAACGGAACTGTGGTTGAAACCTTAAATCCAAAACACAAGCTCCAGAGGGGCGGTTCCCATCTCGATCCAAAATACGGTCGCGACTTCCCCTTCCTGACGTCGCGATTTCTACTGTCGAGTGATGACTCAGGCTCGCCTTACTCGAAATCGAATTCAGCTCGGTTCCCTTTTTGATTTCGAATTTAAGGATTTGAGAAGGAAAGAACAGGCTTCGGTGTTTATTTCTTGGATTTGGTAATGAAGGGGAAATAAGGCCGATGGCTGAATATATAGACGTGATGGGGAAACAATTCGTACGTAGCCATTACTTCATGTTTTACTTTATGTTGAAGGAAGGGAGCAAATTTTACAGCTCGAGGAAGAGATATAGCTGAGCGACTTCAGTTTTTAGGTCGGCTGGAGCTGTTTTGATTTGATTTTCTAATTAAATAACCAAAATATCTCGCGGTCCTTTTAATTTAAAACCCCGAACTGCTATTTTCAACGTAGCGATTTACGTCTTCAGATTATGGTGTTATTTTAAAATTCACGGAACTGACTCTGTAATTTAATTTGACTAAATAAAGGAAATAACAATTTAAATTAAATGCAATTTAAAATATAAAAAAATGGTTTCAAATAATTTAAATTATCGATAACTATCGTTATAATTTATATTAGCCATTTGAATCTTTTTGATTCAGTTTTAAATTCTGAATCCAATTATTTATCGTTTCCATAATATGATAATTAGATATATTAGATAATTATTCATATACCGATTATTAAATTGATAAATTCAATATAAAAATCAATTTATTATCCTAATTAAATAATTTAAATAAATTTAAATACTCAATATTAACTGGCTAAAAATCCGGGTCGTTACACTATCAATCAATCATCAATCATGTATATATATATATATATTCATATCTCCTTATTTTCTATGTTTAGAAAATATACGTTAACATTGGAAAACAATTCCATAACTTATTTACGTATCACTATTCTTCCACATCTATTAGATTCTAACTATAAACTAACAAGAGAACAACTTCCTAAGTATAAACCCCGAAGGCCGAAACCAACATAAGATCGATACTCAGGAAACCATTCAACTTGTTAATCTCTAGTCAGTTTCCAATTTCTGTTTAACTCCATGGATTAACTATGTTCAATTAACTCTTATTATCTAATTGGTTGACTCCAATTCGAATAACTCCTTTTGATACACTCCATTTGACAAACTCGACTAACTTCACCCATTTGGTTAACTTGACTAACTTAGCCCATTTGGTTAACTTGACTAACTTAGCCCACTTGGTCAATCTGGTTTAACTAACTTATTTGACAAATCTGGTTTAACTAACTCATTTGACAAATCTGGTTTAACTAACTCATTTGACAAATCCCTTTTAATAATCCTATTTCCTCCCTAAATAATTATTCTCTTTTTATAATTCTATTTATTCCCTAAATAAATATTCCCTTTTTATTTTCTCTATTTATTTTCCAAATAAATATTTACTTTTATTTATTTTCTAAATAAATATTTCTTTTATAAAATCCTATGATTTTATAAACATTTCATTTTCAATATACATATTTGAAAATTCCTTTTTGATATTCTAGTATCACTGATGGTGTTTAACATATCAAATTACGATGTCCAATATCGTCCATACACATATAATCAACAACAGATTATAAACCACGTCATATATCACAATATATGAAAATAATAAAATAGCTGTTGAGGACTCCAGTCGGATTCCTCCAACCTGTTTCCCTGCATCCACAGATGTTACACAATAAAATCAACATCACTTTCAGTTCCATATGATATATTCTGTTAAACAAAATCAATATAGAAATTCAACTAACTGACTAGCAGTTCAATCAAACAGTCAACACACAGTCAATCAGTCAATATTTAACAGTTCTAAAAATACAACATGAAATTATAAACTATTCAGAGTTAGTGAGATTTACTCACATTGGACGATCATCGTTGATAACGATAACCATCGCTTGATTCAGACAGACAATTTATTTTGCTATAAATTGTAACGTACTCCGTTTCACTCCCAGTCAGTTCCATTGGGTAGTGTCCGTCCATACGATCCCAACGGATCTTGTTTTGTTGAATTTCGTCACCATATGAGAAAGATATGAAAATTTAAGGTTAATACGTTATTGGAACTTAATTAAACTAATATTAATTTATAAACTGGGCCTTACTCTTTATATCCGGTCCAACCTAACGATGAAAACTCAACCTGCCGACCAAGAGACTTCTCCCCAATCTTCTGTACATGCGTCGCATGTATTTATTTTCCATCATCCCAATAAGAAACGTTCCATTCAATTTCTTTTACTTCCATTTTTTTCTTTTATTCTTTAAAACTGGGCTACCCAAAACATCTTGGCCCAATACCCTATATAATATACATTCGAACCTGAAAGTTTCTTTCTTCCTCACCAACAATTTAAACTCGTTCCTCCCCTCTAACTTCTTGCTTCAGACCCCATCCCATGTCGATAGTACAAGCACTGAACACATCATCTCCTTCATTCAAATGTCACACAACTCTATTCATATGTTTACATGCACCTGTTACCGCCTGTTGACGCCAATTTGTACAGTGGAAATTTGTACAGTGCCACCCTACTCTCTTCTGGGTGCCCTTATTTTGACACGGGTAGCTAGTAGTTTCGGTTTTGCATATTTATATTCATAGGAACCTGGTTTACAGCTGGAACGATATCCGGAAAGCTTTGTATCCGTGTATCTTCTTCAGTTGTATTTTGTATTATTTTCCACTGCTATGTAATTTATTGTTATCTCTGATATTTATCGAATGTGTAATATTTATTTATACTCTGTATACTCTTGTATTCTGATGGAATTGTTGTAATAAGCAATGAAATGTTCTTCTGTCTGCGTTCTTTTGTGTGTTGTTCTCAAAGTATCCGCTCTTTCCTCACCGGGGAAGTTACGGGTTCTTACATTTCATTTTAAATACACGTTTATTTAGAAGTAAAAATTAGATTTTTCCAAATATAGATTTGTGTGATAAAAATTTGACTTTTATATATATAGAGTAGCGATAAACGATGTAACGACCAGAATTTCGTTCGATCCGAATCAGTCGCTAAACCGATCAAGAACGTTCGAAACGCCTGATTGTTTTGAGAACAAGACAAAATAGAACGCAGACAGAAGAACATTTCATTGTTAATTACAACAATTCCATCAGAATACAAGAATATACAGAGTATGAATAAATAAAATACATTCGATAAATATCAGAGATTACAATACATTACATAGCAGCGGAAAATAATACAATACACAACTAGAAGTAATACACAGATACAGAGCTTTCCGAGTATCGTTCCAGCTGTAAATCAGGATCCTGTGAATATAAATCTGCAAAACCAAAACTACTAGCTGCCCGTGTCAAAATAAGGGCACCCAGAGTTTAGGTTAAAACAATAAACTCCAGGTCAGTCATGGGACTAGTGTGAGAACTAAAACAATTATTAATCTTTATTTTAAAGTTCGGTAAATCAAGGGACCACGCCGCATAACACGGAACGGGTTTCCTCCCAAGAATACCAGTGCATAAAACAAACAGCGCAATGCTAAATAAAGAAAAATGAAGCTATTATAAGACCCAGGTCCCATCACACAATGCAACGCAAGCCAGAGGATAGGGTTTTTACCTTATAATATCCAAAGAATGCTTGATACGTTTAAAATAGATTATTTTGATGGTACTATAAGTGTATAGTGTCAAAACAATTTCAATCATAGGCGGCATAGCATCCCATGCTACTATGTCGCCAATACTAGGCTCTACAAATAAAACCAAAATATCACGTATTGGAAGTTGGATTTCCATCTGTGAACCGAGGCAAAAGATAGTCCTCACCGATTCGAGACTCTCTAGCCCGAGCCTCAGGTCAGAGCTCGAGTGACCTTGGAGCGACAGGGCCGGTCCACCGATGTGGATTAGACGAAATCCTGAACACTGCGTTTCCCCGCCCTTTGGGGCGTAAATGAGCCAACGAATGACTCCATCGGACCCGGATCGTCCGATCAAACCAAGGCACCTCGCAACAGCAACAACCACATAAGTCAAAATCGTTAGGGCGTGAAAAACCACTGACGTCACTTCTAACTAGAAAGAAACGCATGTCCTCCCTGAGGTCCTTCTCCCGTTTTTGGTTCACACCGGGGTGTGAGGCTCGCGAATCCACGCTACACAAAGCTATGCCACACAGGCCGTGCTTTGATCATCAACCACAAGACTCTGCTTTTCAACAGAAGCCTTGATCATATTGCCACTTAGGCATGCCACACAGGCAATTCACTCCATGCGTTTGATATCCACCAATATATAACCCCTGAGTTCGTACGTCTCAGAGAAGGGCATTAAGCAAGAGAATAAATTCTCCGCCGCCAAACAGATATATATTTAATAGAAATCAATCCCACAGACTAAAATCCAATGTCAGACACACAGTCCATTTACAAGTTCGTTCTGGGTCTGAACGAAACCGGAGGCACCTAGTACCCCGCATATCCATCGATCTCCAAGTACGTCTGGACGATCACCAACTGATTCTCTCCTCTTGGGTGTATGGCCCAATCAAGATCATCAATAATTATCCAAACGACGTGAAGACCTCCGGTCTTCAACCACCGTCTTCATCTTCGACACCACGTCGAATTAGTTATTCAGAATGGGATAAACCCGGTCTTTCTGAATAACTCGCGTATATAATTAATAAGTGTAACACAAACACAACATACGCCTCATTCCAATTCAGAATATTCTTTTATTCAAATATTCTTATACTTCGGGAAAAGTTCCCATTAATTTTACCAAAGATAAATTCTTTAAATTTATTCTTTAATCCTCTTTGAATATCAATTCAAACTAGTCGGGATTAGCGAACCACACCGAAGTAATCTTTTTTTTATTTCCCAATCCCAACCTATTCATCCCATGAAGTAAAACTGGTCATACTTCATATCTAACACCATGGTGTTATCGGTAAATTCAATTACCATTTCCCGTTCAAATCTAATTAAAGATTTAACTATCGCCTGGAGCAAAACTGGTGATACTCCATTCTCGATCATTTCAATCTAATTAAAGATTCATTAAAACTCCACTTAGTTTTAATCTTCACAGAAATCAATATCCTGTCTTTAACTGGGTTAAAGAACCAATGTCATTTAAAACACGACCCACAATAAACTCAAAATCACATTCATTAATTATCGGGTTAAAGAACAAGTGTTATTTAAAACACTGTTCACGATAAACCCAAAAATCAATACCAGTTCAATTCCAGTTAAATATTATTTAATTGGTACACTTCATTAAATCTAAATAAAAAGATTTAATCTTTTTCTCAACTGGGCTTAAGAACAGTGTTAATGAAGACACCATTCACGACAAACCCAAATCACATTTGATATTAAATACAAGGCTCTGAATAGAAAATATACCGTCTTATATTCAATATCAAATTCTACGACCAACAAATATCGTATCGGAAATAACGATATTAATATATCTTTCAAATTCCCATAACAATATCTGTAACATCACGAAATCCAACATCGAAATATTCCAAAGACAATTTCGATTCTAACCCCTTCCAATTCAATCATTGGAAATCCTAGTTATTTTCAAAACCATTTCAAATCCACTTTATTTATTTTAAAAATAAATAGAATTATAGTTCTAGTTCAAAACTAGTTCATTTCGATAAAAATCTATTTTTATCTTTTCAAATATGGAGTTTTTCATCCCAATTCTTCACAAACCATTTCTTATGATTTTACACAAATTATTACTATTTTTAATAATTTTATCAAGGCCCGTACAGTCGATTTCCATCAACGGCCATCGAACTGCACTTACAGCGACCTTTTCCAAATTTGATTTGGAAATAATTCCAAATCCAGCCGTTAGATTTCAAATTTCTAATATTTGTTAGAAATCTCTTTTCGATACGAACCCAACGGTTCCGATTTTAGGAGAATCCGACGGTCGGATCTCCCGCAATGTCCATTCGAAGTCAATGGTCGAAATTCGCGAACTGCCGCAGCGTGGCGCGTTCTATTCAGGCCATTATATTATATAATATTATATATATAATATATATAATATATACTTCGTCGATTTCCTTTTAAAACGTATTTTATAAATCGTTTTAAATTCGTTTTCAAAACGATTTCAACTTCCTTTTCAAATTCAAATCATAATTGAATTTTCCCTTACAAATTCGAATTAAATTGAATTAATATGAAATTCAAATTGAATTGAAAACGAATTGAAATTGAATTAAAAATCGATTTGAATTGAAATCAATTTGAAATGACCCATAACTTCCCCGTGAAGGAAAGCCCGGATTGCTTCGAGAACACGACAAATCAGAACACAAACAGAAGAACATTTCATTGCCTATTACAACAATTCCATCAGAATGCAAGAATATAACAAAGTATGAATAAATATTACACAGAAAAATATCAGAGATTTAAATTACATTTAAATACATCGCAGCGGAAAACAGTACAAAGCACAACTGAAAAACAGATACACGGATACAGAGCTTTCCGAATATCGCTTCAGCTGTAAACCAGGATCCTGTGAATATAAATCTGCAAAACCAAAACTACTAGCTGCCCATGTCGAAAATAAGGGCACCCAGAGTTTAGGTTAAAACAATAAACTCCAGGTCAGTCATGTGACTGGTGTGAGAACTAAAGCAGTTATTAATCTTTGTTTTTAAAGTTAGGCAAATCAAGGGACCACGCCGTATAACACGGAACGGGTTTCCTCCCAAGAATACCAGTGCATAAAACAAACAGCGCAATGGTAAAAAAAGAACAATGAAGCTATTATAAGACCCAGGTTCTATCACACAATGCAACGCAAGCCAGAGGATAGGGTTTTCCCTTATAATAGCCAAATATGCTTGATACGTGAAATTTCATCTTATATTATTACTATAAGTGAAGAAAATAATTTCAAATATAAATGTATCAATCATAGATGGCATGGGTACCATATATCATGTCGCCAATGCTAGGCTCTACAATCAAAACCGCAAAATGTCATATTTGGAAATTGGATTTCCATCATGGTGGCTCCTGATTCGAAAGATCGATTGCGTAGTGCCATCTACAACGGCTTATGTCTCAGCGAGAGAAAACACCGTAATGCACATCCGCACTTTTGGGAAATCGAGTATCACTGCGGCTTACGTCTCGGTGAGAGAAAACACCGCTTACCCTATCCCTCTGAGCACTAAGCTCAATCTCGGTCGACCGAATCCACGACACCACTAAGGTGCCCATCCTCTAAAAAGCATACTGATCAAACCATCAGTTTACCACCATACCTGGGTGTGAGGCTCGCGAATCCACGCTATACACAAAGCGGCGCTATATTAAAGCTGCGCTTTGATCATCATCCACCAAACTTTGCTTTTCAACAAAAGTCTGGATCACTGCATCTCAGCATGCCACACTATCAATCCATATCATACCGCTAATTTCTGCCAATATATAACCTCTGAGCTCGTATGTCTCAGAGAAGGGCGTTAAGCAAGAGAATAAATTCTCCACCGCCAAACAGATATATATTTAGCAGAGATCAACGAATACAATATAAAGGAATACAATGTCAGACACACCATCCATTTACAAGTCCGTTCTAGGTCTGAACGAAACCGGAGGCACTTTCCTCGCATATCCGTGCAATCAACAAGTACGTCCGGATGGCTACTACTTCAGCCCCCTTCAAGGTAGTTACTCTCATCGTGAGCATCAGTAGCACCCATCCATTTGATGTGAAGATCGTCGGTCTTGCACCGTCTTCCATCTCTTCGACTCATCGTCGAATCAGTTATTCAGAATGGGTTATACCCGGACTTTCTGAATAACTCGCGTATCTTAATCAACAAGTGCTATAAAACACAACATACGCCTCATTCCAATTCATCAGTCAATTTCACATTCTTAGGGAAAGGTTCCCATTAATTTTATCAAAGATAAATTCTTTGAAATTTATTCTTTAATCTTCCATTGAATATCATTTCAAACCAGATTATGGTTTTCCAAACTAGTCGAGATTAGCGAACCACACCGAAGTAATTATTTATTTTATTTCCCAATCCCAACCTATTCATCCCATGGAGCAAAACTGTTATTACCCCATAACTAACACCACGGTGTTATCAGTAAATTTAATTACCATTCCACGTTCAAATCTAATTAAAGATTTAACTATCGCTCGGAGAAAAACTGGCGATACTCCATCCTCGATCGTTTCAATCTAATTAAAGATTCATTAAAACTTCACTTAGTTCTAATCTTTAACTGGGTTAAAGAACCAATGTCATTTAAAACACGGTTCACGATAAACCCAAATCACATTCCATTCTATTAGTCTCTAACCGTAAATTAGTAAGAGAACAGTTCCCTAAATATTAACCCCGAAGGCCGAAACCAACATCAGATCAATATCCAAGAAACCATTCAACTTAACTGATCCCCAGTTAGTTTCAAATTTTCTTAACACCATTTGGGTTTAAGAACAGTATTATTAAAGATACCATTCATGACAAACCAAAATCCCATTTGATATTAAATACAAGGCTCTGAATAGAAAATATATTGGCTTATATTCAATATCAAATTCTGAAATCAACAAATATCGTATTGGAAATAACGATATAAATATATCTTTCAAATTTCCATAACAATATTTGTATAATCACGAAATCCAACATCGAAATATTCCAAAGATAATTTCGATTCAAATCCATCCCAATCCATATTTTGGAAATTCTGGTTATTTTTAAAACCATTTCAAAACCAATTTATTTATTTTAAAAATATTGAATTTAAAATTCTAGTTCAAAACAAGTTCATTTTAATAAAAATACATTTTTATCCATTCAAATATGGGATTTTTCATCCCAGTTCTTTCCAATTCATATATTCTGATTTTACACAAATTATAGATATTTTAAATAATTTTATCAAGGCCCGTACAGTCAATTTCCATCTACGGCCATCGAACTGCACTTACAACGACCTTTTCGAAATTTGATTTGGACATAATTCCAAATCCAACCGTTAGATTTCAAATTTCTAATATTCATTGGAAAGCTCTTTTCGATACGAACCCAACGGTTCCAGTTTCAGGAGAATCCGACGGTCGGATCTCCCGCAACGTCAATTCGAAGTCAATGGTCGAAATTCGCGAACTGCCGCCGCGCGGCGCGTTCTATTCAGGCCATTATATTATATATATATAATATATACATCGTCGATTTCCTTTTAAAAATGAATTTTATAAATCGTTTTAAATTCGTTTTCAAAACGATTTCAACTTCAATTCAAATTCCAATCAAAATTGAATTTTTCCTTATAAATTCGTTTTAAATTCATTTCAATTTCAATTCGATTCAATTCATTTCGAATTCATTTTATATTCAATTCAAATTCGTTTTATATTCAATTCAATTCGAATTCATTTTATATTCAATTCAATTCGAATTCGTTTTATATTCAATTTCAATTCGAATTCATTTTATATTCAATTCAATTCGAATTCGTTTTATATTCAATTCAATTCGAATTCATTTTATATTCAATTTTAATTCGAATTCGTTTTATATTCAATTCAATTCGAATTTGAATTGAAGTTGAATATAAAATGAATTCGAATTGAATTGAATATAAAACGAATTCGAATTGAATTGAATATAAAATGAATTCGAATTGAAATTGAATATAAAACGAATTCGAATTAAATTGAATATAAAACGAATTCGAATTGAATTGAATATAAAATGAATTCGAATTGAATTGAATATAAAATGAATTCGAATTGAATTGAATATAAAATGAATTCGAATTGAAATTGAATATAAAATGAATTCGAATTGAAATTGAATATAAAACGAATTCGAATTGAAATTGAATATAAAATGAATTCGAATTGAAATTGAATATAAAACGAATTCGAATTGAATATAAAATGAATTCGAATTGAAATTGAATATAAAATGAATTCGAATTGAAATTGAAACCTCTGAGCTCGTATGTCTCAGAGAAGGGGGTTAAGAAAGAGAATAAATTCTCTGCCGCCAAACAGATATATATATTTAGCAGAAATCAGTGGTATGATATGGACTGATAGTGTGGCATGCTGAGATGCAGTGATCCAGACTTTTGTTGAAAAGCAAAGTTTGGTGGATGATGATCAAAGCGCAGCTTTAATATAGCACCGCTTTTTGTATAGCGTGGATTCGCGAGCCTCACACCCCGGTATGGTGGTAAACTGATGGTTTGATCAGTATGCTTTTTAGAGGATGGGCACCTTAGTGGTGTCGTGGATTCGGTCGACCGAGATTGAGCTTAGTGCTCAGAGGGATAGGGTAAGCGGTGTTTTCTCTTGCCGAGACGTAAGCCGCAGTGATACTCGATTTCCTAAAAGTGTGGATGTGCATTACGGTGTTTTCTCTCGCTGAGACGTAAGCCGTTGTAGATGGCACTACGCGATCGATCTTTCGAATCAGGAGCCACCATGATGGAAATCCAATTTCCAAATATGACATTTTGCGGTTTTGATTGTAGAGCCTAGTATTGGCGACATGATATATGGTACCCATGTCGTCTATGATTGATACATTTATATTTGAAATTGTTTTCTTCACTTATAGTAATAATATAAGATGAAATTTCACGTATCAAGCATACTTGTCTATTATAAGGGAAAACCCTATCCTCTGGCTTGCGTTGCATTGTGTGATGGGACCTGGGTCTTATAGTAGCTTCATTGTTTTTTATTTAGCATTGCGCTGTTTGTTTTATGCACTGGTATTCTTGGGAGGAAACCCGTTCCGTGTTATATGGCGCAGTCCCTTGATTTGCCTAACTTTAAAAACAAAGATTAGTAACTGTTTTAGTTCTCACACCGGTCACATGACTGACCTGGAGTTTTTTGTTTTAACCTAAACTCTGGGTGCCCTTATTTTCGACACGGGCAGCTAGTAGTTTTGGTTTTGCAGATTTATATCCACAGGATCCGGGTTTACAGCTGAAGCGATATTCAGAAAGATCTGTATCCGTGTATCTGTATTCAGTTGTGCTTTGTACTATTTTCCGCTGCGATGTATTTAAATGTAATTTAAATCTCTGATATTTTTCTGTGTAATATTTATTCATACTTTGTTATATTCTTGTATTCTGATGGAATTGTTGTAATAGGCAATGAAATTTTCTTCTGTTTGTGTTCTGATTTGTCGTCCTTTGTACTGGTCAATAGGTCAAACTTCAACTCGCCTCTCTGGGCCATATCCAACCCAAAATAAAATCAAATAGCCAAGCGGCTTGCCAAATCAGCTCATAAATCTCATACCCCATATGAAATATAAACTTGTACCTTTTTGTCGGGCATATCAACTCTATCACTTCCATATGCTATCAACTCAGCATATACCAATGTTATCCCAATTAAATTCTGAAATTACTTTTATCTCTAACACAACCATTCGCTTCTTACCAAGCCAAATTTTCATTTCAAACTCAAGTTTTGTTCTTGATCCTGAATCCTTAACTCACCAACACAATATCATTTCAAAACAATTTCTCTTACCACTTAACTGGCTTTACTTTAATTCCAATTTGCTTTTACAAATTCCTATTTAATTTGTCTTAAATTAAATAAATCAAATCCTGGGAGTTCTAAACAGCTTTGTTTTTCTCAAAACAATTCAAAAACAAATTCCTTTGGTAGTAATCCGTCACTCAGCAACTCGAAAATGAACACCGATGATGTCTAGCTCATCATCGGGGTTATTTCCCAGCTATCGTAGTGAGTTCAATGCTATATCATTTTCAAAAATCATTCTTAAACACTTTTATTTTGAAATTAGTTCAAAATATCATTCATAATTTCTTGGAATACAATTTAAAATCTCCCAGGATCTTAAAATTTACATATATTTAATCCAAGTCTATTTACAAACTCTGTTCCAAATTTCCAGGGTTTTAATTTCAATTCTGATTTAAATTTCAGATTTTAATTCAATTCATTATACTTATCTGAATTCTGATTGGTTATTTACATAACCATTTCACATTTTTATAATCTTATTTGATTATAATATCAACCAATATATCCAATATGTATCAAAATATACTTTGGGTAAAATGATTTTCATTTACCCTCTTTTCAAAACATATCGTGCCGACCCATCGTATTTGAGTGTTTATAAACTCCTACCGATACAGTGGATCAAACTGATCGACCAGAACTCATAAACTACTCAACCAATAAATCTTCACAATATAAAATTATTTTTATATCATCTACAAATATGTTCACTCGTATATATAAACTCAAACTCAATCTGGGGTATTACTAACCCTATCTCTACCGAGTCACGCCACAGAGCCAAGGTAATTCACTTAACCTTAAGCTCTGATACCAACTGTAACGACCCGGATTTTGTTAAGTAGGCTTTGCAACCATCCTCTCCAATCCCTAAAGCAGCAAGGTAATACCCCAATGTGGCTTACATTGGTACTCCAGCACCATATTTTACGGCCAGCCTTTCGACTTCACAACCAACCCTCATTTTCGGGACATGTAGGGGTAAGAGTCTCCCATTCGCCACCTAACGAAAAGCGAGAACCCCCTATCAAGCGACACATGCACCAAGTACACAACATGGACTGGTATGAGTAAAACAATTTAAAACAGTTCGAACAAGTAAACGATATCTCATAAGACCACGCCGTATAACGGAACGGGTTTTTCCCTTATGAGAATCCAAAATATCTTTATATCAAAAAACCTTTTAATATTATAATAATGTCTGTCAACCACAATATAATAATCATCTAGCAGAAACGCTTTCATCTCACGTTCTACATATATAGTATACAATCAAAACCGCAAGCACGTATTGGGTAATGGATTTCCAACTATGACAAGGTATGGAACCACCTCTCGCTAGTGTACCTCTAGAGAGGAATACACTAGATTCAACAAGAACATCTTGCAAGCCGGCCACACATGACCGACCACTCATTTCGCTTGAGTGTAAATGTATATCACCAACGGTTGGGATCAACAACTGTTTCCCGAATGGGACAGCATCAACAATAGATTTTTAGAAATAAATGAAACTCTAGATCAGGTGATTATACACCCTAATAGGTGCGACCTACATAGCCATGCTGCCTGCCCGATTTCTGTCATTTACCGGTTGTTGAGGCCAGAGGTTACGCTTTATCATCACATCAGATTCACTTCGAATGCTACATTGTCAGATCCATCGAAAATCACTAATTGACGTCTACAACAGTACATTACATGTTAGCTAAAGAAGTTTCCTTCTCCGCTTCCACTCTTGGTACGGTTGAAGAAATCAATGTACGTGACCTTTCTGGAAATACCCTGTTAGACATTCATCCATACAAGTCATCCAGGAACAGGATGAACCGAAGGCACTATTCAATATATCCATCTTAGGCACTGTTATCTAAGATTTATACAATAGCCCTTGCACTTTACTCCGTCTTCAATTATCTTTGGCATATATGATTGGCAACGCTTATGCCAATACAGAGTGGTTCTTTGGATAATAATCCAACCGGTCTCTCCATATTAACAACATTAAAATGGTCAAAAACTTCGATAGTCGGTGAGTTAACTATCAAAGAAAAACAGGTGTGCAAACCACGATATTATTTCCAAATGGAAATTCTATCAATCAATCATCAATCATATATATATATCTATATATATATATTCATATTTCCTTATTTTCTATGTTTAGAAAATATACGTTAACACTAGAAAACAATTCCATAACTTATTTACGTATCACTATTCTTCCACATCTATCAGATTCTAACTATAAACTAACAAGAGAACAACTTCATAAGTATAAACCCCGAAGGCCGAAACCAACATCAGATCGATACTCAGGAAACCATTCAACTTATTAATCTCTAGTCAGTTTCCAATTTCTGTTTAACTCCAGGGATTAACTATGTTCGATTAACTCTTATTCTCTAATTGATTGACTCCAATTCGAATAACTCCTTTTGATAAACTCCATTTGATAAACTCGACTAACTTCACCCATTTGGTTAACTTGATTAACTTAGCCCATTTGGTTAACTTGACTAACTTAGCCCATTTGGTTAATCTGGTTTAACTAACTTATTTGACAAATCTGGTTTAACTAACTCATTTGACAAATCTGGTTTAACTAACTCATTTGACAAATCCCTTTTAATAATCCTATTTATTCCCTAAATAATTATTCTCTTTTTATAATTCTATTTATTCCCTAAATAAATATTCCCTTTTTATTTTCTCTATTTATTTTCCAAATAAATATTTACTTTTATTTATTTTCTAAATAAATATTTCTTTTATAAAATCCTATGATTTTATAAACATTTCATTTTCAATATACATATTTGAAAATTCCTTTTTGATATTCTAGTATCACTGATGGTGTTTAACATATCAAATTACGATGTCCAATATCGTCCATACACATATAATCAACAACAGATTACAAACCACGTCATATATCACAATATATGAAAATAATAAAATAGCTGTTGAGGAATCCAGTCGGATTCCTCCAACCTGTTTCCCTGCATCCACAGATGTTACACAATAAATTCAACATCACTTTCAGTTCCATATGATATATTCTGTTAAACAGAATCAATATAGAAATTCAACTAACTGACTAGCAGTTCAATCAAACAGTCAACACACAGTCAATCAGCCAATATTTAACAGTTCTAAAAATACAACATGAAATTATAAACTGTTCAGAGTTAGTGAGATTTACTCACATTGGACGATCATCGTTGATAACGATAACCATCGCTTGATTCAGACGGACAATTTATTTCGCTATAAATTGTAACGAACTCTGTTTCACTCCCAGTCAGTTCCATTGGGTAGTGTCCATCCATACGATCCCAATGGATATTGTTTTGTTGAATTTCGTCACCATATGAGAAAGATATGAAAATTTAAGGTTGATACGTTATTGGAACTTAATTAAACTAATATTAATTTATAAACTGGGCCTTACTCTTTATATCCGGCCCAACCTAACGATGAAAACTCAACCTGCCAACCAAGAGACTTCTCCTCAATCTTCTGTACATGCGTCGCATGTATTTATTTTCCATCATCCCAATAAGAAACGTTCCATTCAATTTCTTTTACTTACATTTTTTTTCTTTTATTCTTTAAAACTGGGCTACCTAAAACATCTTGGCCCAATACCCTATATAATATACATTCGAACCTGAAAGATTCTTTCTTCCTCACCAACAATTTAAACTCGTTCCTCCCCTATAACTTCTTGCTTCAGACCCCATCCCATGTCGATAGTACAAGCACTGAACACATCATCTCCTTCATTCAAATGTCACACAACTCTATTCATATGTTTACATGCACCTGTTGAAGCCAATTTGTACAGTGGAAATTTGTACAGTGCCACCCTACTCTCTTCTGGATATACACGCATTATCCACCATTTTGCCATTTCTGCACCATGTCCTGATCCTCATGTCTCCCTCCATTCGATACAAACAACAAAAATACCATTCTTTCCCTATAGCAATCTCGAACAGCTACACAGGTTTTGTTGAGATTCCCTACCACCTTCACTTCATCACTCGCCTCACACCTGAACAACCGACGCTCTGGCCAAACGCCTGACAACCTCCACTGGTTTTATAGCTTTATGATTCCCACTACTCACGTATAAACAGTAACTCCTGTATGAAGTGCCATCCGCCAATTCTTCAAGCTTCTCTCCCTCCAGCTCTCTTCTACTCCGTCACCTTCTAAGCCCACTCGACATCACTTGCTTCCACCTCCGACGCTTGAGATCCGCCTGCATGGAGACATCGACCCACCCCTCACGTTGCTTCACGAAGAGCCATGCCGTCATCACCATCTTGACCCAACGTTGAGCTGTGCCTTTCACCCCTCTTCACCACAGTTGAAACTCCATCACGTAGGAACTTCCCATCAACAGACTGTCCAAGGAATCTGATTTGGTTCGATTTCGTTGCGTTTGATTTCCGAAGCTCTCGGCATATTTGATTGATTTCGATTTCCCTGAAGAAAAAAGGAAAGGGGAGTCTTCCTTGCATGTAGTTTTATAGAAGTTGATTACTTAAGTGCCAAGAATTGGATAATAGGTCGCGGTGGAACGTCACAGGCCTTCAAAGTCTTATGGTGGAAATTAAAGCTGTCTCGTGGCATTCTTCTGTTTGGTGATTCGTGGACAATATATATATTGCTTGGTGTTCCTTCGTCCACCCGTTTTGTTTTCTTACCACTCAAGCACTCGTGACAAAACAAGACACTTGAGAAAACTTTCTTTTAGAGCAGGGT
Source organism: Allium sativum (assembly GCA_030737875.1). Lineage (NCBI taxonomy): Eukaryota > Viridiplantae > Streptophyta > Magnoliopsida > Asparagales > Amaryllidaceae > Allium > Allium sativum. Next base: position 882,568,238 of record CM060924.1, read on the forward strand.
ACTTCTGCGTTAAGTAATAGGAGGCATTGTACATCAATATATTGTTTAATTCATTTTATAAGGTCACCTTAGGATATTTTGGGTTTTCGTTGATCAGTTGCTGTACATTACTCTGCTTGTCCACGGACTGATATGAACATATCATTAAATCGAGTAATGTGTCATGATCCCAAAAATATAAAAATACCGGTAGGTGAATTCATATTTTGAAACCCCAAAATGTCGATACAGGGTGCCAAATACTCCAAATAAAAAGTTGCTTATTTAATTAATTAAAAATTACCATAAAATCCTAAAAATTAAATTATCATTATGTCTCAAAAGAACCTTGTCTAAATTCAAACCCGATATTCAAATATTTTTAAATAACCGTTATGGCCACGAACGAATATACCGCTGTTTTTCTGAATATTTGATTTGGACATAAATCAAAATCTACACGGCGAAATCCTGATTTTTCTCTTCCACTAGAAAGATATATTCCACCAGATCCGTACGTTTCTTTTTTCACAGAAATCCGGCTTAAAACGAATCATGTACATTCAGTTGAAGTTCAAATCGCTAAATTACGAACTGCAGTGCCATTTCAAGCTCGTTTTTAATTATAATATAATTATATGTTCAAACTGTCGTTCAAATAATATATTCGTTATTCTAATTCAATTCTAAATTGAATTAAATATCACAGATGATCCAGTTCACATCATATCGCCATTTCAGCCAATTTTGATTATTTCAGAATTAAATATATTATTTAATTTATTATTTTAATTAAATATTCACCATTATTTAATTCAACAACCATGAAATCCTTTTAATCCACTTTTAAATAATTAAATAAATTAATTATTATACCGCTGAAAATGCGGGTCATTACACCTCACACCTCGGTATGAGTTAAAAATGGGATCGGACTGTAGGGAGTGTGTAACACCCCACATCCGTTAAGGTCACTCACAAAGGGAATGCCTTAACTTCAATGGAGCATTAGGTGTACTGGAACAGAAATATTACAAGACAGACATATATAAAACAGCGGAAAGTAAAGTAGAAGTACTTCAAGTCATTTATTAAATATAATTGTTTATAATAAAAGTCCATCAATTTCCAATACTCAATTACATAGTTAAAATATCTGTCTTGCTCAAAAACAAAGAAGCATAAAAATAAACTGTAGTATTCCCCAATAAAGCAAAGCAAGCCATAGCCAAGAGAAATCCAAGTCGTACATGAAAGAGCCTTGGGAGCTTGGTAAGATCCGAACTAAGCTGTATTCCCACCCTGCGAACCTGGGGGCGTGAAACGGAAGAAAAAGAGGCAAAACAAACTGGGTCAGTCGTAAAGACTGAGTAAATCCTAGTGACTTTCAGCATAAAAACAGGTGAAGATAATATGGCATGAATAAACTGAAAGTAAACATAAGCATGATGACGAGGTAAGCTACAAGCACGATAAATCAAGTATAACATCCCATAATTCCTATCAAGAGTAGCATCACAAGGTTCCTACCAAGTATCACATCGCAAGGTTTCTATCAAGTATAACATCGCAAGATTTCTAAGCTTCACCATTACACTATTTTCCGTGATTTCCTATATTCTCTGCACCACCTGACTAGCGTTCCAACTAGTTTACTTAGTTATAATTACAAGATAAGTGATCCCCCATAACCCACATGATAGTTTTATAGGTACATATCCCACGATGAGGGTCCCACCTCATATTGACAGTTTCATGTCCCCACCGTACCTATCTTAATTGATCGGCTCTTAATTACAATGTTTCACATGTGTTATATACTAAGGTTATCCCAACCTCGTAGTTGTGGTAGCCTTCAGGACTACATCTAATATGAGGATTTCACCTCAACCAACCCAATTGCCATGAATGTGTTAGATGTATCCTTACTACCCTAATCGATCAGCTCCTACTCGACCTAGTTCTTGTTTGTGTCATGCGCCCCCCTATTCATAGATACCTGTGCTGGTCCCACCCTAGGGTGTATCTATCCCTAGGATGGCAACCCCGACACAATTCTTGATGCACAGCTTTATATCTACTGATGCCCAATGGCTAAATTTTCCACTCCGGAATACGTGCATGCCCGTAATCCGTCGGAACCTGCATTGCTGCATCACCCGCCACCATTTTGACCGCTTATAATCAGCCCAGTAATTGTGCCCCACCCTGCCTAGCTCAGGGTACCGTTGATACCTAATGTGGGTTACTGCTGAAACGGGTCCCGCTACTAGGGTTTTCCTAGGGTCTATTCGTATACCCCACAGGTTGGTTAAGTGTTATCCATTCAAGTTAACTTAACCCCACCACCCATCATGTTACCTTGGTTAAGTGTTCTCTCTTGTGTTACTTAACCCTACCGCATGTCTTGTTATATTGGTTAAGTGTTGCCTTCGCGTGTTTACTTAACCCTACCACACACACCATGTCATATTGGTTAAGCATCGCCAACCCATTTAACTTAACCCTCCCATTCGTCAGATTGCATTGGTTAAGTGTCTTCAAGCAGTTCATGACTTAACCCGCCCACGTATCATGCTAAGTTGGTTAAGTATTATCTATATGTTCAAGATCACTTAACCCTGCCACGCGTCATGTTATATTGGTTAAGTGTTATCAATCTACTCAACCGCACCCACTGGTCTAATTAACATGTTGTATCAGTTGAGTGTTCTCAATTTGCTTAACCCTACCCACTTGTCTAATTATCATGTTAAAATGGTTAAATGTTCTCAAGCGATCAAGTTCAGGTTTACTTAACCCACCCATTCATGTCATATCGGTTAAGTGTCATTAGTCTAGTCATATTACTTAACCTTACCCTACTTAACAGGTTTCATTAGAATTTATTATTTACTAATGTATCAACCTCTCACATTGGACTTATTTGTGGTCACTGGATATGTCGGGCGGTTCCGGGCAGAATTACACCGCAAACCCATTCCAACCTCGGGTTCAAGCATTCAATGCGCTAACCTCTCACATTAGACATATTGTTGCGGTCACTGGATATGCCGGGCGGTTCCGGGCAGAATTACACCGCAACTCAGTCTAACCTCGTTTTAGGCACATCACAACCTAATCTTTTCCTACGACCTCTCACATTAGACTATTTTTGTTTCGGTCACTGGATATGCCGGGCGGTTCCGGGCAGAATTACACCACAACTCAAGTCTAACCTCGTGTCAAAGGCATCCGTTAGATTGTTAATTACATATGTGTCGTATAGATCAAAATTCCCAACTTTACATATTAATAAACATATGCCAAAGTTTCAAATTACATGCCAATTTATAAGTGCACCCATTTCTAGCCAGTTTACATTTGTCCAATTTTTTCCTATTTACATGTATGCCAAGTTTATGCCATTTTACCCATATCAAGTTCTAGCCAAAATTACATGTATCAAGTTTCATGCCTAAATAAACCCAAATCATGATTCATGATGTAGTTATCCCAAACTATAATCTTTTTATTACAATACATGCCAGTTACCCAAGTTCATAATGCATATTTATGCCAATTATCAAGTTTACAATCGCTTTCATGTTCAAATTCCCAATTCTACTTATGCCCAATTAACATAAGCATAATCTTTTGATTTAATTTACATAGGCCCGAACTCGTGATTTAATTTACATGCCAATTCATGTATGCTCACTTCATGCCAAATTACTTATGCCAATGCCCAAACTTGCAATTTCAGTTATATTGACAATACCCAAATTTCCAATTTCATGTTATGCCATCAATTCCACCAAACACATATATCCAAATAGGTAATATCCCAATATTTCCCCGTATTCAATCGTACGCAAATCGCGGTTTAGGCCTAGGTCCGAAATTGACCAAGGTTCATCAAAAGAAAATAAATAGGGGAAGATAGAATTTTGCATAAAAACAAGATCAGTGAGAAAAACATCATCACAGGCGTGAAGATTACAACTTGATAATAATATCAACATGAATCAAGAAAACTGATTTATAATAAGCTGAATAAATCATGAACTTGACATGAGAATAAAGATAGACAAGTCTCGAAAACTCAAGATTCAAGAAGCAACAGAAATAGGTCTGAATCGATAAACATACTTGAATCCAATTCCACTTTATTCCATGGCCATATTATAATTAAATATTTAAATCTAAAAGCAACTAGAACTTACAGGGCATGACTGACGAATTAAGAACTGAAATTGTCATAGAACGTTGTAGTAATGTTGATTTATTGTTTGAACCATTGTTGAAGCTTTGTTCTTTGATTTGAATCGAGCTTGAATGCTTAAGCTTTAATTTGGAGGCGGCGACCATGGTTCAAGAGGTAAATCAGCAGCATAACAGTGTAAGAATGATTTGTTGTGAATTAGGTTAGGTCTTAGGGTGTTTATATATGTGTAGGAAACTTATTTAGGCCTTTAGATAAACCCTAGAACTGATCTGAACCATCAAAAACGTCACAGGCCCGCAAACAGACCCACCCAACCAACTAGTCGCACCCATGCCGACCAGGGAGGTCGACCCTATGGTCGACCTGGGCTCGGGCGGGAATTTTCCCGCCCAGCCCGCTTCTGGGTCTTGAATTCGAATTTGAATTCGAATTTCTGAGCTGTTTTTGATTCTGAAAATTCATGAAACTTCTAGAGGTCATAACTCGGTCATACGGACTCATATTTTCGAAAACTCGGACTCGATTCCGTGTAGAATTCTGAGACGAACGCAATGGCGCAACCCGTTTCCCATGATTCTCATTTTAAAAATTAATTATACCTTGATTTCTTGTTTCAACATGTTATTAAAATTCGGGTTGTTACATTCTCCCCTCCTTAAAGGATTTCGTCCCCGAAATCTTCAGGTTAAGAAGAATGTGTCCTACCATCCAATCATCCACCTACTCAATCATCAATCACAGGCATCCATCATCCTTAAGAGATTTCTAATGCTGTATGAACATATGCAGAAAGTGTGTGTATATGTTCCTTATCTGATGCAAATGATCAGGCCTGATTGATCTTCTTAATGCAAAATATGTTTAGTGTCATGAATCCAACATGTATGCAAATAAGCCTAATCACATAAACACTATATGTGTGCACAAACATCCATCCATATGCAACATCCACATGATAACACATTTAATTTCATCCATAAAAACACTCATGCATATGCAATATGAAAGGTGACGGAGCCGATCTAGTGTCTAATGTGCGTGTATATGCATCCACGAGCAACCATTAGCAACCACTTGCAACCATCAATCATAACATGTCTCAAACACATGTTTACTCCCCAATTGTTCCTACCTAAAGATATAGTCGAATGATAGAAGCAAGTAAAAACTTTGTGCCCATTAGGCAATGTCAAAACTGGAAATCTACGTCACATATATACTGATTAGGAGAAGAACTCCCTAAGCACCTTCCCCGAAGACCGAAATCAACATCAGACTGACACCCAAAGAATTACTCAACCTAACCAATATATATGATTCTAGGAAACTAAGCATGATGGACTCCTTTTAGGTCATAAGAAATCCCTTCCTAAAACCAAGCCGTATCCTATAAAACCCAAAAAGTTTAATCAACCCAACGGACACCCTCAAGCCCCAACATGTATTACTAACAGATGATTCATACTCCCTATGGGGTTTGCAACAGAAATAGGATTGGGAATAGGACCGAGAGGATATACTTAAAAGATAGCATGCAAGTAAGCTCTACAGGAAAAGAGGGATCAAGGATATACTCTTAAAAAGAGATATGATGTGCGTATCTAGTCCTCAATCTTCTAAGCCGCATTTCCTTGAGCTTAACTCCATTGTGCTTTGACCGTCTTTAACTTCACAATTTCGTAGCTTCTTAATTCCTATTTCCGAAATATGAGTTGGAACTCATTTCACTATTGCCTCTCGTTCCACTTTTACTTATTCTCCTTCTAGTATACTCAACCTAAACATAACTGCGTACTCATGGTTTCATGCAAGCTCTCCAATATTCACTAGTGAATCCTGGATCTCATTTACTTACTATAAGGTATTCCACGCAGAAGAACTATCTCTTGAAAATAAACAGATGTCAACCAAGTTGCCAAATGTACTTACTAAGGTGATTTTCTATAACTCATGCATAAGTGAAATGAACCACCCGCCTTAGTGGCGAACACTACTTGAGCGTAATAAATGTATCAAGAGATTCTAGGTAACTAAGCATGGCAGAACCCTAAAGGTTACACTAGACTTCGAGGGCATTACCAAGGCAAGTCAAGAGTCTAACTACCCTCTTTTCATACTCGAGAATGGTATCATTTCTGGACAACCACTCCATCCCTAGAATCAACCCATAGCCGAAAAACACAAGCATTACTTCTAAACTCAACACTTAGCATAAACATTCTCAAATCCAAACAAGTCATGAATAAATGAGCCGATTCCCCAACAGGATTTGAGACAAAAATGGGTTCCTCTACTATGCAAGTACTAAGGTGCAGAGACTCAACTATCGAAGCAGAATTAAAAGGATGCGATGTACAAAAACAAAGTTCTAACGGGATGGTAGAAAAGAAAAGCTAAACCTTTAACAGAAACGTTACCACCTCTCTTAGGTACGCTAGTAGTGAGAGCATACAATTGCCCACTCGACGATCTTGTTCTTTGCCCTTGTCCTTGTCCTATAATACTTAACTACATGCCCCTTTCTACCCTGCTAAAGATACTCTCTCTCGTCATGGGTTTTATTATTCTTTCACTTTAGCCTCTTCCCCTTCACCTTTTCCTCCTTCGTGGATTAAGCCATATCAACAAGTTTCTCATTCCTTAGGCTTGTGTTTTTTTTAATCCTCGTTCTTACTATCCTTGTATAACTTGTTGGCCGGTTTCTCGAAAGCTACCTCCATCACACTACAAACTTACAAAGCTTGAAATAAGATTAGTCGCAGACAGATTTACTGCAGCTACAGACGGAGGTTAGGCACTTCTTTTCCCTCCGACTTGTGTCGTACACCTACAAAATTATGGCGAAAAAGAAAGAAAGAAGAGATTGGAAGAGAGAATCAAAAGATAGTGCATATGGCTTTGGGCAATATGCCTTTCGTAAAACAAAACTTTTCTTATAAGAATGCTTCTTTGTAAACGTTTTGAAAATAATTTCAGAAGGTTTTAAAAGCTTTTTCCCAGTTTGGTAACCTTCGGCTCTGATACTAAATGTAACACCCTACATCCGTTAAGGTCACTCACAAAGGGAATGCTTTAACTTCAATGGAGCATTATGGGTACTGGAACAAAAATATTAAAACAGCGGAAAGTAAAGTAGAAGTACTTCAAGTCATTTATTAAATATAATTGTTCACAATAAAAGCCCATCAACTTCCAATACTCAATTACATAGCTAAAATATCTGTCTTGCTCAAAAACAAAGAAGCATAAAAATAAACTGTAGTATTCCCCAATAAAGCAAAGTAAGCCATAGCCAAGAGAAATCCAAGCCGTACATGAAAGAGCCTTGTGAGCTTGGTAAGATCCGAACTAAGTTGTATTCCCACCCTGCGAACCTGGAGGGTGAAACGGAAGAAAAAGAGGCGAAACAAATCGGGTCAGTCATAAAGACTGAGTAAATCCTAGTGACTTTCAGCATAAAAACAGGTGAAGATAATATGGCATGAATAAACTGAAAGTAAACATAAGCATGATGATGAGGTAAGCTACAGGCACGATAAATCAAGTACAACATCCCATAATTCCTATCAAGAGTAGCATCACAAGGTTCCTACCAAGTATCACATCGCAAGGTTTCTATCAAGTATAACATCGCAAGATTTCTAAGCTTCACCATTACACTATTTTCCTTGATTTCCTATATTCTCTGCACCACCTGACTAGCGTTCCAACTAGTTTACTTAGTTATAATTACAAGATAAGTGATCCCCCATAACCCACATGATAGTTTTATAGGTACGTATCCCACGATGAGGGTCCCACCTCATATTGACAGTTTCATGTCCCCACTGTACCTATCTTAATTGATCGGCTCTTACTTACAATGTTTCACATGTGTTATATACTAAGGTTATCCCAACCCCGCAGTTGTGGTAGCCTTCAGGGCTACATCTAATATGAGGATTTCACCTCAACCAGCCTAATTGCCATGAATGTGTTAGATGTATCCTTACTACCCTAATCGATCACCTCCTACTCGACCTAGTTCTTGTTTGTGTCATGCGGCCCCCTATTCGTAGATACCTGTGCTGGTCCCACCCTAGGGTGTATCAATCCCTAGGATGGCAACCCCGACACAATTCTTGATGCACAGCTTTATATCTACTGATGCCCAATGGCTAAATTTTCCACTCTGGAATACGTGCATGCCCGTAATCCGTCGGAACCTGCACTGCTGCATCACCCGCCACCATTTTGACCGCTTATAATCAGCCCAGTAATTGTGCCCCACCCTGCCTAGCTCAGGGTACCGTTGATACCTAATGTGGGTTACTGCTGAAACGGGTCCAGCTACTAGGGTTTTCCTAGGGTCTATTCGTATACCCCACAGGTTGGTTTAGTGTTATCCATTCAAGTTAACTTAACCCCACCACCCATCATGTTACCTTGGTTAAGTGTTCTCTCTTGTGTTACTTAACCCTACCGCATGTCTTGTTATATCGGTTAAGTGTTGCCTTCGCGTGTTTACTTAACCCTACCACACACGCCATGTCATATTGGTTAAGCATCGCCAACCCATTTAACTTAACCCTCCCATTCGTCAGATTGCATTGGTTAAGTGTCTTCAAGCAGTTCCTGACTTAACCCGCCCACGTATCATGCTAAGTTGGTTAAGTATTATCTATATGTTCAAGATGACTTAACCCTGCCACGCGTCATGTTATATTGGTTAAGTGTTATCAATCTACTCAACCGCACCCACTGGTCTAATTAACATGTTGTATCAGTTGAGTGTTCTCAATTTGCTTAACCTTACCCACTTGTCTAATTATCATGTTAAAATGGTTAAGTGTTCTCAAGCGATCAAGTTCAGGTTTACTTAACCCACCCATTCATGTCATATCGGTTAAGTGTCATTAGTCTAGTCATATTACTTAACCTTACCCTACTTAACAGGTTTCATTAGCATTTATTATTTACTAATGCATCAACCTCTCACATTGGACTTATTTGCGGTCACTGGATATGTCGGGCGGTTCCGGGCAGAATTACACCGCAAACCCATTCCAACCTCAGGTTCAAGCATTCAATGCGCTAACCTCTCACATTAGACATATTGTTACGGTCACTGGATATGCCGGGCGGTTCCGGGCAGAATTACACCGCAACTCAGTCTAACCTCGTTTTAGGCATCATCACAACCTATTCTTTTCCTACGACCTCTCACATTAGACTATTTTTGTTTCGGTCACTGGATATGTCGGGCGGTTCCGGGCAGAATTACACCACAACTCAAGTCTAACCTCGTGTCAAAGGCATCCGTTAGATTGTTAATTACATATGTGTCGTATAGATCAAAATTCCCAACTTTACATATTAATAAACATATGCCAAAGTTTCAAATTACATGCCAATTTATAAATGCACCCATTTCTAGTCAGTTTACATATGTCCAATTTTTTCCTATTTACATGTATGCCAAGTTTATGCCATTTTACCCATATCAAGTTCTAGCCAAAATTACATGTATCAAGTTTCATGCCCAAATAAATCCAAATCATGATTCATGATGTATTTATCCCAAACTATAATCTTTTTATTACAATACATGTCAGTTACCCAAGTTCATAATGCATATTTATGCCAATTATCAAGTTTACAATCGCTTTCATGTTCAAATTCCCAATTCTACTTATGCCCAATTAACATAAGCATAATCTTTTGATTTAATTTACATAGGCCCGAACTCGTGATTTAATTTACATGCCAATTCATTTATGCCCACTTCATGCCAAATTACTTATGCCAATGCCCAAACTTGCAATTTTAGTTATATTGACAATACCCAAATTTCCAATTTCATGTTATGCCATCAATTCCACCAAACACATATATCCAAATAGGTAATATCCCAATATTTCCCCGTATTCAATCGTACGCAAATCGCGGTTTAGGCCTAGGTCCGAAATTGACCAAGGTTCATCAAAAGAAAATAAATAGGGGAAGATAAAATTTTGCATAAAAATAAGATCAGTGAGAAAAACATCATCACAGGCATGAAGATTACAACTTGATAATAATATCAACATGAATCAAGAAAACTGATTTACAACAGGCTGAATAGATCATGAACTTGACATGAGAATAAAGATATACAAGTCTTGAAAACTCAAGATTCAAGAAGCAACAGAAATAGGTCTGAATCGATAAACATACTTGAATCCAATTCCACTATATTCCATGGCCATATTATAATTAAATATTTAAATCTAAAAGCAACTAGAACTTACAGGGTATGGCTAATGAATTAAGAACTTAAATTGTTGTAGAACGTTGTAGTAATGATGATTTATTGTTTGAACCATTGTTGAAGCTTTGTTCTTTGATTTGAATCAAGCTTGAATGCTTAAGCTTTAATTTGGAGGCGGCGGCCATGGTTCAAGAGGTAAATTAGCAGTATAACTGTGTAAGAATGATTTGTTGTGAATTAGGTTAGGTCTTACGGTGTTTATATAGGTGTAGGAAACTTATTTAGGCCCTCAGATAAACCCTAGAACTGATCTGAACCATCAAAAACGTCACAGGCCCGCAAACAGACCCACCCAACCAACCAGTCGCACCCAGGCCAACCAGGAACGTCGACCCCCAGGTCGACCCTATGTTCGACCTGGTCTGGCCAGGTCGACCCCCTGGTCTACCTGGGCTCTGGGCGGGAATTTTCCCGCCCAGCCCGCTTCTGGGTCTTGAATTCGAATTTGAATTCGAATTTCTGAGCTGTTTTTGATTCCGAAAATTCGTGAAACTTCTAGAGGTCATAACTCAGTCATACGGACTCCAATTTTCGAAAACACGGACTCGATTCCCTGCAGAATTCTGAGACGAACGCAATGGCGCAACCTGTTTCCCATGATTCTCATTTTAAAAATTAATTATACCTTGATTTCTTGTTTCAACATGTTATTAAAATTCGGGTTGTTACAGAGTGCACGACGTTTCTTTCTAGCTATGGGTGGTGTCATGGTATGGAGCCCAGACATTTATATTTTTTTACCTATGTGGATGATGGATTGCGAGGTGCCTCGGATATATCGGTCACTACGGGGTCGATGGATAGGTCCGATAGGACCGGGAAACGTGTGTTCAGGAATAACCAATCCACTAACGTAAGTGTGGACCGGCCCTGAAGCATCCATGGGTTCTCTACGAGGGATCCTGAGGCATTTTCTAGAGTGTCCCGATTCGGTGAGGAGCCATCCCTGGCCTCAACTCATAGATGGAATCCAATTTTCAATACGTGACATTTCGTTTTAATTGCAGAACTAGTATGGCGACATAGTAGGATGGGGTACTATGCCATCTATGATTGATACGTTTATATTTGAAGTTGTTTTTGGACACTATACGCTTATAGTAATATCAAAATGATTTGTTTTAAAACGTACCAAGCATGTTTGGCTATTATAAGGTAAAACTCTATCCTCTGGCTTGCGTTGCATTGCGTGATGGGACCTGAGTCTTATAATAGATTCATTTTTTCATAAAGCATTGTGTTGTTTGTTTTATACACTGGTATTCTTCGGATAAAACCTATTCTGTGTTATACGGTGTGGTATCTTGATTTACTTTATTTCTAAAGTAAAGTTTTAAATAACTTTTTTAGTTCACACCCCAGTCCCATGACTGACCTGTAGTTTATTGTTTTAACCTAAACTCTGGGTGCCCTATTTTCCATACGGGAAGCTAGTAGTTTTGGTTTTGCAGATATTATTATCCCAGGATCCTGGATTTACAACTGGAGCTATATTCGGAAAGCTTTGTATCTGTGTATTTCTTTCAGCTGTATTTGTTAATGTATTTCCGCTACGCATTGCATTAATTTTCCGCTACTTTGTAATTTAATCTCTGATATTTTTTTGATGTATATTATTTATTCATACTCTGTTATATTCTTGTACTCTGATGTAATTGTTGTAATAGCAATGAAATGCTATTCTATTTGCGTTCTGATTTGTCGTGTTCTCAACTCAATCCTGGCTTTCCCGTAAGGGTGAGTTTGGGTCATTTCAAAAAATGTCTGGGCTCCATACCATGACACAACTTCTAGCTAGAAAGAAACGTATGCACTCCTTGCATCCCTTATCCCGTTTCTGACTCATACCGGGGTGTGAGGTTCGCGAATTAACGCAATACACAAAGCTATGCTACTTAAAACTGTGCTTTGATCATCAACCACAAAGCCCTGCTTTTCAACATAAGCCTTGATTGATCATTTGCTTCTTAGCATGCCACATTGACAATTCATGCCATACAACTGATTTCTATAAATATATAACCTCTAAGCTCATACGTCTTAGAGAAGGGTGTTAAGCAAGAGAATAAATTCTCCGCCACCAAACAGATACATAATTAATAGAAATCAATCAATGCAGAACGAAATACAATGTCAAACATAATCCATTCACAAGTCCGTTCTGGGTCTGAACGAAACCGGAGGCACCTTATTCCTCGTCCCATATGTCCAATACAGGAGAGAGGTCCTCGCACATTCGGTCAATCTCTAAGTATGTATCGATAATCACCACTTATTACCTCATCTTGGGTGTACACCCCAAGTCAAGACATCATCAATCATCTCGACGATGTGAAGATCTCCGGTTTTCAACCACCGTCTTCATATCTTCAACTTTTAGTCATCGTAATAGTTATTCAGAATGGGTTAAACCCGGTCTTTCTGAATAACTAGTGTATCTTTATAATCGTGTGCTAAATACACAAAGATAGCACACATCTCTTTCCAATCCAGAATATTCTTTTATTCAAATATTCACATTTTTAGGGAAAGGTTCCATTAATTTTATCAAAGATAAGTTATTTTAAACTTATTCTTTAATCTTCCTTTGGATATCGTTTTCAAAAGATTTTATTATATCTTTTCACAACTTAAACCAAATTAAGGTTTATCAACTAGTCGGTATTAATCGAACCTTACCGACGTAATCTTTTATTTAATTATCCCAATCCCAACCTCATCCCATGGTGCAAAACTGGTGGTACTCCATATTTAACACTCATCTTGTTATTGGTAAATTTAATTACCATTTAACGTCTGAGTCTAATTAAAGATTTAACTATCGCATGGAGTAAAAATGCGGGGGAAGGGGAAGGGGAAAGGGGGGTAGGGGGAACTCCATCTCAAACATTTATTTTAATTCGGTAAATTGAATTACCTCTTTCTACATTTCAATCTACTTAAATATTCATTAAAACTATAGTTCAGTTTTAATCTCCAGAAATCATTATTTAATGATTTTTCAACTTGGGAAAATTAATCCTGTCTTTATGGGGGGTTAAAGAACAAATGTCATTTAGAACACAGTTCACGATATACCCAAAGTCATTTTCCATTAATATGGAATCTACGCGGAAATATAAATAATTTATAATTGATATAAATTTCCGTATCGGACTAATACTATAAATGAAATAATGGCGAAGCCTTTTAAATTCCATAAATAGTAAATGCCTTCCTTCATAGAAGCTCATTTCAATTATTATTAATTGAATTCCATTCAATTCCAATTTAATTTAATTAAATAAACTGGAAAACCTCTCTAAATCTTATTTAAAAGATTTATTCTGTCGCAAGTAGGTTCAAGAACAGTATTATTTAAGATACCATTCACAACGAACACAAAATCCAATTTGATTTTAAATGTAAAATCTTAAATAGATATCATGTCGACTTATATTCAACATCAAATTCTGAAATTAACAGGTATCGTTTTGGAATAACGATACTATTATCTTCCAAATTCCCACAACAATATCCGTATAATTACGGAATCCAATATCGAAATTTCCGAAGATAATTCCCATTTATATCCATTCCAATTTATTCATTGGAAAACTCAGGTTATGTTAAAACCATTAACAAATCCAATTTATTATTTCAAAAAATCATTGGATTTCTAATCTAGTTATTAACTAGTTCATTTAGATAAAAATATCTTTTATCTTTTCAAACTTAGAGGTTTTCATTCAAAATCTTTCCAAATCATTAATTATGATTTTACATAATTTTTCCATATTTTTAATAATATTATTAAGGCCCTCACAGTCGGTTTCCAATAACGACCTTTTCTGAAATTGATTTGGACATATTTTAAAAATCTAACTGTTCAAATTTAAATCTCTTATATTCATTGTAAAGATCTTTTCGATACGAACCCAACGGTTTCAGTTTTAAGAGAATCCGACAGTTGGATCTTCCATTACATCAATTTGAAGTCAATGGTTGAAATTCACGAACGGTCGATGCGCGACACGTTATATTCAAGCCATATAAATATAATATATATATATATATATATTTGATTTCCATTTAAAATGTATTTTATAAAACGTTTTAAATTTGTTTAAAATGGTTTCAAGTTCCATTTCAATTTTAAATTAAAATTGAACATCCCATTTTATTATAATCTCAAAATGATAATATTTTCAAAATGTCTGATTTTGAAATTCAGTCTTCTCGATATTCATTATAAAATGAATAAAATCGATTTAAAAATCCGTTCAAGTTAAAATAGCATTCGTATAATTAACTCGGCTTCACATTTTTATATTTTCGTGTCCATCCAAAATCGGACATCAAAATCTTGTTTTGATTCTTCACTGAATATTATTTAAAATATTCGTTGTTTCTAAATTGGAATCAGACTCAATCAATTACCATATAATTTTATTTATATGGATTACATACATCGCACGTATTCAAAAATAGTGATAAACAACTATTAAACATTTCATTCACATCCAAAGTGCAATTTACAACTGTATAAGCATTAAATAATTAAATAATGCTTATAACAATGTGTAAATCAATCGGTTGACATACGATTAAATCCAAGGGAGATGTGAATTAATTAACATCCCCAGACTCGTGTGGGGTTTTCAAACAACAACAGTGAATTCAAATTAATCACTGGTTAATTAATTTAACAAATTCTAATTTGATTCGAATTATTTTTCTAATTAACCAATTTTCACTGTTTAAATTATAAGTGGATATTTATAATTAAATTTCAACTACCACAACTATACCAACTTGTTTTTAATATGTTAAACCACTCTACATCACAAATAAAACATAATTCAGTCAATCAAATCATCAACGAGTTTTCAAGCAACAGTGATGTGAGCTAACATATACCGTACAACATTTTATGATAATTAGAACTGATAAAAATTAACACTGACAATCGCTACATTCAGTTATAAAATAAATAACTGTACAAATATTTTGAGCGAGAGAGTTCTCACTTTGATTTCCACTCCATCAGTCTTTAATCGAGGATTTTATTTTTAAACTAAATTAAACATGCGTTTAATTTAGCTAAAAATTCAACTTGCTCCATTTTTGTTCTAGTCAGTTTCATGTAGCAGTGTTCATCGCCACGATCGTAACGCAACTGAAATTGTTCAATTTCGATCTCGTATGAAAAAGATATGTTATATAATACATTGATTACAAAAATTAATATAATTAATTAAACTAATTACATCATTATCCTTCCTTAATCCTTCTTCCATCGTTAACCTTCAGCAAACCGCCGAACCCATGCAAATCGAAGCACCGGAGCACCATCAAAATCCCCCACGACATGCGCCATCACTAGATCCTCCACCAGCTGGAAGCACCTCCCTCTCCATGGGACCCTACGACCAGAAAATCGGCGGTGAACTCGGCCCCTTTGGGTGTGAAAATCGAGAAAATCACCACACGAAATCAGATCACAATCGTTGAGTAGGTTGATCTCATTGAGTAGAACAATTTTGCTTTAGGAAGTTACAAATTTCATTGAGTGGATTTTGCGAAAATGGAAGGAGAAGTTTCGAACGAAAATGGCCATTGAATTTAGGGTCGGCGGGTTTCTGAATTGTGAGGGAGAGAGGGATTTTTTATGAATATATATATATATTATATTTATTATTATTTAATTCCAAAAAGCGGGATTTTTCGTTCGAACTCCAAATCAAACTCAATAGCTATTGTTCCTAACCAAATACACCATTTTGGACACAATGGGATATGTTTCGTAAGCCAATTCGACTGTTTCGATCAGTATTTGTCAAAATTAAAATATAAATTAATATAACGTTCAATATTGAATTCCAACGTACATTTTAATTTACCAGGGCCACATACTAACTCCAAAAATAATGAAAATTGAAATCTAGCTATGTTTTGACGATATGGTCCTAACAAAATTAATTTCATCGAATTTGGAGGTCGTTTGAAAAATGGCCTTTTTACTAGCTTATTAAATTTAAACTGAAGCGTTTAAGTTCACTACGCTCACATACTATTTCAGATGACTTGAAATTTTAAACCCAACAATAATTTGACGTTCCGAATCCAACAAAAGTGGTTTCGTCAAAAACGGAGGTCATTTGCAAAATGGCTATTTTTAAGGGCTTTATATATATTAAAATAAATTTATACGTTCTAACTTCGCTTAAAAAAAATTCGTTTATTCTTAAAATAGATCGTATAAAATATTTAATTTCCATCAAAATCAATTAAAAATAAATTTCAAATTGGTTCTAGAAATACGGGTTGTTACAGGTTTGTTGTTTTTCTAATTTCTTCTCTAGCAGAATGTAATAGATTACCTTTTGATTTACCAGAAGAAGAAGAGGAATTAGTGGCAGGTTATCATACAAAATATTCAGGTTTAAATATTCTTTATTTTATCTTGCTTCTTACCTAAATTTATTAGTTTCTTTATTATTTATAATAGTTCTTTACTTAAGCAGATGGAATTTATCTATTTCTTATATATCTATTCCTGAATTTTTTGGAATAAATAAAATGATAGGAGTTTTTGGAATAACAGTTGTTATAATTACTACATTAGCTAAAGCTTTTTTTTTCATTCCTATCACAACAAAATGGACATTACTTAGACTGAGAATGAACCAACTTTTAAATTTTGGATGGAAATTTCTTTTACCTATTTCTCTGTGTAGTCTATTATTCACAACTTATTTTCAACTTATTTAACTATAAAGAATGGAATAAGATAACGATATTCGCCATTCATAACCGATCTTAAATAGAAGAAAGAAACATCAAATTATTCATAGAGATCTACAATATGTTATTCATGGTGACCGGGTTCATAAGTTTTGGTCAACAAATAATACGGGTAGCAAGGTGCATTGGTTAAAGTTTCAGAATTACCCTGTCTTATACAAATCATTTACTTGTAACTATTCAATATTCTTATGAAAAATCGATTGCATTAGAATGTTTCGTTCGAATTCATTTTGAATTTTATAAATGTATTACCTGTGAAGTATGTGTTCGTGGATGTCACATAGATCTACCCGTTGTTGATTGGAGGTTTAAAAGAGAGATAAAAAAACAATTTTATTATAATTTTGATTTTGGAGTCTGTATATTTTTTGGTAATTGTGTTGAGTGTTGTCCAACAAACTATTTATCGATGACTGAAGAATATGAACTTTCATCTTATGATCTTCAAGAATTAAATTATAATCAAATTGCATTAGGTCGGTTAACAATGTAAGTAATTGGAGCATACACAGTTCAAACAATTATGAATTCTAGTCAAATCAAATTGGATAAAGATAAACCGCTTGATTCCAAAATTTGAAAGGCAAGTAAAAATATTATTAACACTGTGAAATTATTACAATGTACATATGAGAATTCACTCTAACCTATACAATGACAAAACAAATACCACCACTAGACAGTAAAAAGAAAAAAAACAATGAATCAACAAAATTGAAATACAGAAGAAAAAAAACACCATACTGCTAGACTAAAGCCATTTACCACTAAACTTATGATTACCAATTGGACCTTATTACTTCAAAACTGTCTTGCTAACCAAAAAAGAAGCTGCCAAAAAACTATTGATATCATAAGGAAATGCCAAACTGATCCCATGCTAAAGCCGCTGAACTAAAAACAAAATACCAGCAAATATCATAATTGCAACTAACGAACTGAGAGTATCACAATGAATTAAACTGGGTTGCTTCTTGTATGCCTAGTTGAAGACTTCTTACGAAAATTGGACGGTAAAAAATCATCGAGATCGTTCTCAAGAGCATCATCTACATCATCTTTACTTTCAGAAGCCCTCTTCTTCCTATCCCTTCTCTTAGCATTTTTCAAAGCAGCTTTAGAAGGAGTTACATCTGATGAAGACTGGCCACTCTCAGTCCCGTAATCCCAAAACTTACCCTTAATTCTCATAGCATTTGATGTCGAATCACTTTGCAAAGCTGAAGAACCAGCAGTTGAAGGAGGAGGCAAAATAATATCTGGTGGAAGTTTTAAATGAGCATAAGGAGATGAACTGAAGCTCATACCAGATTGACCAATCAAAAATGGAGATGTAGTTGACTTACTAGCTAAAGTATTAACAACTGGAAAAGTCAATCTACAACCCATAACATTTTGAAGAGGCCGATGGGATGAAGCTTTGATATGAGATGCGGGATCACTAAATGATAAAGAACAAGACATAGAACCAGTTGACAAATATGAATACGAAGTAACTTTATTAAAGGAGAAACAGAAGTTAGCGAAGAAGAAGATGACAAAACAGATCCAGTTCCTTGCATTATATGTTTCCCCTTGTCAAGCAATTGCACAGATCCACCATCAAACAAATTACATAAACCAAAATCTGCTACATCTTTCTCAATATTAACGCACTGATTTCCATGCTGAGTATCATTCAATTCATTTAGTCGAGTTAAATTGCTCGAACTACCATTACCAAAATACTGTCCCCTTCATTGATTCCACTACTAAAACATTTTTCCTTGATGCCATTGCCTACCTGATCATTGTCACCAGAAGGATCACTCCCTTTGTCCCTAACATTTTCCTGAAAAATAGCATCATTTTGTGATGACCCCATTTCCCGTACAGACGGTGACAAGGGTAATCTTTGGAATATAACACATAAACAGATAACAGCAGAACAGAATAAAATAAATACACCAGATAATGAACAAATAATACACTGGATAAACATAAACATCAGAGTTACACAGTATACAGGATCATACTTAGTACAAATACAGTTCAGCTATACATAAATGTATACAACGGAAATAAACATAATATGTACAATAGGAGCTGAACAGCATAAAAAGAGATAAGTGATAGAATCCATCTTCAGCTCCAGCTATCGGATAAAGCATACTAAACCTGAATACAAGGCTGCCCGTGTAGAAAAAGGGGCACCCGAGTTTGAAAGTGAAACAAACTACGAGTCAGTCATGGGACTGGTGTGAGAAATCTACTCAACACATTTAAAATATGGCTAATCACAGGACCACGCCACTTTCGTGGAACGGGTTTACTCCATTGAATTGCCAGTGCTTTAAAACAAATCATTCTTTTAAACATCGCAATGCTTTTTATAAAAATGAAGCCATTATAAGACTCAGTTCCCATCACACAATGCAACGCAAACCGGAGGATAGAGTTTTTACCTTATAATGGCAAAAATATGCTTGATACGAATAAAACAAAAGCATTTGATATTATTACTAGTGTTTGTATATTTCAAAAGCAATTTCAAATCATAAGTATCAATCATAGACGGCATTAATGCCCCATACCACTATGTCGCCATATATAGGTATACAATCAAAATTGCACAGTCACGTATTTGGAAATTGGATTTCTGTCATGAACCAAGGCAAAAGATAGTCCTTACCGACTTCGAGACTCTCTAGCCCGAGCCTTAGGGTCAGAGCGCATCGACCGTTGGATCGTCAGGGCCGGTCCACCGATATGGATTAAAATTCCTGAACACTGCGTTTCCCCGCCCTTTGGGGTGTAAATGAGCCAACGAATGACTCCGTCGGACCCGGATCGTCCGATATAACCGAGGCGCCTCGCAACAGTAATAACCACATAAGTCAAACTCGTCAGGGCATGTAAAACCACTGACGCCACTTCTAGCTAGAAAGAAATGCAGGCCCTCCCTGATGTCCTCTCCCGTTTCTGGTTCATACCGGGGTGTGAGGCTCGCGAATTCATGTTATACACAAAGCTACGCCACACAGGCGGTGCTTTGATCATCACCACAAGACTTTGCTTTTCAATAGAAGCCCCGATCACTGCATCTTAGCATGCCACACAGGCAATTCACACCGTGCAACTGATGGCTATCAATCATACAGAATAAATTCCAATGTCAGATACACTGTCCATTTGCAAGTCAGACACACTATCCATTTGCAAGTCTGTTCTGGGTCTGAACGAAACCGGAGGCACTATATACCTCGCAAAGCCATCGATCACCACGTACGTCTGGACGATCACCACTCATCATCCATATTTCGGGATGCCTCCCAATCAGGACCTCGGTTACCATCCAAACGGGGTGAAGATCTCTAGTCTTCGACCACCGTCTTTATCTTCGATTTCTTATCGTCGATTCAGTTATTCAGAATGGGATAAACCCGGTCTTTCTGAGCAACTCGCATATGTGATAAACAAGTGCAACACAAATACACATACGCATCATTTCAATTCATTAGTCGCTAACCGTCAACCAGTAAGAGAACGATTTCCCAAATATTAACCCCGAAGGCCGAAACCAACATCAGATCAACATCCAGGAAACCATTCGACTTAGCCAACCTTCGGTTAGTTTCTAAATTTTACATCCATATCGTTTATAATATTTTATAACGATTTATCGCTATTTTTATTTATTTTAAAATAGCCAATATATTCAAAACGACACTTCGGGCCATAACGCGGTCGTGGCGCTGTTTTTCTTCAGATTTGATTGACACATATCTGAAAATCTAACCGTTGGATCTTCACAAAATTTACATCATTAGAAAGATCTTTTCAAAACGAATCCAACGGTTCCAGTTTCGGGAAATTCCGACGGTCGGATCTCCCGGTATAATCGTTTGAAGTTTCGATTTCAAAATACGAACTGCAGCGTCGTTATTCGATTATATATAATTATATATATATATATATAATCGATTCTGGCACTGTTTTTCTTCAGATTTGAATTAAACATTCCAGACAATCCAACCGTTGGATTTTTACAAAGTTGGTGCCGTTGGAAAGATATTTCCAAAGCGAACCCAACGGTTGCGATTTCGGGAAAATCCGATGGTCGGATCTCCCGCACTTATCTTTTGAAATCACAGTTTCAAAATACGAACTGCAGCTTCGTTATTCGATATATTTTAATTCTATATATATATATATATATATTCTTCGATTTCAAAGCTATATTCTTTTCATACATTTGATAAAAATTATATTTTTATCTAACTGTCTTCTATTTCAACACTTCACTATTTTTAACAATTCATGTATATAATAAAAATGTGATTTTTAATGTAAAACAATTTATTTCAAAACTCTACTATTTTATATAGTTAATATACGTGATAAAAATAGGATTTTTATTATAAAACAATTTATTTCAAAACAAGATTATTTTATATATCTCATATTGATGATAAAAATGGGATTTTTATTATAAAACAATTTCTTTCAAAATATGAATACCATTCAACATATGAATTTCAATTCAACGAATGAATATCAATTCAACACATGAAGGTTTTCTATAGTTTATATAAATAGATAAAAAGGTGATTTTTATATTTAAAACACGAATACCATTCAACACATGAATTTCAATTCAACGAATGAATATCGATTCAACACATGAAGGTTTTCTATAGTTTATATATATAGTTAAAAAGGTGATTTTTATATTTAAAACACGAATACCATTCAACACATGAATTTCAATTCAACGAATGAATATCGATTCAACACATGAAGGTTTTCTATAGTTTATATATATAGTTAAAAAGGTGATTTTTATATTTAAAACACGAATACTATTCAACACATGAATTTCTATTCAACGAATGAATTTTAATTCAACACATGAAGGTTTTCTATAGTTTGTATATATATAGATAAAAAGGTGATTTTTATCGTTAAAACAATTTATTTAAAATACGAATACCACTCAACACATGAATATGATTCAATGAATGAACTTCTATTCAACACATGAAGGTTTTCTATTCAACAAACGAATATAGTTTCAACACAGGAAAATAATTCTAACACATGAATATTATTCAAAATTTCGGCAGCATAACGGCAGGGTAGTTAAAACCGGGACCGTCCCTAGTACGGCTCCTCGCTCTACCTTAAAACCTCGCGGTTTTTGGCAATGGGGAATCATGCATCTAGTTCGCACGCAGGCGGCATGTATATTTTTTCGTTTCCACAAACTAATCCTATGTGGTTTCAACCAAATATTTCTCAACCACAAACGGGTATTTTTCAACCACAATCAATCAATTTCAACCACAAACAATTCCAATCAACCATTCGCTATCAATCAATTTTCACACCAATCACAACCAATAAATATCGTCCATGGTTTGTGGACGAGGGGCGTATGTATATATAGCATTTCACTTCTATTTCAACACATATATAATTTTTACAACGCATATATAACTTATACATCGAACGTACAACTTATACAAGAGCTGTACAACGCTTATATAACTCATACATCGACTATATAATTTATACATCGTCGTTTTCCATATCGTTTATAAATTAGAAATCTCACATTGGGTTCCACTCCACCAAAAATGGCAGAATGCTCAGAAAAAATATGCAGTCTCTTCTAGAATGTAGAAGACGTCCACACGGTCACAGTGTTTCCTGTTTCATCGAATTTCGTCAAGAAACGAAAAAGATATGATTTTTCAAAGTTTTCAACGGTTTAAAGGTGTTAAAATCAGTTCAAAGAAAATCAATCGTACCTTTCAGAGGAGGTTCAAAACTAGGTTTTGATTTTTCGTGAAATCCGTTGCTCGATACGACGATCGGCCACTGCCACGTGGAAGGGCTTGGAGAGGAGCACGTGCGCCAGGGAGGGGGTTGAACTCGGCGGCTCTAGTTGATGGCGGCGGCAGCTTGAAGACGTCGACTTCCAGGCGTCGATTCTCACTCCACAGGCCACGAAAAATTCCAAACTATATATGGATTTGAAGATCTCGAGGAGCTCTACAAAATCTTCAACTGGATGAGGGGTTAATTTTGCGTGGATTGATCGAAAATCGAATGGGAACGATTGAATGGTTTTCCGCCTTCGATCGCGATACTTCGGGGAGAGAGAAAGGATTCCTGGCCAATGAAATATTTTTTTATATTTACAAATTTTTAAAATCCAAAAATACCTCCCTTCACGTTCTAACACCAATCCAAACCCAACGACTGTCGTCCCTAGCGTTTTACCCCCATTCCGAAACCAATGGGATATGTTTCGAAGGCCCATTCGAATGTTTCAGTCAGTTTTTCTTCAAATTAAAATATAAAACATTCAATATTCGATTTGAACAAACATTTCAATTTGCCAGGGCCACAAACTGATTCGAAAAATTCCAGAAAAATAATTCTGGCTATGTTTTGATGATACGGTCCCAACAAAACTAGTTTCGTCGAATTCTGAGACCGTTTGCAAAAAGGCCCATTTCTGGTCGATCCAATTTAACTATAATTGACCAAAACACGTTTTCCTTTGCCACGCTCACATACTAGCTTCAAAAATTATGAAATTTGAAACCTATAAATAACTTCACATCCCGGATCCAACAAAAGTGGTTTCGTCGAATTCCAAGGTCGTATGCAAAATGGCCATTTTCACGGGCTATATAATTTCTATAGTGACCTTTCTGAAAATTCATTTGGCCATAACTTTTGCTTTCCGCTATGAAACTTCGATTTTTCAGATTCGTTAGAAAGTTATTCACTAACAGATTTAAATATTTTTGGTTTCACTCAAATCCGTTTTGTTTTGCACCCGGTACAGTCGGTCGAAGTTTGAATTCAAATTTTGAAACTACCGCGCCATTTCAGGCCTTGTTTATAATTAGAATTAATTATATTCGTTTTCAAACGTCGATTCAAACTCACTTTTCATTGCTATTATTTAAAATATTTATTTTAAATATTTAAAATCCATTATTTTAGCCAATTTAAAAAATTTAAATTGGTTCAGATTTATTGGGTCGTTACACATTTCCATCTGTTTCCTTGTTAACATCAATAAACCCATTGCTAATATTAGTATACCCATTATTAATAACAGTGTTCCCATTATGATCCAAATCAGGGTTTAATGAAGCAAATGGGTTCGAGTTATCATTCCTCTCATTGGTATCAACATTATGCTCCTTAATATTGACTTCTCCTTTCCTTCTCCACATCTTATTCAGCTTTGGTTTAATAGTATTCCAGTCATGGTTCTTAGATTGAGAAAATGATTTGTTAAAATATTGACCATTAAAACCATTACTCTTCCCTTTTGATTCTCAGAAAAATCTTTTGCAAACTCTTCATTATTCATCTAAGATTATAAATTATAATCACATATACAAGTTTCATGTCCAAAAACTTTACAAATTGTACATATAAAGGGGCTTCCAATCATAAAAAACTTGAACTGAAGGGAAATTTCTACCCAATTCAACAACCACAATTTGATCAGGTAATTCAAAATCAGATGAAATTTCAATCAAGGCCTTAGCATAACGAAATCCTTAAAGCTTTTCCGTGCTAGTATCAAAACAAATTAGTCGCCCAATATGACAAGCTAACCAATTTATTCCTAAAAGTGTCCATAGAAGGATAGGAATTCTATGAAACTGTACCCAAATTGGAACTTTTTTGATCTGAGATTGAGCATGCCCTATCGACGGATCCCATGCATTAATGATAAACATGCGACCCCTTACGAAAATTGGATCCGATTTAAGCACTTTATCTTTATCCGATTCATTAAAGAAAAGAAAATAGAAATGCATCCTATCATATTCGATATCAGCCTCACCTTCCAATTTCCAAACCCTAAGCAAAGAGTTAACCACAATCGGATATGGCAGAGAACCATCCAAGGAAAAACCAACCAGATGACTGCTCCAATACTTCAAGCCCTCATTCTTAACCATCTCTGGTATCTTCGGAGGCATACCATTTCTTGGAATATTAAAATCCAAAGGTTTGAATGCACCTACATTCTGTGGAAGAGAATTGAAGAGGGACGCATAATCCACTTTGGTAAAAGAAGGAAAAGAGGCCTTCGAACAATTTTGGATTCTTGGATCTGAAAAAGATACATTAGTTCAGGATTTGCTTCAAAGGGTTTAGCAGAAGAGGGGTTAACATCAGGAAGAGGAGGAGCAGGGGGAATAGGCGGAGAATTGCGGGAGGGTAGAGGTGGAAAGGCGGCGTCAAAGATGGATGGAGAGGAAGAAGAAGATGTCGCCAAAGATGTTGTCGCCATTCTTTTTCCTAATATGTAACTTCACATTGATAATGAGTATCGATTCCAAAATGACTAGTGATTACTAATATTTTTTTATATATATAAACAGTTACAAGTTTTTTTTTATGAGAACGTAATAAACTTATCTTATTAACTATTGATTATCGAGAATCAATATTGGATTTAAATTGTGAATATGTGTTTTCTTAATAATTTTAAAATATTGAAAAATTAAAATCTCTAAAAGATAAAAGAAAAGATTGACTGATAATTTTAATAACTTTATCTATATCCACAGTATTCCATCCATATTAAGATTTAATTGCATGAAAAACTCACCATATATAAGAAAAATAATAAGGGGAATACACTTCTCTTTCCTGGACTATTTAGTAAAATCATGAAATATTTTGACTAATTTTTTTCTTATATATAATGGATTTTCCTAGACCAATACATGATATACTTTTAGTATTTTTGGGATCATTTCTTATATTAGGAGGTCTAGGTGTAGTATTGCTTACTAATCCAATTTATTCTGCCTTTTCCTTGGGATCGGTTCTTGTTTGTATATCCTTATTCCACATTTCATCAAACTCCTGTTTTATAGCTTCCGCCCAACTTCTTATTTGTGTAGGAGCCATAAATATTTTAATCATATTTGTTGTTATGTTCATGAATGGTTCAGAATATTCTAATGACTTCTATCTTTGGACTATTAAAGATGGAGTCACTTCATTAGTTTATATATGTATTATTCTTTTTTTTACTAATTGTTACTATTGAAGATACATCATGGTACATAATTATTTGGACTACAAGAATAAATCAAATTATAAACAACGCTCAACAAATTGGAATTCCATTATCAACAGATTTTTATCTCCCGTTTGAATTAATTTCAATAATTCTTTTAGTTTCTTTGATAGCGCAATTATTATGGCTCATCAACAATAAATAATTTTGTTAGATAAAAAAATAGTTTAATCTACTTTTAATATTCCCTTTTTATGTAATCACTCGATTCTAGTCAATCAACTTTGTTTGAATTTTTGTTCATATTGAAACGATTCTGGGTAGATCAGGAGTTAGTCAATGATGTTTAAACGCGTACATTTTTTGAGTGTCTATTTATTTGCAATTGATATCTATATTGATCACAAGTCAAAACATGGTTAGAGGACTTATGTGTCTTGAACTTATACTAAATTCGGTTCATATTAATCTCGTAATATTTTCTGAAATATTTGATAGTCGCCAATTAAAAGGTGAGATTTTCTCAATGTTTATTACAACGATTGCAGCGGCCGAAGCTGCTATTGGGTTAGTTATTGTTTCATCGATCTATCGTAATAGAAAATCAACTCGTGTTAATCAATCAAGTTTGTTGAAAAATTAGCCAAAACTACAATATAAATACATATAAATAGAATACATAAATATGTTGTAAAAAAACTTTCTATAAAATATCATTTCATTGTCCTTTATATATTGATTTAAAAATAATACTAATATATATAGTATTATTTCAATATAAATATATTTTGAAATATTAATATACATATTATCAACGTGAAGTTTCACGAGTGATTCATGCGACTTGTATGATCATGATTGTTGAAAGGTAAATCAAAATTTCTTGGTCCCTTTTGATGAACATATTTATAAAAAATTTGAATTAGAATATTTGTAACGACCCGAAAAATTTGACGCTCGAATTTTCAACAATAATACATAAAACCGTATTACTTGCCAAAAACCCAAGTATCGAAAACCCAAACTGTTAATAGAAAGAAATTAGAGGATGAGAAAAGAAAGAAGAAATATTAGAATAGGAAGAACATCACATCAGGATCTCACAGCGGAATAGATAAAATATAATACATCAAAACTCTTTATACAAAAGAAAACTATATATACATACCAATCATCATAGTACAACATATATCTGTCACAGTGGAAAATAACTCTAAATAACTAACGGTGAAGCCTCTCCTGCTTCCAGCTCCTGAAACTACAAGCGAAACCTAACCTGGAAATATACTCGGCCTGACCCGAGCACATTTGAAGCAAAGCAAAATTCACCTGGATCAGTCTGGAATACTTTCAGTGATAAATTCACAGTACAACAACTTGTTTAACTTTGAAAAATCCTTTTTGAAAGAAAAGGATAATAGTAAGACCAGCCCACACATAAACTGTAACAACCCGTATTTTGAATAACATGTTATAACGTAAATCAAGGCAGAATTAAATGTTAAAATCCGAATCAAGGGGAACGGGCTGTGCCATTGCGTCTCGGAAAAATACGCGAAATAGAGTCCAAGTTTTCGTAAATCAAAGTCTGTATGACCCAGTTATGGCCCGTCAAAGTTTTCAGAAAAATTCAAGTTCAAAAACAGTTCGAAATTCAAATCTGGAGCCAAACAGACTGGGTGGGAAAAATTCCCGCCCAAGCCCCTGGTCGGCTGGGGTGTCGACTGGGGAGTCGACACGCCCAGGGGCAGGTCGACTGCCCAGTCGACACGGGTGTCGACCTGGCCCAAAAACCCATGTTGGGTCTGGACGACCTGGTGCACCTGGTTGCTCATTTAGGTTTGGTCTATTGGCCTGTGACGGGTTTTGAGGGTTCAGATCTATCCTAGGGTTAATCTAAGGGCCTAAACTACTCCTAATCTCTATAAAAACACCCTAGGACCTAACCTAAATCACTAAAAATCATTCTAGCAACTAAGTGCTGCCAAAATCTATCTTGATCATGGCCTCCATCTCCAACTCCAAGGGCTTATGCATTCAAATCGGATTCAAATCAAAAGGTGCAAGCTTTCTACATCAAATCGTGGAAGTAGATCAACATTGCTACGCAAATCCTATGACGATTCATGCTCCTAAGTCTCTAAGCCTCGCTATGTAAGTTCTAGCTACTTGTAGATCTAAACGATAGTTCTAATGTGACATGGAATAAAATGCGTTGAACATAAGTATGCTAGCCTATATGAACCTTGTCATGCCTCTTTTGCTTGAACCTATGACTTTAGGCTATGTTTAGTGACTAAATCAAGTTACTCATGTTGCATTGGACTTAGTTTGCCATGCAAGATTGAACCATTATTTGTGGGATGTTGGAATGAACACCTGGAACCATTTTGACTTGTGAAATATGTGCATGAATTTGACTTGGGGCTTATGCATGTAAAAGAACCCAAAACCCCTTATGATTTCATGTTTATGTGAGGCCAAACCCCTTATGATATTATGCATGTTTGAGGCCAAACCCCTTATGATACCGTGCATGTTGGTGGCCAATCCCTTTATGACATCGTGCATGTTTTGAGGCCAATATGCAATATGCTAGTTATGTGAACACCTTTGCCTCAATTTTCACCATGTTTAACTTGTGATTCATCTTTGCCATCTTGTACCCATCTTTGTCATATTATTCCAAATATGTTAATTCGCTTTCATGTGCGTTGGGGACACATTTTGGGTAGTTTAGGCAAACTTGAAAATGGGCTATGAACTTTACATGGAATTACATGGAACATGTAATGATAATAAACGTGAATAGGACACGAAAACTTGACATGGGGTTACATGAAAACATAGACTTAAAAAGGGGTCTAAACTTGACATGAACATGACACGTAGAAAAACATGGAAGTGGCCAACTCGAGGTTGGGTTGAGTTTGTAGCATAAATCTGCCCGGACCCGCCCGACAAATCCTGTGGCTACAAACAATAGGACCCAATGTGGGTAGTTGGTCATATCGCGCTTGAAACCCGAGGTTAGACTAGGTTGTGGTGTAAATCTGCCCGGACCCGCCCGGCGTAACCAGTAACCACAACAACGTCTAATGTGAGAGGTTGAGAGTGCATTAATTCAATTAATGCCACATGATAAGGTTAAGTAAATCTGACTAATAACACTTAACCGATATGACATGAATGGGTAGGTTAAGTGAAACCGGACTTGATTTCTTAATGACACTTAACCGTAAAATACAGTTAGGGGATGGGGTTAAGATAATCCATACTTAACTCATCCGACTCGGTAATTAGATGGGGTTAAGTAACCTACACTTAACTAATCTAAACACGGTAATTAGATGGAGTTAAGTTAACCTAGACTTAACTAATCTAAACACGGTAATTCGATGGGGTTAAGTTATACACTTAAACAATCTAAACATGATAATTCAATGAGGTTAAGTAACCAATACTTAACCAATTTAACATGATAATTCAATGAAGTTAAGTAACTTATACTTGACCAATTACACATGATGATTTGATGAGGTTAAGTAACCTATACTTAACCAATCTAATATGAGAACTTGATAGGGTTAAGTCACAAGACCGTTTAAATATACTTAACCATTGTAATACGATTAGTGGATGGGGTTAGGCTAACCCATACTTAACCAATCCGACTTGATAATCTGATGGGGTTAAGATAATCTATACTTAACCAATCTAACACGGTAATCTGATAGGGTCAAGACAAACTAATACTTAACCAATCTGACTTGATAATTGAATAGGGTTAAGGCATGAGCTTCTTGGTATACTTAACTAACTTGTAGGGCTAAGTCTTGAGCTTAAATACTTAGCCAATCTTGACATGATTCGTAGGCGGGTTAAGTCATGAACTGGAATGACAACACTTAACCCCTTAGACAAAACCCTAGTTCAGGGGACTAGGTGGAAAATCGTAGTTAACAAGGATAACGGGAAAGGGAACTAAGTGATAAACCTTAGTTTAGGATAACTAAGTAATAATTCTTAGTCAAGGGATTTGGACCAGTTCACAGATAGATGAGTAACCCAATACGGTAGGTCATCGCTTAAACACACGAGGAGGAGCAAATTATCTGACTTAGATAAAGGCTCCAACGAACTGGGTAACGAAGCAGCAACTTCGGGGGACGTGAGGGTACTCTTGGTATCCCTCTGTGAGGTTGCAGATGATCCGTCTGGGCTCACAGAGGTTAAGGTCTGCGGTAGAAGAACCAAGAGTATGCCTTGGTTGTTGTGCGAGCAACCTAAAGACGGGGATGGATTAGCGTGGAGTCGACGATACTTGATTTTTGCCCTGGATAGCGCGTCGTCGACTACCTACCATCTTTAGTCAATTGTGTACGTATACGGAAAGGCAGAGAACTCCCAACAGACCATAAACTTGCTATCGAGTTATGGGTGAGGTTGGCCAATAGGTAAGTGGGGCATAGGGGGCCGGAGTATAGTTCTCGTGCATGATTTTTCTTGGATTGCCTTTCAGTAGTTGAGGGAGGGGTCACGTGGGACCATAGCCACGGATACAAAAACTGACCTTGATATCTGCATTCGGCAGACGACTTAAAGCTCCCGACCGAGTCTCGTATTTCTTGATTTGCCCTGGCACGGGACTCGGATGGCACATTGAGATACATGTGCAGTTAGATATGGAAAAACGATTCACTGTGCTTACATGGGAAAAAGGGCGCGGTTGACGGGTAGCATAATCCCTAGTAGCCCTAGGTGGCTAAAACCCAAACCGAGATACGGAAACGTTCATTAGGTAGCATAATCCCTAGCGGTCCTAGGTGGCATAAATCCTAGGTGAACACGCGATAGTTTATGGTAAGAAAACATAACCAGATCAAGGGTAGCAGTCCAAAACAACTTCGAGGATAAAATGGTAATATGTTGAGGCGGTATAGAATTACATGGGAAAGCCCGTACGGCCTACGGCAAAGGACTGAACTTACACATGGAAAGAAACATACGAGTTAGGAAAACCTATGTACGCGGTATATTAGGTTGACATGGACCATTTCATGACTTTGGTCAAGGGACATTTTATAGTTAACTCATGACACGGGTTGGGATACTAGTACGGGAGGTGCAGAGCTAATATACATGATAGATACCTTGGGATATTATACTTGATAGAAACCTGACGATGTGATACTTTGATTTACCTTGACACCGTAGTTTATCATGATACCTTAGTTTATCTTGATACCGTAGTTCACCCTGTTATCTTGGTTTAGTTTATCGATCTTGTCGTCATCCTTATGTTTATTTTCAGTTTATGCATGTCATGTTACCTTTACCTGTTTTTATGCTGGAAGTAGATAGGACTTACCAGTCTTTATGACTGACCCCGTTTTCTTTTGCCTCTTTGTCTTCCGTTCCCCCCCCCCCCAGGTTTTCAGGGAGGAAATACTGTTGTTGGTTCGGACCTCTTCTACTTGAAGGTCATCATGTATGGCTTGAACTTCCAGGGGCTATGGCTGCTTTACTGCTTTACTTGGGGAATAATTTATGAAAAGGTTTTATGCTTCTTTACTATTGCAAGACAGGTTTCTATGTAATCTGTTGTAAAAAGGCTTTACTGTTTATAAAGAAATGAAAATTTGTTTTACTTCCGCTGTTTTATATGTTTTGTCTTGTAATATTTCTGTGCATGTTTACCAATAATGCCCCTCCAAACCTAGTGCATTCCTTTGTGAGTGACCCTGGCGGAGGTGGGGTGTTACATAAACACAAACGGTTTTTACCTTACTACAACCCAAAATATTTTTGATATATCAAAATCCGGTGATATTATAATAGTGTATATCAAACAACACATAAATAACCATCTAGTAGAACGCTTGCATATCACGCTCTACATATATAGTATATAATCAAAAACCTCAAGGCGCTTATTGGAGAATAAATTCAACTATGGAAAGGTATGGGACCACCTCCCGATCAATGTATCTCCGGAGGTGAATACATTGGGGTTCAACAAGAACATCTTGCAACCCAGACTAAACATGACCGACCCCTCATTTCGCTTGAGAGTGACGAATATATCATTACCACGGTTTGGGGCCAGACAACCGAACCGGTAGCATACATATAAAAATATAAAAAGGGACAACCAAAGGCATTTGATTTCTCCAAATCAGGTAATGGTATGCCCTAATGGGTGCGACACACATAGCCATGCGACCTACCCGATTTTTTGCCATTTCCCAGTTGATGAGGCTTGAGGTCACGTTTATCTTTATACAATTGCACATCTCCATTCACTTTGAATGAACATCGTCAAATCTGCCAAATCACTAATCGACATCCATAAATACACTCTGGGTGTTAAGCAAGAGAATTTCTCCACCACCAAACTTGGTATATTTGTAAAAATCAACGTACATGATTCTTAAGGAAATACTCTATCAGACATTCGTCCATACAAGTCATCCAGGAACAAGATGAACCGAAGGCCCCCTCCTACCACATCCTATTTATGAATCACTCTAAAGGATCGGTAGCGAGTAGTCCTTGCAAATCCGTGGATTTCAATCATGACAGAATCACAATCAAAAGATCTCTGGTTGCAACACAGAGAAATTTATCAAGTTGTTCTTCCGCTCATGAAGATCAACGGTCTTCGATGCTCCAGCTTTATAGCCTGCAAGTCAGTCACGTCCGCACAGTTGATTCGAAGTGGTTTTGGGTCTAGTCCTCATCCTGGTCTCTTCGAAACAACACGTCAAAAAGTCCAATAGAATAATATTCATTTGATAGTCGATTATTTAACTATCAAATCATAACAGTATCGTTAAGTATATTGGCAGCTCAGGTCCCTTATATAAAATATTTCATTTAAGCCATTTCATCGATTCTTATAAACGATTTCATAAATTTAACCTCATCAAACTCTTTGGTTTGTTACCTTCGAAAAGATAAATTAATACTTACCTTTCAAAATAACCATATTTTCAGACGCAATTTGTCATTTCCTTTTCTATCTTGAAATATGGCTATAAATGTTTCCAAATGGTATATTTTTTATTTTCAAATCTTTTATGGCCACAATACATCATTCGACACCTTTCTTACAATACGAGTCTCAAACGGTTTAATTAATTTCAAACTAAATTCACTAAAGTTTACCAATCTCATTTATAATTATATTTCTACAATCCAATTTATATAGCCTTTATTCTCATTTTCCATAAACTCAAACTCATTAATTATTACCTCGAATATGGATATTTACAAACTATTTTCATAGTTTAGAAAATAGTGTTATTTACTCGATTAAATGATATAAATATAGTCATAGTTGATATCTAAACCAAACAATGTCAAAATAACACATGGGGTACTTTAAAACCAAATGATTTTATTCAATTCTATATCTTTGCAAATTTATGTTGCAATACTCTTTTAGCCAACTTCTCTTTTTATTCCCATTGTCTGGAAATATTACCATATTTTATAAAACATCTTTTATCTTCCTTATCTTAGAAACGTCGTTTTATATTCTTAAAACTTTTCATGTTTCCTTATATTCAAAAATATTTCTACAGTTCCATAAATCACTTTCTATTTCCTTTTCCATTGGAAATACCATTATATATATATATATATACACACACACTCAACCATTCAGTATAAATTAAATTACCACTTTTATATGACCAAAATAATGTCAAATGACGTACCTTAATAATATAACCTTAAATGGTTTTAC
This sequence comes from Allium sativum, assembly GCA_030737875.1. Lineage (NCBI taxonomy): Eukaryota > Viridiplantae > Streptophyta > Magnoliopsida > Asparagales > Amaryllidaceae > Allium > Allium sativum. The sequence goes on from CM060924.1 coordinate 882,602,307, forward strand.
TAGCTTTAAAACAATCGAGCTTGTGGAAATTATAATTATATTTCAAATGTACATTTCCATTTCAAACCTAATATTATCCTTTATTCACATTTCCCCGAAACCCAAAACTATTTGCTTATTTCTTCGAATAAGCGTATTTATCAAATCTACTTTTGGCCAACAATGTCAATAATACATTGCTATGGAAACCCAATAGTTTCTATTTATTTCAAAATCTTTTGCAAATTTAAATTCCAATGCTTCCTTAAGAAAGTAATAAACGTTTACACATCCTTACCCGTTACAAACAAATACTATCTCTCGATAATAGTGAAACTGTTCAAGTTGGGGTATTCTAATTACCTCTCAGACCTTGACCGACAACGTTCTTATCTCAAGATAATAATATTTTGCGACCCAAAAGCCTGATATTTCATTTCTATTTATTATGATTTTATAAACCATTTTCTTTTATTTAAAAACCCACTTTACAGGTTAATTTTTTTTACTTCATTAAGTAAACTTTCAAATCTTATTTACCATTCGATTTAACAAGAGACTCTCTAAAATGTCCAAATTCATGGTCAAGATAGGAAGAAAGCTTGTAATTTCATCTTCCTCGTCATAATCCGAAAACTAGGCCGTCTAGTCTAATCTAACTTTATATATTTCCTTGTATTTTCTTTCGAATCTCGTATTTAAAGTGTGTCGTGATTAGTTGGATGTATTTGCTTTTTATGAAGTAATGAATGGAGTTTTATTTATGATATAATCATCCTTATGTTTCTGAAAAACTATAAAACTAATAGAGTTCAAAAGAATTCAAAATTTCAAATTTTTTAATATAACACTATAGTATGTCGACATGACATAAAGAGTATGTCGACATATAACTGACAGATTTTCAAATTGATTCAAATTTTAAAATTAAAATAACTACTCATGTCCATTCAAAATCCAACGAATTCCAGACCCTATTTAAGTCTATTTCTTCCAAAAAAAAATCATTATTCTATTACTCCTTCTTCCTTAATCATTTCTCATAAAATCCATGACAAATGTTATTCATAATACAAGTGAAAATCTTGATGATTCTTTGAATTCTTTCAAGAAAACTCTCTCCATAGTACTACGTAATCCGCGCAAACTAGAGTTAATTCAAAAGAGGATGGTAGAATATCAAGAAAAACATTTTGATATGATTCGTTGGGATATCTCTTCTCATTTCAGAAATGAAAACAACCAAACATCACATAACATTGTAGAAGAGTGGAAGGACATCCAGAAGAACTCAATTACTGGACAAGATGAATGGGTTGAAGTTCCAAGAAACATTTAGTTATTCGGTACGATTTGATTGATTTGTTTAAATATTCTAAGACATATAGTGTGGTGTGATTTGATTTGGATTCTATTGTTTGAAACTTGTACATATTAAGACATATGGTGTGATTTGATTTGGTTTGGTTTGTATATATGTATCAAACAAACATATGTAATTATAATATTTAGATTGGTTTGTATTTAATCATCATATTGCTAGATATTATTATAAGTTTGAATAGATTAAGGGGGGTATTCTACTTAGAAATAGTTAATAGATTAAGGGGGAGTATTTTTATTAGGATAGTTACTTAAGTTCTATTCAGAAAGTTATACATTTAGGGGTAGTATCTTTAGAATTTCTTTTTGATAATGCCAAAGGGGGAGAAATTATAAAACATAGGCATAGTTTATAGGATTCTTATTGATAATGGGAGTATTAGAAGGATCGTCATCAACAGGTATATACAGGTATGATATTTTATAAACTAAGGTTGTCATCATCAAAAAGGGGGAGATTGTTGGAGAATGGAGTTTTGATGACAACAACCTTATTTCAATTATTATTGATTATAAAATATATACTAACACTTTTGTATAGAATATGTATGTATATATATATATGTAGGAATTATATACAGGAATTATTACTGAAGACTGTACAGTTTTAAAGATGATAGAGATTCAAAGTTCATAGAAATTTCAAGACACATGAGTATTCAAGAGTTCAAGATTAATATAGTTATAGAGTCTAGATTTAGTAAGACTTTAAATAGCACTCCAGGTTCAAGTTCAAATTCAAATTCTGATTTTTAATTCTATCCTCAATCCTCTCCATTTTATTTTCTATCTTTTCTATTTTTTCCTTTCTTATTCTTCTCTGTTTTTCAAACTTAAATTTTATATATTTATATTCTTATACTTTATATTTATATAGTTTAAAACCTTATAATTTTATAAATATATTTATATAGTTTAAATTTATGTTTTCATATGATTTTCTACTTTATAATATTAATTTACAATACTATATTTTGATTCAAGAATTTCTAGAATTATTTTTATATCAAAACACTTGAAAAATGTTTTAAAATTCAAAATACACTAGGGTATGTCGATAGACCAAAAACACCATGTCGACATATAACTGTCACTTTTTCAATTTTGAAAGGAAGTGTCTTTTCACTATTTGAAACGTTTCAGAAATGTTACAACCTTTCATACACTATAAAAAGGGGTTAAAACCGAATTTTTAAACACATCTTCTCCACTTTCATCCTCTTTCATTATATAATCATTCTTAATCATTTTTATGATTTCTACACTTATACTCTGCCGAATTCAATTCTGTTTTGATCAAACTTCTTCTCTCTACACTCTTTTCTCATCTCTCTCAGAATCAAGTGCTATTGAAGAGTTCTAGGGCTGTTTGTAACTGTTCGGGTTGAGTAAAAGAGGAATTTGTGTATCCTTGTAGCCGAGAAATCAAGGAAGTAGGAATCGGTGTTTCCTTGTAGCAGAGAAATCAGGGAAGTAGTAATCGGTGGTATCCCTTGTAGTCGTGAAATCAAGGAGGTTGTACTTGACTATTGGAATAGTAATAAAACTCTACGCAATCCAGCGTTGTGCGGGACTGGACGTAGGAGCAATTCGAACAAGTACAAAATCCAGTGTGTTCTTTCCTTTTTGCATCTTTATTTCTGTTTATTTTGTGTATGTGTTTGAATCTGTGTCTGTGATTGTGTTTGTGGTGTTTGATTCATCCCGTAATTCACATAAGTTTTTGATTTTGTTTAAATTCTCACAAACACTATTCAATCCCCCCCCCCCCCCGCCCCCCTTCTAGTGTTTGTTTTGCCTTAACGATCCATTCCGCATTCCCTAACAGAAATCACCTTCCAAGTCCCAACTTTCCTTGTGAATCAAAATATAATGAATTTTATAGAATACTACTCTCTTTCATTTAGTAGAGGTGTTTTTTGTAATATTTAACGCATGTGGTGGTTGGACACATCGGAACAAAAGATAGTTGAGGCTATGGGTTTTTTTCTCAATCAGGTGTAGAAATAGACAAGCCATGTGAGGGTACATCTATGTTGTACAATATTGCATGGCTTGCATAAGCTGATTAGATCTCATGTTGGCAGTAGAAGCACAAAAGGATCATCAATAAAACGATGAATTTTTTTTTTGGGTTGGGTAGTGGTGCTGAGAAATTAGAGTTTCCAACATGTTCTTCTGTCTGATCGAGCGCCACCATGATTTCTTCAACAGTAACTATGAGTTTACCCCTTGAATCCAGCAACAAAATGCCCTTGAGCAACCACTAGACCATCTTGTACGATATTTGCAAAGATGACACCTGAATCTCTCCCTCCTACTGCCGCTAAACTGGATGGGACCACAAGGCGCAGGCGCGGGTTCCGGAGCTAGACAACGTGGCAGTGGTTGATCGTCACCAAGCATCACGGATTGGAAGAAAAATCGATTCTTAGTTTTGAACGAATTTTTTGAAGTACGATTTATATAAATTTAAAGATTTATAACACTTAAAAGCGTTGCAAAGTTAAATTAATTTGTAAAAATCGTATCTTTCTCATACGAGGTCCAAATCGCACGAAACTGGATCCGTTGCAATCGTGGGGTCGAGAGCTTCATAATAAGACTAATTGGGTCAGATTTGGAGCTAGTTGAAAACATAAGCAAATTCAAACCCGAACGGTGCTGAATTCGCCAGATAAACACTGACGAAGTGGATCCCAAAGTGAGAACTCCTTCTCATTCTAATTATTTTACAGTTAAAAACATACTAGGTTGCAGTCGGGCTTACAAGCCGCCAACACTATTTATTGTACAAACCATGGTTGTTTTGGATTGTATTGTGGAAATTTGGACTGTGGTTGTGAATTGATTGTAAATATAATATTCATGTGTGAACAAAATGTTTGAATAATAAAAATATCATTTTTACTGCGTAAATGAACTAAATAAAATATTCATGTGTTGAATAAAATGTTTGAATAATAATAATATCATTTTTATTGTGTAAATGAACTAAATAAAATATTCATGTGTTGATTAAAATGTTTGAACAATAAAAATATCATTTTTATTGTATGTATGAACTAGTAAAAATATTCATGTGTTGAAATAAATATTTTATCGTTAAAAATATAATTTTTTAAGTGAAAATTAGGCTCACATCCTTAAAACCAAACTTAATTAGACTCACATCCTCCCCTCTTGAAATATATAATTCTCATCCCTATTTTCAAAACACAGCTTTTATTTTTACGGAAATGCCCTCGTTCGATTTTCACGGTTCGTTTTTGTTTATAGGTTATGTATTAGGGTTTTATTCTTTACAGAAACCTAATTTTCTATTTCATGGCGGCGGCGGCTCCAGCACCAGGATTCTCCTCCTTCTTCTTCTAGATCTCGCCGCTCTAGGACCTCCAATCAAGAGAACCCTGAATCGTCAGTTTCCAGAAATCCCGACCCTGAACGGTTGCGATTCAAGAGAACCCTCATTCGATTTTCACGCAGTAACTAAATCCGAACAAATTCCTTCTGGGATCCAGGAACGGCAGCGATTCTAGTTCTAAAGCGATCCAGGAACGACAACGTAGCAATTCCATTATTCCAACATAGGGTCTGCTTCTAATCTTTCAGGGGCGGTTAGTAATTCGATGACAGTAGTTTGATTTTGTTTAAATTTATTTGTTATATTTAAATAGTCTCTGCGTTTTTCTATGTTTGAATCATGTAATTTTTAAGAGGGTTACAATCACCATGAGTAATTGGGTCAAATCAATTCCCTCGTAGAAGAGAACTGGTACAACTTCTCCTTCATATGTAATTAAAACCTAATTATCCTCTGTTAAAACAGAGTTCAGAACGCAACAAGCAATTATATTATTCTAAAGCATTTTTGTAATTTTTTGCTGAACTTCTCAGTAAAAGTTGCGGACATATATGCATCTTTTCTTCATACATGCATATATGTATGCATTTTTTTATCAGAAAAACAGAAAAACATATTATTTTACAAATATATTCATATTTCTATGCATATATCTGGAATATGTGCATATAAATATTCATAAATTATTGTTTTTTGCTGAATTGTAACCATGTATTTATATCATTCTGAAGCATTTTTTGTAATTTTTTTGCTGAACTTCTCATTAAAAGTTGCGGACATATATGCATCTTTTCTTCATACATGCATATATGTATGCATTTTTTTATCAGAAAAACAGAAAAACATAGTATTTTACAAATATATTCATATTTCTATGCATATATCTGGAATACGTGCATATAAATATTCATAAATTATTGTTTTTTGCTGAATTATAACCATGTATTTATATTATTCTGAAGCATTTTTTGTAATTTTTTTGCTGAACTTCTCATTAAAAGTTGCGGACATATATGCATCTTTTCTTCATACATGCATATATGTATGCATTTTTTTATCAGAAAAACAGAAAAACATAGTATTTTACAAATATATTCATATTTCTATGCATATATCTGGAATACGTGCATATAAATATTCATAAATTATTGTTTTTTTCTGAATTGTAACCATGTATTTATATTATTCTGAAGCAGTTTTTGTACTTTAGGTTACTGCAATAAGCTTATTAATGTTGATTTTCTTTTTTTGATAACAGTGCTCCGGTGGATATTGGTGTAGTGGTGTTGTTGAAGCTTGGTCCTCCATCCTTTTCCAAATGATTGAAATCTTCAGTTGTTTCTACCGAGACTACTAGATGTGGTTTGCGCAATAAGCTGGGTCTTAACAAATTTATTTGTTCTTCAACGGACCATCATCTTTGCTTTGTAAATGTTCTGAAATTTTTGATGTAGTACATGTAAATGTGGTCTGTACTTTTTTTTTGATGTAGTACGTGTAATTGTTATGAAAATTTTCATGTAAGTATGCACATATTTCTGTTATTTGCATATATATATATGCATCTTGTTATTATTATATGTATTTACTTTTTTTTCATTTATTTTGCTTCAGCAATTATGCAGTACAGTTTTGTATATGTATGCAATTATTTCACTTTTTTGCATAAATGTATGCAATTTTAATTAATATTTTTATCTATTTGTCCAGTTTTTCGTAAAAATCAAAAAATCTTAATAAAAAAATTGCAGTCCCCACATTCAAGTAATTATTTATTTCTGTATAATATTAATGTATGCACGTCTACTTTATTGTTGCGCAAAACTAATAATTTATTTTCTGCATAATATTAATAATTGTATGCAATTATTCAACTTAGTTGCATGAATATATGCAATTTTACGTTATATATTGGTCTAATTGTCTATTTTTTTCGTAAAAATCAAAAAAAGTAATAAAAAAATCGCTGTTGGAGTGATCAACGGTTTTCTAGAATTGTAGGATTAGATTTATGAGCGAGATTATAGGAGCGATAGACTGAGTAAATGAGGACAAACAGTTGTTGGATAGTTTTTTAGGTGTGTAAGGGTAGATCTGGAATTTTTTTAGCGGAAATTCAAAAATAGGGATGTATTCTATATTATTTTTATCACCGGGTTTTTTTTATATTTTGAAACTTAATAGGGACCTGTAAAAAACGCACCCTTAATTATATATGAACGACATACAATTCTCCTGAAATGAAAATAAATATTCATTTACAAATCGGACGATTTGTTTGTGCACACCCATTTGACTGACAATTGATTGGGACAATTAATTTTACACATCGCCCAACTACACAAATAAAATTTGTGTTGGTTGATTGAAACACCACATGGGTACTGGGATGATATTTGACGTACACTAATCCCAATTGTTTAGTTGTATGTCGATCGATTGATTGACGGACCGTTGTAAGCGTTAATTATTTATATTTAATGCTTATGCGGTTGTGTAATGCACTTTGGATGATGGTTGATTGTTTATCATTGTTGCTATATACATGTTTTGTATTAAATCCATATAAATAACATTATATGGTAATTGATTGGGTCTGATTCCAGTTCAGAAAGAACGAATAATTTAAAATAAGGAAATATTTTAAAATAACGAATATTTTAAAATAATATTCAGTAATGGATCAAAATATGATTTTGATGTACGATTTGGGATGGACATGAAAATATTGATATATGAAGCCGTGTTATTAGATATGCTCCATTTTGATGCGAACGATATTCATATCGATTTTATTCATTATTATAATGAATATCAAAAAGGAAATGATTTCAAAATCAGATATCTTGAAAATATTATCATTTAAATATTATCATGATAAGGAGTATTCAATTTTGATTTAAAAGTGAAATGAAAGTGGGAATCGCTTTAAAGCGAATTTATAAACGATTTATAAAATACATTTTAAATGGAAGTCGACGAAATATATATATTATATATTTAATGGCCTGAATAGAACGCGCCGCGCCGCGACCGTTCGCGAATTTCTACCATTGACTTCGAATTGACATTACGGGAGATCCGACTATAGGTTTCTCCTAAAACCGGAACCGTTGGGTTCGTATCAAAAAGAGCTTTCCAACGAATATAGGAGATTTGAAATCTAACAGTTGGATTTGAAATTATGTCCAAATTAAATTTGGAAAAGGTCGCTGTAAGTTCAGTTCGATGACCATTTATGGAAATCGACTGAAAGGGCCTTAATAAAATTATTAAAAATATCAATAATTTGTGTAAAATCATAATAAATGATTTGGAAAGAATTCGGATGAAAAAATCCACGTTTGTAAAGATAAAAATATATTTTTATCAAAATGAACTATGTAACACCCTGAATTTTGAATGATCGAATTAACTAAATTTAAGAACACTAAATTTTTAAATGAGGAATGAAGGGAAATGGGTTGCACCTTTGCGATCGTCTTGGAATTCTGCTTGAGATAGAGTCCGAGTTTGCATAAATCGGACTTCGTATGAGGAAGTTATGAGCCTCGGAAGTTTGAGTAATTAAGCAGAATTAATTAAAGTTAAACCCAGCCAGAAAATTAAATTTGAAATTCGAAATCGCACGTACCAGGTTTAGGCGGGAAAATTCCCGCCAAGGACCTAGGTCGACTAGGGGGTCGATCTGGTCGGATAGGTCGACCATAGGATCGACCTCCCCACTTACAGGACGACCTGGGGGTCGACCTCCCCCTTTATAGGTCGAAACTGGTTCGACCAGTTTTGCTGCGTGGTACGATTTTTGGGCCTAGGACGATTTTTTATGGTCCAGATCAGTTCTAGGGTTAATTCTAAGGCCTAAATAACTTCCTACATGTAACGACCCGCATTCTACGCATCATAGGATCGTAGAATATTTATTTCTTTCACATATGAATTCGTATGGTCATGTAACTTTGGGAGACGACTATTGCGGTCATTTTCCATGTTCATGATTTTTACCGATTTTTAAATGACCGTTTTGCCCCTAGATGATACTCTTTTGGCCATAACTTTTGATTGGAATAGAGTTTTGACCTAAAACCACTTCCATTGGCTTCGGATGATGGTTTACCTTTCCGTAGAGTGGTCACATGTGAAAAACGGACTTACCGTTTGGGAGATATGGCTGAAATAAGGTTTGGAAGGTGAAAAACTGCTTAACAGGGCCAAATAGGGTGATTAGTGAATGGGCCCATAACCCATTTCGGGATTAGGGTTATGGGAAGGCTGAAATGAGTTAGGTTTTCATTCTATTTCAGTTTTCTAGCCGCCACTTACCTCTTAGAAACCCTAACAATGGCCTCCAACCTCCAAAACACCTCCAAATCACTTTCTAATAAAGGATTAAGCTTAGCAACATCAAATCAAGGCGGATTAGCACAAGAATCGAGATAGAGATGCTGTGTTGCATCGGTATTCGCGCCCAAACAGTCGAGTTTTAGTTCTAAAGGTTTTATTTGTGGCTAAGGTGAGTGATTTGCGTAGTTTTGCACTAATTACGGTTGATTAAGGGTAATTAGTGAAGACTAATGAAATTAAACATGATAAATTCTGGAAAAATATTTATAAATTCTTAAATAATGTTTTAGACCTCTGTTAGAAATTTGATTTGATTTGGTTAAGTCTTTTTAATCCTACGATTAGTTATGCTTAAACATGCTTAAGGGAAAATATGGGGTTTTGGGTATGTTTGATCCATTTTGCATGCTATGATTGTTGTTTTGCTGTTTGTGGAAGATTATACACATTGCTATGACTGTTGGTATGATTTGTGATTGTCTAGAAGTGTTAGATTGGTCGAAAACACCGTCGAATGGCGTGAACAACTTGCTGGACAAAGTGCAGAATGACACCCGAACCGGATCAAATCGGTTAGGACGACCCAAACCGAACCGTGTAAAGCCCTTCCCTACGATCCGCCTGTAGCTCCCCGACCCGATCCGCTTGTGGAGATGGAGACCGATACAAAGTGGGGAAAAAGGCTAAGGTGGAGCCAGTGCTCCGACCCGCCCCGGTGTGCCACCCGAACCCCTCCCACGATCTGAACCACGTCACCCGATCCGAACCGATACACCATGGAGGGAGTTGAGGAATTCGATCCGACCCGACGTGATGGCCACAGCCGATCCGAACCGTTACGAGATGGGGGAGTGGATCCGAACCGAATGACCTTGGACAGCACGATCCAGAGTGAAGAGAAGGGGAAGCCGAACCGATAAGACTAATAACCCGAGACGCAAAGGTAGTCCAAATGGGAGGTTTGTACTCAGGATCCAGTTGGGAACCAACGAGTTAACTTCATGATTGCACTTTGCTGCGGGACGTGTCCTAAGGGGTTGTCGATGTCTATAACTTTGGATCACTATGTGTAGGGGGTACGTGAATGGATTCAGGGCCACAGTGGCCTAGGTACGACTAAAGAGCTATAGACCAATGAAGTGGGGTCATTTGTAAAGATTTGGTCATGACTCCATGTGGTGAGCTTGGTAGTAGCAGTAGTTGTACAAGTCGAACTCCATCACTACTTCGATGGGTCTAGTGATCAAAGTGGTGGATATCGTATGCTTTACGCACTGAGTGAGAGATGTGAGGATGGTTGTTATGTTTGATTTGTTTGCCATCATTATGACATGCACACCGCCACCCCCGTTATCTTTACACCATTTATTCAGTGGCACCTTAGAGTATTGTACGGTATGTAGTACTAACTCTTTGGTTGCAGGTCCAGGTTCATGTATGGTTTAGTATACCTGTTATTGTTCTGTTTAGCTGCTTATCGCTCATACCAAACTTTTTGTCTGACCCAGAGTTTTATGTCTCTTCTTATTACTCTGGGTGCTCTCACGAGCAGACTAGAGACAGGTTAGCTGGTGATGCACGAGTAGCCGTATCGGAGACGAGCAGGAGGCTTCCACGTATGATACATATATAAATATTCCCCCTGTGTCGTTACTGGTAACTACTTTGGGCATTAGTAGTGCACTCTTCATTTATTTTGGTTGGAGACAGTAATTTGAAAAGTTGTAATAAGCTGTATTTAGACTTCCGCTACTCTGATGTTTATGTTGGTTTTAGTTATCATCTTATGCACAGTCTCGCTTGTTTTATGTGACGGCAAGGAATTTCGCTCGATCCGAATCAGTCGTTAAACCGATCTAGACCGTTCGAAACCCCTGATCGTTTGAGAACAGGATAAAACAGAACGCAGACAGAAGAACATTTCATTGCTATTACAACAATTCCATCAGATACAAGAATATACAGAGTATAAATGAATAAATTACATTCGATAAACATCAGAGATTACAATAGATTACATAGCAGCGGAAAATAATACAAAGCACAACTGAAGGTGATATACAGATACAGAGCTTTCCGGATATCATTCCAGCTGCAAACCAGGATCCTGTGAATACAAATCTGCAAAACCAAAACTATTAGCTGCCCGTGTCGAAAATAAGGGCACCCAGAGTTTAGGTTAAAACATTAAACTCCAGGTCAGTCATGTGACTGGTGTGAGAACTAAAACAGTTATTTAAAGCTTTACTTTAAAAGAGAGTAATTCAAGGGACCACGCCGTATAACACGGAACATGTTTCCTCCCAAGAATACCAGTGCATAGAAGAGACAACACAATGCTTTTTCGAAAAATGAAGCTATTATAAGACCCAGGTCCCATCACACAATGCAACGCAAGCCGGAGGATAGGGTTTTCCCTTATAATAGCCAAACATGCTTGGTACGTTTAAAACAAATCATTTGATACTATAATAAGTGTATAGTGTCAAAACAATTTCAATCATAAATATCAATCATAGACGGCATAGCATCCCATGCTACTATGTCGCCATATTAGGCTCTACAAATAAAGCCAAAATACACGTATTGGAAATTGGATTTCCGTCATGAGTCGAGGCAAGGGGCAAGCTCCTCTCTGCTTCGAGACAATCTAGCAAATGCCTCAGGACTACACACTCTGGGTAACCCTGGATGCGGCTGGGCCGGTCCTCTCTTACGTTTGAGGATTGGCAATTCCTGAACACACGTTTCCCGGTCCTTACAGACCTAATATCGAGGCGCCTCATTCCAACAACCACAAAGGTGAAAAGTATATAAATGTCAGGGCTGGTAAGTCACAGACACCACCAAAGCTAGAAAGAAACGTCGTGCTCTCCCAGCGGTCCGTATCCCGTTTTTAACTCATACCGAGGTGTGAGGCTCGCGAATTCACGTTATACACAAAGCTACGCCACAAAGGCCGTGCTTTAATCATCAACCACAAGACTTTGCTTTTCAACAGAAGCCTTGATCCATGCAACTCAGTGTGCCACACAGGCAATTCATGCCATGCGATTGATATCTATCGATATATAACCTCTAAGCTCGTACGTCTCAGAGAAGGGCGTTAAGCAAGAGAATAAATTCTCCGCCGCCAAACAGATATATATTTAACAGAAATCAATCAACACAGAATAAAATCCAATGTCAGACACACAATCCATTTACAAGTTCGTTCTGGGTCTGAACGAAACCGGAGGCACTTTCCTCGCATATCCATCCATCTCCAAGTACGTCTGGACGACAACCAACTGATTCCCTCATCTTGGGTGTACAGCCCAATCAAGATCATCGGTAATCACCAAAACGATGTGAAGACTTCCGGTCTTCAACCACCGTCTTCATCTTCGACATATCGTCGAATCGGTTATTCAGAATGGGTATAAACCCGGACTTTCCGAACGACCCGCGTATATTAAAAACAAATGTTACACAAACACAACATACGCCTCATTCCAATTCATTAGTCACTAACCGCAAATTAGCAAGAGAACAATTTCACAAATATTAACCCCGAAGGCCGAAACCAACATCAGATCAATATCCAAGAGACCACTCATCTTAACTAATCTACAGCTAGTTTCTAAATTTCAATTCTTAGGGAAGGATTCCCATTAATTTTATCCAAGATAAATTCTTTAAAATTTATCCTCTAATCTTCCTTTGGATGTCATTTCAAACCAAATTATGGTTTTCCAAACTAGTCGAGATTAGCGAACCACACTGAATTAATTATTTATTTTATTTCCCAATCCCAACCTATTCATCCCATGAAGCAAAACTGGTAATACTCCATATCTAACACCACGGTGTTATCGGTAAAATTAATTACCATTTCACGTTCAAATCTGATTTAATATTTAACTATCGCTTTGGAGCAAAACTGGTGATACTCCATTCTCGCTCACTTTCTAAATTTGATAATTTAAATTATCAATTCACATTTCCATTTAATTGCAGATTCATTAAAACTCCTTTTACTGGGTTAAAGAACTAGTGTCATTTAAAACCCAGTTCACGACAAACCCAAATTACATTCTATTTACTATCGGGTTAAAGAACAAGTGTTATTTAAAACACTGTTCATGATGAACCCACAAATCAATTCGATTAAAACTCGTTTCAAATCCAATTTATTTATTTACAAACAAACGAGTTTAATTTTAGTTCAAAACTAGTTCATTTCGATAAAAATCTATTTTTATCTTTTCAAATATGAGGTTTTTCATCCCAATTTTTCCCAAATCATTTCTTATGATTTTACGCAAATTATTACTATTTTTAATAATTTTATCAAGGCCCGTACAGTCGATTTCCAACAATGGCCATCGAACTGCACTTACAACGACCTTTTTCAAATTTGATTTGGACGTATCTCCAAATCCAACCGTTAGATTTCAAATTTCTAATATTCGTTAGCAAGCTCTTTTCGATACGAACCCAACGGTTCCGGTTTTAGGAGAATCCGACGGTCGGATCTCCCGTAATGTCCGTTTGAAATAAATGGTCGAAATTCATGAACTACCGCGGCGCGGCGCGTTCTATTTAAGCCATCATATTATATATATAATATATATAATATATATTTCATCAATTTCTATTTAAAACGAAGTTTATAAATAGTTTTAAATTCGTTTCAAAAACAATTTCAACTTCCACTTCGATTCAAATCAAAATTGAATTTTTCCTTATAAATTTGTTTTAATATTCGTTTCTATTCAATTCAAATTTCAATTCAATTTGAATTCATCTCAATTCGGTTTCAATTCGAATTCGTTTTCCATTCGATTCGAATTCGTTTTCAATTCAGTTCGAATTCGTTTTCAATTCAATTCAATTCAAATTGGTTTTCTATTCAATTCAAATTCATTTCGTTTTATATTCAATTCATTTCGAAATCGTTTTATATTCAATTCATTTCGAAATCGTTTTATATTCAATTCATTTCGAAATCGTTTTATATTCAATTCATTTCGAAATCGTTTTATATTCAATTCATTTCGAAATCGTTTTATATTCAATTCATTTCGAAATCGTTATATATTCAATTCATTTCGAAATCGTTATATATTCAATTCATTTCGAAATCGTTTTATATTCAATTCATTTCGAAATCGTTTTATATTCAATTCATTTCGAAATCGTTTTATATTCAATTCATTTCGAAATCGTTTTATATTCAATTCATTTCGAAATCGTTTTATATTCAATTCATTTCGAAATCGTTTTATATTCAATTCATTTCGAAATCGTTTTATATTCAATTCATTTTGAAATCGTTTTATATTCAATTCATTTTTCATTTCAAAATATTCGATTACGAAATCACTTTTCAATATTCATTTTAAAATGAGTAAAATCGATATAAATATCGTTCACGTCAAAATGGCGTCAATTTAATCAACACGGCTTCATGTATTTCTATTTTCTAATATTCTATTTCAAATATTTCTTTTTCAAATATTTCTATTTCAAATATTTCTATTTTTAAAATATTTCGTTCAACACATGACTAATCTCAACGGATGAGTACTGTCAACACATGAACCTTTATTTTATAATATTCTTTATTTTTCAAATTGGAGTGAGGCCCAAACAATCACCATATAATGTTAATTATATGGATTTTCATACATCACACGTATATAATAGCATTGAAAAATAATCAACCATCAACCAAAGTGCACTACACTGTATAAACATCAAATATAGATATCTAACGCTTATAACAGCCTGTCAATCAATCGATCGACATATTTAATCAATCAGGATGAGTGAACTTCGAATTTCATCCCAACACCCGTGTGGGGTTTCAAACAATCAAACACAGGTTTTATTTGTGCAGTTGGGCGATGTGTAAAATTTATCGACCCAATCGATATCAGTCAAATCAGTGTATATAAACAAATCGGTCGATTTGTTTATAAATATTTATTTATTCACATTCACGCTAAAAATTATATTTTTAACGATAAAATATTTTATCACATGGATTTTTATTCAGTTCATTACAAAATAAAAATGATATTTTTATTTTTCTAACTTATTTTAGAAAATTTCGGCGGCATAACGGCGCGATACTAGAAACGGGACAAGGCCTAGCCTTATCCTCGGTCTAGTGAAGGCCCACGCCATTCACACATCAATCAAATCCATTCTATTTCACCAAACAATTCAATTCAAACCAAATAATCTAACCGACTACACAACCAAACAAACAAGTCCATGGTCTGTGGACGATTGTGTCGGGTGCTACTAAACACCGTCTGCATCCTAGTATATATATATAACTAGAAAAAGAAATTGAAGAGTGAGAAGTTCTCACCAATAGCTATCCTAACTCCATGGCTCTTCTTTTGCAGAAACCTTCGTCGTTCTCGCCTCTTTGTCATCTTCATTGCCCGTATTCTCTACATATGTAAAAATCGAATTTTTACTTTGCTATCCAATATATAAAAATCGAATTTTTACTTCGCTATTCAATATATAAAAATCGAATTTTTACTTCGCTATTCAATATATAAAAATCGAATTTTTACTTCGCTATTCAATATATAAAAATCGAATTTTTACCATTTTTAAAAATCTAATCTTTTCTATTTTAAAAATCTGACCTTTTCTATTTTAAAAATCTGGTCTTTTCTATTTTAAAAATCTGATCTTTTCTATTTTAAAAATATCGTCTTTTCACTTTTAAAAATATCGTCTTTTCACTCAATAAAAATCATACTTTTCAAATCAAAGAGTTCATCTTTTTTTTATTTCGCTTTTTCTATTTTTAAAACTGAAAATCGATTGCTAAATAAACTGAAAATAAATCATATATAAATAAAAGAAATAAATACTAAGAACTTACTTCATCGATCAGAAGGGGGGGCTGTGCTTCTTCGTCGAAGGTCAAGGAGGTGGAAGGGAGGGCGGAGGTCAGGCGAAGGGGGGGGGGGGGCTGTCGCGGTTGCGCGTGGGGGGGGGGGTCTTCGCGGTTGCGCGCAAAAGGGGGGGTCTTCGCGGTTGCGCGCAAGGGGGGGTCTCCGATCTGACGAGGAGGGGGGGGGGTCTCTTCGAGGTGGCGGCGGTTTAGGGGGGTGACGCTCCTCTCCTTTTTTTTCTGTAGAATGATTTTGAACGGGGGGGGGGGGGGCAGAGGGTAATAGGGAGAGAGATTTTTAATTTTTAATTATTTTATTTTTCACCAAAAAGCAACTTTTATTTTCGACCTCTAAACGAGGCCCACCGCCTGTCATCCATAGCGTTTTTCCCCCATTCCGAACACAATGGGATATGTATCGTTGGCTGATTCGATCGTTACGATCAGTTTTCGTCAAAATCACCATATAACACTATATATTGAATTTTAACGCGCATTTCAATTTACTGGGGTCACATACTAACTCTATAAATCCCAGAAAAATATTTTCTAGCTTCGTATTGACGATACGGTCCTAACAAAACTAGTTTCGTCGAATTTTGAGACCGTTGGAAAAATGGCTATTTTCCAGTCGATTAAAATCAACTGAAATTGGTCAAACACGTTTTCCTTTGCCGCGCTCACATATTGATTCGAAAAATTATGAAATTTGAAACCTAGTAATAGTTTGACATCACGGATCCAACAAAAGTGGTTTCGTCGAAATCCGAGGTCGTTTGCAAAATGTCTATTTTTAAGGGCCTGAATTCCATAGCGACTATTCAGAATTTTCAACTGGACATATCTTTTGATTCCCGCTATGAAATTTCAATTTTTCGGATTCGTTGGAAAGATATTATCAATTAGATCCTATCGTTTTTGGTTTCGCTAAAATCCGGATTGTTTTGCACCCGGTATATCCGATTGAAGTTTGAAATCGAATTATCGAACTACCGCGCCATTTTCAATTCCTATTTATAATTATATATAATTATTTATATTCTAATGACGACGCGTATAAATATATACGTCCTAAATATATTCAAAATAAATTTCTCGTCGATTTTATTTAAAATAATCTATTTTAAATATTCAAAATTCGCTAAAATTGCCAAAATAAAAATTTTAAACTGGCTCAGAATTTCCGGGTTATTACAATCTCCCCCACTTAAAACTTTTCGTCCCCGAAAAGGAACAAAGTCGAAAGTGGTTTGATTAATTAACTCTACGTTCATTCTGGCTTCCATTCTCCAAATTTTCAGTTTCTGAGAATTTTCAAATTCTTCAAAAATTTGGCTAACACCCTAAATTTTTGAAAAATTTCGCCATAACCTCCCCTGCACCGGGAGCCACGGGAAAATCCGGAAATTGCCATATAGGCCTTTTGATCTCAAAAAGAAAAAGAAAAAGCCTAGCGGCTAGCCAACCGGCCCATAAAATCATCATCACCCAAACAAAACAGTAAATTATAGTAAATATGTACCTATTTGTCGGGCAAACAAATTTTATTCTCTGCTCTAGCCTCCTTGCTATGACCTGTTCAATGTAAGTACATGTATATGCAAGCAAATGCGACCAATTTTCAATACAATTCAATATGTGATTTAATTAGACTAAATGGTTCAAAATTTATCAAACAACTAAACAAGCAACACAAACATCAATCAATTAGTGAATTAACGTTTCAAATTCATAAATTTGATATATATACTGAAAATCTTGTTTTTGATGCCAATTCACAACAATGTATTCTAACTATATTAGTTTTGGTTCTCACACCAGTCTAATGGAAATATATAGATATCTCACGTTCGAAACACGAACATAAATACTGATGATGCACGTGCTATCGTCAGTACCATCTCCGGGCGACTAGAATGTGATTCTATATCTATCTAATATATTAAAACTTCGAATATACGTTCATGACGCGTATATGCAAAACCTTTATATATTAGATTGTCCAAATCAATATAAATAAATTATTCAAATACGTGTAAAACGATTTAAATTTTCCAAAACAATTTGTTTTCATTTGAAAAATATACTCTTCACACTCGTTCTAGGATACTACTGATCCTATCTCTAACGAGTCATTCTAATTGGATATTACTAATCCAATATCTGATGAATTCTTTCGTATGGTTCTAATGTGCCTTGTTCTCGAGCTCTGTAAACCAAAGCTCTGATACCAAATGTGACGGCAAGGAATTTCGCTCGATCCGAATCAGTCGTTAAACCGATCTAGACCGTTCGAAACCCCTGATCGTTTGAGAACAGGACAAAACAGAACGCAGACGGAAGAACATTTCATTGCTATTACAACAATTCCATCAGATACAAGAATATACAGAGTATAAATGAATAAATTACATTCGATAAACATCAGAGATTACAATAGATTACATAGTAGCGGAAAATAATACAAAGCACAACTGAAGGTGATATACGGACACAGAGCTTTCCGGATATCATTCCAGCTGCAAACCAGGATCCTGTGAATATAAATCTGCAAAACCAATACTACTAGCTGCCCGTGTCGAAAATAAGGGCACCCAGAGTTTAGGTTAAAACAATAAACTCTAGGTCAGTCATGTGACTGGTGTGAGAACTAAAACAGTTATTTAAAGCTTTACTTTAAAAGAGAGTAATTCAAGGGACCACGCCGTATAACACGGAACGGGTTTCCTCCGAAGAATACCAGTGCATAGAAGAGACAACGCAATGCTTTTTCGAAAAATGAAGCTATTATAAGACCCAGGTCCCATCACACAATGCAACGCAAGCCGGAGGATAGGGTTTTCCCTTATAATAGACAAACATGCTTGGTACGTTTAAAACAAATCATTTGATACTATAATAAGTGTATAGTGTCAAAACAATTTCAATCATAAATATCAATCATAGACGGCATAGCATCCCATGCTACTATGTCGCCATACTAGGCTCTACAAATAAAGCCGAAATACACGTATTGGAAATTGGATTTCCGTCATGAGTCGAGGCAAGGGGCAAGCTCCTCTCCGCTTCGAGACAATCTGGCAAATGCCTCAGGACTACACACTCTGGGTAACCCTGGATGCGGCTGGGCCGGTCCTCTCTTACGTTTGAGGATTGGCAATTCCTGAACACACGTTTCCCGGTCCTTACAGACCTAATATCGAGGCGCCTCATTCCAACAACCACAAAGGTGAAAAGTATATAAATGTCAGGGCTGGTAAGTCACTGACACCACCAAAGCTAGAAAGAAACGTCGTGCTCTCCCAGCGGTCTGTATCCCGTTTTTAACTCATACCGAGGTGTGAGGCTCGCGAATTCACGTTATACACAAAGCTACGCCACAAAGGCCGTGCTTTGATCATCAACCACAAGACTTTGCTTTTCAACAGAAGCCTTGATCCATGCAACTCAGCGTGCCACACAGGCAATTCATGCCATGCGATTGATATCTATCGATATATAACCTCTAAGCTCGTACGTCTCAGAGAAGGGCGTTAAGCAAGAGAATAAATTCTCCGCCGCCAAACAGATATATATTTAACAGAAATCAATCAACACAGAATAAAATCCAATGTCAGACACACAATCCATTTACAAGTTCGTTCTGGGTCGGAATGAAACCGGAGGCACTTTCCTCGCATATCCATCCATCTCCAAGTACGTCTGGACGACAACCAACTGATTCCCTCATCTTGGGTGTACAGCCCAATCAAGATCATCAGTAATCACCCAAACGATGTGAAGACTTCCGGTCTTCAACCACCATCTTCATCTTCGACATATCGTCGAATCGGTTATTCAGAATGGGTATAAACCCGGACTTTCCGAACGACCCGCGTATATTAAAAACAAATGTTACACAAACACAACATACGCCTCATTCCAATTCATTAGTCACTAACCGCAAATTAGCAAGAGAACAATTTCCCAAATATTAACCCCGAAGGCCGAAACCAACATCAGATCAATATCCAGGAGACCACTCATCTTAACTAATCTACAGCTAGTTTCTAAATTTCAATTCTTAGGGAAGGATTCCCATTAATTTTATCCAAGATAAATTCTTTAAAATTTATCCTTTAATCTTCCTTTGGATGTCATTTCAAACCAAATTATGGTTTTCCAAACTAGTCGAGATTAGCGAACCACACCGAAGTAATTATTTATTTTATTTCCCAATCCCAACCTATTCATCCCATGAAGCAAAACTGGTAATACTCCATATCTAACACCACGGTGTTATCGGTAAAATTAATTACCATTTCACGTTCAAATCTGATTTAATATTTAACTATCGCTTTGGAGCAAAACTGGTGATACTCCATTCTCGCTCACTTTCTAAATTTGATTATTTAAATTATCAATTCACATTTCCATTTAATTGCAGATTCATTAAAACTCCTTTTACTGGGTTAAAGAACTAGTGTCATTTAAAACCCAGTTCACGACAAACCCAAATCACATTCTATTTACTATTGGGTTAAAGAACAAGTGTTATTTAAAACACTTTTCACGATGAACCCACAAATCAATTCGATTAAAACTCGTTTCAAATCCAATTTATTTATTTACAAACAAACGAGTTTAATTTTAGTTCAAAACTAGTTCATTTCGATAAAAATCTATTTTTATCTTTTCAAATATGGGGTTTTTCATCCCAATTTTTCCCAAATCATTTCTTATGATTTTACGCAAATTTTTACTATTTTTAATAATTTTATCAAGGCCCGTACAGTCGATTTCCAACAATGGCCATCGAACTGCACTTACAGCGACCTTTTTCAAATTTGATTTGGACGTATCTCCAAATCCAACCGTTAGATTTCTAATTTCTAATATTCGTTAGCAAGCTCTTTTCGATACGAACCCAACGGTTCCGGTTTTAGGAGAATCCGACGGTCGGATCTCCCGTAATGTCCGTTTGAAATAAATGGTCGAAATTCACGAACTACCGCGGCGCGGCGCGTTCTATTCAAGCCATCATATTATATATATAATATATATTTCGTCGATTTCTAATTAAAACGAAGTTTATAAATAGTTTTAAATTCGTTTCAAAAACAATTTCAACTTCCACTTCGATTCAAATCAAAATTGAATTTTTCCTTATAAATTTGTTTTAATATTCGTTTCTATTCAATTCAAATTTCAATTCAATTTGAATTCATCTCAATTCGGTTTCAATTCAATTCGAATTCGTTTTCCATTCGATTCGAATTCGTTTTCAATTCAGTTCGAATTCGTTTTCAATTCAATTCAATTCAAATTGGTTTTCTATTCAATTCAAATTGGTTTTCTATTCAATTCAAATTCATTTCGTTTTATATTCAATTCATTTCGAAATCGTTTTATATTCAATTCATTTCGAAATCGTTTTATATTCAATTCATTTCGAAATCGTTTTATATTCAATTCATTTCGAAATCGTTTTATATTCAATTCATTTCGAAATCGTTTTATATTCAATTCATTTCGAAATCGTTATATATTCAATTCATTTCGAAATCGTTTTATATTCAATTCATTTCGAAATCGTTTTATATTCAATTCATTTCGAAATCGTTTTATATTCAATTCATTTCGA
Organism: Allium sativum; assembly: GCA_030737875.1. Classification (NCBI taxonomy): domain Eukaryota; kingdom Viridiplantae; phylum Streptophyta; class Magnoliopsida; order Asparagales; family Amaryllidaceae; genus Allium; species Allium sativum. The sequence continues at coordinate 882,623,907 of CM060924.1, forward strand.
AATCGTTTTATATTCAATTCATTTCGAAATCGTTTTATATTCAATTCATTTCGAAATCGTTTTATATTCAATTCATTTCGAAATCGTTTTATATTCAATTCATTTTGAAATCATTTTATATTCAATTCATTTTTCATTTCAAAATATTCGATTACGAAATCACTTTTCAATATTCATTTTAAAATGAGTAAAATCGATATAAATATCGTTCACGCCAAAATGGCGTCAATTTAATCAACACGGCTTCATGTATTTCTATTTTCTAATATTCTATTTCAAATATTTCTTTTTCAAATATTTCTATTTCAAATATTTCTATTTTTAAAATATTTCGTTCAACACATGACTAATCTCAACGGATGAGTACTGTCAACACATGAACCTTTATTTTATAATATTCTTTATTTTTCAAATTGGAATGAGGCCCAAACAATCACCATATAATGTTAATTATATGGATTTTCATACATCACACGTATATAATAGCATTGAAAAATAATCAACCATCAACCAAAGTGCACTACACTGTATAAGCATCAAATATAGATATCTAACGCTTATAACAGCCTGTCAATCAATCGATCGACATATTTAATCAATCAGGATGAGTGAACTTCGAATTTCATCCCAACACCCGTGTGGGGTTTCAAACAATCAAACATAGGTTTTATTTGTGCAGTTGGGCGATGTGTAAAATTTATCGACCCAATCGATATCAGTCAAATCAGTGTATATAAACAAATCGGTCGATTTGTTTATAAATATTTATTTATTCACATTCACGCTAAAAATTATATTTTTAACGATAAAATATTTTATTTTATCACATGGATTTTTATTCAGTTCATTACAAAATAAAAATGATATTTTTATTTTTCTAACTTATTTTAGAAAATTTCGGCGGCATAACGGCGCGATACTAGAAACAGGACAAGGCCTAGCCTTATCCTCGGTCTAGTGAAGGCCCACGCCATTCACACATCAATCAAATCCATTCTATTTCACCAAACAATTCAATTCAAACCAAATAATCTAACCGACTACACCACCAAACAAACAAGTCCATGGTCTGTGGACGATTGTGTCGGGTGCTACTAAACACCGTCTGTATCCTAGTATATATATATAACTAGAAAAAGAAATTGAAGAGTGAGAAGTTCTCACCAATAGCTATCCTAACTCCACGGCTCTTCTTTTGCAGAAACCTTCGTCGTTCTCGCCTCTTTGTCATCTTCATTGCCCGTATTCTCTACATATGTAAAAATCGAATTTGCTATCCAATATATAAAAATCGAATTTTTACTTCGCTATTCAATATATAAAAATCGAATTTTTACTTCGCTATTCAATATATAAAAATCGAATTTTTACTTCGCTATTCAATATATAAAAATCGAATTTTTACCATTTTTAAAAATCTAATCTTTTCTATTTTAAATTCTGACCTTTTCTATTTTAAAAATCTGGTCTTTTCTATTTTAAAAATCTGATCTTTTCTATTTTAAAAATATCGTCTTTTCACTTTTAAAAATATCGTCTTTTCACTCAATAAAAATCATACTTTTCAAATCAAAGAGTTCATCTTTTTTTTATTTCGCTTTTTCTATTTTTAAAACTGAAAATCGATTGCTAAATAAACTGAAAATAAATCATATATAAATAAAAGAAATAAATACTAAGAACTTACTTCATCGATCAGAAGGGGGGGCTGTGCTTCTTCGTCGGAGGTCAAGGAGGTGGAAGGGAGGGCGGAGGTCAGGCGAAGGGGGGGGGGGGGCTGTCGCGGTTGCGCGCAGGGGGGGTCTTCGTGGTTGCGCGCAAAAGGGGGGGTCTTCGCGGTTGCGCGCAAGCGGGGGGTCTCCGATCTGACGAGGAGGGGGGGTCTCTTCGAGGTGGCGGCGGTTTAGGGGGGGCGACGCTCCTCTCCTTTTTTTTCTATAGAATGATTTTGAATGGGGGGGGGTGGGGGGCAGAGGGTAATAGGGAGAGAGATTTTCAATTTTTAATTATTTTATTTTTCACCAAAAAGCAACTTTTATTTTCGACCTCTAAACGAGGCCCACCGCCTGTCATCCATAGCGTTTTTCCCCCATTCCGAACACAATGGGATATGTATCGTTGGCTGATTCGATCGTTACGATCAGTTTTCGTCAAAATCAACATAGAACACTATATATTGAATTTTAACGCGCATTTCAATTTACTGGGGTCACATACTAACTCTATAAATCCCCGAAAAATATTTTCTAGCTTCGTATTGACGATACGGTCCTAACAAAACTAGTTTCGTCGAATTTTGAGACCGTTGGAAAAATGGCTATTTTCCAGTCGATTAAAATCAACTGAAATTGGTCAAACACGTTTTCCTTTGCCACGCTCACATATTGATTCGAAAAATTATGAAATTTGAAACCTAGCAATAGTTTGACATCACGGATCCAACAAAAGTGGTTTCGTCGAAATCCTAGGTCGTTTGCAAAATGTCTATTTTTAAGGGCCTGAATTCCATAGCGACTATTCAGAATTTTCAACTGGACATATCTTTTGATTCCCGCTATGAAATTTCAATTTTTCGGATTCATTGGAAAGATATTATCAATTAGATCCTATCGTTTTTGGTTTCGCTAAAATCCGGATTGTTTTGCACCCGGTATATCCGATTGAAGTTTGAAATCGAATTATCGAACTACCGCGCCATTTTCAATTCCTATTTATAATTATATATAATTATTTATATTCTAATGACGACGCGTATAAATATATACGTCCTAAATATATTCAAAATAAATTTCTCGTCGATTTTATTTAAAATAATCTATTTTAAATATTCAAAATTCGCTAAAATTGCCAAAATAAAATTTTTTAAACTGGCTCAGAATTTCCGGGTTATTACAATCTCCCCCTCTTAAAACTTTTCGTCCCTGAAAAGGAACAAAGTCGAAAGTGGTTTGATTAATCAACTCTACGTTCATTCTGGCTTCCATTCTCCAACTTTTCAGTTTCTGAGAATTTTCAAATTCTTCAAAAATTCGGCTAACACCCTAAATTTTCGAAAAATTTCGCCATAACCTCCCCTGCACCGGGAGCCACGGGAAAATCCCGAAATTGCCATATAGGCCTTTTGATCTCAAAAGGAAAAAGAAAAAGCCAACCGGCTCATAAAATCATCATCACCCAAACAAAACAGTAAATTATAGTAAATATGTACCTATTTGTCGGGCAAACAAATTTTATTCTCTGCTCTAGCCTCCTTGCTATGACCTGTTCAATGTAAGTACATGTATATGCAAGCAAATGCGACCAATTTTCAATACAATTCAATATGTGATTTAATTAGACTAAATGGTTCAAAAGTTATCAAACAAATAAACAAGCAACACAAACATCAATCAATTAGTGAATTAACGTTTCAAATTCATAAATTTGATATATATACTGAAAATCTTGTTTTTGATGCCAATTCACAACAATGTATTCTAACTATATTAGTTTTGGTTCTCACACCAGTCTAATGGAAATATATAGATATCTCACGTTCGAAACACGAACATAAATACTGATGATGCACGTGCTATCGTCAGTACCATCTCCGGGCGACTAGAATGTGATTCTATATCTATCTAATATATTAAAACTTCGAATATACGTTCATGACGCGTATATGCAAAACCTTTATATATTAGATTGTCCAAATCAATATAAATAAATTATTCAAATACGTGTAAAACGATTTAAATTTTCCAAAACAAATTGTTTTCATTTGAAAAATATACTCTTCACACTCGTTCTAGGATACTACTGATCCTATCTCTAACGAGTCATTCTAATTGGATATTACTAATCCAATATCTGATGAATTCTTTCGTATGGTTCTAATGTGCCTTGTTCTCGAGCTCTGTAAACCAAAGCTCTGATACCAAATGTGACGGCAAGGAATTTCGCTCGATCTGAATCAGTCGTTAAACCGATCTAGACCGTTCGAAGCCCCTGATCGTTTGAGAACAGGACAAAACAGAACGCAGACGGAAGAACATTTCATTGCTATTACAACAATTCCATCAGATACAAGAATATACAGAGTATAAATGAATAAATTACATTCGATAAACATCAGAGATTACAATAGATTACATAGTAGCAGAAAATAATACAAAGCACAACTGAAGGTGATATACGGATACAGAGCTTTCCGGATATCATTCCAGCTGCAAACCAGGATCCTGTGAATATAAATCTGCAAAACCAAAACTACTAGCTGCCCGTGTCGAAAATAAGGGCACACAGAGTTTAGGTTAAAACAATAAACTCCAGGTCAGTCATGTGACTGGTGTGAGAACTAAAACAATTATTTAAAGCTTTACTTTAAAAGAGAGTAATTCAAGGGACCACGCCGTATAACACGGAACGGGTTTCCTCCCAAGAATACCAGTGCATAGAAGAGACAACGCAATGCTTTTTCGAAAAATGAAGCTATTATAAGACCCAGGTCCCATCACACAATGCAACGCAAGCCGGAGGATAGGGTTTTCCCTTATAATAGCCAAACATGCTTGGTACGTTTAAAACAAATCATTTGATACTATAATAAGTGTATAGTGTCAAAACAATTTCAATCATAAATATCAATCATAGACGGCATAGCATCCCATGCTACTATGTCGCCATACTAGGCTCTACAAATAAAGCCGAAATACATGTATTGGAAATTGGATTTCCGTCATGAGTCGAGGCAAGGGGCAAGCTCCTCTCCGCTTCGAGACAATCTGGCAAATGCCTCAGGACTACACACTCTGGGTAACCCTGGATGCGGCTGGGCCGGTCCTCTCTTACGTTTGAGGATTGGCAATTCCTGAACACACGTTTCCCGGTCCTTACAGACCTAATATCGAGGCGCCTCATTCCAACAACCACAAAGGTGAAAAGTATATAAATGTCAGGGCTGGTAAGTCACTGACACCACCAAAGCTAGAAAGAAACGTCGTGCTCTCCCAGCGGTCTGTATCCCGTTTTTAACTCATACCGAGGTGTGAGGCTCGCGAATTCACGTTATACACAAAGGTACGCCACAAAGGCCGTGCTTTGATCATCAACCACAAGACTTTGCTTTTCAACAGAAGCCTTGATCCATGCAACTCAGCGTGCCACACAGGCAATTCATGCCATGCGATTGATATCTATCGATATATAACCTCTAAGCTCGTACGTCTCAGAGAAGGGCGTTAAGCAAGAGAATAAATTCTCCGCCGCCAAACAGATATATATTTAACAGAAATCAATCAACACAGAATAAAATCCAATGTCAGACACACAATCCATTTACAAGTTCGTTCTGGGTCTGAACGAAACCGGAGGCACTTTCCTCGCATATCCATCCATCTCCAAGTACGTCTGGACGACAACCAACTGATTCCCTCATCTTGGGTGTACAGCCCAATCAAGATCATCAGTAATCACCCAAACGATGTGAAGACTTCCGGTCTTCAACCACCGTCTTCATCTTCGACATATCGTCGAATCGGTTATTCAGAATGGGTATAAACCCGGACTTTCCGAACGACCCGCGTATATTAAAAACAAATGTTACACAAACACAACATACGCCTCATTCCAATTCATTAGTCACTAACCGCAAATTAGCAAGAGAACAATTTCCCAAATATTAACCCCGAAGGCCAAAACCAACATCAGATCAATATCCAGGAGACCACTCATCTTAACTAATCTACAGCTAGTTTCTAAATTTCAATTCTTAGGGAAGGATTCCCATTAATTTTATCCAAGATAAATTCTTTAAAATTTATCCTTTAATCTTCCTTTGGATGTCATTTCAAACCAAATTATGGTTTTCCAAACTAGTCGAGATTAGTGAACCACACCGAAGTAATTATTTATTTTATTTCCCAATCCCAACCTATTCATCCCATGAAGCAAAACTGGTAATACTCCATATCTAACACCACGGTGTTATCGGTAAAATTAATTACCATTTCACGTTCAAATCTGATTTAATATTTAACTATCGCTTTGGAGCAAAACTGGTGATACTCCATTCTCGCTCACTTTCTAAATTTGATAATTTAAATTATCAATTCACATTTCCATTTAATTGCAGATTCATTAAAACTCCTTTTACTGGGTAAAAGAACTAGTGTCATTTAAAACCCAGTTCACGACAAACCCAAATCACATTCTATTTACTATTGGATTAAAGAACAAGTGTTATTTAAAACACTGTTCATGATGAACCCACAAATCAATTCGATTAAAACTCGTTTCAAATCGAATTTATTTATTTACAAACAAACGAGTTAATTTTAGTTCAAAACTAGTTCATTTCGATAAAAATCTATTTTTATCTTTTCAAATATGGGGTTTTTCATCCCAATTTTTCCCAAATAATTTCTTATGATTTTACGCAAATTATTACTATTTTTAATAATTTTATCAAGGCCCGTACAGTCGATTTCCAACAATGGCCATCGAACTGCACTTACAGCGACCTTTTTCAAATTTGATTTGGACGTATCTCCAAATCCAACCGTTAGATTTCAAATTTCTAATATTCGTTAGCAAGCTCTTTTCGATACGAACCCAACGGTTCCGGTTTTAGGAGAATCCGACGGTCGGATCTCCCGTAATGTCCGTTTGAAATAAATGGTCGAAATTCACGAACTGCCGCGGCGCGGCGCGTTCTATTCAGGCCATCATATTATATATATAATACCTATTTCGTCGATTTCTATTTAACACAAAGTTTACAAATAGTTTTAAATTCGTTTCAAAAACAATTTCAACTTCCACTTCGATTCAAATCAAAATTGAATTTTTCCTTATAAATTCGTTTTTAAATTCGTTTCTATTCAATTCAAATTTCAATTCAATTTGAATTCATCTCAATTCGGTTTCAATTCAATTCGAATTCGTTTTCCATTCGATTCGAATTCGTTTTCAATTCAATTCGAAATTGTTTTCAATTCAATTCAATTCAAATTGGTTTTCTATTCAATTCAAATTCATTTCGTTTTATGTTCAATTCATTTCGAAATCGTTTTATATTCAATACATTTCAAAATCGTTTTATATTCAATTCATTTCGAAATCATTTTATATTCAATTCATTTCGAAATCGTTTTATATTCAATTCATTTCGAAATCGTTTTATATTCAATTCATTTCGAAATCGTTTTATATTCAATTCATTTCGAAATCGTTTTATATTCAATTCATTTCGAAATCGTTTTATATTCAATTCATTTCGAAATCGTTTTATATTCAATTCATTTCGAAATCGTTTTATATTCAATTCATTTCGAAATCGTTTTATATTCAATTCATTACGAAATCGTTTTATATTCAATTCATTTCGAAATCGTTTTATATTCAATTCATTTCGAAATCGTTTTATATTCAATTCATTTCGAAATCGTTTTATATTCAATTCATTTCGAAATCGTTTTATATTCAATTCATTTCGAAATCGTTTTATATTCAGTTCATTTCGAAATCGTTTTATATTCAATTCATTTTTCATTTCAAAATATTCGATTACGAAATCACTTTTCAATATTCATTTTAAAATGAGTAAAATCGATATAAATATCGTTCACGTCAAAATGGTGTCAATTTAATCAACACGGCTTCATGTATTTCTATTTTCTAATATTCTATTTCAAATATTTCTTTTTCAAATATTTCTATTTCAAATATTTCTATTTTTAAAATATTTCGTTCAACACATGACTAATCTCAACGGATGAGTACTGTCAACACATGAACCTTTATTTTATAATATTCTTTATTTTTCAAATTGGAATGAGGCCCAAACAATCACCATATAATGTTAATTATATGGATTTTCATACATCACACGTATATAATAGCATTGAAAAATAATCAACCATCAACCAAAGTGCACTACACTGTATAAGCATCAAATATAGATATCTAACGCTTATAACAGCCTGTCAATCAATCGATCGACATATTTAATCAATCAGGATGAGTGAACTTCGAATTTCATCCCAACACCCGTGTGGGGTTTCAAACAATCAAACACAGGTTTTATTTGTGCAGTTGGGCGATGTGTAAAATTTATCGACCCAATCGATATCAGTCAAATCAGGGTATATAAACAAATCGGTCGATTTGTTTATAAATATTTATTTATTCACATTCACGCTAAAAATTATATTTTTAACGATAAAATATTTTATTTTATCACATGGATTTTTATTCAGTTCATTACAAAATAAAAATGATAATTTTATTTTTCTAACTTATTTTAGAAAATTTCGGCGGCATAACGACGCGATACTAGAAACGGGACAAGGCCTAGCCTTATCCCCGGTCTAGTGAAGGCCCACGCCATTCACACATCAATCAAATCCATTCTATTTCACCAAACAATTCAATTCAAACCAAATAATCTAACCGACTACACAACCAAACAAACAAGTCCATGGTCTGAGGACGATTGTGTCGGGTGCTACTAAACACCGTCTGCATCCTAGTATATATATAACTAGAAAAAGATATTGAAGAGTGAGAAGTTCTCACCAATAGCTATCCTAACTCCATGGCTCTTCTTTTGCAGAAACCTTCGTCGTTCTCGCCTCTTTGTCATCTTCGTTGCCCGTATTCTCTACATATGTAAAACTCGAATTTTTACTTTTCTATCCAATATATAATTTTTACTTCGCTATTCAATATATAAAAATCGAATTTTTACTTCGCTATTCAATATATAAAAATCAAATTTTTACTTCGCTATTCAATATATAAAAATCAAATTTTTACCATTTTTAAAAATCTAATCTTTTCTATTTTAAAAATCTGACCTTTTCTATTTTAAAAATCTGGTCTTTTCTATTTTAAAAATCTGATCTTTTCTATTTTAAAAATATCGTCTTTTCACTTTTAAAAATATCGCCTTTTCACTCAATAAAAATCATACTTTTCAAATCAAAGAGTTCATCTTTTTTTTATTTCGCTTTTTCTATTTTTAAAACTGAAAATCGATTGCTAAATAAACTGAAAATAAATCATATATAAATAAAAGAAATAAATACTAAGAACTTACTTCATCGATCAGAAGGGGGGCTGTGCTTCTTCGTCGGAGGTCAAGGAGGTGGAAGGGAGGGCGGAGGTCAGGCGAAGGGGGGGGGGGCTGTCGCGGTTGCGCGCAGGGGGGGTCTTCGCGGTTGCGCGCAAAAGGGGTGGGGGTCTTCGCGGTTGCGCGCAAGGGGGGGGTCTCCGATCTAACGAGGAGGGGGGGGTCTCTTCGAGGTGGCGGCGGTTTAGGGGGGGCGACGCTCCTCTCCTTTTTTTTCTGTAGAATGATTTTGAACCGGGGGAGGCAGAGGGTAATATGGAGAGAGATTTTTAATTTTTAATTATTTTATTTTTCACCAAAAAGCAACTTTTATTTTCGACCTCTAAACGAGGCCCACTGCCTGTCATCCATAGCGTTTTTCCCCCATTCCGAACACAATGGGATATGTATCGTAGGCTGATTCGATCGTTACGATCAGTTTTCGTCAAAATCAACATATAACACTATATATTGAATTTTAATGCGCATTTCAATTTACCGGGGTCACATACTAACTCTATATATCCCAGAAAAATATTTTCTAGCTTCGTATTGACGATACGGTCCTAACAAAACTAGTTTCGTCGAATTCTGAGACTGTTGGAAAAATGGCTATTTTCCAGTCGATTAAAATCAACTGAAATTGGTCAAACACGTTTTCCTTTGCCACGCTCACATATTGATTCGAAAAATTATGAAATTTGAAACCTAGCAATAGTTTGACATCACGGATCCAACAAAAGTGGTTTCGTCGAAATCCTAGATCGTTTGCAAAATGTCTATTTTTAAGGGCCTGAATTCCATAGCGACTATTCAGAATTTTCAACTGGACATATCTTTTGATTCCCGCTATGAAATTTCGATTTTTCGGATTCGTTGGAAAGATATTATCAATTAGATCCTATCGTTTTTGGTTTCGCTAAAATCCGGATTGTTTTGCACCCGGTATATCCGATTGAAGTTTGAAATCGAATTATCGAACTACCGCGCCATTTTCAATTCCTATTTATAATTATATATAATTATTTATATTCTAACGACGACGCGTATAAATATATACGTCCTAAATATATTCAAAATAAATTTCTCGTCGATTTTATTTAAAATAATCTATTTTAAATATTCAAAATTCGCTAAAATTGCCAAAATAAAAATTTTAAACTGGCTCAGAATTTCCGGGTTATTACATTTTATGTCAAGTACATTATTATTATATTTTGTTCCATGTGCTGTGAGACATTCTACAGGTTTTCGATTAGTTCATTCTCTTCTTTCCTTTCTTTGCCGACCGTTCTGTGCTAGTTGGGCATGTGTACAACGCACTTTCGGAGGAAATGCCGGCTGGTGCGGGGCGGGTCGTCACACTACACCTATATATACACCCTAAGAACTAACCCTAATTAATAAATAATTTCTAAGACACCATTATGCTGTCAAACTCTCTCCTAAACCCTGGCCGCCGCCTCTAATCAAATCTCAAGTGTTCATACACAATTCAAATCAAAGATTAGAGCTTCTACAACAATTCAAGAAGATAAATCAGCAACATCGCAACATTTCTACACCAATTTCAGTGCATAATTCTATTCTTTAACCACGAAAGGTGAGTACGGTGATTTTCACAATATAATGGGATTAAAAGTAACATGATGAAGTTGTAAAGAGGATTCATATGTTTGTATGTAATTTAAATCTCATCCAAGTTTTCACCTTTTGATCCATGTCATCGTATGCCTATGTTTCTATGTAAAGTTCATACCTTTTATCAGTTTATTCATGTTGAATCTTTTATTTTGCCTCTATGCCAGTTTATATGCCTCTTTATTTCATGATGATGTTTTATTCCAATTTTCTATGAATTGATTCTCTCTTCTTACCCCTATTCCTTTTATTTGTGGATCTAGGCTACCATCGAGCGTATATTAAAAATACGCGCGAATGCGAATACGTGGGAACGATGGGGAATATTGGGAATATGGGAAATTTGGAAAATTGGATATTATTGGATAATTGGATAATATGTGAAATTGGCATATTTGGGTATGAATTACATGGAATTGATGAAATTGCCTATAATTGTAAATTTGTAATTGAGGCTAATTGATATGTAATTAGTGGCAATTTGGAATAGGCAATATTATAAGCATAATTATATGTTTAATTGGATATACATGACATGAAAATTGGATATGGGTAAAATACGATTATTAATAAACCTTTGACACGAGGTTAGGCGCAATTATGGCATAAGACTGCCCGGAACCGCCCGGCAAATCCAAGTACCACAATTGGACGTCTAATGTGAGAGGTCAAAGGAATGAATTGTAGACGTAACGGTTAATGGCACGAGGTTAGACCCGGTTTGTGGCGTAAGACTGCCCGGAACCTCCCGGCAAATCCAGCGGCCACAAAGTGTTCGGTCTAATGTGGGAGGTCATGCACCGTTCGTCATAAGGAATGAATTAAGGAATACTAACCATAATAAGACATGGTATGGTTAGAGGGTTAAGTGGGGTGACATGTAAATATGGACTTAACCGGAATAAGATAAGACATGTAAGTTATGACATGTAAGTATGGACTTAACCGTAGCATGTGTAAGACATGGACATTTAAATTAAATGGTTAAGTGGGAGAAAAACCTAGTGGAGACCAAGCATAGGTAGGAGGCTTGTGTCGGACGGGGACCCATTTCAGCAGTAACCCAATTAGGTATCATGGTACCCTGAAACTAGGCAGGGTAGGGCACGATTACTGGGATGATTGTAAGCGGTGAAAAGTGACGGCGAGTGGTGCAGCAGTGTAGGTTCTAACGGAGTGCGGGCGTGCACAAACTTCGGAGCAGACAAACAGGGCACTGGGCACCAGTAGTATACACTATGCATTGTAGAATTGTGTCGGGCCGCCACCATGGGACTTGATACACCCCATGGTGGGACCAGCATAGGTATCTACAATCATTGGGGGCCGTATGACACATATGATTTTGCGAGTGGGAGCCGATCTTTAGAAAGGGGATCACTTCACCCCGATCATGGGGTGCCAATCGGAACAAATACAAGTAGGTGCAGAGATATAGTGTGGGGTGCGATAGTATATTTGGTTCAAACTGCTTTATCTTAGTTTTATGATACTTTCCTGTTTCCAGTTTATACCTATCATGCCCTTTTTCTTATTCTCATACTGAAGAGTCACTAGACTTACCAGGCTTTATGTCTGACTCTATTTTTCTTTCATCTTCTTTTCTTCTGTTCCCCCCCCCCCCTCTCCAGGTCCATAGCGAGGAAACAACCCAGCTTAGTCAGACTCTTTGCAAGCTTCAAGATAGTAGATGTATGGTTTGGACTCTCTTTCCTTGGCTATGGCTTTTGGACACGTTATATGGGGATTTATGCAGTTTTAATTATGTTTTATGCTTCTTTATTTAATAATCAAGACAGAAATGATGATGTAATGTTTTGGAAGTTATTGTGAGACAATTATGGAAATGTTTTGTATGAAACGTATTTATGAAATGAAAGTCTGATTGTTTTCCGCTGCTTATATATATATATATATATATATGTGTGTGTGTGTGTGTGTTTATATCTGTCTTGTGTTTTATCTATGACTTTTACTTATAAACCTCCACCGAAGTTAAGTCATTCCCTTTGTGAGTGACCTTAACGGAGGTGGGGTGTTTCAAACTAGTTATTAACTAGTATAATAAACCAATATTTTTAAAAGAAATAAATTGGATTTGAAATGGTTTTAAAATAACCAGAAATTTTCCAATAAATAAATCGGAATGGATTGGAACGGAAATAATCTTCAGAATATTTCGATATTGGATTCCGTGGCTATACGGATATTGTTATGGGAATTTGGAAGATACAGATATCGTTATTCCTAGTATGATATCTGTTAGTTTCAGAATTTGATATTGAGTATAAGCCGATATAATTTCTATTCAGTGTCTTGTATTTAATATTAAATTGGATTTTGGGTTTGTCGTGAATGGTGTCTTCATTAACACTGTTCTTAAATCTAGTTGAGAAAAGAATAAATCTTTTAATTAAGATTATTAGAGTTTCAAGTTATATTTAGTAAATGGAATAAAACGGAATGTGAATTGGGTTTATTGTGAACTGTGTTTTTAATGACATTCGTTCTTTTACCCGATTAACAGTGAAATGTGATTTGGAATATATAAATCTTTTATTAAGATTAAATGGGATTTTTCCAAAGTAAAGTTTTCCAATTTAATATATTAAATTGGAATTGAATGGAATTCGATTTGGTAATAATCGAAGTAAGCTTTTGTGGAGGAAGACTATTAATATATATATGGAATTTAAAAGGCTTTGTCGTTATTCCATTTATATTATTAGTCGGATACGGAAACTGATATCAATTATATATTGATATGTTTTCCGTGAAGATTCCATTATTAATGGAATGTGATTTTGTGTTTATTGTGAACTATGTTTTAAATGACATTGGTTCCTTAACCCAGTTAAAGACAGGATTTCATGTCTTACATTGTATTTTGAACGGTATTGTTGATCTCTGCTAAATATATCTTTGTTTGGTAGTGGAGAATTTATTCTCTTGCTTAACACCCTTCTCTGAGACGTACGAGCTTAGAGGTTATATATCGGTAGAAATCAATGGTACAGTGTAGATTGTCGATGCGGCATGTTTGATTTCCCAAAGTTAAATAATCATTAATGTTGATCTTTAGGAAGACTAAAACGAAATGGAGTTTTAATGAATCTTTAATTAGATTAAAATGTGAATGTGATAATTTAAATTATCAAATTTGGGAAATGAACGTGAATGGAGTACCACCAGTTTTACTCCAAGCGACAGTTAAATCTTTAATTAGATTTGAATGTGAAATGGTAATTAATTTACCAATAACACTGTGCTGTTAGATAAGGAGTATTATCAGTTTTGCTCCATGGGATGAATAGGTTGGGATTGGGAAATTAAACAAATGATTACCTCGATAAGGTGCGTTAATCCCGAATAGTTTGGATAAACCTTAATTTGGTTTGAATTGATATCCAAAGGAAGATTAAAGAATAAATTTAAAGAATTTATCTTTGATAAAAATAATGGGAACCTTTCCCAAAGGATATGAATATTTGAATAAAAGAATATTGTGGATTGGAATGAGGTGTATGTTGTGTTTTTATAGCACTTGATGATAAGATACGTGAATTATTCGGAAAGGCTGGGTTTATACCCATTTTGAATAATTGATTCAACGATAATTCGACGATGAAGACGGTGGTTGAAGACCGGAGGTCTTCACATTGTTTGGATGATTACTAATATCTTGATTGGGTTGTACATCCAAGACAAGATAATAAGTGGTGATCGTTGTAACACCCCACCTCTGCTAGGGTCACTCACAAAGGGAATGCACTAGTTTTGGAGGAGCGTTATCGAGGTAAACAAACACAGAAATATTACAAGACAGAACATAGATAAAACATCGGAAAAATCAAAAGATAAATTTCATTATTTTCAAAAAGAGTCAAAGCCTTTTACATCCAAAGTACCAAATAGCCAAAGTCGTTATTTTCCATTACAACAAATTCTGACTTGCCTAAACACAGAAGCATATTCTTAAAACAACAAAAGTAGCTTAATTCCCCAAAGGTAGCAGAAATGCAGCCATAGCATAGCTCAAGATCAAACCATACATGAGCTGAACCGAAAGCGAGCGAAATCCAAGCTAAGTGCTAGAGTTTCCTCCCTGAGAACCTAGGGGGGAAACGAAAGAAAAAGAGGCGAAAGAAAACGGGTCAGTCATAAAGATTGGTAAGTCCTAGTGACTTTCAGCATAAAAACAGGTAAAGATAACTTGACATGTAAAAACTGAAAGTAAACATAAGGATGATGACAAGATAGACAAGATAGACTAAGATAACATGATAAATCAAGTGTAAATGTGAAAACCCGTAACTTCCCCGTAAAGGAAAGCGTCGGATAGTTCGAGAACAAGCCACAGCAGAACGCATACAGAAGAACATTTCATTGTATATTACAACAATGCATTAGATTACAAGAATATACAGAGTACAAATGAATAAATATTACACAGAAATATCAGAGATTTAAATTACATTTAAATACATAGCAGCGGAAAATAATACAATACACAACTAGAAGGGATATACGGATACAAAGCTTTCCGGATATCGTTCCAGCTGTAAACCAGGATCCTGTGAATATAAATCTGCAAAACCAAAACTACTAGCTGCCCGTGTCAAAATAGGGGCACCCAGAGTTTAGGTTAAAACAATAAACTCCAGGTCAGTCATGTGACTGGTGTGAGAACTAAAACAGTTAATCTTTATTTTAAATCATTAGGTAAATCAAGGGACCACGCCGTATAACACGGAACGGGTTTCCTCCCAAGAATACCAGTGCATAAAACAAACAGCGCAATGCTAAATAAAGAAAAATGAAGCTGTTATAAGACCCAGGTCCTATCACACAATGCAACGCAAGCCGGGGGATAGGGTTTTCCCTTATAACAGCCAAAGAATGCTTGATACGTTTTAAAACAAATCATTTGATACTATTATAAGTGCATAGTGTATAAAACAACTTCAAATCATAAGTATCAATCATAGGCGGCATGGGTACCATATATCATGTCGCCATATATAGGTTTGCAAATAAAACCGCAAACGTCACGTATTTGGAAATTGGATTTCCGTCTATGAACCGAGGCAAAAGATAGTCCTCAACCGATTCGAGACGCTCTAGCCCGTGTCTCAGGCAAGCGCGCAGGCAAGCCTTGGAGCGACAGGGCCGGTCCACCGATGTGGATTATTATGCCTGAACACTACGTCTCCCCACCCTATGGGGTGTAAGTCTGGTCCGTCAGCCGACCAGAATGCATCGGCCGAAACCGATATAACCGAGGCGCCTCGCAACAGCAACAACCACATAAGTCAAACTCGTCAGGGCGTGTAAAACCACTGACGCCACTTCTAGCTAGAAAGAAACGCAAGTCCTCCCTGAGGTCCGTCTCCCGTTTTTGGTTCATACCGGGTGTGAAACTCGCGAAGTAAACGTTACACAAAGCTACGCCACAAAGGCCTTGCTTTGATCATCACCACAAGACTTTGCTTTTCAACAGAAGCCTCGATCAGTTGCCACTTAGGCATGCCACACAGGCAATTCACTCCATGCGTTTGATATCCATCAATATATAACCCCTGAGCTCGTACGTCTCAGAGAAGGGCGTTAAGCAAGAGAATAAATTCTCCGCCGCCAAACAGATATATATTTAATAGAGATCAATCACACGGACTAAAATCCAATGTCAGACACACGGTCCATTTACAAGTTCGTTCTGGGTCTGAACGAAACCGGAGGCACCTAGTACCCCGCATATCCATCGATCTCCAAGTACGTCTGGACGATCACCAACTGTTTCCATCTTCTTGGGTGTACAGCCCAATCAAGATCATCAGTTATCACCCAAACGACGTGAAGACCTCCGGTCTTCGACCAACGTCTTCATCTTCGACTTATCGTCGTATCAGTTATTCAGAATGGGTTAAACCCGGTCTTTCCGAATAACTCGCGTATATTTTAAATAAGTGTTACACAAACACAACATACGCCTCATTCCAATTCATCAGTCACTAACAGTAAATTAATCAAGAGAATAATTCCCCAAATATTAACCCCGAAGGCCGAAACCAACATCAGATCAATATCCAGAAAACCATTCTGCTTAGCTAACCGACAGTTAGTTTCTGATTTCACATTCATAGGGAAAGGTTCCCATTAATTTTATCAAAGATAAATTTCTTGAATTTATTCTTTAATCTTCTTTTGAATTTCGATTCAACTAGTCGGGATTAACGAAACTTACCGAAGTAATCATTTGTTTTAATTTCCCAATCCCAACCTATTAATCCCATGATGTAAAACTGGTAATACTTCATATCTAACACCACAGTGTTATCGGTAAATTCAATTACCATTTCACGTTCAAATCTAATTAAAGATTTAACTATCGCCTGAAGTAAAACTGGTGATACTCCATTCTCGATTATTTCAATCTAATTAAAGATTCATTAAAACTCCTCTTAGTTTTAATCGTTAACTGGGTTAAAGAATCAGTGTCATTTAAAACACGGTTCACGATAAACCCAAAATCACATTCATTAATTATCGGGTTAAAGAACGAGTGTTATTTAAAACACTGTTCACGATAAACCCAAAAATCAATATCAATTCAATTCCAATTAAATATTATTTAATTGGTACACTTCATTAAATCTAAATAAAAAGATTTAATCATTTCTCAACTGGGTCCAAGAACAGTGTTAGTGAAGACACCATTCACGGCAAACCCAAATCACATTTGATATTCAATACAAGGCTCTGAATAGAAAATATCCCGGCTTATATTCAATATCCAATTTTGCGGCCAACAAAGATCGTATTGGAAATAACGATATATATATCTATATCTTTCAAATTTCCATAACAACATTTGTATAATCACGAAATCCAACATCGAAACATTCCGAAGACAATTTCGATTCAAATCCATTCCAATGCAATCATTGGAAATTCTGGTTATTATCAAAACCATTTCAAATTCAATTTATTTAAAAATAAATAGAATTATAATTCTAGTTCAAAACTAGTTCATTTCGATAAAAATCTATTTTTATCTTTTCAAATATGGAGTTTTTCATCCTAATCCTTTCTAAACCATTTCTTATGATTTTACACAAATTATTACTATTTTTAATAATTTTATCAAGGCCCGTACAGTCGATTTCCATCAATGGCCATCGAACTGCACTTACAGCGACCTTTTTCGAATTTGATTTGGACGTATCTCCAAATCCAACCGTTAGATTTCAAATTTCTAATATTCGTTAGAAAGCTCTTTTCGATACGAACCCAACGGTTCCGGTTTTAGGAGAATCCGACGGTCGGATCTCCCGCAATGTCCGTTTGAAATAAATGGTCGAAATTCACGAACTGCCGCGGCGCGGCGCGTTCTATTCAGGCCATTATATTATATATATAATATATATAATATATACTTCGTCGATTTCTATTTAAAACGAATTATATAAATAGTTTTAAAATTCGTTTCAAAATCTATTTCAACTCTCTTTTCAATTCAAATCAAAATTGAATTCTTCTTTATAACTTCGTTTTAAAATTCATTTCTATTCAATTCAAATTTCAATTCAATTTGAATTCATTTCAATTCGCTTTCAATTCAATTTGAATTCGTTTTCAATTCAATTCATTTCGAAATCGTTTTCAATTCAATTCATTTCGAAATCGTTTTCAATTCAATTCATTTCGAAATCGTTTTCAATTTAATTCATTTCGAAATCGTTTTCAATTCAATTCATTTCGAAATCGTTTTCAATTCAATTCATTTCGAAATCGTTTTCAATTCAATTCATTTCGAAATCGTTTTCAATTCAATTCATTTCGAAATCGTTTTAATCGATATAAATATCGTTCACGTCAAAATGGCGTCAATCTAATCAACACGGCTTCATAAATTTCTATTTTCAAAATAGTTGTTATTATCAAAATATTTCGTTCAACACATGACCAATCTCAATGAATGAGTACTGTCAACACATGAACTTTTATTTAATATATTCTTTATTTTTCAAATTGGAATGAGGCCCAATCAATTACCATATAAAGTTAATTATATGGATTTTTATACAACACATGTATATAATAGCATGGAAAAATAATCAACCATCAACCAAAGTGCACTACACTGTATAAGCATCAAATATAGATATCTAACGCTTAAAACAGCCTGTCAATCAACCGATCGACATATTTAATAAATCAGGATGAGTGAACTTCAAATTTCATCCCAACACCCGTGTGGTGTTTCAAACAATCAAACACATATTTTGTTTGTGCTGTTGGGCGATGTGTAAAATTTATCGACCCAATCAATGTCCTTCAAATAGGTGTACATAAACAAACCGTCTGGTTTGTAAATGAATATTTATTTTATTTACTTTCACTATATTCATATTCATGTTAAAAATTATATTTTTAACGATAAAACATTTTATTCCAACATATGAATTTCTATTATTCATTTACACGAATAAAATGATATTTTTATTTTCTAACATATTTTAGAAAATTTCGGCGGCATAACGGCACGATACTAGAAACGGGACGAGGCCTAGCCTTATCCCCGGTCTAGTGAAGGCCCACGCCATTCACACATCAATCAAACCATTCAATTTCACTCAAACAATTCAATTCAATCACATAATCAAACTAATCTATGCAACCAAACAAACAAGTCCATGGTTTGTGGACGATTGTGTCGGGTGCTACTAAGCACCGTCTGCATCCTAGTATATATATATATAACTAGAAAATAAATTGAAGAGTGAGGAATTCTCACCGATAGCTATCCAAACATCTTGACTCTTCTTTGATATAAATCTCCTTCGTTATCGCCTCTTCGTCAGCTTCGTCGCCCGTAGCCACTACATATATAAAAATCGAATTTTTACTTCGCTATTCAATATATAAAAATCATATTTTTACTATTATAAAGATTTCGCCTTTTCAAATTTATTTTTCTACTCATATAAAGATGATATTTTTAATATTCCTATCATGTAAAAATTATATTTTTAATACTTTAAAAATATAAAAATCATATTTTTAATACTTTAAAAATATAAAAATCATATTTTTATTTTGCCACTCGTATAAAAATTATATTTTTAGCCTTTCTATAATATAAAAATTATGTTTTTATCCTTTCTATATTATAAAAAAACATACTTTGAATCAATGAAAAAAAAACCTTATGAAAAATCCTATTTTTATCATAGTATTTTCAAAATCAAAATCATAAAAAAAAAACTTACAAGTTTTTGGTCAGCGAAGGGGGGGGGGGTTCACTGGTGGTTGCGGCGGCCTGAGGTGTAGGTGGAGGGATCCACGGTGGCATGGGGTGCGGCTTCCAATCGGCTAGGGCTTGCTGCTCGTCGGTGAGGAAGCGGGTTGGGTGAGGGAGGAGAGAGAGTCGCGAGGGGGAGGAGAAGAACGGGAGGAGGGGAGGGGGTGGTGCCAGGGAGGGCGGTGGTCGGCGCCGATGGGGAGGGGTCTGAACGAGATCGACGGGATTTTTTTTTCTTCTTTTATTTTCTATTTTGAAATGATTTTGAATAGGGGGGGGGGGGGTTGACCGATTGAGGAAGCAAAAGGGTGGGTTTTTTTTTTAATTTATTTATTAATTTAATTTTAATATTAAATCCATAAAGTAACTTTTTATTTCGAACTCAAAACGAAGCCCACCGCCTGTCGTCCATAGCGTTTTACCCCCATTCCAAACACAATGGGATATGTATCGCAAGCTGATTCGATTGTTACAATCAGTTTCCTTTTGAATTTTCATTTAAATCACTATATTGAATTTTAAACGTACATTTCAAATTACCGGGGTCACATACTAACTAGAAAAATTCCAGAAAAATATTTTCTAGCTTCGTATTGACGATACGGTCCTAACAAAACTAGTTTCGTCGAATTCTGAGACCGTTAGAAAAATGGCCATTTCCCAGTCGATTAAAATCAACTGAAACTGGTCAAACGCGTTTTCCTTCGCCACGCTCACATATTGATTCGAAAAATTACGAAATTTGGAATCTAGCAATAACTTGACATCACGGACCCAACAAAACTGGTTTCGTCGAAATCCGAGGTCATTTGCAAAATATCCATTTTTAAGGGCCTGAATTCCATAGCGACTATTCAGAATTTTCAACTGGACATATCTTTTGATTCCCGCTATGAAACTTTGATTTTTCAGATTCTTTGGAAAGATATTATCAATTAGATCCCATGGTTTTTGGTTTCACTAAAATCCGGATTGTTTTGCACCCGGTACATTCAATTGAAGTTTGAAATCGAATTATCGAACTACCGCGCCATTTTCAATTCTATTTATAATTATAAATAAAATTATATATATTCTAACGACGACGTATATAAATATATACGTCGAATTATATTCAAAATAAATTTCTCGTCGATATTATTTAAAATAATCTATTTTAAATGATCAAATTTCGCTAAAATTGCCAAAATAAAAATTTTAAACTGGCCCAGATTTTCCGGGTTATTACAATCTCCCCCACTTAAAACTTTTCGTCCCCGAAAAGGAACAAAGTCGAAAGTGGTTTGATTAATCAACTCTACGTTCGATCTGGCTTTCATTCTCCAACTTTTCAGTTTCTGAGAATTCTCAAATTTTCAAAAATTTGGCTAACACCATAAATTTTCGAAAAATTTCGCCATAACCTCCCCTGCACCGGGAGCATCGGGGAATTTCAAATAGCTTCCCCGGTCCTTCAGATCTCAAAAAGAAAAAGAAAAAGCCAATAGGCTCACAAAATCATCATCACCCAAACAAAACAGGAAATTATGTAGTAAACATGTACCTATTTGTCGGGCAAACAAATTTTATTCTCTGCTCTAGCCTCCTTGCTATGACCTGTTCAATGTAAGTACAAGTATATGCAAGCAAATGCGACCAAATTACAATACAATTCAATATTTGATCAAATTAGGCATAATGGTTCAAAATTATCAAACAATTAAACAAACAACACAAACATCAATCAATTAGTGACTTTAACGTTTCAAATTGATATTTTTGATACATATACAAAAATCATGTTTTTGATGCCAATTCACAACAATGTATTCTAACTATATAAGTTTTGGTTCTCACACCAGTCTAATGGAAATATATAGAAAATCACACCTTCGAAACTCGAACATAAATGTTGATGATGCGATCGCTATCATCAATATCATCTCCGGGCGACTAGAGTGCGATGCTATATCTACCCAATATATTAAAACTTTGAATATACGTTTGCAAGGCGTATATGCAAATTCTTTATATACTGAATTGTCCAAAATCAATATAAATAAATAATCAAATACGAATAGTTGATTTAAATTTTCAAAACAAAATTGGTTTTATTTTAAAAATATACTCTTCACACTCGTTCTAGGATACTACTGATCCTATCTCTAACGAGTCATTCTCATTGGATATTACTAATCCAATATCTGATGAATTCTTTCGTATGGTTCTAATGTGTCTTGTTCTCTGAGCTTTGTAAACCAAAGCTCTGATACCAACTGTGAAAACCCGTAACTTCCCCGTAAAGGAAAGCGTCGGATAGTTCGAGAACAAGCCACAGCAGAACGCATACAGAAGAACATTTCATTGTATATTACAACAATGCATCAGATTACAAGAATATACAGAGTACAAATGAATAAATATTACACAGAAATATCAGAGATTTAAATTACATTTAAATACATAGCAGCGGAAAATAATACAATACACAACTAGAAGGGATATACGGATACAAAGCTTTCCGGATATCGTTCCAGCTGTAAACCAGGATCCTGTGAATATAAATCTGCAAAACCAAAACTACTAGCTGCCCGTGTCAAAATAGGGGCACCCAGAGTTTAGGTTAAAACAATAAACTCCAGGTCAGTCATGTGACTGGTGTGAGAACTAAAACAGTTAATCTTTATTTTAAATCATTAGGTAAATCAAGGGACCACGCCGTATAACACGGAACGGGTTTCCTCCCAAGAATACCAGTGCATAAAACAAACAGCGCAATGCTAAATAAAGAAAAATGAAGCTGTTATAAGACCCAGGTCCTATCACACAATGCAACGCAAGCCGGGGGATAGGGTTTTCCCTTATAACAGCCAAAGAATGCTTGATACGTTTTAAAACAAATCATTTGATACTATTATAAGTGCATAGTGTATAAAACAACTTCAAATCATAAGTATCAATCATAGGCGGCATGGGTACCATATATCATGTCGCCATATATAGGTTTGCAAATAAAACCGCAAACGTCACGTATTTGGAAATTGGATTTCCGTCTATGAACCGAGGCAAAAGATAGTCCTCAACCGATTCGAGACGCTCTAGCCCGTGTCTCAGGCAAGCGCGCAGGCAAGCCTTGGAGCGACAGGGCCGGTCCACCGATGTGGATTATTATGCCTGAACACTACGTCTCCCCACCCTATGGGGTGTAAGTCTGGTCCGTCAGCCGACCAGAATGCATCGGCCGAAACCGATATAACCGTGGTGCCTCGCAATAGCAACAACCACATAAGTCAAACTCGTCAGGGCGTGTAAAACCACTGACGCCACTTCTAGCTAGAAAGAAACGCAAGTCCTCCCTGAGGTCCGTCTCCCGTTTTTGGTTCATACCGGGTGTGAAACTCGCGAAGTAAACGTTACACAAAGCTACGCCACAAAGGCCTTGCTTTGATCATCACCACAAGACTTTGCTTTTCAACAGAAGCCTCGATCAGTTGCCACTTAGGCATGCCACACAGGCAATTCACTCCATGCGTTTGATATCCATCAATATATAACCCCTGAGCTCGTACGTCTCAGAGAAGGGCGTTAAGCAAGAGAATAAATTCTCCGCCGCCAAACAGATATATATTTAATAGAGATCAATCACACGGACTAAAATCCAATGTCAGACACACGGTCCATTTACAAGTTCGTTCTGGGTCTGAACGAAACCGGAGGCACCTAGTACCCCGCATATCCATCGATCTCCAAGTACGTCTGGACGATCACCAACTGTTTCCATCTTCTTGGGTGTACAGCCCAATCAAGATCATCAGTTATCACCCAAACGACGTGAAGACCTCCGGTCTTCGACCATCGTCTTCATCTTCGACTTATCGTCGTATCAGTTATTCAGAATGGGTTAAACCCGGTCTTTCCGAATAACTCGCGTATATTTTAAATAAGTGTTACACAAACACAACATACGCCTCATTCCAATTCATCAGTCACTAACAGTAAATTAATCAAGAGAATAATTCCCCAAATATTAACCCCGAAGGCCGAAACCAACATCAGATCAATATCCAGAAAACCATTCTGCTTAGCTAACCGACAGTTAGTTTCTGATTTCACATTCATAGGGAAAGGTTCCCATTAATTTTATCAAAGATAAATTTCTTGAATTTATTCTTTAATCTTCTTTTGAATTTCGATTCAACTAGTCGGGATTAACGAAACTTACCGAAGTAATCATTTGTTTTAATTTCCCAATCCCAACCTATTAATCCCATGAAGTAAAACTGGTAATACTTCATATCTAACACCACAGTGTTATCGGTAAATTCAATTACCATTTCACGTTCAAATCTAATTAAAGATTTAACTATCGCCTGAAGTAAAACTGGTGATACTCCATTCTCGATTATTTCAATCTAATTAAAGATTCATTAAAACTCCTCTTAGTTTTAATCGTTAACTGGGTTAAAGAATCAGTGTCATTTAAAACACGGTTCACGATAAACCCAAAATCACATTCATTAATTATCGGGTTAAAGAACGAGTGTTATTTAAAACACTGTTCACGATAAACCCAAAAATCAATATAAATTCAATTCCAATTAAATATTATTTAATTGGTACACTTCATTAAATCTAAATAAAAAGATTTAATCATTTCTCAACTGGGTCCAAGAACAGTGTTAGTGAAGACACCATTCACGGCAAACCCAAATCACATTTGATATTCAATACAAGGCTCTGAATAGAAAATATCCCGGCTTATATTCAATATCCAATTTTGCGGCCAACAAAGATCGTATTGGAAATAACGATATATATATCTATATCTTTCAAATTTCCATAACAACATTTGTATAATCACGAAATCCAACATCGAAACATTCCGAAGACAATTTCGATTCAAATCCATTCCAATGCAATCATTGGAAATTCTGGTTATTATCAAAACCATTTCAAATTCAATTTATTTAAAAATAAATAGAATTATAATTCTAGTTCAAAACTAGTTCATTTCGATAAAAATCTATTTTTATCTTTTCAAATATGGAGTTTTTCATCCCAATCCTTTCTAAACCATTTCTTATGATTTTACACAAATTATTACTATTTTTAATAATTTTATCAAGGCCCGTACAGTCGATTTCCATCAATGGTCATCGAACTGCACTTACAGCGACCTTTTTCGAATTTGATTTGGACGTATCTCCAAATCCAACCGTTAGATTTCAAATTTCTAATATTCGTTAGAAAGCTCTTTTCGATACGAACCCAACGGTTCCGGTTTTAGGAGAATCCGACGGTCGGATCTCCCGCAATGTCCGTTTGAAATAAATGGTCGAAATTCACGAACTGCAGCGGCGCGGCGCGTTCTATTCAGGCCATTATATTATATATATAATATATATAATATATACTTCGTCGATTTCTATTTAAAACGAATTATATAAATAGTTTTAAAATTCGTTTCAAAATCTATTTCAACTCTCTTTTCAATTCAAATCAAAATTGAATTCTTCTTTATAACTTCGTTTTAAAATTCATTTCTATTCAATTCAAATTTCAATTCAATTTGAATTCATTTCAATTCGCTTTCAATTCAATTTGAATTCGTTTTCAATTCAATTCATTTCGAAATCGTTTTCAATTCAATTCATTTCGAAATCGTTTTCAATTCAATTCATTTCGAAATCGTTTTCAATTTAATTCATTTCGAAATCGTTTTCAATTCAATTCATTTCGAAATCGTTTTCAATTCAATTCATTTCGAAATCGTTTTCAATTCAATTCATTTCGAAATCGTTTTCAATTCAATTCATTTCGAAATCGTTTTAATCGATATAAATATCGTTCACGTCAAAATGGCGTCAATCTAATCAACACGGCTTCATAAATTTCTATTTTCAAAATAGTTGTTATTATCAAAATATTTCGTTCAACACATGACCAATCTCAATGAATGAGTACTGTCAACACATGAACTTTTATTTAATATATTCTTTATTTTTCAAATTGGAATGAGGCCCAATCAATTACCATATAAAGTTAATTATATGGATTTTTATACAACACATGTATATAATAGCATGGAAAAATAATCAACCATCAACCAAAGTGCACTACACTGTATAAGCATCAAATATAGATATCTAACGCTTAAAACAGCCTGTCAATCAACCGATCGACATATTTAATAAATCAGGATGAGTGAACTTCAAATTTCATCCCAACACCCGTGTGGGGTTTCAAACAATCAAACACATATTTTGTTTGTGCTGTTGGGCGATGTGTAAAATTTATCGACCCAATCAATGTCCTTCAAATAGGTGTACATAAACAAACCGTCTGGTTTGTAAATGAATATTTATTTTATTTACTTTCACTATATTCATATTCATGTTAAAAATTATATTTTTAACGATAAAACATTTTATTCCAACATATGAATTTCTATTATTCATTTACACGAATAAAATGATATTTTTATTTTCTAACATATTTTAGAAAATTTCGGCGGCATAACGGCACGATACTAGAAACGGGACGAGGCCTAGCCTTATCCCCGGTCTAGTGAAGGCCCACGCCATTCACACATCAATCAAACCATTCAATTTCACTCAAACAATTCAATTCAATCACATAATCAAACTAATCTATGCAACCAAACAAACAAGTCCATGGTTTGTGGACGATTGTGTCGGGTGCTACTAAGCACCGTCTGCATCCTAGTATATATATATATAACTAGAAAATAAATTGAAGAGTGAGGAATTCTCACCGATAGCTATCCAAACATCTTGACTCTTCTTTGATATAAATCTCCTTCGTTATCGCCTCTTCGTCAGCTTCGTCGCCCGTAGCCACTACATATATAAAAATCGAATTTTTACTTCGCTATTCAATATATAAAAATCATATTTTTACTATTATAAAGATTTCGCCTTTTCAAATTTATTTTTCTACTCATATAAAGATGATATTTTTAATATTCCTATCATGTAAAAATTATATTTTTAATACTTTAAAAATATAAAAATCATATTTTTAATACTTTAAAAATATAAAAATCATATTTTTATTTTGCCACTCGTATAAAAATTATATTTTTAGCCTTTCTATAATATAAAAATTATGTTTTTATCCTTTCTATATTATAAAAAAACATACTTTGAATCAATGAAAAAAAAACCTTATGAAAAATCCTATTTTTATCATAGTATTTTCAAAATCAAAATCATAAAAAAAAAACTTACAGGTTTTTGGTCAGCGAAGGGGGGGGGTTCACTGGTGGTTGCGGCGGCCTGAGGTGTAGGTGGAGGGATCCACGGTGGCATGGGGTGCGGCTTCCAATCGGCTAGGGCTTGCTGCTCGTCGGTGAGGAAGCGGGTTGGGTGAGGGAGGAGAGAGAGTCGCGAGGGGGAGGAGAAGAACGGGAGGAGGGGAGGGGGTGGTGCCAGGGAGGGCGGTGGTCGGCGCCGATGGGGAGGGGTCTGAACGAGATCGACGGGATTTTTTTTTCTTCTTCTTTTATTTTCTATTTTGAAATGATTTTGAATAGGGGGGGGTTGACCGATTGAGGAAGCAAAAGGGTGGGTTTTTTTTTAATTTATTTTTTAATTTAATTTTAATTTTAAATCCATAAAGTAACTTTTTATTTCGAACTCAAAACGAAGCCCACCGCCTGTCGTCCATAGCGTTTTACCCCCATTCCGAACACAATGGGATATGTATCGCAAGCTGATTCGATTGTTACAATCAGTTTCCTTTTGAATTTTCATTTAAATCACTATATTGAATTTTAAACGTACATTTCAAATTACCGGGGTCACATACTAACTAGAAAAATTCCAGAAAAATATTTTCTAGCTTCGTATTGACGATACGGTCCTAACAAAACTAGTTTCGTCGAATTCTGAGACCGTTAGAAAAATGGCCATTTCCCAGTCGATTAAAATCAACTGAAACTGGTCAAACGCGTTTTCCTTCGCCACGCTCACATATTGATTCGAAAAATTACGAAATTTGGAATCTAGCAATAACTTGACATCACGGACCCAACAAAACTGGTTTCGTCGAAATCCGAGGTCATTTGCAAAATATCCATTTTTAAGGGCCTGAATTCCATAGCGACTATTCAGAATTTTCAACTGGACATATCTTTTGATTCCCGCTATGAAACTTTGATTTTTCAGATTCTTTGGAAAGATATTATCAATTAGATCCCATGGTTTTTGGTTTCACTAAAATCCGGATTGTTTTGCACCCGGTACATTCAATTGAAGTTTGAAATCGAATTATCGAACTACCGCGCCATTTTCAATTCTATTTATAATTATAAATAAAATTATATATATTCTAACGACGACGTATATAAATATATACGTCGAATTATATTCAAAATAAATTTCTCGTCGATATTATTTAAAATAATCTATTTTAAATGATCAAATTTCGCTAAAATTGCCAAAATAAAAATTTTAAACTGGCCCAGATTTTCCGGGTTATTACAGTAAATCAAGTATAGCATCACATATTCAAGGTTCTCTGCATCAACTGTACTGGAATCTCAAACCCATGTCTTATATTAACCATGAAATGATCCCTTGGCCCAACATCATGAAATGACCCATTACTAGGTCCAACGGAACGATCCACTAATCGATCGGCTCCCTACAAGTTCTAGCTCGTTGTGTGTCTGTGTCATATGGCCCTATCACGAATGTAGTCACCTATGCTAGGTCCACCATAGGGTGTATCAAGCCCTAGGGTGCCAACCACCGACACGAATCAAGGATGCACAGATAAACCTACTGATGCCCAATGCCTGCTTTTTCAACTTCGGACCACGTGCACGACCATAGCCCGCTTGAACCTACACTAGCGCACCAACATAGCCGTCGTTCTGGTCGCTTACAATCAGCCCAGTAATCGTGCCCCACCCTGCCTAGTTCCAGGGTACCATGATACATCTAGTGGGTTACTGCTGAAATGGACCGCGTAACTAGGGTTTTCGTCCAATAGGTTAAGTGTTGTCCAATAGGTTAAGTTGGTTAAGTGTTGTCATTCAAGTTCGGAACTTAACCCGCCTACGAATCATGTCAAATTGGCTAAGTGTTGTCGTTTAAGTTCATGACTTAGCCCTACGAATCATGTATCAAGTTGGTTAAGTGTTGTCTTTCATGTTCATGACTTAACCCTATCATGTGGCATTAATTCATTAATGCACCCCAATCTCTCACATCAGACCTGTTGTTGTGGTCACTGGATATGCCGGGCGGTTCCGGGCAGAATAACACCACAAATCAGTCTGACCTCGGGTTTTCAAGTGCGATATGACCAACTACCCACATCGGATCCTATTATTTGCAGTAACTGGATTTGTCGGGCGGTTCCGGGCAGAATTACACTGCAAACTCAACCCAACCTCGAGTTGGCCATTTTTAAGTTCATTCTAGTGTCATGTCTATGTTCAAGATTCATGTCAAGTTCGTGTCAAGTTTCATGGCGAGTTTCATGCCAAGTTTCCTATAATTACCAATTTTTCCCAACGTTACCCCATCTGAATATTAGGCTAACAATCTTAGCCTAATTTTCTGTCCGCATGATTTTTGACATATAATATTAGGCTAAAAACTTAGCCTAATTTAACGTACACAAAATGTGCATAAAGAAATTCATTAACATAAACATGACATAGATGTAAACTTGGCATTCTCGACATAGTCAATATGAACACCATAAGTGTGTACTTGCAAAATAATCAACATGAATATCATAGGTGTGATCTTGCAACGTAGACTAAATCAACATACATATATGTGAATTTGCAACATAGACTAAATCAACTTACATATATGTGAACTTGCAAATAAATCACGAGCATATGAATAAGTGTGATCTTGAAATATGACATAGGTTTAACATATACATTAAACATGCAGATCTAACATGTGGTCACATATGTGATATGATTTTACAACCTAAAACTTGCATAACATGATAAACTACACAACTTGTCATAACAGCTTATACTCCAGTATACATATGAATAGACTTATTCATTAATTCCCAATTCAACATGATAATAAAATAGAATATCATTTAATTTCACATATAACATAATAAACATTGTTCTATTATCAATTTATTTCCAAGGCATAACATAACTGAATAAATTGAGTAAAACATCGCAGGCATATAGATCTGATAACATTATGAACAGTAAAAGGTTTGAATAATAATCTAGGTTCAAGAACATGGATAGATCTAACTTAAATAGAAAAATCCCCAAAATCATGATTTAAGGACAAATAAAGAAAATAGGTCTGAATAGAAAATCAAGCTTAGATCCAATTTCATAGTCATAATCCTAGGCAATAACCTCATGGTCATGAATCATAGGTGATTAGCCACAATTGTCCTTGTCATAGTCATAGGCAATAGTCTTATGTTCACAGTCATAGTCATAGGCATAGTCTTATGTTTACAGTCATAGGTATAGGCATAGTCTTATGTTCACAGTCATAGGCATAGGCATAGTCTTATGTTCACAATCATAGGCATAGGCATAGGTATAGTCTTATGTTCACCGTCATAGTCTTAGGCCATTAACAATAGTTTCAACGTCATAGGCATAATAATGTTATGGATATGAAAGAGTCTAATTTACGACATGAATAGGTTCAAACTGATTTCATAGCGATATTCCCAAAAGTCAAGATCCAAGATGAACAAAGATAGATATGAATCATACATAGATCCAATTCCAATTTATAACATGTCCATATTAAGTTTATAGTTTTTATCTAAAAGTAACTTGAACTTACAGATCGTGGTATAAGAAATTTAGATGCAGAAGTCAAGTCTAGAAATTAGTCGTTGAATTGTTGAATCGTTGAATCTTGCTTTGATTGTAGAAGCAAATCCCCAATATGAAATTCCTAGCCGTAGTCTTCAAGAAATAATATTCGCGTTTTAATTTAATTTAATTTAGTGGAAGAAGAAGAAGCCATGATCATCAAGAGTTTGTGCAGCATAAGGTTAGAGAAGAATGGTGTAAAGAGAATGAGGCTAGGGGCTGTTTATATAGGGTTAGGCGGATGAATTTGGTCACGAAACGAGTCTAAATACATCAGAATGCATCAGGTTCAAAAACCGGGTTCAAGAGGCAGGTCGACCTCCAGGTCGACACTATGGTCGACCTGGTCCCTGAGAGGTCGACACTATGGTTGACCCCCAGGTCGACCTGGTCTTGGGCGGGAAATTTTCCGCCCAGCCTGTTCTGGGTTTTGAATTCGAATTCGAATTTTCGAGCTGTTTTCGATTCTGAAAATTTCTGAAACTTCAGAGGGTCATATCTCCCTCATACAGACTCCGATTTTCGAAAACTCGGACTTGTTTTCAAGCATAATTTCAAGACGAACGCAATGGCGCAACCTGTTTCCCTTGATTCTTACTTTAAAAATTAAATTTTCCTTGATTTATGGTTTTAACATGTTATTAAAATACAGGTTGTTACAATCGTCCGGACGTACTTGGAGATCGTCCAGATGTGCGAGGGCCTCTCTCTTGTATTGGACATATGGGATGAGGAATAAGGTGCCTTTGGTTTTGTTCAAACCCAGAACAAACTTATAAATGGATGTGTGTCTGACATTGGATTTCGTTCTGTGTTGATTGATATCTATTAAATATATATCTGTTTGGTGGCGGATAAATTATTCTCTTGCTTAACACCCTTCTCTATGACGTACGAGCTTAGAGGTTATATATCAATAAACATATGTCGCATGGCATGGAATGTCAATGTGGTATGCTGAGATGCAGTGATCAAGGCTTTTATTGAAAAGCAGGGCCTTGTGGTTGATGATCAAAACACGACTTTAAATAGCATAGCTTTGTGTATAGCGTTAATTCATGAGTTTCACACCCCGTTACGAACCAGAAATGGGATGAAGGATGGCAGGGAGGACACGCATTTCTTTCTAGCTAGGTGTTGTGTCACGGTATTGAGCCTAGACATTTTTACTTATGTGGTTGTTGGAAAGCGAGGTACCTCAAATATATCGGTCACTACGGGGCCGATGGATGATATGGTCGACATACTGACCATTACGCTCCATAGGGCAGGGAAACGTATTGTTCAGGAATTACTAATCCACTAACATAAGTGTAGACCGGCCTTGCTGCTCCTAGGTGCAGTTGCGACTTATTGTGAGATATGGTAGGCTAGATTGTCTAGAATTCGGTAAGGATGATCCCTTGCCCTGGTTCATGATGGGAATCCAACTTCCAATACCAGATTGTGCGGTTTTGATTGTAAAACTAGTATGGCGACATAGTAGGATGGGGTACTATGCTGTCAATGATTGATACATTTATATTTGAAGTGATTTTGACACTATACACTTATAGTAGTATCAAATGATTTGTTTTTAAACGTACCAAGCATGTTTGGCTATTATAAGGGAAAACTCTATCCTCTGGCTTGCGTTGCATTATGTGATGGGAACTGAGTCTTATAATAGCTTCATTTTTCCAAAAAGCATTGCGCTGTTTGTTTTATGCATTGGTATTCTTGGGAGAAAACCCATTAAGTGTTATATGGCGTGGTCCCTTGATTTACTTTATTTTTAAAGTAAAGATTTAATAACTATTTTAGTTCTCACATCAGTCCAATGACTGACCTGGAGTTTATTGTTTTAACCTAAACTCTAGGTGCCCCTATTTTCCACATGGGCAGCTAGTAGTTTTGGTTTTGAAGATATTATATTCACAGGATCTTGGATTTACAGCCAAAGCTATATTCAGAAAGCTCTATATCCGTGTATTTCTTTAAGCTGTGTTATGTACTATTTTTCAGCTGCTTTGAAATTTAATCTCTGATATTTTTCTAATGTATATTATTTATCCATACTTTGTTATATTCTTGTACTATGATGTAATTGTTGTAATAACAATGAAATGTTCTTCTATTTGCGTTCCGATTAGTCTTGTTCTCAAAGCAGTCCGCCTTCTTATTCGGTTTAGGCCGACCGGGAAGTTTGGGTCGCTACAAATACCATGCCTCGAAGCAGGATGGGTACTATTTATGTTGGCTAACATTTGTGGATGCAGGGAAAACAGGTTGGAGGGATCCAACTGGATTCCTCAAAAATATTATTATTTGTTTGTTTTCATATATATTTTCATATATGATGTGTTTGAAAACGTGTGATTTATAATTGGGTGTGTTTGATTGGTTGAATATCATTGACCCAAAATATTGATTTATAAAAATATCGTGATAAGGTAATTTTGAGATTTAAATTGAAAAATCTATTTTTCTAAAATAGAATTTGAATGTCGAATGGGCTAAGAAATATTAACTTGTTTTGAATCAATAAAACAAGTATTGAATTTAAAAACGTTGTTTATAAATTAAATAATACAGGAAAATAGAAATAAATTTATAAACGGTATTTATAAATAAAATGGAATGATTTGCATTAGATAATCAAGGAATTGAAATGAATTTACAAAATGATGTTTATAAATGAAGTGGAAAAATTATCGTTTGATAATTTGAATATTTAAATTCAAATGTGAGTTTAAAAATGGAAATGGGGAATTGTTTTAAAGAAGTAAACAATGAAAATTATTCTGATGTTCATAATGTAAATTGAATTAAAAATAAATCCATATGGATTTATGATTTGAGTTCGATTAGATCAAATTTGTTTAAAATAAAATATTTTCAAAAAAAGATATTAGGATTGTATTAAATAGAAGATTAAATTTAAATATGATAATAAATTTTGTGTTATATATAGATAAGTTATAATAAATAGAATATTCCAAAATAAGATTTTGGTATTAAATAGTTTTAGAAATGGAACTTGTTTGAATTTATAAAACAAGTAAATTTATAAACAATGTTTATAAGTATAGTGAATTAATTATCTGGAGATATTCTGTAATTTTAAATTCAAGTAGGAATTTAATATATAATTTGAAATCATTTTGAAAAGGGGACGATAGATTTATTTCAGGATTCGGAATATAAAATGATTTGGGTTTCAAGCAGATTTGAAATGGAACTTGTTTTAATATATGAAACAAGTAAGTTGAATTTATCAACGGTGATATAAATTTAGTGAAATAAATTATCATTTGATGATTTAGGAATTTGAATTCAAATATGAATTTAACAATGAATTGGAAATCGTTTCGAAAAAAGAACGACAGGTTTATTTCTGGAATTTGGAATATAAACTAAGATGAGATAAAGGAGAAGGAATTATAATTTGTAATTTGATTATATCGAATTTTATAAAATAATCTGTTTAAAAAGGGAATTGGAATTTAATATAGCAAATTGAGTTATAAATAAATTTATAACTGAGTAATGAAAAATCGATAATTAAAGAAAATCAGAAATGTTAAGTTGGATTTGAAAACTGGATTTAATATATATTAAGATATATATTAGAACGAGATTGAAATTTATTTATAAACGAAGTTTGTAACGTTTATATTAATATAATTAAAACGAGCTCGCCGTGGCGTGGTAGTTCATAAATTGGCATTTCGAAGTTCAATTGGGTATGTAGAACTCAATTTAAGTTGGAATTCTTTGAAACAAGAATTGTCAGGACCAGTTGAATAATAGTTTTCTAATAGAAGATAAAAATCTGGATTTTATCTTATAGATTTTGAGTCATGTCAAAATCAAATTTTCAGAAAAGCAATGCCATAATCATTTAAAAGCCATAATGGTTTATTTAAATAAATATAAGGATTTTAAGTAAATAAAAATCCGAATTTTTATTAGAAAAACCCAGATTTGAGTTATAAAATAAATATGAACTCAAGTGGAGTAAGTGAACTGATTTTTGAAACAAAAATAAGATTTTTAATTGCAAAATAGAATTAACTAATTTGAAGGATAATTAGTTAATCGAGTTTTGATACGAAATTGGGTTTTGGTTAAGTAAATTGAACTGGTGAATTTATATTTGAAATCGAATATGAAACTGGAACTGAAAATGGAATTTAATTTGTTTATAAGCAAGTTAGTATAATATTTGAACATGTTATGTTCGAACAAAAAGGTGAAATAGGTAAAATAACTAATTAGAAAATAAATTAGCGAATTGGGTTAAGACGAATGGATTGAGTTAAAACAAAGTGGGAATATTTGGATATGTGTTAAGCAGGTTTGGAATGAAATGTATGAAGATATATAAATTGAAATGCCCGACAAAAAAGTACATATTTAATTTAATATGGGATTCTGTGCGTCGAATCGGCAAGCCGCTTGGCTTTTTTATTTTCTTTTTGAATGGAAAGGGCCCAGAGAGGCGTTTTGTAGTTGTATTGAGTGACCCGTACAAAGGAGGTTACAGCGAAATTTTCCGAAAATTTAAGGAATTAGAATACTTGATAACTAGAAATCAATATATCGATATATATAGAGACTTCGATAAGGAAACGAACTTAAAATAGAATAATATAAACAGAAAGGAAATTGATAATCTGGTAATAGAAAGAGAAATGTATATACGTTTAAAAATGAATAATTGGTTTTTATAGTGTTAATTATTCGAGGTAAGGGGTCTTGTTCGTTTTGAAGTTAATAATGTTATTCACTCAAGGTCTGAGAGGTATGTATACCACAACTTGATTGATTTCATTATTAATGGATAAATAACAAGATTCGGTCTCGAAGAGAAATATTTTGAATAAGATTTGGTTAACTGCAGTATTTTGGGTTGTTGTAACAATGTTTTACACAACATTCGTTTAAACCCAGATAAGTGGAATTTTAGAAATATAATAAAAAATATTTCATAAGTATAGAAATAAATGGTCGTGAAAGGGAGAAGTAATTGGAATGTTCTCCAATTATAATTAGAAGATATTTTCTAAGTACAGAAAATAAAAGAAGGCGATATATGGAAATGTTTTCCAAATAGTGTAAGAGGCCAAGAAGATTGTTGAAAACATTAGATTAACAAATATAGATAAGGAAATGGAGAAGTGGCTTAATTAATGAATATTAATTAAGGACCCGGTGATTATTTGATGTAATGTATGAATGTTTTTCTGTTTTTCTTCGATAGTTAAATAACCGACTATCGAAGTATTTTCCAATATCGTTGTCAATATGGAGAGAACAGTTGGATTATTATCTGAGAACCACTCTGTACAAGCAGTGCATTGCGAATTAGATTATATGACGATAATCGAAGACGGAGTAAAGTGCAAGGGCTTTTTCTATTAATCTTAGGTAGAAATTTCCTAAGATGGGTTAATGGAAATTGTGCCTTCGGTTTCGTTCAATCCCAGAACAAAGGTATATGGACGAATGTCTGATAGAGTATTTCCGGTAATCGCATATGTTGGTCTGTATAAATATATAGGGTGGCGGAGAATTTATTCTCTTAGCATAATATCCAAAATATATTTGTGCAAATCAATTAATGATTAACGAATCTGACAGCGTGGCAATCGAAGTGATTGTGTTATAAATGAATGGTAAGAATCGTAGCCTTAGGCCTCAACAACCGGGAAATGACAAAAATCGGGCAGGCAGCATGGCTAAGTGGGTAGCTCCCAGTTAGGGTGTATTATCACCTATCTAGAGAAATTCATTTCATTCTTTATTCTATTCATGTTGTCCCATTCGGGAAAACGGTTGTTGATCCCAACCGTTGTTGATATATATTTGATACACTCAAGCGAAATGATTGGTTGGTAATGTGTGGTCGGGTTACAAGATGTTCTTCTTGAACCCAGTGTATTCTCTCTAGAGATACACTATCGGAAGGTGGTTCCATACCTTTTCATAGTTGGAAATTCATTACCCAATAATTGCTCGCGGTTTTGATTGTATATTATATATGTAGAGCGTGAGATGCTAACGCTCTGCTAAATGATTGTTTAGTTGTGGTTGATAAACACTATTATAATATCAAAAGAGTTTTGATATAAAGATTATCGTTTCTTTCAAAAGGATTTTGAAAGTTAAATCAAGTGTTTGGATCCTCATAAGGGAAAAATCCATTCCGTGTTATACGGTGTGGTCTTATGAGATATCGTTTATTTTCTCAAACTGTTTTAAATTGTTTACTCATACCAGTCCCATGACTGACCACGTGTTTATTTTCTATGTTTTCCCTAAACTCTTGGGTGTCCAAATTCGTACGGGCAATCAAGTAGTTCAAGATTTTACAGATTTATCTAAAGGAGCTTGGAGTAGGAGGCTTAATCGTTATCTAGTTATTGTTTTTCCATTGTGTTATAAGTGTTGTACTCTGATGATAATATGTATATACAGAAGAAAAAAAATGTACTCCAAAAACTGATATTTATATTTATTTTGTTTCGCTGCGATGTGAGATTCTGTATTGTTATTTTTGTTCTTCTTCTACCTCTTTCTTCTTTATTAATAATGATTCATATTTTTGTGATATTTAGGTTGGACGTGTGGTGTATTTAGTCAACTCAGATAGTACGAATTTGCGGGTCACTACAGTTGGTATCAGAGCTTAGGTTGAGCGAATACCTAAGCTTTGGTGGGTGATTATTCATTAGAGATAGGGTTAGTAGTACCCTAGAATGAGTTGAGTGTATATATACGAGAGTACGTATTTGTTAATTGATAAAAAAAAATTGTTTTATGTTGTGTTGGCTAGTCTGTTAAGTGGCTTATGAATTCTGATCGAATCTTGGGACGCCGTGAGTCGATAGGAATTTCTAAACACTTGAACAGAGAAATTTGACATGATATTGTTTTTAAGTGGGTAAATGAAATAATTTTATCCAAAATTCTATTTCGATAGAAAAGGAATAATTTTCTGAAATTATTATATTATATGGATGTGTTGCTTGTTATTATAATCAAATGAGATTATAGAAATGAAATGGTTATATATAACCAAATAAAATTTGTATATAAATGAGATATACAAATGAGATGAATTAAAATTTAATTCATACCAGAATTTGGAATTTAAATCCTGGGTGTTTGGAAAATATTTTCTGAAGTATATTAAAATAATATAGCTCTGTCTTGAAAGGATTCTTGATTAAAAATCCTTTTTGAATGTGATAAAGCACTGAACTCACTTCAGTAGCTGGGAAATAATTCTGATGATGACTGCAACATCGTTAATGTTCATTTTTTAGTTTCTAAATAATGGATTGCTACCTTACAAGTTTTTGAAAGGAATCTGTTTAAAAGAAAACAAGTTGATTTGGAAAATTCAAATGTTTTGAATTTGAGATGGGAATAAATATACGTATTTATATTTATGTGATTTCAAAAGGATTTGAAATGAAGACACGGGAATTAGAATTCTGGAATTTAAATTTAACTTTAAAAAGTTAAATGAATCAAAGTGAATAAATTGATTTAGAATCAATTTGAATGAATTTGAATGAATGTGAGTACAGATGATATGTAATATAAACAAGGACCAAAAGTTTTGGTAGAACTGAAATTTGCTGAATATGAAGAGTTGAGTTTCAACATAAGGGAGTTTTTGAAAAGTTAATGGGTTTGTAGCATTTTTCCTACCTTAGTAATTTCGGGGACGAAATTCTTTTAAGGGTAGAAGAACGTAACGACCCAGATTTTCTGGTCGATTTATTTTGAATATTTAATATTATTTTAAATATTGAGCTGATAATATAAATCAATTTTTATATTGAGTATCAATTTAATAATCGATATATGATTTATTCAAAATATATCAAATTATCGTAAATTCGAAAACAAAAATATTTGAATTCAAAATTGAACTGAATCAAAAATTTAGATGATCATTATAAATTTTATTTGAGTGTAAAACGATAATAATTTATTATCGATAAATTTGATTGATTTGATTTTTAATTTAAATCGTCAATTTAAATTGATATCTTTTCCATACGATCAAATTAGACTTCGTAGCTTGTTCCAGTGTGTTCAGAATAGTGGTTAAACCTTAGAAGT
This sequence comes from Allium sativum, assembly GCA_030737875.1. Taxonomy (NCBI): domain Eukaryota; kingdom Viridiplantae; phylum Streptophyta; class Magnoliopsida; order Asparagales; family Amaryllidaceae; genus Allium; species Allium sativum. Next base: position 882,662,898 of record CM060924.1, read on the forward strand.
GTCAGTTGTTGTGGTTCGATTTGAGTTCAGAACCGTAAAATATATTATTATAAAATTTAAATGGATAAGAACAAAATCAAATCAGATTAAATCAAAGATCAAATCGAATTTAATTACATGTAACATACACAGACAAATTACTTGAGGGTGAAGAATTCATCTTATATAAAATTGCGCGTTTCCCCTTTTGTTCTTGCCATTTCGTTTTTCAGAGAAATTAAAGTAGACCTTCCTCAATTCATTCAAAATCTAGTTAAACAAAAACATTTGGTTCCTTCCTTTGAAACCACGAACAAACATTTTTAAAACCACTACTTTCTTCGTTCTTCATTTCCAAATGAAGCCGCCACTTCCCTCAGTCCAATCATATTTCACGCAAGCTGTGAAATTGATTCATGCTTCTAATTCAAATCAAAATCATGGTTGTTTGAAGCTCGAATAGGTGGAGTCGCGATGGTCGATACAACAAAGAGGGGTTTCAGAAACAGTTTAGTGCGAGATGATTAATTCGAGCTTCTCAGATTCGAGTTCGAACCACGATTCAAGTATTGGATTTGAGGCCGACGGTGAGAGTTTGATCGATTTCCATTTATTTTGGATGTCGAGGTTCTTTAAAATTATGAGTTACTGCAACGGTCACGATCTAGGGTTGAGTGGAGTTCGAGAGCGACGAGTGATGTAAGAGCATCGAAATTTGCAGTGAAGGGTTTAGCTCGTCTGGAATTTGAAGGATTTGGGATCAAAAATTGTTGTCGACAGTTCGTGGAAAGATGGGAAATCATGATTTGGTGGATGTTTGAAAAGGGAGTAGTACGGGATTTGTTGTGCATAGAGTCGTCTGGCAGTAATTTCGTGTGTGGGTGTTGACATGAGGTAGTAAAGTCGCGATTTCCAAATTGGAAAGGAGAAAAAAATTGTGGATTAAGGTAAGGGTTAATTAATTTAATTAATTAATAATGTTTAATATATATGTACAAACTGTGAACAATATTTATAATAATAACAAATGTTGGTGTTGGTGGTGAAATTATCAAGGTGTATGGAACACAACAGTACAGGGAAGGAGGGGACTTGAGTTTATAATTTAAGGAAGAAGATGAAAATATTAAAGATGTGTTTAAAAAAGTAATTAAATTTGTTATTAATTTATTTATGTAAACATTAAATATATAAATGGATTAATGGTTAAAAAAAAGTAAAACATTTTGTCATACGAGGTCCGATTGGAATAAACAAGTCACAGTGGATTGGTAGCTGCGAAATGAACGAGTTAGAGTTAGCAAGAATTTTATATTCAATCGATGGTTCAATTTAACTTGAAAGAAACTGGAAAGGATTGCGAAAATAAATAACGATGAGTAAACTCACTATCTGGTTCGTTTATAATTTTATTATAAACGAATTTTTATTTAAATAATTATTATGTATTGTTTGTTTGTTGATTGGATGCGTTTAAATATATTTTTGGCTATTATAAATATATTAGTTATTTAGGCTTGGTGTTTGTGGCTATTATATATATATATATATTAATGATTGGATATTTCCCGCAATACCATTAGCGGAAGCCCGTAGTATCATTAGCGGATGACCCTATGTGCCCCAAGCTTTGATAGTGGATGACCTTCTATACCGCAATATCCTGCCTCGAAGCAGGATGGGTATTATTTATGATGGCTAACGTCTGTGGATACAGGGAAAACAAGTTGGAGGGATCCGACTGGATTCCTCAAAAATATTATTGTTTGTTTGTTTTCATATATATTATCATATATGATTTTTATGAGAAGTGTGATTTATAATTGGGTGTTTTTGTTTGGTTGAATATCACTGTCCCAAAATGTTGATTTATAAAAATATCGTGATAAGGAAATTTTGAGATTTAAATTGGAAAATCTATTTTTCTAAAATAGAATATGAATTTCGAACATGCTAAGAAATATTAACTTGTTTTGAATCAATAAAACAATTATTGAATTTATAAACGATGTTTATAAATTAAATAATATAGGAAATTTGAAGTAAATTTATAAATGGTGTTTATGAATAAAATGGAATGATTTTCATTGGATAATCATGGAATTTAAATGAATTTATAAATGGTGTTTATAAATTAAGTGGAAAAATTATCATTTGATAATTTGAATATTTAAATTCAAATGTGAATTTAAAAATGGAAATGGGGAGTTGTTTTAAAGAAGTAAACGACGAAATTTATTCTGATGTTCAGAATGTAAATTGAATTAAAAATAAATCCGTATGGATTTATGATTTGTATTCGATTAGATCGAATTTGTTTAAAATAAAATATTTTCAAAAAAGATATTAGGATCGTATTAAATAGAAGTTTAAATTTAAATATGATAATAAATTCTGTGTTATATATAGAAGTTATAATAAATAGAATATTCCAAAATAAGATTTTGGTCTTAAATAGTTTTTGAAATGGAACTTGTTTGAATATATAAAACAAGTAAATTTATAAACAATGTTTATAAATATAGTGAATTAATTATCTGGAGATATTCTGTAATTTTAAATTCAACTAAAAATTTAAAATATAATTTGAAATCATTTCGAAAAGGGGATGACAGTTTTATTTCAGGAATCGGAATATAAAATGAATTGGGTTTCAGGCAGATTTGAAATGGAACTTGTTTTAATATATGAAAAAAGAAAGTTGAATTTATAAAAGGTGTTATAAATTTAGTGAAATAAAGTATCATTTGATAATTTAGGAATTTAAATTCAAATATGAATTTAACAATGAATTGGAAATCGTTTAGAAAAAAGAACGACGGGTTTATTTCTGGAATTCGGAATATAAACTAAGATGAGATAAATCAGAAGGATTTATAATTTGAAATTCGATTATATCGAACTTTATAAAATAATTTATTTATAAAGGGAATTGGAATTTAAAATAACAAATTAAGTTACAAATAAATTTATAACCGAGTAATGAAAAATCGACAATTAGAGAAAATCAGAGATGTTAAGTTGGATTTGAAAACTGGATTAAATATATATTGCGGTATATATTAGGACGAGATTGAAATTTATTTATAAACGAAGTTTGTAACAGTTATATTTAAATATAATTAAAACGAACTTGCCGCAGCGCAGCAGTTCGTAAATTGGCATTTCGAACTTCAATTGAGTATATAAAACTCTATTTAAGTCGGAATTCTTTGAAATAAGAACCGTTAGGGCCGGTTGAATAATGGTTTTCTAATGGAAGAGAAAAATCTGGATTTCATCTTATAGAATTTGAGTTATATCAAAATCAAATTTTCAGAAAAGCAGCGACATAATCGTTTTAAAACCATAATGGTTTATTTAAATAAATATAAGGATTTCAAGTAAATAAAAATCTGAATTTTCATTAGAAAAAACCAGATTTGAGTTATAAGACAAATATGAACTCAAGTGGAGTAAGTGAACTGATTTTTGAAACAAAAAACAGATTTTTAATTGCAAAATATAATTAACTAATTTGAAGTATAATTAGTTAATCGAGTTTTGATACGAAATTGGGTTTTGGTTAAGTAAATTGAACTGGTGAATTTATATTCGAAATCGAATATGAAACTGGAATTGAAAATCGAATTCAATTTGTTTATAAGCAAGTTAGTATTATATTTGAACATGTTATGTTCGAACAAAGAGGTGAAATAGGCAAAACAGCTAATTAGAAAATAAATTAGTGAATTGGGTTAAGACGAATGGATTGAGTTGAAACAAAGTGGGAATATTTGGATATATGTGAAGCAGGTTTGGAATGAAATGTATGAAGATATATAAATTGAAATGCCCGACAAAAAGGGACATATTTAATTTAATATTGGATTTTATGCGCCGAATCGGCAAGTCGCTTGGCTTTTTGATTTTCTTTTTGAATGGAAAGGGCCCAGAGAGGCGTTTTCTAGCTGTACCGAGCGACCCATACAAAGGAGGTTATGGCGAAATTTTTCGGAAATTTAAGGAGTTAGAATATTTGATAACTAGAAATCAATATATCGATATATATAGAATTCGATAAGGAAATGAACTTAAAATAGAATAATATAAACAAAAAGGAAATCGATAATCTGGTAATAGAAAGAGAAATATATATACGTTTTAAATATGAATAATTGGCTTTTATGGTGTTGATTATTCTAGGTAAGGGTCTTGTCCATTTTAAAGTTAATAATGTTATTCAGTCAAGGTCTAAGAGGTATGTATACCCCAACTTGATTGATTTCATTATTAACCGATAAATAACAAGATTCAGTCTCGAAGAGAAATGTTTTGAATAAGATTTAGTTAAATGCAGTATTTTGGGTTGTTATAACAATGTTTTACACAACATTCGTTTAAACCCAGATACGTGGAATTTTTGAAATATAATAATAAATATTTCCTAAGTATAGAAATAAATGGTCGTGAAAGGGAGAAGTAATTGGAATGTTCTCCAATTATAATTAGAAGATATTTTCTAGGTATAGAAAATAAAAGAAGGCAATATATGGAAATGTTTTCCAAATAGTGTAAGAGGCCAAGAAGATTGTTGAAAATATTGGATTGACAAATATTGATAAGGAAATGGAGAAGTGAATTAATTAATGAATAGTAATTAAGGGCCCAGTGATTGTTTGATGTTATGGATGAATGTTTGCTTGTTTTTTTTAATAGTTAAATAACTGACTATTGAATTATTTGCTAATATCGTTGTTAATGTGGAGAGATCGGTTGGATTATTATCCGAGAACCTCTCCGTATTAGCAGTAGCGTTGTGAATCAGATTATATGAAGATAATCGAAGATGGAGTAAAGTGCAAGGGCTTTTTCTATTAATCTTAGGTAGAAATTGCCTAAGATGGGTTAATGGAAATTGTGCCTTCGGTTTCGTTCAATCCCACAATGAACATATATGGACAAATGTCTGACAGAGTATTTCCAAAAGTCGCATATGTTGGTCTGTATAAATATATACGGCGGCGGAGAATTTATTCTCTTAGCGTAATATCCAGAATATATTTGTGCAAATCAATTAATAATTAACGGATCTAACAATGTGGCATTCAAAGTGATTGTGTTATTAATGAATGGTAAGAATCGTAGCCTCGGGCCTCAACAAGTAGGAAATGACAAAAATCGGGCGGGCAACATGGCTAATTGGGTAGCTCCCAATTAGGGTGTATTATCACCTATCTACAGAAATTCATTTCATTCTTTATTCTATTCGATGTTGTCCCATTCGGGAAAACGGTTGTTGATCCCAACCGTTGGTGATATACATTCGATACACTCAAGCGAAATGAGTGGTCGGTAATGTGTGGCCAGGTTACAAGATGTTCTTGTTGAGCCCAGTTCATTCTCTCTAGAGATACACTATCGGAAGGTGGTTCCATACCTTGTCATAGTTGGAAATTCATTACACAATAAGTGCTCGCGGTTTGATTGTATATTATATATGTAGAGCGTGAGATGCAAACTCTCTATTAAATGATTATTTAGTTGTGGTTGACAGACACTATTATAATATAAAAAGAGTTTTGATATAATGATTATCGTTTCTTTCAAAAGGATTTCGAAAATTAAATCAAGTGTTTTGGATTCTCATTAGGGAAAAACACATTTCGTGTTATACAGCGTGGTCTTAAGAGATGTCGTTTATTTTCTCAAACTGTTTTAAATTATTTACTCATACTAGTCCCATGACTGACCGAGAGTTTATTTTCTATGTTTTCCCTAAAATCTTGGGTGCCCAAATTTGTACGGGCAGTCAAGTAGTTCAGGATTTTACAAATTATCTGAAGGAGCTTGGAGCAGGAGGCTTAAGCATTATCTAGTTATTGTTTTCCGTTGTGTTGCAAGTGTTGTACTCTGGTGATAACATGTATATACAGAAGAAGAAAAATGTACTCCAAAATCTGATATTTATATTATATTTTGTTCTGCTGCGATGTGAGATTCTGTATCGTTATTTTTGTTCTTCTTCTACCTTTTTCTTCTTTATTAATAATGATTTGTATTTCTGTGATACTTGGGTTGGACGTGTGGTGTATTTAGTCAACTCAGATAGTACGAATTTGCGGGTCACTACAACAGACTTATCTAATACTAATGCAATACATAGATTTCAACTAGAGTTATAAATCATGTCAAAATTTTCCATTTAAAGTTTTCAAAAATCAGATTATGAACTTTTTGAAAAACCTTGCTCTGATACCAATTGTTAGGAATTGGAGAAAGTATCGTTAACGCAAAACAAACACTAGAGGGGGTGAATAATGTTTGTGAGAATTTAAACTAAATCTAAAACATATGTGATAAACTATGTGAATCAAACACCACAGAAACAATCACAGACACAGAATCAAACACAAATTCAAAATAAACAAAAATAAAAGTGCAGAAAAGGAAAGAACGCACCGGATTTTATACTGGTTCGGATTGCTTCTGCTTTCAGTCCCACGCAACACTGGATTGCGTAGAATTTTATTACTATATCAATATCCAATTACAACCCTCCTTGATTTAACAACTACAAGGGATACCACCGATTCAACACACACTTGATCAAGATTTACCGTCCTTGATTTCATGGCTACAAGGGATACCACTGATTACCGATCCTTTATTTTACCGCTATAAGGGGTACCACTAATTCCTTTACTCAACCCTAACAATTACGAACAACCCTATAATTCTTTAATAGCACTTGATTCAGACAGTAAAGAGTGCAGAGAGAAGAAGTTTGATCAAAACAGAATTGAATTCGGTAGAGTTTAAGTGTAGAAGTCATAAAAATGATTAAGAATAATGGTGTAATGGAAGAGAGTGGAGTTAGAGAAGATGTGATGATTAAAAAATCGAATTCGATCCCTTTATATAGTATATGTCGACATATATAGCTTTCTTTATGTCGACATATTCATAGTAGAAATTTGATTTTTGAATATTTTTAAAGTGTATTGATATAAATATAATTCTGGAAAATTTTGAATTAAAATATAGTGTTACAAACTAATATTATAAAGCAGGAAATCATATGAACTATATAAACATATTTATAAAATTATAAAGTCTAAAACTATATAAATATAAAATGTAAAAATATAAAAATATAAATATATGAAGCTTATATAACTTTGAGATTGAAAACAAGAATTAAATAAGAAAGGAAAATAGAAAGGATAGAAAATAAAATAGAAAGAAAATAAAATAGCGAGAATTGAAGATAGAGTTTGAAAACAGAATTTGAAATGAACCTGGAGTGCTATTTAGAGTCTTACATAATCTAGACTCTATAACTATATTAGTCTTGAACTCTTGAAATCTTAAATACTCATGAGTCTTGAAATTTCTCTGAACTCTGGATCTCTAATGTCTTTAAACTGTACAGTCTTCAACAATATTTCCAGTATATAAATCCTGCATATGTGTATACATATATTTTATACAAAAGTGTTAGTATATATTTCATAATCAATTAATATTGAAATAAGGTTGTTGTCATCAAAACTCCATTCTCCAACAGAACGTGGATCAGTATGGTGAAGTGGGCCAGTTTGTAACGTAAGGCCCATTTTTAATTTATTTATGTACTATTAAGTTTAAATTTAAATTAATAACATATTAACTTGTTAATATCATAACGTATGCATATGATGTCGGAATTCAACAAAACAAGATCCGCTGGGATTATATGGTCGCTATGCGATGAAGCTGGTTTGGAACTGTTTGGAGCTCATTTGAATTTTAGGCAAAATAAAACGCCTGATCAAATCAATCGAATGTTAGTCGTTGTTCAACGATTAATGACCAAGGTGAGTAAACTCACTAACTTTGTCCAGTTTTATAATTTTATAAATGTTATTTAATATAAATGTTGATTAAATGATGTGTGATGGTTGTTTGAATGCATTGCTTACAAATTGCCTGATATGCTATATATATTGTTATATATATAAATCGTTTATTGGAGTACAATTTTTTTTAATATCTCATATTGGTATGGAATTAATGTTATTTATGTGTATTAACGTTTGTGGATGCAGGATAACAGGTTGGAGGGATCCAACCGGATTCCTCGATAATTATATTGTTGTTTTTCATATATTACATTTTATGATGTGACAAATAATAAATATTTGATTATTGCGTGTTTGGGATGTTTGAATAACATTGATCCTAAAATAATTGTTATTTAAATACCATAAAAATATATTCGAATATATTGGAAAAGAAATTTGCGGTTGTAAAAAGGAAATATCTATTTTTAAAATAGAAATTGAATTTCAATTGGGCTAGAATATAATAATTTGTTAATATCATAAAAAAAAGTAGTTTGGCTAATAAACGATATTTAAAAATGGAATGAAATAATTTGGGAATGTAAATTCAAGAATGAATATTAGAAAGGGAAATGGAAATCGTTTTCAAAAGAAAACGATGAAATTTATTTCGATGTTCGAAATGTGAACAGAACTAAATGAAACCATAAAGATTTGTAATTATAATTCGATGATGTCGAATGTTACTAAAATAATTTATTTTTGGAAATTATATATTATATAATTTAGAATTTGACAAGATTGTTAACATTTGGTTTGAAACCAATAAATTATAATTGAATATGTAATCGAGATTAAGTTATAACTTATAAACGGAGTTTATGAAATGAAATATGAAGTATGAATTTATAAAATAACTAGATAGATGGAATTTTAAACTATAATGGTATTTTCTATTTCAATCAAGCTTTAGCTTGAGTCCAAATTCTTATATAGGAATAATATTCACGTTTAAAGTGAATAATGGTTTAAAAGCAAACGTTTTGCAAATCATAATCGTGATAAAGGAAATTGGTGATGTTTTGGAGGTGATAGATTCAAAAATAAACTTAGAAATTGAGTTGACCTGAAACGGTGAATTTATTCCGACGTTTGGAACGTTAATCAAATAGGAATTATTGAAGGAGAATTAGACGTTGAATTTAGCGAAGTACTATTTACTTTCCGTTTTTAGATCAAGATTATTTATTTATTTATTTATTTAATTAAATATTATTTTTTTATTCAAAGTAACGAGTCAAGTTATATTTTAAAGTTGAATATTTTGGAAATAGGGATTATAATGCTATCGTTATAATCAATATTTTTCGTAAAAGAAGTGGATTCATAAACAGAATCTGAGAGTTGCGTAAGCAAGGATTTGATAAGAAATTAAGAAATGGAATTAAGGAAATTAGAAACTAACTGGATATTAGTCAAGTTGAATATCTTTTTGAGTGTCGATCTGATGCTGGTTTCGGCCTTCGGGGTTGATACTTAGGGAGTTGTTCTCTTACTAGTTTACGGTTAGGGGCTGATGAATGTGGAAGGTATTGGTGCGCGAATAAGAAATGGAAATGTTTTCCAATATAAATAACGTATATTTTCTAGGTATAGAAAATAAGAAAAATGGGGGATATATGGAGATGTTTTTCCGTGAATCGTGAGAGAGGCTAGACGGGTTTAAGATATATGGAAAATGGGAGATTGGGGAATGAATAAATTAATGATAAATTAATTTAAAGGTCTTAGTGTTTATTGATGGTTGATCGGTATAATTTCCATTTGGAAATATGGTCCTTGTTTGTATGGATGTTTTCCCTTGACATTTAAATAGCCGGATATCAAAGGTTTTGACCATTTTTCCATTGTGAATATGGAGAGACCGGGATCATATTTATTATCTGAAGACCACTCCATATGGGCATTAGCATTGCGAATCAACTATGATAAATACAATTCAAGATGGAGTTTATTCAAGAGTTATTTTAGTGATCATAGGTAGAAATTACCTAAGATGGATTTACAGAATAGTACCTTCGGTTTGTCCAGTCCCAGGACAACTTGTATGGACGAGTGTCTGACAGAGTATATCAAATAGATCGCGTAAGTTGATCACTTCAAACGTATTTACGTTGGTGGCGGAAGAATTCGTATCTCTTATCTTTACACCCATAGTATTTTTTGGGGAAATCAATTTGTGATTTGGAAGGTATGACGATGTGGTATTCAAGGTAAACGAAGGTATGATCTTCAAAAGATACGTTATGACCTTAGGCCTCATTAACTTGGAAATGACAAAATATGGGCAGGCAGCATGAGTGGGTCGCTCCCAATTAGGGTATATTATCACCATCTAGAGCATATTCTTTTTTGTTCTTCTTTCGCTTCTGTATCTCCCGGGAACAGTTATATTGGTATACCAACTGCAAGGTGACAATATATTCGGAACATTCAAGCAAAATGAATGGACGTTCATGTGTGGTCGAGTTGCAAGATGTTCTTATTGAACTCCAGTGTATCCCCTCTAGAGTACACTGATCAGAAGGTGGTTCCATACTTTTTCATAGTGGGAAATCCATTCTCCAATAAAAGCCTGCAGTTTTGATTATATATGTGTATGTAGAGCGTGAGATGCAAGCGTTATGCTAGATTGCTATTTGCTTGTATTAGACACTATTATAATATCAGAATAATAATGTTTTAAAAGAATGTTTTGAGTTATCGTAAGGTAAAAAGCATGTGTATTTATGTGTGGATCGGTCTTATGATTATCCTTTCTTTTGAAAAGGATTTTCAAAAGTTAACCAAATGGTTGGAGTTTACTCATACCAGTCCTATGACTGACCCAGACTTTTTTTTGTGTTATCCTAAACTTTTGGGTGTCCAAATTTGTATGGGCAGTCAAGTAGCCGGGATTTTACACATATACTTGGAGGAGCTCGGAGTAGGAGGCTTCGATGTTAAATATATATAGAGAGAGTTTATTTCTGCAGTGATATATATGTGATGTATTCGAGTGATATATGTAAGTACAAATATAGTTTTATATTTCAAAGGTTGTTATATAATATATTTTATCCATTCTGCTGTGAGATTCTTGTTTACCTTGATCTTGTTATATTTATGTTCTTCATCTTCTATTCTGGCTTTCTTTATTTCGATTTCTCATCCTCTAACTTCTTACTATTAATGATCTGGTATTCTCAAGGCTTGGATAGTAGACATAGTGTTGTGTCGATTTTCGGGGTCGAAAATTCTTGGGTCATTACAATGATATCAAAGCTGAAGGTTAAGTGATTACCTTGGTTCTGTGGTGTAACTAAATAGAGATGGGGTTAATAATACCCTAGATTGAGTTGAGTGTATGTATACGAGAGAGCGTATTTGTAGATTATATAAAAATGGTTTTATATTGTCTAGATTTATCGGTCGAGTAGCTTATGAATTCTGGTCGATGGTGGGGCACCACAATGTCGATAGGGGTTTCTAAATACTTGAATACGATGAACCGGCACAGTATGTTTTGAAAGTGGGTAAATGAAATTTTGACGACCTGAACTTCCCTGATCTCCGAAGAGAAGAGAAAGAGCGGATTGATTTGAGAAAACGACAAGTTAGAACACAAACAGAAGAACATTTCATTGCTTATTACAATAATTTACATCAGAGTACAAGAATTTACATTTGATAAATAACAGAGATTTACAAATTACAATGCAGCAGAAAATAATACAAAACACAACTGAAAGAGATACACGGATACAGAGCTTTCAGAGTATCATTCCAGTTGTAAACCAAGATCCTTTGAATATAAATCTGCAAGACCAAAACTACTAGCTGCCCGTGTGGAAAATAGGGGCACCCAGAGTTTAGGTTAAAACAATAAACTCCAGGTCAGTCATGTGACTGGTGTGAGAACTAAAACAGTTATTTAAAACTTTCCTTTAAAATGGAGTAAATTAAGGGACCACGTCGTATAACACGGAACGGGTTTCCTCCTAAGAATACCAGTACATAAAACAAACAGCGCAATGCTTTTTGGAAAAATGAGGCTATTATAAGACTCAGGTCCCATCACACAATGCAACGCAAGCCGAAGGATAGAGTTTTACCTTATAATAGCCAAACATGCTTGGTACGTTTAAAACAAATCATTTTGATACTATTATAGTGTAAATTGTATGAAAACAACTTCAAATATAAATTTATCAACCAAAGACGGCATAGTATCCCATGCTACTATGTCGCCAACACTAGGCTCTACAATCAAAACCGAAATGTCACGTATTGGGAACTGGATTTCTGTCATGAGTCTAGGCAAGGGATATACTCCTTTCCGCTTCGAGACACTCTAGCAAATGTCTCGGGACTACACACTCTGGGCAACCCCTGGATCCTGCAGTGTCGGTCCTCCCTTTCGTTTGAGGATTAATTATTCCTGAACACACATTTCCCAGTCCTATCAGACCTATCCATCGACTCCGTAGTAACCGATATAATCGAGGCGCCTCGCAATCCAACAACCACATAGGTAAAAATAATAAATGTCTGGGCTCCATACCATAACACCACCCACAGCTAGAAAGAAATGTCATGTTCTCACTGTGTCCCTTATCCCATTTTTGACTCATACCAAGGTGTGAGGCTCGCAAATTAACGCTTTACACAAAGTTGTGCTATATTAAAGTCGTGCTTTGATCATCAACCACAAGACTCTGCTTTTCAACAGAAGCCTTGATCACTGCATCTCTGCATGCCACACAAGCAATTCATGCCATGCGACCGATGTCTATCGATATATAACCTCTGAGCTCGTATGTCTCAGAGAAGGGCGTTAAGCAACAGAATAAATTCTGTACCGCCAAACAAATATATATTTAATAAAGATCAATCAACACAGAATAAAATCCAATGTTAGACACACATCCCTTTACAAGTTCATTCTGGGTCTAAACGAAACCGGAGGCACCTTATTCCTCGTCCAATATGTCCAATACAGGAGAGAGATTCTCGCATATCCGGTCGATCTCCAAGTACGTCTGGACCATCACCACTTATTACCTTGTCTTGGGTGTACAGCCCAATCAAGACATCGGTAATCATCCAAACGATGTGAAGACCTCCGGTCTTCAACCACCGTCTTCATCATCGACTTATCGTCGAATCAATTAGTCAGAATGGGTATAAACCCGGCCTTTCCGAATAACTCATGTATATTATAAACAAGTGCTATAAAACACAACATACGCCTCATTCAAATTCTGAATATTCTTTTATTTAAATATTCATATTCTTTGGGAAACGTTCCCATTAATTTTATCAAAGATAAATTCTTTAATCTTCCTTTGGATATTAATTTAACCCAAATTAAGGTTTATCCAAACTAGTCGGGATTAGCACACCTTACCGAAGTAATCATTTGTTTAATTTCCCAATCCCAACCTATTCATCCCATGGAGAAAAACTGGTCATACTCCATATCTAACACCACGATGTTATCTGTAAATTTAATTACCATTTCATGTTCAAATCTAATTCAAGATTTAACTATCACTAGGAGCAAAACTGGTGATACTCCATTCTCGATCGTTTTCCAAATTTGATAATTTAAATTATCAATTCCCATTTCAATCTAATTAAAGATTCATTAAAACTCCACTTAGTTTTAATCTTCCCAAAAATCAATATTAATGATTATTTAACTTTGGAAACACAAACTAGTTGCGTCGACAATCTACACCGTACTATTGATTTCTGTCAATATATAACCTCTAAGCTCGTACGTCTTAGAGAAGGGTGTTAAGCAAGAGAATTAATTCTCCGCCACCAAACAGATACATATTTAGCAGAGATCAACTATACAATTCAAAATACAATGTTAGACATGTTATCCTGTCTTTAACTGGGTTAAAGAACTAATGTCATTTAAAACACAGTTCACGATAAACCCAAATCACATTCCATTAATTATGGAATCTTCACGGAAAAACAAATCAATATATAATCGATATCAATTTATGTATCCGACCAATAATATAAATAGAATAACGACGAAGCCTTTTAAATTCCATATATATTAACAGTCTTTATCCACAGAAGCTCATTTTGATTATTACCAAATCGAATTCCATTCAATTCCAATTTAATATATTAAATTGGAAAACTTTACTTTGGAAATTTTCCATTAAATCTTAATGAAAAGATTTATAAATTCCAAATCATATTTCACTGTAAATCGGATTAAACAACGAATGTCGTTAAAAACACAGTTCACAATAAACCCAATTCACATCCTATTTCATTCCAATTAAATGTTAATTAACTGGAAACTCTAATAATCTTAATTAAAAGATTTATTCTTTTCACACGGGGTTTAAGAACAGTGTTATTTAAGACATCATTCACGACAAACCCAAAATCCAATTCAATACTAAATACAAGGTTCTGAATAGAAATCATATCGGCTTATATTCAATATCAAATTCTGAAATCAACAAATATCGTATTGGGAATAATGATATATATCTTCCAAATTCCTCCACAATATCCATATAATCACGAAATCTAATATCGAAATATTCTGAAGATAATTTCGATTCAAATCCATTCCAATTCATATATTGGAATTTCTGGTTATGTTTAAAACCATTTCAAATCCAATTTATTTATTTAAAAATATTGGATTACAATTCTAGTTCATAACTAATTCATTTTGATAAAAATATATTTTTATCTTTACAATAGTGGAATTTTTCTCCCTAATTCTTTCCAAATCATTTATTATGATTTTATACAAATTATTGGTATTTTTAATAATTTTATCAAGGCCTGCACTGTCGGTTTCCAATAACGGCCACCGAACTGCACTTACGGCGACCTTTTCCAAATTTGATTTGGACATAACTCTAAATCCAACCGTTAAATTTCAAATCTCTTATATCCTTTGGAAATCTCTTTTCGATTCGAACCCAACGGTTCAGTTTTACGATAATCCGACGGTCGGATCTCCCATAATGTCAATTCGAAGTCAATGGTCGAAATTCGCGAACTGCCGTGGTGCGGCGCATTCTATTCGGTCCATTAAATATATATAATATATATATTATATATATTTCACCGATTTCCATTTAAAACATATTTTATAAATCGTTTTAAATTCATTTTCAAAACGATTTCAACTTCATATTCAATTTTAAATCAAATTGAATATTCAATATCATTAATATGTAACGGGTAACATTTTCAAAACATTAGATTTTAAATCACTTCCTTTTCGATTCATTATAAAAATGAATAAAATTGATATAAATATCGTTCACGTCAAAATGGCGTTAATCTGATCAACACGGCTTCATATTTTTCAATATTTTCGTGTCCATCCCAAATCGGACATCAAAATCATATTTTGATCCATTACTGAATATTATTTTAAAATAATCATTATTTGTCATTTTAAAATATCCGTTAATTTAAAATATTCGTTCTTTCCGAATTAGAATCAAACATAATCAATTACCATATAACATTATTTATATGAATTTCGTACACACATGTACACAACGATAATCAAACACAGTCAACCATCATCTAGAGTGCATTACACAACTACATAAGCGTTAAATATAAATAATTAACATTTACAACAGTCTGTCAACCAATCGATTGACATACAACTAAACAATTGGGATTAGTGTATGTCAAATATTATCCCAATACCCATGTGGGGTTTTCAAACAACAAACACTGATTATTATTTATGTAGTTGGGCGATGTGTAAAATATATCGTCCCAATCAATATATATTAAATGTGTGTAGATGAACAAATCGTCCGATTTGTAAATGAATATTTATTTTATTCATATACACATTAGAAATTATATTTTTAACTATAAAATATTTTTTTTCATCTCATGAATATTTTATATAATTCATTTATACAATAAAAATTATATTTTTATTGATCTAATATTTTTAGAAAATTTCGGTAGCATAACGGCGCGATATTAGAACCAGAATAAGGTCTAGCCTTATCCCTCGCCTAATAATGGCTCGCGCCATGTACAAACCAAATTCTAATCAATCCATTTCATTTTCCAAACCAAATTCAACCAAATAATCCAATAAACCAAACAACCAAACAAACATGGTTTCAAACAAATGTGTCAGGTGTAAGCACCGTTTGCATCATAGTATATATTTTTAACTAGAAAATAAACTAAAGCGAGAAGTTCCCACCTTTGGGATCCACTCCGTCATTCTTTAATTGGCGGATTTTGTCGTTGCGCTCCGTTTTGTCGCTTTCTAGCACTTAAGTTCGCCTCTTTGGCTCTAGAATTTGCATACGGCCTCCAATCTTTACCAAACTCTGTCACTAGCATAAATGTGCCATTTCGGATAATTTTTGCCTAATGGACTTTCTTTCAAAACTGCACCAATTCGCCGGAAATCACGAAAAACAGCAGTAGGTCCGTTGACTTCGGACACGATTTCTGGACAGCTCCGCAATCCGAAATAGGACTTCTATATTCGTGCTCTTCGATTTTGGTATTGTGGAGTTTTGGCCAGAAGTGAACCATTTGAGAGTTATTGGCGAAATAGTGACATTTTTTTTTTGTAAAAAGAGATTTTTTTGAAAAATGGATTTTTGGTGATGGAGGGGCCCACGGCCGGAGCTAGGTGGCCAGAGGGCGGCGACGGGACCCGTTGGTGGTGGAGGAAGGCATAGGTGGCGGGATGGTGGCAAAGGTGGCGGTGGTAGGCGGATTTAGGATGTGGGGCTTAGGGATTTGCTAATTGAAAGAGGGAAAGAGGAGGAAGAAGAAGAGGAGGAGGAGAGGAGGAGGAGGGGAGGCCGACAGCGGTGGGCGGCGTGGGTAGTGGCCAGCGAGAAGGGGGCGATGGGTTAAGGGATCGATGGGTTTTTTTTCATTTTCTTTTGAACGAATGAGAGAGAGAGAGAGTTGACTTTATGTAATTATATAATTATTTAATTCCAAAAATTTACTTTTTCATACAAACTCCAGATCGAACCCAACGACTATAGCCCCTAGCTAAAGACCACCATTTCGAACACAATGAGATATATCTCGTAAGCCAATTCGACTATTTCAATCAGTTTTCATCAAAATTAAAATATAAATTAATATAACGTTCAAAATTGATTTCAACGTACCATTTAATTTACTGGGGCCACATACTAACTCTGAAAATTCCCGAAAAATAAATCTAGCTATGTTTTGACAATACGGTCCTAACAAAACTAATTTCGTCGAATTTGGAGACCGTTTGAAAAACGATCATTTTCCAGTTGATTAAATTCAAACTAAATTGACCAAATACGTTTAAATCCGCTAAGCTCACATATTGATTCCAAAAATTATGAAAATTGGAATCAAGAAATAATTTGATACTCCGGATCCAACAAAAGTGGTCTCGTCGAAAATGGAGGTCGTTTGCAAAATCGCTATTTTTAAAGGCTATATATTGTATAAATTCCATAGCGACTATTCTGAATTTTCAACTGGGCTTATCTTTTTATTCCCTCTCTGAAAACTGGATTTTTCACATCCGTTGGAAAGATATTTTCAAGCAGATTCAAATATTTCTGGTTTCACTAAAATCTGGTTTATTTTGAATCCTGTACATTCATTTGAAATTTGAAATCGAATTTTCAAACTACCGCGCCATTTTCAATTCCTTTTATAATTAAAATAAATATTTATATTCTAACTTCAATTTAACTAAATATATACATTCTAATTCTATTCAAAATAAATTTCTAGCCGTTATTATTTAAAATAAATCATTTTAAATATTCAAAATTCATTAAAATTGCCAAAATAAAAAATTTAAATTGGTTCTGATTTTCCGGATTGTTACAATCTCCCACACTTAAAATCTTTTCGTCCTCGAAAAGGAACGAAGCTGAAAGTTGTTTTACTAATCAACTCAACTTTCATCCGGGCATTCATTCTTCAACTTTTCAGTTTCTAAGAATTTTCAAATTCTTCAAAAATTTGGCTAACACCCTAAATTTTTGAAAAATTTCGCCGTAATCTCCTTTGTACGGAGAGACATTTAAAACTGCAACCAGCCACGCAGGGCCCTCATCATCCAAAAAGAAAAAAAAAGCCAATCGGCTCATACAATCATCCAAACCCAATAAATTAGTAAACATGTACCTATTTGTCGGGCATACAATTTTATTTATCTTATCTAGCCTCCTTGCGATGACCTGTCCAATATATACGCATGTACATGTATGCAATTTCAACCAATTTCAATTCAGTTCAATATTTGACTCAATTTGGCTTAATGGTTCAAAAAAATTAATTAATCAAACAACACAATCAGCAATCAATTAGTTGATTATCGTTTCAAGCACATAATTTTCTATATATACATAAAAATCATATTTTGTGTGTCAAATCACAACAATAAATCCTATCTAGTTTTGGTTCTCGCACCAGTCAATTGGAAATATATAGATATCCCACTTTCGAATACTCGAACAGAAATTTTGATGATGTCATGCTCATCATCAGAATCATGTTCGGGCGACTAGGGCGTGATTCTATATCTATCCAGTATATTAAAACTTCGAATATACATTTGCAAGGCGTATATGCAAAATCTTTATATACTTGATTATCCAAATCAATTTAAAATAAAATATTCAAAAACGTTTAATTAGATTAAATTTTCCAAGCAAAATTTGTTTTCATTTTTATTTTAAAAAATAACACTCTTTCCACTAATTCTAGTATACTACTGATCCTATCTCTAACGAGTCACTCGTATTGAATATTACTAATCCAATCTCTGATGAATTCCTTCGTTCGGTTCTAATGTGTCTTGTTCTCGAGCTTTGTAACCAAAGCTCTGATACCAAACTGTGACGACCCGAACTTCCCCGGTCTCCGAAGAGAAGAGAAAGAGCGGATTGCTTTGAGAACACGACAAGTCAGAACACAAACAAAAGAACATTTCATTGCTTATTACAACAATTTACATCAGAGTACAAGAATATACATTTGATAAATAACAGAGATTTACAAATTACAATGCAGCGGAAAATAACACAAAACACAACTGAAAGAGATATGTGGCGACCCAAACTTCCACGTAAAGGAAAGCCCGGATTGCTTTGAGAAGAAGAAAAATCAGAACACAACAGAAGAACTTTTCATTGTTATTTACAACAATTCCATCAGAATATAAGAATATTACATAGTACGAATAAATAATATACATTTGTTAAATATCAGAGATTTAAATACATTACTGCAGCGGAAAACAATACAAAGCACAACTAAAAGAGATACACGGACACAGAGCTTTCCGAATATCATTCCAACTGTAAACCAGGATCCTGTGAATATAAATCTGCAAAAACCCAACTACTAGCTTCCCGTGTGGAAAATAAGGGCACCCAGAGTTTAGGTTAAAACAATAAACTCCAGGTCAGTCATGTGACTGGTGTGAGAACTAAAACAGTTATTAATCTTTGTTTTAAAGTTAGGTAAATCTAGGGACCACGCCGTATAACATGGAACAGGTTTCCTCCCAAGAATACCAGTGTATAAAACAAACAACGCAATGCTAAATAAAGAATAATAAAGCTATTATAAGACCCAGGTCCCATCAAACAATGCAACGCAAGCCAGAGGATAGGGTTTTCACTTATAATAGCCAAATATGCTTGATTGAAATTTCATTTTTTATGGTTACTATAAGTGAAGAAAACAACTTCAAATATAAATGTATCAATCATAGACGGCATAGGCGCCCCATCCCACTATGTCGCCATACTAGGCTCTACAATCAAAACTAAAAAATGTCGTATTTGGAAGTTAGATTTCCATCATGGTGGTTACTAATTCGAAAGATCGATCGCATGCATGCGAAAACACCGTAATGCACATCCGCACTATCCAGAAAACAAGTTACCGCGGCTTACGTCGCAGGCATGCAAAAACACTGCTAAGTCTATCCATCAAGGAATCAGGGGGTGTGCCCTATCCCTCACCTCGGTTGACCGAATCCATAACACCACTAAGGTGTCTATCCTCATCTCAAAAGCACACTGATCTAACCATCAGTTTACCACCATACCGGTGTGTGAGGCTCGCGAATTAATGCTACACAAAGCTGTGCTATATTAAAGTTGTGCTTTGATCATCAACTACAAGACTCTGCTTTTCAATAGAAGCCTTGATCATTTGCCACTTAGGCATGCCACACAGGAAATTTACGCCATGCGACTGATGTCTATCAATATACAACCTCAGGTCCCATACGTCTCAGAGAACGGTAAAGTAAGGGAATATATTCCCCTTCACTAGGTAGATGTATATTTAATAGAGATCAATCAACACAGAATAAAATCCAATGTCAGACACACCATCCATTTACAAGTCCGTTCTAGGTCTGACCGAAACCGGAGGCACCTTATTCCTCGTCCCGTATGTCCAATACAGGAGAGAGGCCCTTGCATATTCGTACAATCAACAAGTACGTCCGGATGACTACCTCTGTAGCCCCTTCAAGGTAGCTACTCCCGTCATGAGCAACAGTAGCAACCCATCCATTCGATGTGAAGATCGCCGGTTTTGCACCGTCTTCAATCTCTTCAACTTTTCGTCGTATTAGTTATTCAAAATGGGATAAACCTGGCCTTTCTGAGTAACTCGCGTATCTTATAATCAGGTGTTATAACAACACATCATATGCCTCATTCCATTCCAGAATATTCTTTTATTCAAATATTCTTATCTTTAGGGAAAGATTCCCATTAATTTTATCAAAGATAAATTCTTTAAATTTATTCTTTAATCTTCCTTTGGATATCATTTCTAAACCAAATTATGGTTTTCCAAACTAGTCGTGATTAGCGAACTACACCGAAGTAATCATTTAGTTCATTTCCCAATCCCAACCTATTCATCCCATGGAGCAAAACTGGTAATACTCCATATCTAACACCACGGTGTTATCGGCAAATATTAAGTACCATTTCACGTTCAAATCTAGTTAAAGATTTAGCTATCGCCTGGAGTAAAACTAGTGGTACTCTATTTTCGATCATTTTCTTGAATTGATAATATTCATTATCACATTCACTTTTCAATCTAACCAAAGATTCATTAAAACTCCATTTAATTTTAATCTTCCCAAAAATCAATATTAATGATTATTCAAAGCTAAGAAATTAATCTTATCTTTAACTGGGTTAAAGAACCAATGTCATTTAAAACACGGTTCACGATAAACCCAAAATCACATTCCATTCCATCAGTCTCCAACCGTAAATTAGTAAGAGATCAATTCCCTAAGTATTAATCCCGACAGCCGAAATCAACATCAGATCAATACCCAGGAAACCATTCAACTTAGCTAATCTCCAGTTAGTTTCTAATTTTCTTAACTCCATTGGGTTTAAGAACAGTATTTTTGAAGATACCATTCACGACAAACCCAAAATCCCATTTCCATTGTTAATAGGGTTAAAGAACAAGTGTTATTTAAAACACCGTTCACGATAAACCGAAAAACAAATTTCAATTCAATTTCAATTAAATATTAATTAATTGTTAAACTTCATTAAATCTTAATAAAAAGATTTAATCTTTTCGCAACTGGGTTTAAGAACAGTGTTAGTGAAGACACCGTTCACGAAAAACCCAAAATCCAATTTGATATCAAATACAAGGCTCTGAATAGAAAATATATCGGCTTATATTCAATATCAAATTCTGAAACCAACGGATATCGTACTGGAATAACGATATATATATAAATATCTTCTAAATTCCTCAACAATATCCGTATAATCACGGAATCCAATATCGAAATATTCCGAAGATTATTTCCATTTCGATTCCATTCCAATTTAATCATTGGAAAATTCTGGTTATTTTAAAACCATTTTCAAATCCAAATTATTTATTTCTATAAATAAATAAATTATTATTATAGTTAATAATTAGTCCATTTCGATAAAAATATGTTTTTTATCTTTTCAAAACTGGAATTTTTCATCCAAAATCTTTCCAAATCATTTATTATGATTTTAAATAATTTTTCCATATTTTTAATAATTTTATTCTCGCCCGTACAGTCGGTTTCCAATAACGGCCACCGAACTGCATCCATAGCGACCTTTTCTGAAATTGATTTGGAAATATCTCCAAATCTAACCATTAGATTTCAAATCTCTTATATTCATTGGAAATCTCTTTTCGATACAAACCCAATGGTTCCGGTTTTAGGAGAATCCGACGGTCGGATCTCCCGTAACATCAATTTGAAGTTAATGGCCGAAATTCGTGAACGGTCGTTGCGCGACACATTCTATTCAGGCCATTATAATATACATAATATATATATATATATATATGTATATATATTTCGTCGATTTCCATTTAAAACGAATTTTATAAATTTCTTCAAATTCGTTTTAAAAAAGATTCCCACTTCCATTTCAATTTCAATTCAAAATTGAATATTCCATTATAAATTCGTTTTAAATTCATTTTAAAACGATTTCAATTCCATTTCAATTCGTTTTAAATTCATTTCAAGTCGATTTCAGTTCAAATCGATTTCAATCCATTTCGATTCATTTTAAATTTATTTTAAAATGATTTCAATTCCATTTAAATTAGTTTTAAATTCATTTCGAATCGATTTCAATTTTATTTTCAAATCCAAATTGAATATTCCATATCATTTCAATATTAAAATGATAATATTTTCAAAATATCAGATTTTGAAATCACTTTTCGATATTCATTATAAAATGAATAAAATCGACCAAATTCCCGTTCGTGTTAAAATGACGTTTAACTACTTAACACGGCTTCACATTTCAATATTTTCAGAATATTATTTTAAAATATTCGGTAATTCTGAACTGGAATCAGACTCAATCAATTACCATATAATTTTATTTATATGGATTTCAGCATCATATATATATACAACAATAATGATAAGCAATCATTAGAAATTAAAACAACATCCAGAGTGCATTCTACAACTGTATAAGCATTAAAATAAATAGATAACGCTTATACAGTCTGTCAACCCATCGATTGACATACCACTAATTATTGGGATCAGTGTATGTCAAATATTATCCCAATACCTATGTGGGGTTTTCAAACAACAAATACTGTTTATTACTTATGCAATTGGGCGATGTGTAAAATTTATCGTCCTAATCAATACCAGATAAATACGTGTACATAGACAAACCGTCCGGTTTGTAAATAAATATTTATTTCAACACATGACTATTTTATTTATTTCATTCATCCCATAAAAATTATATTTTTATTACTCAAATATTTTATTCAACACATGAATCCACAATCCACAATCAATTTCCACAACACAATACAATCAAACAAGTCGTCCATGGTCTATGGACAACGGGGAACAGTTCATATATGCAGTTATAAAATAAATAACAGTACAGAATTAATTTTAGTGAGAAGTTCTCACATTGGTTTCCCACTCCGTCGGTTTTATTTCTGAATTTCTAAACACTTTGAGTTTTGAAGTTTCCCCATATTCTAATCTGCTTCGTTTGGACTTTAGTATGTTCGATGTTGAAGCTCTCTTCGTCATGATTCCAACGAAACTGATTTCGTTTAATTCTGGTTCCATATGACCAAGATATGATAAATTATCCATTTGAACAATAAAATACATCATTAATTAAATTAATTAATTAATTATTAACCTAAACCTTCCTCCCTCTATTTCGTTCCAGGCCTTAGCCGATAACTGAAACCCATCGTTGAAGTGACCAAACCCGCCACCGCCACATCTTTAGTTCACCGGAGGCCGATCCTCCACCAGCAAACGAAGCGCCGGAGCGCCCTCCACCTGCGCCACCAACCACGTGCCACTCGGTGGCCCCCACATCTAGGAATCTCGATCCAAAGTCCAGCGCTTCCTGGTGGAAATTTGAACTCCAGACCTTATGAAAACCCATCATAACCGTTAGGTGTAAGGATTTACGTAGACGAAGAATATTGCTTCAGAAATTTTGGAAACCTTCATGTGGATTGATCGATCTGAAGGGATTTTATTTCGAAAAATTTTCGCCCTAAATCATGAGCAACGGCGGGTTCTGGAGTTAGGGTTTTAATTAGCCAGTGAATAATTTTCTAGGGTTTAATTTATATATTTTTTTCCCATAAATGACAACTCTTCCATACAAACTCTAAATCGAACCCACCGACTGTTGCCCATAGCTAATTACCCCCATTCCGAACACAATGGGATATGTATCGTAACCCAATTCGGCTGTTACGATCAGTTTTCATCAAAATTAAAACATAAATCAATATATATTTAATTTGAATGCACATTTTAATTTACCGGGGCCGCACACTGACTCTAAAAATTCCAGAAAAATAAATATGGATATGTTTTGACAATACAGTCCTGACAAAACTGATTTCGTCAAATTTGGAGACCGTTTGAAAAATGGCCATTTTCTGGTCGATCCAATTTGACTGAAATTGTCAGAAGACGTTTAACTTCGCAACACTCACATATTGATTCCAAAAGTTGTGAAAACTGGAATCTAGCAATAATTTGACATCCCGGATCTAACAAAAGTGGTTTCGTCAAAAACGGAAGTCGTTTGCAAAATCGCTATTTTTAAGGGCTACATATTATATAAAATTCCATAGCGACTATTTTGAATTTTCAACTGGACATAAATTTTTATTTCCGCTATGAAATTTTAATTTTTCAAATTCGTTGGAAAGTTATTTACAAATAGATTTAAATATTTCTGGTTTCACTAATATCTGGTTTACTTTGAATCCTATACATTCATCTGAAATTCGTAATCCAACAACCACATAGGTAAAAATAATAAATGTCTGGGCTCCATACCATGACACCATCCATAGCTAGTGATTAACATAGAAATGTGTTTATTTTATGCTCGTATATTTTATCTTTTGTAAATAAATAAATGATACTTTGGGTACTTTTGTGTGTTTTTACAGGCTGTCAAGAAATGCCTCCTTCGTTTCAAATTAAAGGCCAACTACAAATAAAAAGCTACTTCCCCATATTAAAGCCATCTCAATTACAAAAGATGTTGTAGCTCACTGGTAAATTCATAGAGATTTGTACTGAGAGACCTGAGTTCGATCCCTGTCGAGCTCACTTTTTGCCAAAGAACGGAACTTTTACACTGCCCCTTTGCTATGAAGAATATATTAATTAGTGTTATATTATATATATACATATTCATGTGTATGTATGATATTCACTTATAGACAATTCAGGAGTAGTCATGGAAATCAATTCAGAACATTCATTTTTTTCAATTCCCAATTAGAAGAAATTCTGATTGATTTATTGCCAAGAAAAGATCAATTTTGAAGATTTTATCCTTTGTTGCCTTTGGAGTCTAATAAGTATCCTTGTTTGGAATTAATCACATGCAATATGCTCATCAATCAATTTGCCACATGGAAGATAGGGAAGATTTGGAAGATATTCACCGTGATTTGCTTTCCAATCAAGCTTGGTCAAGAAAGGCAAGAGATATATGGATGATGAGGCCCATTTATTCATAGACTTAATTAGGATTTTTCCTATCTCATCTATAAATATACGTTGTAACCATTGTAAGAGGATCCCAATTTTTGTGCTTTCTTTTAGTTTTAATAAAGCTCTTCTTCGTCTAGTTTATTTGTTTTACTTTCTTAACAATTTGTGTTCTACTCAATTAGTTTTTGTAGACAGAAATTGTTATTGTTATTTCTATTGCTTATTAGTGATTAGTCGTTTGATTATTTTCAACGACAATCCTAATTTACTTTTGTTGTTCTTCTTTTCCTGCAATTTTAATTTCTGCATTTTATTTCTGTTTTGCATTTTAATTTCCAATTGATAATTGTGATTTGATCGTCGGTTCAGTTAGATTTGTTCTGAATCGGATCGCAGTTTCAATTTCGTTTGCTTTCAAAACCAACCTCAAAGATTTGTCTAACTCGCCCAAGAGATTATTTAAATAATTTGATTGAATTTGCCTCCCTGTGTTCGACCTGTATGCTACACACATGTGCGCTTGCAGTATTTATTTTAAAATTCGCGCTTTTCTGATTCATAGACTAGCGTCGATCAGCTAGAAAGAAACTTCATGTTCTCACCGTGTCCCTTATCCCACAACTCGTACCGAGGTGTGAGGCTCGCGAATTAACGCTTTACACAAAGCTATGCTATATTAAAGTCGTGCTTTGATCATCAACTACAAGACTCTGCTTTTCAACAGAAGCCTTGAACACTGCATCTCTGCATGCCACACAGACAATTCACGCCATGCAACTAATGTCTATCGATATATAACCTCTGAACTCGTACATCTCAGAGAAGGGCGTTAAGCAAGAGAATAAATTCTCCGTCGCCAAACAGATATATATTTAATAGAGATCAAGTAGCACAGAATAAAATCCAATGTCAGACACACATCAATTTACAAGTTCGTTCTAGGTCTGAACGAAAATGGAGGCACCTTATTCCTCGTCCCATATGTCCAATACAAGAGAGAGATCCTCGCATATCCGGTCGATCTCCAAGTACGTCTGGACCATCACCACTTATTACCTTGTCTTGGGTGTACAACCCAATCAAGACATCAGTAATCATCCAAACAATGTGAAGACCTCCGGTCTTCAACCACCGTCTTCATCATCGACTTATCGTCGAATCAGTTATTCAGAATGGGTATAAACCCGGCCTTTCTGAATAACTCACGTATATTATAAACAAGTGCCATAAAACACAACATACGCCTCATTCCAATTATGAATATTCTTTTATTTAAATATTCATATTCCTTGGGAAAGGCTCCCTTAATTTTATCAAAGATAAATTCTTTAATCTTCCTTTGGATATTAATTTAACCCAAATTAAGGTTTATCCAAACTAGTCGGGATTAGCGCACCTTATCGAAGTAATCATTTGTTTAATTTCCCAATCCCAACCTATTCATCCCATGGAGCAAAACTGGTCATACTCCATATCTAGCACCACGGTATTATCGGTAAATTTAATTATCATTTCAAGATTTAACTATCACTAGGAGCAAAACTGGTGATACTCCATTCTCGATCATTTCCCACATTTGATAATTTAAATTATCAATTCTCATTTCAATCTAATTAAAGATTTATTAAAATTCCACTTAGTTTTAATCTTCCCAAAAATCAATATTAATGATTATTTAACTTTGGAAACACAAACATGTCGCATCGACAATCTACACCGTACTATTGATTTCTACCGATATATAACCTCTAAGCTCGTACGTCTTGGAGAAGCGTGTTAAGCAAGAGAATAAATTCTCCGCCACCAAAAAGATATATATTTAGCAGAGATCAACCACACAGTTCGAAATACAATGTTAGACATGTTATCCTGTCTTTAACTGGGTTAAAGAACTAATTTCATTTAAAACACAGTTCACGATAAACACAAATCACATTCCATTAATTATGGAATCTTCATGGATAAACAAATCAACATATAATCGATATCAATTTCCGTATTCGACCAATAATATAAATGGAATAATGACAAAGCCTTTTAAATTCCATATATATTAACAGTCTTCCTCCACAGAAGCTCATTTCGATAATTGCTAAATCGAATTCCATTCAATTACAATTTAATATATTAAATTGGAAAACTTTACTTTGGAAAATTTCCATTAAATATTAGTAAAAAGATTTATAAATTCCAAATCACATTTCATTATAAATCGGGTGAAATAATGAATGTCGTTAAAAACATAGTTCACAATAAACCTAATTCACATCCTATTTCATTCCAATTAAATGTTAATTAGCTGGAAACTCTAATAATCTTAATTAAAAGATTTATTCTTTTCACATGGGGTTTAAGAATAGTGTTATTTAAGACACCATTCACGACAAACCCAAAATCCAATTCAATACTAAATACATGGCTCTAAATAGAAATTATATCGGCTTATATTCAATATCAAATTCTGAAATCAACAAATATCGTATTGGGAATAATGATATATATATCTTCCAAATTCCTCCACAATATCCGTATAATCACGGAATTCAATATCGAAATATTCCAAAGATAATTTCGATTCAAATCCATTCCAATTCATATATTGGAAATTCTTGTTATTTTTAAAACCATTTCAAATCCAATTTATTTATTTAAAAATACTTGATTATAATTCTAGTTCATAACTAGTTCATTTTGATGAAAATATATTTTTATCTTTACAAAAGTGGAATTTTTCTCCCTAATTCTTTCCAAATCATTTATTATGATTTTACACAAATTATTGATATTTTTAATAATTTTATCAAGGCCCGCACAGTCGATTTCCATTAACGGCCACTGAACTGCACTTACGGCGACCTTTTCCAAATTTGATTTGGACACAATTCCAAATCCAACTGTTAGATTTCAAATCTCTTATATCCTCTGGAAAGCTCTTTTCGATACGAACCCAATGGTTCCGGATTTAGGAGAATCCGAAGGTCGGATCTCCCGTAATGTCAATTCAAAGTCAATGGTCGAAATTCGCGAACTACCACAGCGCGGCGCGTTCTATTCAGGCCGTTAATTATATAATATATATATATATCATCGATTTCCATTTAAAACGTATTTTATAAATCGTTTTAAATTCGTTTTCAAAACGATTTCAACTTCATATTCAATTTTAAATCAAAATTGAATATTCCATATCATTAATATATAAATGATAATATTTTCAAAACATTAGATTTTGAAATCACTTCCTTTTCGATTCGTTATAAAAATGAATAAAATTGATATAAATATCATTTACGTCAAAATGGCGTTAATCTAATCAACACGGCTTCATATTTTTCAATATTTTCGTGTTTATCCCAAATCGGTCATCAAAATCATATTTTGATCCATTAATGAATATTATTTTAAAATATTAGTTATTTTAAAATATTCATTATTTGTCATTTTAAAATATTCGTTAATTTAAAATATTCGTTCTTTCAGAATTGGAATCAGACACAATCAATTATCATATAACTTTATTTATATGGATTTCATACACACATATGCACAACGATGATCAAACACAGTCAACCATCATCCAAAGTGCATTACACAACTGCATAAGCATTAAATATAAATAATTAACGCTTACAATAGTCTGCCAACCAATCGATTGACATACAACTAAACAATTGGGATTAGTATATGTCAAATATCATTCCAATACCCATGTGGGGTTTTCAAACAACAAAAACTGATTATTATTTATGCAGTTGGGCGATGTGTAAAATATATCGTACCAATCAATATCAGTTAAATGTGTGTACATAAACAAATCATCTGATTGGTAAATGAATATTTATTTTATTCATATACACGTTAAAAAATATATTTTTGACTATAAATATTTATTTCATCTCATGAATATTTTATACGGTTCATTTATATAATAAAAATGATATTTTTATTGTTCTAATATTTTTAGAAAATTTTGGTAGCATAACGACACGATACTAGAACCGGAATAAGGTCTAGCCTTATCCCTTGCCTAATAATGGCTCGCACCATCTATGAACCAAATTCAAATCAATTCATTTCATTTCCCAAACCAAATTCAACCAAATAATCCAATCAACCAAACATGGTTTCAAACAAAGGTGTCGGGTGCTACTAAACACCATCCACTTCCTAGTATATATTTTTAACTAGAAAATAAATTAAAGTGAGAAGTTCTCACCTTTGGGATCCACTCCGTTAATCTTTAATTGCGGATTTTGTCGTCGCGCTCCGTTTTGTCGCTTCCTCGTACTTGAATTCGCCTCTTGGGCTCTAGAATTTGCATACGGCCTCCAATCTTCACCAGACTCTGTCATTAGCCTAAACACGCCATTCCGGACAACATTTTCCTATTGGACTTTCTTCCAAAACTACACCAATTTGTCGGAAATCGTGAAAAACAACAGCAGGTCCGTTGACTTCGGACGCGATTTCCGGACAACTCCACTATCCAAAATAGCAATTCCATATACCAAATCGAAGAGAAAATCGTGCTCTTCGATTTTGGTATTGTGGAGTTTTGGCTAGAAGTGCAAGGTTTGAGAGTTATTGGCAAAATAGTGACAGGTTTTTTTTTGCAAAACGGGATTTTTGTGAAAATTGGGTTTTGGTGACGGGGGGCCCACGGCCAGAGCTGGGTGGCTAGAGGGTGGCGGCGGGACCTGCTAGTGGTGGGGGAGGCTCAAGTGGTGGGATGGTGGCCGGAGGTGGTGGTGGTTGACGGATTTAGGATTTGGTGCTTAGGGATTTGCTAATTGAAAGAGGGAAAGAGGAGGAAGAAGAAGAGGAGGAGGAGGGGAGGCCGACGGCGGTGGGCGGCGTGGGTGGTGACCAGCAGGAAGGGGGCGATGGGTTAAGGGATCAGCGGGTTTTTTTTTTCATTTCCTTTTGAATGGTGAATGAGAGAGAGTTGACTTTATATAATTATTTAATTATTTAATTCCAAAAAGTTACTTTTTCATACAGACTCCAAATCGAACCCAATGACTATCGCCCCTAGCTAAATACCCCCATTCCAAACACAATGGGATATGTCCCGTAAGCCAATTCGACTGTTTCGATCAGTTTTCATCAAAATTAAAGTATAAATTAATATAACGTTCAAAATTGATTTTAACGTACATTTTAATTTACTGGGGCTATATACTGACTCCAAAAATTCCCGAAAAATAAATCTAGCTATGTTTTGACGATATGGTCCTAACAAAACTAATTTCGTCGAATTTGGAGACCGTTTGAAAAACTATCATTTTCCAGTCAATTAAATTCAAACTAAATTGACCAAACATGTTTAAATCCGCCACGCTCAAATATTGATTCCAAAAATTATGAAAATTGGAAACAAGAAATAATTCGACATTCCGGATCCAACAGATGTGGTCTCGTCGAAAACGGAGGTCGTTTGCAAATTCGCTATTTTTAAAGGTTATATATTATATAAATTCCATGACGACTATTCTGAATTTTCAACTAGGCATAACTTTTTATTCCCGCTATGAAATCAGGATTTTTCACATCCTCGGAAAGATATTTTCAAACAGATTCAAATATTTCTGGTTTCGCTAAAATCCGGTTTATTTTGAATCCTATACATTCATTTGAAATTTGAAATTGAATTTTCAAACTACCGCGCCATTTTAAATTCCTTTTATAATTAAAATAAATATTTATATTCTAACTTCGATTGAAATAAATATATATGTTCTAATTCTATTCAAAATAAATTTCTAGCTAGTATTATTTAAAATAAATCATTTTAAATATTCAAAATTCATTAAAATTGCCAAATTAAAATTTTAAATTTGTTCTGATTTTCCAGGTTGTAACAGAAACAATTTTACTCAAAATTTATTTTGATATAATGAAGTATATACCTTGGAATTATTCTAATATATATTGGTGTGTTGGTTGTTATTATAATGGAATAAGATTATAATTGAGATGGTTATAAATAACCAATCAAAATTCGTATAATATATAAAATCAGATGAATTAAATCAGAATTTAAAATGGATTTGGAATTAAAATTCTGGAAACTTGGAAAAGTTTTGTAAATGAATTTTGGATTAAATATATGGAAATTTAAAATCGTGGGGAAATTTGCAAATTTTTTCAAGCATTGTAAAGGATATTTTGAAGTAATTTCAAAATAGTAGTGTTTAAAAATAAGTTTTAAAAGTGATATAGTATAGAACTCACTTTGGTTGCTGGAAAATAATTTCGGTGATGATCCGGACAACATCGATATTCATTTTCGAGTTTCTAAGTGACGGACTACTGCCAAAGATTATGTTTTCAAATTGTTTTAAGGAAACAAGCTGTTTTGAAATTCTGAAAGGGGATATTTGATTTTGGAGAAGGCTAAGCTGTTTAAAACCCCCAAGGAAGATTGTTTGAATTAAAAACAAGTTAAATAAAGACTGGGAAAGCAAATAGAAATTTAACTGAAACCAGTAAAGTGCAAATTAAATTAGATGAAAATAATATGGAAATAAAATCAGATTTTGAATTGAAGATAACTAACTTGGGAAATAAATTAGTGAATGGAATATAGGAATGTAGGGATGTAATTTAACTTGGTTAAGAAATTGGATTGGTGAGAAAGAGTTGAGATTAAGAATGGAGCTGGAGTTTGAAAAGGAAAGTGGCTTGATTATGAGAGAATGGTTGGATTGAGGATAAATTGAGTGGAAATCAGTTGAAATGCAATCGTATATACTGAATTGGTAGTAAATTGAAGAGACAAAATTGGATACCTGATAAAAAGGTACTATTTAATATTATATTGAGTATGAGATTTTTATGAGCCTATTTGGCAAGCCACTTGGCTGTTTGATTTTTTTGGATTGGAAATGGCCTAAAGAGGCGAGTTTTAGTTGTACCGATTGAGTCGTACAAAAGAGATGTTGGCGAAATTTTTGGAAAATTTAAGGTGTTAAAAATTTTCCGAATTCTTGAAATGTTGTTAATAAGAATAAATCAATATTTTAAATTGAAATTAATTGGTTCAAACGAAACTGAAGTTAAGAAGTAAAATAGATGATTTTTTAACTAAATTAATAGGGATTGTAGCATTTTTCCTTCCTTAGTAATTTCGGGGACGAAATTCTTTTAAGAGGAAAGGAATGTAACATCCCAGAATTTTAGCGATTTAATAATTAATTAATTTAATTATTTTAATATATTGGTTTGATAATTTAAATGGTTTGAATTCAGATATATTTAATTTTTAACTAATATAAACGAGGGAATAATAAAATTTAATTTTGAATTAGTCTGAAATAGCCGAATTGACAATTTTGTGTGAATTGGATAACATGATATATTCAGTTCAGTTTATATTCGAGTTATAATAACGAATTTATTTAAAAACAATGGTTGAATGTATAATTTATAATATAATTACAATCGAGCGTGTAACGTCGCGATAGTTCGTAATATTACATTTTCAACTTTAAATGAATATACAGGGTTGGTTATAAGTTGGATTTCTTCGAAACAAGAAATGTTTAAATCTACTTAACTGTATTTTTCTAATGGAAATTGAAAATCGAGATTCCGTATTATTGATTATAGTTTAGTCCAAATCCAATTTTCAAATAGTCACTAGGGAATCCTTTATATATTGTAACAATTTATTTATTAAATTAAAAAGGTTTTAAATATATAATGAATGTCAATTTAACTTGGATTTTGAAATATCGAGTTATAAATCCAAATATGTTTATTTTGGAGTTGTATGATATTCTATTTGGACATATACAATAGTATTAATTTATCATTATTAAATTTAAATGTTTTTGAATATATTAATATTTTATTGGTTTTATTTAAGCCTTAAAAATAGCCATTTTTGCAAACGGCCTCCGTTTCCGATGAAACGGATTTTATTAAATCCATAATGATAAATTATTGCTTAATTTCAAATTTCATGCCAATTGGAGTTGTTCTGGGACCGTGCGGGATTCAAATGTGAATGATCAATAATTTGACTTTAAACTAGCGTCATGTGAGCAAACTGACTCGAAATTTGACGGAACAAGTTTTATTGGGTTTGGAACATCAAACTGTTGGAAAGGGTCAATTTTCATCGCAATTAGAATTTGTATATGGTCATAAGGAATTAAAACATCAAACGTGAAACAACGATAACAAATAAATAATAAAATATTAAATAAAATATTTTAAATCCTATAGCGTATAAATATGCGATGCTTCTTCCTGAAACCTAAAGAACTTTCATTCTCTGGTCAATCAGAAAAACCGCCGCCACCACTTTAGTATTAGAAAATTCATATAAATTCGAAATCTCAATGAAATCACTCAAAATATGGATTTGTTGGAATCCTGAGATCCAAAGCTTCTTGTCTATGTAGCGCCCGGCCCCTAGACCCATGCAAACCAAGAGCAACACTAAGTATTACTGTCAGAAAGCATAGAGAATGGGACTCGATAGGGCTAAACGTTGTACTCATTCCCTTGAACGAACACTGGCACGAGAATTTTTAAAATTTCTCAACTTACCCTTCGTGCTCAGTATAAGTTCAAAGCAATGGTACAAGAAAATTTCCCAAGTTACATAGTACAAAATATAATAGCATCAAGCGCAGCACAATAACAACAACAGGATACATATCATAATAGAGATGCCCAAATACATAGTCCATTATACGTAATATCACTTCCCAAAATACATAATAGTGTGTGTTCCATAATACTATTAGCTACTAATAGTTTGAAGCTGCATAGTCCAAAACCCCAAAACGTGGAAAAGGATAAGAGCGATGCTGCAGTCCACGCAAACCTAACCTGTTAACAATCCTCAGCCTGACCCGAGGATTGTTTTAACAAAACAAATCAAACGGGTCGGACTATGTCTAGTGTGAGTGAAGTAAGTATCTATGGACATTGAAATTTGATAAAAAAAGGTAAATGATACCACATGTATAAGTCAACTTGAGGCGTATGAATGTTACAATATTTGGACAATTTAGCATAATCATCGCATTGAATAAACCATAATCTCAGGCATCGGAATTGTATGTAACTCAATACAATACCCAAACAATTATCATATGTATAACAATATGATAATATAAAATGTAAGATTAAAAGGCACAGGTATTGTATGTAACTCAATACAATACCATAACGATTATCATATGTAAAGCAATATGATAATATAAAAAGTAAGATAAAAAGGCACAGGTATTGTATGTAACTCAATACAATACCATAACAATTATCATATATAAAACAATATGATAATATAATAATTAAACGTTGGTTAAAATAGTGGGTTTATAAATTAATTTGGGTAATTTCCCAACAATATTCAAACAAATAAGAAGGCAATAAAGAATTATGGGAACTACGGGATAAATATAGTATAACTCATAACAGATACCAAATAAACAGACGCTAGTATTGTAAAATCACAGTGGTGGAGCTCGAGCGCGCGTGGAGACATCAGCACCGTAACCTACTCATAACGCCATAACGACACCGGGCGATCAACCCAGAATAACCAAGACGGTCTAAGGCGAAGGCCGTATGCTACCCATTCACGGCACTGTCCGTGACCCGCCGATCGGGAATCCCGATCAAAACAACAAAATTGCCCACTGTAGCAGACCGTTTGACCTTTCGTGGTAGATGGGCGGAAATTAAAACCACCATCACTCAGATAGTGAACCTGAATCAGGTCGACCAAGATGGAGTTTTGGCCCATTGGTATAACAGAGTCCAATCTATCCCAATCCCAAAATCAAAAGTATTTTTAAAACATTATTTTGTAAAATCTTGCCTTAAAAATTCATAGTGTTTATAACATCAAAACACTATAAAACCAATCATGGCAATATTCATAAAAGTAAGTTTTATAAAACCCGGTACACTTTGCAAAAAGGTTAACAACACATGTCCATAGATGGTTACACTACCGTTTCTCTCTAATACACAAGTACCCCATAATACTCATGTATCATAACGAAACATAAGCATTGTTTAGCATGTTTAACTTGTCTGGAATTAATACAATTATTTGACCATTTAATAAATATATTAACAAAATTTCCATTTATAGGAAAAAAATATTTCTTCTAAAATTTTTAAGAAAACAAGAATTTTGTAACATAAAACATATAAGCAATTTTAGAAAAAATACTAATTTTAATTTTAATATATATTTTTTCTTAACAAAATAATTTTTAATTTTTTTTCTTGGGGCGGGCCCAACTGAGCGGCCAACCCAGTCCAGGCTGGTCAGCCGCCCAGCCCAGGCTGGGCTCCTAAGCCGGCCCAGGCTGGGCCGCCTGGGTTGCCAGGCTGGCCCAGTCCCGGCCGCTTGGGCTGCCAGGCCCGGCCGCCTGGGCAGCCCGCCCGGGCAGCCCTTCTGGGCTGCCTGTGCAGTCCATTCTAAGCTGGCTGGGCAGCCCATTCTGAGCTGCCTGGGCACCCCATTCTGGGCTGAATTGTAGCCCATTTTGGGCTGCAAATGCAGCCCAGAACTGGACTGTTACTGCAGCACCTCCCCCGTGCTAAAATTTTTTTTTCAGAATTTTTTTTTAAACAGAAAATTAGCAAAAGGCATAAAGATTTGCCTTTCAAGGATTATCAACTTGCTTTTCTTTAAAACAATTAAGCAAGCACCTTGCATGCGATAAAATTACATGCATGCAACAACTATGAGGCAATGAAACATATATCTTGCATGCAGTAAAAGTTGTATGCATGCAACCAATTTTAAGGTATAACATCTTCAATTTTGCAATACTACCGCAAATCTAATTTAATTGCCCCAAACATGCCAAGAATAATCATAAATAGGGGAAGGAGCTAATTTACAATCAAAGTTTCACCTTTTACCCATCATGCATACACAATCCATGATTTAAAGAGGAAAAAGGTGGAAACTTCACTCACCTCCAACGCCAAAATGCAATCTTTCAGCTTTGAAATCAACTAATCTCTTGATTGAAG
Organism: Allium sativum; assembly: GCA_030737875.1. Taxonomy (NCBI): domain Eukaryota; kingdom Viridiplantae; phylum Streptophyta; class Magnoliopsida; order Asparagales; family Amaryllidaceae; genus Allium; species Allium sativum. Next base: position 882,699,327 of record CM060924.1, read on the forward strand.
CCCTCTACAAAAAGGAATTGAAAAGGAAAACAATCCTAAGTTTTCAATTTACAAGAATTGAAAGAACCCTAGATGATTGAATAGGTTTAGGGAATACTTATTGAATTGGGAATCTAGTTTTATCTTCAATATTGTATGAGAACTGATTGAATAGAAAGATTCAGGATGAGAGAAAATTATAGAGTTCTCGGTGGTTTCTGAATGAGGAAGAAAGAAAGATACATACTGATGTTTTTAATCGGGAGAAAGAGGGGTTATGTATTTTTATTCATAAGTCCCCTTCTAGATTCTTCCTTCTTTTTATTTATTTTTTAATTCTTTTCTTTCTCTTTTTCTTATGCAACATAATCATTACACTTTGTCTCAATAGGAGATATTTTGGTTTTCCATCTTATTAAATTTGATTCTAGAGCTTTCATAAAAAATGCATACTTTATTTTGTTTTTATTTTGTTTTTCTTTTAAATTAGTATAAAAGTTCTTTTTTTTAATGCACTTTTAAAAGACTAACACACACAAAATTAGTATGTTGTTTAAATTTCTCATACATAAATGCAAAACTTCTTTATGTAATCATTAAAAAAATTCCTTTTAAAATTGTTATTTAATCAAAAACAATAAATTTATCAACAAAACGTGCAACATTTCACATCAACCCCATAAATGCCCAATAATCCATAAACATGTATTTTCCTCTCATCCCAAAAATATATGTTTTGCTTCTATTTATTTATTCATTTTTTTCTTTCTAAATTACCAAATCAATTAATTGATTCCCAATTCAATATCCCTAAGAAAAGCGGGTTGTTACAGTCTATATCATCAGTTCTAGGTGCTATGGTTTCTTCCCGATTAGGGCTGGATTTGTAAGGAGTTTGGTGCGTTGATGTTGAAATTTGAGTTTATATCCAAACATATGCTGGAGAGGAGCATCATTTGAGAAATTTTGGTAAATGTCCATTAAAACTTCTATCGATGTTGTTCTATAGGAGCTCGAAGATAACTGGGAAGTCGCGCCAAGGAAGGAGGATGCGAACTGCTTCCTTTTGGGTATGGTAGGATGTGGATTTGGACGGGATGTATTTTGGTTATTTTTTTTCAAGATTCATGGAGCAGAGATGGTGAAGCAGTGTTTAAAAGTTACGGGAATGGCAAACAAGAAGAGGAGCACCGGGTTATTTTATATGAGGAAGAAGCTATGTCATAGAACGTGGATCGAGTATGGTGAAGTGGGATGGTTTTTGACGTAAGGCCCATTTTTATTATATGTATATATATATTATTAAGTTTAAATCTTAATCAATAACATATTAACTTGTTAATATCATAGCGTATGCATACGTTGGCAGAATTCAACGAAACAGGATCCGTTGGAATCGTATGGTCGGAGGCTACACGATGAAGCTAGTTTGGAACTGTTTGGAGCTCATTCGAATTTTAAGCAAAATAAAACGCCTGATCAAATCAATCGAACGTTAGTCGTTATTCAATGATTAATGATCGAGATGAGTAAACTCACTAACTTTATCCAGTTTTATAAGTTTATAAATGTTATTTAATATTGATAAATAACGATTGAATGATGTGTGATAGTTTTTTGATTGCATTGCTTATAAATTGTCTAATATGCTATATATAGTTATATATATAAATCATTTAGTGGAATACAAATTTTATTTATTCTAATATTTCATATTGATATGAAATTAATATTATTTATGTTGATTAACGTTTGTGGATGAAGGGAAACAGGTTAGAAGGATCCAACTGGATTCCTCAACAAATACATTGTTGTTTTTCATATATTACATTATATGATGTGACTAATAATCTGTGGTTGATTATTGTGTGTTTGGGATGTTTGAATAACATTGACCCTGAAATAATTGGTATTTAAATGTTATAAAAATATATTCAAGTATATAGGAAAATAAAGTTGGGGTTGTAAAAAAGGAAATATCTATATTTAAAATAAAAATTGAATTTCAATTGGGCTAGAATATAATAACTTGTTAATATTATAAAACAAGTAGTTTAGCTTATAAACGATAATTTGAAATGGAATAAAATAATTTGGGAAAGTAAATTCAAGAATGAATATTAAAAAGGGAAATGAAAATCGTTTTTAAAAGAAAACGATGAAATTTATTTTGATGTTCGAAATGTGAATAAAACTTAATGAAACCATAAGGATTTGTAATTTTAATTCAACGACGTCGAATGTTACTAAAAATTTGTTTTTAGAAATTATATATTATATAATTTAGAATTTGACAAGACAGTTAATATTTGGTTTGAAACTAATAAATTATAATCGAAATTATGTTATAACTTATAAATGCAGTTTATGAAATGAAATGTGAAGCATGAATTTTTATAGTAACTGGATAGATGGAATTTTAAAATGTAATGGTATTTTCTTTTTCAACCAAGCTTTAATTTAATAAAACGAGTCTGAATTCCTATAGAGGAATAATATTCACGTTTAAAGTGAATAATGGTTTAAAAGCAAACTTTTTGCAAATTGGAATCATGATAAAGGAAATTGGTGATGTTTTGGAAGTGATAAATTCAAAAATGAATGTAGAAATTGAGCTGATCTGAAACGATGAATTTATTCCGACGTTCGGAACGTTAATCGAATAGGAATTATTCGATGGAGAGTTAGACATTGAATTTAAGGAAGTACTATTTACTTGCCGATTTAAATCAAGATTATTTATTTAATTAATTTATTAAATATTATTTGTTTATTCAGAGTAACAAATCAAGTTATATTTTAAAGTTTGAATATTTTAGAAAGAAGTGGATTTGTAAACTGTATCCGAGAGTTACGTAAGCAAGGATTTGATAAGAAATTAAGAAGTGGAATTAAGGAAATTAGAAACTAACTGGAAATTAGTCAAGTTGAATAGCTTTCTGAGTGTCGATCTGATATTGGTTTCAGCCTTCGAGGTTGATAGTTAGGGAGTTGTTCTCTTACTAGTTTAAAGTTAAAGGCTGATTAATGTGGAAGGTAGTGGTGCACGAATAAGAAATGGAAATGTTTCCAATGTAAATAATGTATATTTTCTAGGTATAGAAAATAAGAAATTGGGGATATATGGAGATATTTTTCTGCGAATCGTGAGAGAAGCTAAACGGGTTTAAGAAATATGGAAAACGGGGGATTAGGAAATGAATAGATTAATGATTAATTAACTTAGAGGCTTTATGTTGATTGATGGTTGATCGGTAGAATTTCCATTTGGAAATATGGTCGTTGTTTGTACGGATGTTTTCCGCGGATAGTTAGATAACCGGCTATCAAAGTTTTTGACCATTTTTCCGTTGTCAATACGGGGAGACTAGGATCAAATTTATTATCTGAAAACCACTGCTTATGGTCATTAGCATTGTGAATCAAATATGATGAAGATACTTAAATACGGAGTTTATGCAAGGGCTATTCTGGCGATCATAGGTAGACATTTCCTAAGATGGATTTACATAATAATGTCTTCGGTTTGTCCAGTCCCAGGACAACTTGTATGGATGAGTGTTTGTAACAACCCGGATTTTTACAACATGATAAGACGAGAATCAAGGCAGAATTTAATTTTAAAATGTGATTCAAGGGAAATAGGCTATGCCATTGCGTTCGTCTCGGAAAAATACGCGAAATAGAGTCCGAGTTTTCGAAAATCGGAGTCCGTATGACCAAGTTATGGCCCATCAAAGTTTTCAGAAAATTTCAAGTTCAGAAACAGTTCAAATTTGAATTCAGATTTCAAATTCAGCCAAGCAGAAGAGGCGGGAAAAATTCCCGCCACCCCAAGTCGACTGGGGAGTCGACACCCCCCAGGTGGTGTCGACTGCCCAGTCGACACCCCTGTCGACCTGGGTGGTCCGACCACTTGGGCCTGGGTGCACCTGACTTGTTTCTCAAGACATGTTTTATGGGCCTGTGACGGATTTTGAGGGTTCAGATCTATCCTAGGGTTAATCTAAGGGCCTAAACTAGTCCTAATCTCTATAAAAAGACCCCTAAGCCTACCCTAAACCCTTACAAATCACTCATGCCACGAAGTGCCACCAAAATCTATCTTGATCATGGCCTCCATCTCCAACTCCAAGAGCTCATGCATTCAAATCGGATCCGAATCAAAGGTGCTAGCTTGCTACATCAAATCAAGGGGGTGAACCAACGTTGCTATGCAAGTTTCATGACGATTCTTCAACAAAGGAGCCACCTTTCTTCGTCAAGACGATTCATGCTCCTAGCCCTCTTGCCACGCTATGTAAGTTATAGCTACTTCTAGATCTAAACGGTAGTTTTAATGATGGCATGGAATAAAACGAGATTAAACTAAGTATGCTAGCCTATATGAACCTTGTCATGCCTCTTTTGCTTGAACCTATGGCTTTTGGCTATGCTTAGTGACTAAATCATGCCACTTATGTTATGTTTAACTTAGTCCATCATGAAAGATTGAACCTTTACTTGCGGATTGTTGGCATGAATACTTGAAACCAATTTGACTTGTGAAATATGCACATGAATATGATTTGGGGTTTATGCATGTAAATGAACCCAAACCCCTTATGTTATCATGCATGCTTGTGGCCAAATTCTCTTATGATATTATGCATGTTTGTGGCCAAATTCCCTTATGATACTATGCATGTTTGTGGCCAAATTCCCTTATGATACTATGCATGTTTGTGGTCAAATTCCCTTATGATACTATGCATGCTTGTGGCCAAATTCTCTTATGATGCTATGCATATTTTGAGGCCAAACCCCTTATGATACCATGCATGTTCGTGGCCAATCCCTTTTTGACATCGTGCATGTTTTGAGGCCAATATGTAGCATAGTGCCCTTACTATGTTGACTCGCTTTTACTTGGGTTGGAAACACGATTTGGGGTAGGTTAGACGTGCGTGATTATGACATGATAATTTGACATGGGATTTCATGAAAATATGGCACTTATGATACACCTAAATGTGGGCATGACATGTGGGGTAAACATGGGACTTGAAACTAGACACGTGTGGGTTGTAAGTGTAATATGACACTAGACCAAACATGAAAGTGGCCAACTCGAGGTTGGGTTGAGTTTGTAGCATAAATCTACCCGGACCCGCCCGGCTTAACTAGTGGCTACAAACAATAGGACCCAATGTGAGTAGTTGGTCATATAGCACTTAAAACCCGAGGTTAGACTAGGTTGTGGTGTAAATCTACCCGGACCCGCCCGGCTTAACTAGTAACCACAACAAAGTCTAATGTGAGAGGTTGGGGTGCATTAATTTAATTAATGCCACATGAAAAGGTTAAGTAATTTTGACTAATGACACTTAACCGATATGACACGAATGGGCAGGTTAAGTGGAACCGGACTTGATTTCTTAATGACACTTAACCAAACAAGACAATTAGGGGATGGGGTTAGGTAATTTACACTTAACTAATCCGACTTGGTAATTAGATGGGGTTAAGTAACTCAGACTTAACTAATCTAAACACGGTAATTAGATGGGGTTAAGTAACCTACACTTAACTAATCTAAACACGGTAATTAGATGGGGTTAAGTAACCTACACTTAACTAATCTAAACACAGTAATTCGATGGGGTTAAGTTAAACACTTAACCAATCTAAACTTGGTAACTCAATGTGGTTAAGTAACCAATACTTAACCAACTTAACATGATAATTTAATAGGGTTAAGTAACTTATACTTAATCAATTATACATGATGATTTGATGAGGTTAAGCAACCATACTTAACCAATCTAATATGAGAACTTGATCGGGTTAAGTCACAAGACCGTTTAAATATACTTAACCATTCTAATACGATTAGTGGAGGGGGGTTAAGTTAACCTATGCTCAACCAATCTAATACGATAATCTGATAGGGTTAAGATAAACAAATACTTAACCAATTTGACTTGATGATTGAATAGGGTTAAGTCATGAGCTTCTTGGTATACTTAACCAACTTGTAGGGCTAGGTCTTGGACTTGAATACTTAGCCAAATATTGACATGATTCGTAGGCAGGTTAAGTCATGAACTTAAATGACAATACTTAACCCATTAGACAAAACCCTAGCTCAGGGGACTAGGTGGAAAACTGGGATTAACAAGGATAACGGGAAAGGAGACTAAGTGGTAAACCTTAGTTTAGGAAACTAAGTAATAATTCTTAGTCAAGAGATTTAGACCAGTTCACAGATAGATGAGTAACCCGATACGGTAGGTCATCGCTTAAACACACGAGGAGGAGCAAATTATCCGACTTGGATAAAGGATCCAACGAACTGGGTGACGAAGCGGTAGCTTCGGGGGACGTGAGGGTACTCTTGGTATCCCTCTGTGAGGTGGCAGATGGTCCATGAAACCTGGCCTCACAGAGGTTAAGGTCTGCTGTAGAAGAGCCAAGAGTATGCCTTGGTTGCTATGCGAGCGACCTAAAGGCTGGGATGGATTAGCGTGGAGTCGACGATACTTGTTTTTGCCCTGGATAGCACGTCGTCGACTACCTACCATCTTTAGTCAATCGTGTACGAACGGAAAGGCAGAGAACCCCCAACAGACCATGTTCTTGCTATCGAGTCATGGGTGAGGTTGGCCCATAGGAAAGTAGGGCTATAGTGGGGCCGGGATGTGGTTCTCATACATGATTTTTCTTGGATTGCCTTTCAGTAGTTGAGGGAGGGGTCACGTGGGACCATAGCCACGGATACAAAAACAGACCTTGATATCTGCATCAGCAGACGACTTAAAGCTCCCGACTGTGTTCCGTATTTCTTGATTTTCCCTGGCACGGAACTCGGATGGCACATTGAGGAACATGTGCGTCTAGACATGTAAAACGATTCACGATACTTACGCGGGATAGAGGGCGCGGTTGACGGGTGGCATAATCCCTAGTGGCCCTAGGTGGCTTGAACCCAAACCGAGACACGGAAACGTTCATTAGGTAGCATAATCCCTAGTGGTCCTAGGTGGCATAAATCCTAAGTGAACATGCGATAGTTCATGGTAAGAAAACCTAACAAGATCAAGGGAAGCAGTCCAAAACAACCTCAAGGATAAAATGGTACTACGTTGAGGTGGTATAGATTTACATGGGAAAACCCGTACGGCCTACGGCAAAGGACTGAACTTATACATGGAAAGAAACATACGTGTTGGGAAACACCTATATATGCTATATATTAGGTTGACATGGACCATTACATGACATGGGGCAAGGGACATTCATAGTTAACACATGACGCGGGTTGGGATACTAGTACGAGAGGTGCAGAGAAAATATACATGATAAATACCCTGGGATGTTATACATGATAGATACCGTGGGATGTTATACATGATAGATACCTTGGGATAGTATACTTGATAGAAACCTGACGATGTGATACCTTGATTTATCTTGACACGTAGTTTATCATGATACCTTAGTTTATCTTACTACAGTAGTTCATCCAGTTATCTTGGTTTAGCTTATCTATCTTGTTGTCATCCTTATGTTTACTTTCGGTTTATGCATGTCATGTTACCTTTACCTGTTTTTATACTGGAAGTAGATAGGACTTACCAGTCTTTATGACTGACCCCGTTTTGTTTCGCCTCTTTGTCTTCCGTTCCCCCCCCCCCCCCAGGTTTTCAGGGAGGAAATGATGTTGTTTAGCTCGGACCTCGTATGCTTGAGGGTCATCATGTATAGCTTGGTCTTCTCTTGGCTATGGCTGCTTCACCGCTTTATTTTGGGGGAATAATTTATGAAAAGGTTTTATGCTTCTTTACTATTGCAAGACAGGTTTTGATGTATTCTGATGTAAAAGGCTTTAGACCTTATTTTATAAGGTAATGAAATTTGTTTTACTTCCGCTGTTTTATATATGTTCAGTCTTGTAATATTTCTGTGCATGTTTACCTCGATTATGCTTCACCAAACCTAGTGCATTCCCTTTGTGAGTGACCCTAGCGGAGGTGGGGTGTTACATTTGGTATCAGAGCAGAAGGTTACCAGACTGGGCAAAAGTTTTTAAAACCTTCTGAAAACTATTTGAGAAACCGTTTACAAAGAAGCATTTTTCAAGAAAAGTTTTTTTAAAAGGCTATTCCCCAAAAAGCCATTAGCACTATCCTTTGTTTCCTTGATTGAATCTCTTTTCCTTTCTTTCTTCCATCTGGAGTCACAGTAGTTTTAACTGCGACTAATCCTTGTCTAGCTACGTAATTGTTTTTCCGTGCGCTGGAGGAAGTTCTCGAGAGACCAGTTGCCGTGCTATAAGAAAGGATAATAAGAGCAAGGATAAAGGACGCGAGCTTAAGAATGAACAACTTGTTGGTATGGCTGGATCCACAAAGGAAGATAAGGACAAGATCAGCAAGAGGGCAATTGTATGCTCTCATTTCTAGCGTACCTAAGAGGAATGGTACCGTTTCTGTTAAAGGTTTAGCCTTTCTTTTCTATCATCCCGTCCAGACTTTGTTTCGATCATCGCACCAATTAAGTCTGCTTCGATAGTTAAGTCTCTGCACCTTAGTACTAGCATGGTAGAGGATCCCATTTTTGTCCCAAAAATCTGGTTGGAAAGTCGGTCCATTTATTCATGACTTGTTTGGATTTGAGAACGTCTATGCCAAGTGTTGAGATTAGAAGCAATGCTTCTATTGTTGGGCTATGGATGGATTCTAGGGGTAAAGTGGTTATCCAGTAAGGGATACCATTCTCGGTTTTGAAAGGAGGGTAGTTAAACTCTTAACTTGCCTTGGTAATACCCTCGAAGTCTCGTATAACCTTTTGGGTTTTGTCATGGTTAGTTACCCAGAATCTCTTGATGCATTTATCGGAAATCTATGATCCGATCGAGTAATGTTCGCCAATGAGACGGATGGTTCATTTCGCTTGAGCATGGGTTATAGGAATCACCCTAGTAAGTGCACGTGGTAACATGGATTGGCATCGGTAAACGAGATCCAGAATTCACTAGTGAATTTTGGAGAGCTGCATGAGTACGCAGATATGTTTGGGCCGAGCATACTAGGGAAAGAATAAGTGGAAGTGAAACGAGAGGCGACAGTGAAATGAGTTCCAACGCATACCTTGGAAATAGGAATCAAGGAGCTACGAAAATCATGAAGTCAAAGGTGGTCGAGGCACACTGGAATTAAGCTCAAGGAAATGCGGCGTAAACGCGCGCATCATATCTCTTTTTAGAGTATATCGTTGGTCCTTGGTTCTCCTGTAGAGCTTGCTTGCATGCTATCGCTTGGTGGATATCCTCTCGGTCCTGTTTCTGTTGCAAACCCCGTAAGGAGTTTGTCTTGTTTATTTTCTCGATCTTATCTTTAGAACCTTAGGTATAACCCTATGGATGTAAACATGTATTTGAAACATGTTATGATTGATATGGTTGCAAATGGTTGCAAGTGGTTGCTCGTGGATGCGCAAATACACATTAGATACTAGGTTGACGCGGTCACGTTTCATGTTGCATATGCACGAGTATTTATACTTGTTTATGGATGAAATCGAATGTGTTGTCATGTGGATGTTGCATGTGGATGAATGTTTGTGCACGCATATAGTACTTATATGACTAGGACTATTTGCATACATGTTGGACTCATGGCAGTAAACATATTTTGCATTAGAAAGGTCATTCAGGCCTGATCATTAGCATTAGCTAAGGAGCATATACACACACGTTCTGCATGTGTTCATATGGCATTAGAAATCATCTAAGGACAATGGTTGCCTGTGGATGATGTTTTGAGTAGATGGATGGTAGGATACGTTCTTCCTAACTTGGAGATTTCGGGGACGAAATCCTTTAAGTTGGGGGGAATGTAACAACCCGGATTTTTACAACATGATAAGACGAGAATCAAGGCAGAATTTAATTTTAAAATGTGAATCAAGGGAAACGAGCTGTGCCATTGCGTTCGTCTCGGAAAAATACGCGAAATAGAGTCTGAGTTTTCGAAAATCGGAGTCCGTATGACCAAGTTATGGCCCGTCAAAGTTTTCAGAAAATTTCAAGTTCAAAAACAGTTCAAATTTGAATTTAGATTTCAAATTCAGCCAAGCAGAAGAGGCGGGAAAAATTCCCGCCACCCCAAGTCGACTGGGGAGTCGACTTGGGAGTCGACACCCTCCAGGTGGTGTCGACTGCCCAGTCGACACCCCTGTCGACCTGGGTGGTCCGACCTCTTGGGCCTGGGTGCACCTGACTTGTTTCTCAAGACATGTTTTATGGGCCTGTGATGGATTTTGAGGGTTCAGATCTATCCTAGGGTTAATCTAAGGGCCTAAACTAGTCCTAATCTCTATAAAAAGACCCCTAAGCCTACCCTAAACCCTTACAAATCACTCATGCCACGAAGTGCCGCCAAAATCTATCTTGATCATGGCCTCCATCTCCAACTCCAAGAGCTCATGCATTCAAATCGGATCCGAATCAAAGGTGCTAGCTTGCTACATCAAATCAAGGGGGTGAACCAACGTTGCTATGCAAGTTTCATGACGATTCTTCAACAAAGGAGCCACCTTTCTTCGTCAAGACGATTCATGCTCCTAGCCCTCTTGCCACGCTATGTAAGTTCTAGCTACTTCTAGATCTAAACGGTAGTTTTAATGATGGCATGGAATAAAACGAGATTAAACTAAGTATGCTAGCCTATATGAACCTTGTCATGCCTCTTTTGCTTGAACCTATGGCTTTTGGCTATGCTTAGTGACTAAATCATGCCACTTATGTTATGTTTAACTTAGTCCATCTTGAAAGATTGAACCTTTACTTGCGGAATGTTGGCATGAATACTTGAAACCAATTTGACTTGTGAAATATGCACATGAATATGATTTGGGGTTTATGCATGTAAATGAACCCAAACCCCTTATGTTATCATGCATGCTTGTGGCCAAATTCTCTTATGATATTATGCATGTTTGTGGCCAAATTCCCTTATGATACTATGCATGTTTGTGGCCAAATTCCCTTATGATACTATGCATGTTTGTGGTCAAATTCCCTTATGATACTATGCATGCTTGTGGCCAAATTCTCTTATGATGCTATGCATATTTTGAGGCCAAACCCCTTATGATACCATGCATGTTCGTGGCCAATCCCTTTTTGACATCGTGCATGTTTTGATGCCAATATGTAGCATAGTGCCCTTACTATGTTGACTCGCTTTTACTTGGGTTGGAAACACGATTTGGGGTAGGTTAGACGTGCGTGATTATGACATGATAATTTGACATGGGATTTCATGAAAATATGACACTTATGATACACCTAAATATGGGCATGACATGTGGGGTAAACATGGGACTTGAAACTAGACACGTGTGGGTTGTAAGTGTAATATGACACTAGACCAAACATGAAAGTGGCCAACTCGAGGTTGGGTTGAGTTTGTAGCATAAATCTACCCGGACCCGCCCGGCTTAACTATTGGCTACAAACAATAGGACCCAATGTGAGTAGTTGGTCATATAGCACTTAAAACCCGAGGTTAGACTAGGTTGTGGTGTAAATCTACCCGGACCCGCCCGGCTTAACTAGTAACCACAACAAAGTCTAATGTAAGAGGTTGGGGTGCATTAATTTAATTAATGCCACATGAAAAGGTTAAGTAATTTTGACTAATGACACTTAACCGATATGACACGAATGGGCAGGTTAAGTGGAACCGGACTTGATTTCTTAATGACACTTAACCAAACAAGACAATTAGGGGATGGGGTTAGGTAATTTACACTTAACTAATCCGACTTGGTAATTAGATGGGGTTAAGTAACTCAGACTTAACCAATCTAAACACAGTAATTAGATGGGGTTAAGTAACCTACACTTAACTAATCTAAACACGGTAATTAGATGGGGTTAAGTAACCTACACTTAACTAATCTAAACACGGTAATTCGATGGGGTTAAGTTAAACACTTAACCAATCTAAACTTGGTAATTCAATGTGGTTAAGTAACCAATACTTAACCAACTCAACATGATAATTTAATAGGGTTAAGTAACTTATACTTAATCAATTATACATGATGATTTTATGAGGTTAAGCAACCATACTTAACCAATCTAATATGAGAACTTGATCGGGTTAAGTCACAAGACCGTTTAAATATACTTAACCATTCTAATACGATTAGTGGAGGGGGGTTAAGTTAACCTATGCTTAACCAATCTAATACGATAATCTGATAGGGTTAAGATAAACAAATACTTAACCAATTTGACTTGATGATTGAATAGGGTTAAGTCATGAGCTTCTTGGTATACTTAACCAACTTGTAGGGCTAGGTCTTGGACTTGAATACTTAGCCAAATATTGACATGATTCGTAGGCAGGTTAAGTCATGAACTTAAATGACAATACTTGTAACACCCCTAAGTCCCACATCGTGGAAGCCTGTGTGAAGTGGGTACTTATATAGTAGAGCCCATCTCTTACTAACGCCGAGGCCTTTTGAGGAACAAAACCCCACACCTATACGGTGGCTAAGTTGGGGACAATATCTTGCGTGAACGGAGGTGAGGGCTATTACAGTGGTATCAGAGCCAATACCCAGCCAGAATTATGGCTCTTGTGTGGACCACAGCGCCTGGGTGAGGTGTTTGTGAGCCAACGGGGACGTTGGGCTATGTAGGAGGGGAGAACGTAACACCCCTAAGTCCCACATCGTGGAAGCCTGTGTGAAGTGGGTACTTATATAGTAGAGCCCATCTCTTACTAACACCGAGGCCTTTTGAGGAACAAAACCCCACACCTATACGATGGCTAAGTTGGGGACAATATCTTGCGTGAACGGAGGTGAGGGCTGTTACAGTGGTATCAGAGCCAATACCCAGCCGGAATTGTGGCTCCTGTGTGGACCACAGCGCCTGGGTGAGGTGTTTGTGAGCCAACGGGGACGTTGGGCTATGTAGGAGGGGAGAATGTAACACCCCTAAGTCCCACATCGTGGAAGCCTGTGTGAAGTGGGTACTTATATAGTAGAGCCCATCTCTTACTAACGCCGAGGCCTTTTGAGGAACAAAACCCTACACCTATACGGTGGCTAAGTTGGAGACAATATCTTGTGGTTTTGTTCCCAACTTAGCCACCGTATAGGTGTGGGGTTTTGTTCCTCAAAAGGCCTCGGCGTTAGTAAGAGATGGGCTCTACTATATAAGTACCCACTTCACACAGGCTTCCACGATGTGGGACTTAGGGGTGTTACATTCTCCCCTCCTATATAGCCCAACGTCCCCGTTGGCTCACAAACACCTCACCCAAGCGCTGTGGTCCACAGGAGCCACAATTCCGGCTGGGTATTGGCTTTGATACCACTGTAACAGCCCTCACCTCCGTTCACGCAAGATATTGTCCCCAACTTAGCCACCGTATAGGTGTGGGGTTTTGTTCCTCAAAAGGCCTCGGCGTTAGTAAGATATGGGCTCTACTATATAAGTACCCACTTCACACAGGCTTCTACGATGTGGGACTTAGGGGTGTTACAATACTTAACCCATTAGACAAAACACTAGCTCAGGGGACTAGGTGGAAAACCGGGATTAACAAGGATAACGGGAAAGGAGACTAAGTGGTAAACCTTAGTTTAGGAAACTAAGTAATAATTCTTAGTCAAGAGATTTGGACCAGTTCACAGATAGATGAGTAACCCGATACGGTAGGTCATCGCTTAAACACACGAGGAGGAGAAAATTATCCGACTTGGATAAAGGCTCCAACGAACTAGGCGACGAAGCGGTAGCTTCGGGGGACGTGAGGGTACTCTTGGTATCCCTCTGTGAGGTGGCAGATGGTCCATGAAACCTGGCCTCACAGAGGTTAAGGTCTGCGGTAGAAGAGCCAAGAGTATGCCTTGGTTGCTATGCGAGCGACCTAAAGGCTGGGATGGATTAGCGTGGAGTCGACGATACTTGTTTTTGCCCTGGATAACACGTCGTCGACTACCTACCATCTTTAGTCAATCGTGTACGAACGGAAAGGCAGAGAACCCCCAACAGACCATGTTCTTGCTATCGAGTCATGGGTGAGGTTGGCCCATAGGAATGTGGGGCTATAGTGGGGCCGGGATGTGGTTCTCATACATGATTTTTCTTAGATTGCCTTTCAGTAGTTGAGGGAGGGGTCACGTGGGACCATAGCCACGGATACAAAAACAGACCTTGGTATCTTCATCAGCAAACGACTTAAAGCTCCCGACCGAGTTCCGTATTTCTTGATTTGCCCTGGCACGGAACTCGGATGGCACATTGAGGAACATGTGCGTCTAGACATGTAAAAAGATTCACGATACTTACGCGGGATAGAGGGCGCGGTTGACGGGTGGCATAATCCCTAGTGGCCCTAGGTGGCTTGAACCCAAACCGAGACACGGAAACGTTCATTAGGTAGCATAATCCCTAGTGGTCCTAGGTGGCATAAATCCTAAGCGAACACGCGATAGTTCATGGTAAGAAAACCTAACAAGATCAAGGGAAGCAGTCCAAAACAACCTCAAGGATAAAATGGTACTACGTCGAGGTGGTATAGATTTACATGGGAAAGCCCGTACGGCCTACGGCAAAGGACTGAACTTATACATGGAAAGAAACATACGAGTTGGGAAACACCTACATATGCTATATATTAGGTTGACATGGACCATTACATGACATGGGGCAAGGGACATTCATAGTTAACACATGACGCGGGTTGGGATACTAGTACGAGAGGTGAAGAGCAAATATACATGATAAATACCCTGGGATGTTATACATGATAGATACCGTGGGATGTTATACATGATAGATACCTTGGGATAGTATACTTGATAGAAACCTGACGATGTGATACCTTGATTTATCTTGACACGTAGTTTATCATGATACCTTAGTTTATCTTACTACAGTAGTTCATCCAGTTATCTTGGTTTAGCTTATCTATCTTGTCGTCATCCTTATGTTTACTTTCAGTTTATGCATGTCATGTTACCTTTACCTGTTTTTATACTGGAAGTAGATAGGACTTACCAGTCTTTATGACTGACCCCGTTTTGTTTCGCCTCTTTGTCTTCCGTCCCCCCCCCCCAGGTTTTCAGGGAGGAAATGATGTTGTTTAGCTCGGACCTCATATGCTTGAGGGTCATCATGTATAGCTTGGTCTTCTCTTGGCTATGGCTGCTTCACCGCTTTATTTTGGGGGAATAATTTATGAAAAGGTTTTATGCTTCTTTACTATTGCAAGACAGGTTTTGATGTATTCTGATGTAAAAGGCTTTAGACCTTATTTTATAAGGTAATGAAATTTGTTTTACTTCCGCTGTTTTATATATGTTCTGTCTTGTAATATTTCTGTGCATATTTACCTCGATTATGCTTCACCAAACCTAGTGCATTCCCTTTGTGAGTGACCCTAGCGGAGGTGGGGTGTTACAGTGTTTGATAGAGTGTATCTAATAGATTGCGTAAGTTGATCTCTTAAAACATATTTACGTTGGTGGTGGAGGAATTTGTTTCCCTTAGCTTTATACCCATGGTATTTTCGGGGAAATCAATTTGTGTTTTGGAAGGAATGACGGTGTGGCATTCAAAGTAAATGAAGGTATGATCTGTCAAATGATGAGTTAGGACCTCAAGCCTCATCAGTTGGGAAATGACAAAAATCGGGCATGCAACATTGTTAAGTGGGTCGTTCCCAATTAAGGTATATTATCACCATCTAGAGAATATTCAATCTTGTTCTTCTTTAGCTTCTATATCTCCCGGGAACGGTTAAGTTGGTATACCAATCGTAAGGTGACATTATATTCGGAACATTCAAACGAAATGAATGGTCGATCATGTGTGGTTGAGTTGCAAGATGTTCTTGTTAAACTCCAGTGTATCCCCTCTAGAGAACATGATCGGAAGGTGGTTCCATACCTTGTCATAGTGGGAAATCCATTCTCCAATAAGATCATGTGGTTTTGATTGTATATATGTATATAGAGCGTGAGATGAAAGCGTTCTGCTATATTGCTATTTGCTTGTATTTGACACTATTACAATATCAGAATAATATTGTTTTAAAAGAATGTTTTGGGTTATCGTAAGGTAAAAATCATTCGTATTTATGTGTGGATTGGTCTTATGATTATCCTTTCTTTTTAAAAGGATTTTTAAAAGTTAAACCAAATGGTTGGAATTTACTCACACCAGTCCCATGACTGACCCATAATTTATTTTGTTTTGTTTTACACTAAACTCTTGGGTGTCCAAATTTGTACGAGCAGTCAAGTTGTCGGAATTTTAGAGATGTACTTGGAGGAGCTTGGAGTAGGAGGCTTCAATGTTATATATATAGAGAGAGTTTATTTCCACAGTGATATATATGTGATGTACTCGGATGATATGCGTAAGTACAAATACAGTTTTGTATTTCAAAGGTTGTTATATAATATATTTTATCCGTTCCACTGTGGGATTCGTGTTTATTCTGATGTTGTTATATTTGTATTCTTCTTTCTTTTCTACTCTAACTTTCTTTCATTCTTTTTATCACCCTCTAACTTCTTTCTATTAATGATCTGATATTCTTGAGGCTTGAATAGTCGACATAGTGTTGTGTCAATTTTCAGGGTTGAAAATTCTTGGGTCGTTATAGTTCTTCCATGAAACTCTGTCAGCGGCATTACTATATCTGTCAAGGACGCTCTCAGGATGGCCCATTAAACAATGGCTTCGTTAGGCTCTAAATGCATATATCAAAATTTGATGTTTCTTTTGTGGCTCTTCATGGCCCCACCAACCTACCCCCTAACTAACGAAAGACCATTCAAAAGAGCTAAGTAACTGAACATAACAAACAATGTAAACAAAATGTGGTCCCTCATCCAATGACCCGATAGTGAAGATCATTGGCCTCTTGGTTTAGCTCTAGTCCTTCCCATACGTGCTCCGACTGATGTTGGAAGGCGTCCAATGACCTACTATCCTTTGCTGGTTCCTGACCACGAAGCCTGCTCTTCCAAGCCGAGGCAACCGCCGAATAGTCCTAAAATCATCCCAATCAGTCTTTAGTTTTCCCACAACAGAAGATGCAGTCCAGGCGTACTCACCAAATGGTACCGTATATGCCATGCCTCTGTGGGTACAAACCTGAGCCTACCACAAAGGAGCATCACAAAGTATCCTCACGTCCATAGAAGTCTCGCACTTCCTTCCAATCCAGTCAAATAAGTTGATGTGCTCCCACTATATCTTCTGACAACTTCGGTGATTTACCCGATGGGTTCTTCACATTTACGAAATGGACCAAACATATTTTGTTATATTAAGTAGACCCTATGTCTAATTTATCATTATGTGTTTCACTTACTTTTCTTTTTGTTGATTTATAATATTCATTAGTCCATTTAATCTGAATATTATTTATTTCATTAATCAATTCATTATTTACCATACAATTTTTGTTTAAGCCCGTAATTTACCCACATACTGTAAATCAATATGTCATATTAAAGCCTGACAACGAGGAGTACTAGGTTCATAATTGTAACAACCCGGGAAATTCGACGCTTCAATTTCAACACTAATACACTCTTTATATTCACATGCCAAAACTCAAGTATCGAAAACCCAAAAAGTTAAAAGAAAGAAATTGGAGGGTGAGAAAGATGAAAGAAAGGTTAGAATAGAAAAAGAACACAAACACATCAGAATCAGAAAAGATCAGAATCTCACAACAGAATAAATAAAATAAAATATACCAATACTCTTTACATGGCAGAAAAACTATATACATGTATACATTAATCATCAGAGTACCCATAAATCATCCTATACAGTCATAACACTCTTCTTGTACAATAACTGATAAATACACAACACACCCAGCGGAAATAAATTAATATGAGAAATACAAGAGGGACAATTATAAAACTTCCTTTTCTTTCTATTAAAAATCATTGTTAATGGTTGCTTCCTCCCCTCGCTTTAAGAGATTTTCAGTGATCTGCTCTTACTTTCTCCCTTTTCATTCAGCAAGGCTTCTTTTGTAGCTTCTCGTCCCTTGAGGGACGTTATGTGTTTCTTTTCTTTGTAACGGCCCGGATTTCGCCCAACCCGAGTACGTTAACTTTGGCAATACAACAACATCAGAACAACAACAACAAACTTTTATAAACATCATAATAATGTTACATCAGAGTACAAAATATCAGAGTACATCGAATAAAATTACAGCGGAAGATAAATTACAATATTTTAATACATTGCAGTGGAAACAATAAAATAGATACAGCGGAAGACAACTATGCTCTGGACACAGCTTTAAGCTTCGATCCAGAATCCTGCTCAAAATATCTGCAAAATAAGCTACTCGACTTCCCATGTAGAAAAGAGGGCACCCGAGTTTGCAAGTGAAACAAACTACAGGTCAGTCATGGGACTGGTATGAGAAATCTTACTTAACAAACCTAATAATAAGGCTAATCTCAGGACCACGCCGCTAACGCGGAACGGGTTTACTCCATTGGATTGCCAGTGCATAAAAAAAGTAAATCGTTAAACAACGCAATACTTTTTAGAAAAATGAAACCATTATAAGACCAAAATCCCATCACACAATTCTACGCAAACCGGAGGATAGATTTTTACCTTATAATGGTCAAAAATGCTTGGTATGATAAAACAGATTTGATATTATTGTTAGTGTATATATGTTTCAAAAACATTTCAATCATAATGTATCAATCATAGAGAGCATAATACCCCAACCTACTATGTCGCCATACTAGTTCGACAATCAAAACCGCATGGTGTCGTATCGGAAATTGGGTTTCCATCATGAGTCAAGGCTAGGGAGGAGCTCCTTACCGATTCGAGACACTCTAGCTAATGTCTCAGGATTCCTCGCAGTGAACCCTTGGATCCTGCAGGGTCGGTCCGCATATACGATTTTGCGGATTGGTAATTCCTGAACACACGTTTCCTGGTCCTATGGGACCTATCATCTGAGGCGCCTCATTCCTTAATCCACAAGTAAAATGTCGGGTCGTGTAAAACCCAAACACCACTTCTAGCTAGAAAGAAACGTGCTGCTCTCCCTGCGTTCCCTTCTCCCGTTTAATAAAAAATGATCTTTTCCTAATGCTAACATCTTAAATTGGGTTTTGCCCGATTTAATAAAAATGTTACTTTTGTCTAATCTTTCAATGTAAACAAAAATGTCATTTTTGTCTTCATTCTTTTAAAGTAAACAAAATGCTAATTTTTCTTTAATCCTTTTTAGTGATCAAAATGTAATCTTTCTTCTTAATGAACAAAAATGTATTTTGTTTAGACTCTTTTTAATGTATAAAATATACATTTCCAATTCACTCTCTTTTAATGTGACAAAATGAATGTTTTCTAATTCATTTCTCTAAAGTGACAAAAATGAATGAATTCTTTCTATAATCCTATTTTCACAAAAATGTTATTTTTATTTGCAAAACACATTTCTAATAAAAAGGTTGTTTTTATTTACATAACAAACTTCTATTTAAAAATTTCATTTTTATTTGCAATAATCATGTTTTCACCAAAATGTGGTTTTTATTTCTATAATCATTCTTTCACAAAAATGTTATCTCATTGTTAATATACTTGATCAAAATGATAATCTTGTTTTTTCGATAATTCTATTTCGACAAAACTATAAAAATCATATTCTTATGTTAATATTACTGATCTAACCAATTATGATATTTCTATGTCAACATTACTGATCTAACAAAATATGAGCATCGCAAATCAATCACAACAACAAACAAATTTCAATCCACAAATCACAGATCTGATTTTATCACATACATATATCTATTTTAAATAATAATTTATTTAATTATTAAAAGAGAAATCTTACATCGTTATTATGTTTTGCGCTGTTCAGATCCAAAATTTGTCAAAAATTCAACTTGCTCAGAATCAGGTCTAGTCAGTGTCATCGCGAAGATCTCGTTCTCACGATCGTGGTGCACCTGAAATCGTTCGAATCCGAGTTCGTATGAGTAAGATATGGATTAAACAAGATCGGTCAAAGTTTAAATTAATTAAATTGTTTGGTCAAAGTTCAAAAAGTCAACTCACCCTCCTTCTTCCTCTTCCACGTTCAAAGCCGTTCCATGAAACCCATAGGCTTCCAAACTAGGGTTCCAAATAACTTAAAATTGGCGAAACTTGAAGACAATCGGAAGGTGGCACATCGGAGAGGGGGTTAGTGCGCCCTAGGGGTGGTTGGCCGCGGTGGGCCCTAGGAGGTGCGGCGGGGTTGAGTTGGGCGCGGGTTAGGTGGAGGAATCCGGGCCAAAAACTCCACTAAATCCGATCATCACCTTATGGAATCCAAGCTTGTGTAAATCTCTACAATTAGTTCCAAAGAAGCATTGAATTTCATTGAAGGGATTTGGAGAAATTGAGGGATGAAAATTCGTGCATTCTAGGCCATGGAAAGAGGAGATGGCGGCTGGTGCAATTAGATTAGGGTTTGGGATTTTCTAATTAGCCTATTATTTATATTATTATATTCACTAATTACCCATTAAGGCCCGTTTAGCAACTTTGTCAGATTTCAGCCCAACGACTGTCATTCTTACCCATTAACCCATATTCCGGACTCATCTAGCTATGTCCCACAGGCCCAAATGACTGTCTTGACCCAGTTTTCTTTATTTTAAAATATTTTTACTTTTATTTTTAATTCAACCGTACGAATAAATTCACCGAGGCCACAAATTAACTTCGAAAAATCCCGAGCAATATATTTAGGTATGTTTTGATGCTGCAAACTTAGGAAAATTAATTTTGTTCAATTCTGAGCTTATTTGAAAATGGCCTTTTTCAAGTCGATTAAAATTGACCGAAATTGACCAAACTGAAATCTTTTTGCCACGGTCACAAATTAATTCTAAAAATTATGAAAATTTAAACTTAGGAATAATTTGACATTTCGAATCCAACAAAAGTGGTTTCGTCGAAAACAAAGGTCGTTTGAAAATTGACTATTTTTAATATTAATATATATATATATAAATCCTACAACGACTATTCTGAAATTTAAACTGGGCATAACTTTTGATTCCCGCTATAAAATTTCGATTTTTCGGATTCGTTGGAAAGATATTTTAAAAGAGATTCTAATATTTTTGGTTTCACTAAAATTCGTTTTATTTTGCATCCTGTACGATCAGTCAAAGTTCAAATTTGACTTTTTAAACTACCGCGCTATTTCTAACTCCTTTTATAATCAAAATTAAATTATTCATCCAAACTTCGATTTAAATAAATTTTTAATCATTATTATTTTAAATAAATTATTTTAAATATCAAAACCCATTAAAATTAGTTAAAATAGATTTTTAAATTTACCCCAAAATTCAGGGTTGTTACAGTCTCCCGCACTTAAAAAGTTTCGTCCTCGAAAAGGAATGAAGCTAAAGTTGTTTAATTAACTAACTCATCTTTCATTCTTTAATTGGTTTCTATAATTTTATTAGTTGAACTAATAATTACACTACACAACCATCAATCAATTAGTTGATTAGCTTTTTAAAATATATAACTTTTATATATTCCAAAAATCATATTTTAAAAGATCGATTATATATATTTAAAAATATGTTAATTATAAACTAGGCACTCCCAACTCAGGCATTACTAACCCCATCTCTAATGAGTTTTCTCATTCTAGGATACTGCTGATCCTATCTCTAATGAGTATTCTTATTGGATATTACTAATCCAATCTCTGATGAGTCTTTTGTTCAGTTCTAACGAGTTGTACCCCAAAGATTTGGATTTAACCAAAGCTCTAATACCAACTGTAACGGCCCGGATTTCGCCCGACCAAAGTACGTTAACTTTGGGAATACAACAACATCAGAACAACAGTAGCAGACTTTTATAAACATCATAATAATGTTACATCAGAGTACAGAATATCAGAGTACATCGAATAAAATTACAGCGGAAGATAAATTACAATATTTTAATACATTGCAGCGAAAACAATAAAATAGATACAGTGGAAGACAACTATGCTCTGGACACAGCTTTAATCTTCAATCCAGAATCCTGCTCAAAATATCTGCAAAATAAGCTACTCGACTGCCCGTGTAGAAAAGAGGGCACCCGAGTTTGCATGTGAAACAAACTACAGGTTGGTCATGGGACTGGTATGAGAAATCTTACTTAACAAACCTAATAATAAGGCTAATCTCATGACCACGCCGCTAAGGTGGAGCATGTTTACTCCGTTGGATTGCCAGTGCATAAAAATAAAGTAAATCGTTAAACAACACAATGCTTTTTAGAAAAATGAAACCATTATAAGACCCAAATCCCATCAGACAACGCTACGCAAACCGGAGGATAGAGTTTTACCTTATAATGGTCAAAAATGCTTGGTACGATAAAACGGATTTGATATTATTGTTAGTGTATATAAGTTTCAAAAACATTTCAATCATAATGTATCCATCATATATGGCATAGTACCCCATCCTACTATATCGCCACACTAGTTCTACAATCAAAACTGCATGGTGTCGTTTTGGAAATTGGGTTTCCATCATGAGTCAAGGCTAGGGAGGAGCTCCTTACCAATTTGAGACACTCTAGCTAATGTCTCAGGATTCCCCGCAGTGAACCCTTGGATCCTGCAGGGCCGGTCCGCACATACGATTTTGCGGATTGGTAATTCCTGAACACACGTTTCCCGGTCCTATAGGACCTATCATACGAGGCGCCTCATTCCATCATCCACATAAGTAAAATGTCAGGCCGTGTAAAACCCAAACACCACTTCTAGTTAGAAAGAAACGTGCTACTCTCCCTGCGTTCCCTTCTCCCGTTTTAGACTCCAACCGGGTTGTGAGGCTCGTGAAGCTACGTAATACACAAAGCTATGCTTATTCAAGCTGTGATTTGATCATCAACCACAAGGCCTGCTTTTCAACAAGAGCCTTGATCAATTGCATCTTAGCATGCCACATTGTCAATCCATACCATGCCATTGATTCCTACCAAAATATAACCTCTAAGCTCATACGTCTTAGAGAAGGGTGTTAAACACCAAACAGATATATATTTAGCAGAGATCAACGAATACCGTATAAAGGAATACAACGTCAGACATACAATCCATTTTCAAGTCCGTTCTGGGTCTGAATGAAACCGGAGGCACCTTATTCCTCGCATATCCGAACAATCAACAAGTAGTCTGGACGGCCACCATTGTAGCCCCTTCAAGGTAGCTACTCCAATCATGGGCGTCAATGGCAACTCATCCATTCGACGTGAAGATCGTCGGTCTTCAATCACTGTCTTCAACTCTTCGACTTAGATCGACGAATAATCATTTGAAATGAGATTGAACTCGGACTGTTCAAATGATCCTCGCATATATATAATTTAAAATCATTTCTTATCGTTAATATTAATTTATAACGATTAATCTCTATTTTTATTTATATAAAATAATTGAATTTTATTTAACAACATTTCATGTCAATAGGCGGCCTTGGCGCTGTTTTCACCCAAATTTGTTATACAAGTTTCTCTAAATCTAACCGTTGGAATTTAACACAATTCATATCATTGGAAAGGTCTTCCCAAGGCGAACCTAACGGTTTCAGTTTTGGGAAAATCCGACGGTCGGATATTTCGGTATAACTATTTAAAGTTACGATTGTCGAATCGCGAACTACCGCGCACGATTCGTTTAATTATAATTTACATATATATACTTATATATAATTCCGTCATCCATTTCATTTCACTATTTTTTTTAACATCGAATATCCCTATTTGTGTATATAATATCGAGGTATAACATGACACACAATAATGTTTATTTTATTTTAATTCACATACACATGTTATATCCAACAATGTATTTTTTTTCTTCTTTCATCTTTCAATTTACACCAAATGTATATTTGGTTTCATTATTCCTTTTTAATGAAAACCCATTCCTTAAAATGTAAATTTCTAATCCTTTTATTTACATAAAAAAATGTAAATTTCTATTCCTATTTTATTTACATTGAGAAATGTAAACTTATATTTCAATATATTATTATATTGAAAATGTAACTTTTATTTCATGTTCTATTTACATTGGAAAATGTGAGTTCCTAATCATTGTTTTATTTCTTTTGTTTACATTGAAAAATGTAAATTCTTTTATTTACATATAATAAAATATAATTTCTATTTCATCCTTATTTACATTGAAAAAAATGTTAGTTTCTATATTTCTCTAATTACATATAAAAATGTAACTTCCTATTTTTCTTTTATTTACATTGAAAAATGTAACTTCTTTTTACCATCTCTAAAATGACGATAAAAATATATAATATTTATTCTATTCTTTTATCGCATCTAAAGTGACGATAAAAATATACATTTCATTTCTACTCTTTTTATCGCATCTAAAATAACGATAAAAAATATACTTTTAATTCCAATATTTTTATCACATCTAAAATTGTAAAGTTTTCTTTCTAATATAATCTACATTAAAATGTGACTTTTCTTTTTAATATAATCTACATTGCATTAAATAATTTTGCAATGTCAAAACCTAATCTTTTCATTACATAAAAATGTAATTTTCTTACTTTAAATCATAATTACATGAAAATAAAAACTTTAACTTAATTACATAAAAATGTAATTTTCTTCCTTTACCTTAATTTACATGATAAATGAGAATTTTCACCTTTTACCTAATTCACATAAAAAATTGACATAATTACATAAAAACGAAATTTTTATGTTCTTTAACTTAATTACATAAAAATGTAATTTTCTTCTAATTCTTCTTTACATTAAGAAAAATGTAACTTTTCTAATTCTCTACTTCTTTTTATTGCATATAAAAGGTCAATAAAGATGTAATCCTTATTTTTATACTTTTTATTCTGATTTACAATTTCTAACAAAAATGTCCTTTTTATTCTAATTTACATTTTGAATGTAATTTTCCTTTTTACTGTTTGTTTATATAAGAATGTAAATTTTCCTTTTTCATTGTTTATTTACATAAAAATGTAAATTTTCTTCTTTTTATTCTATTTACATAAAAATGTAAATTTTCTTTCTTTTATTCTATTTACATAAAAATGTAAATTTTCTAATTAACACATGACGGTGTAAGTATTCATTTCTAATTAACACACGACGGTGTAAGTATTCATTTTCTAATTAACACATGAAGGTGCAAGTATTCATTTCTAATTAACACATGACGGTGTAAGTATTCATTTTCTAATTAACACATTACAGTGTAAGTATTCATTTCTAATTAACATATAATGGTGAAAGTAATCATTTTCTAATTAACACATGACGGTGTAATATGACACTTGTATTCTAACAAAAAATCTTATTTTCATACTAGTGTGACATCTTTAACAAAAAAATGTAATTTTTATACTAATGTGACATTTTACACTAAAAATGTTAATTCTTTTAAATGCAACATTATACACTAAAAATGTTAATTCTTTTATATGTAACATTCTTAGCAAAAGTGAACCTTTATTCCTTATGCAACATTTTATAAGATAAAAATGTTACTTTTCTATGCTAATATTTCATATAATAAAAAAAATGATCTTTTCCTAATGCTAACATCTTAAATTGGGTTTTGCCCGAATTAATAAAAATGTTACTTTTGTCTAATCTTTCAATGTAAACAAAAATGTCATTTTTGTCTTCATTCTTTTAAAGTAAACAAAATGCTAATTTTTCTTTAATCCTTTTTAGTTATCAAAATGTAATCTTTCTTCTTAATGAACAAAAATGTATTTTGTTTAGACTCTTTTTAATGTATAAAATATACATTTCCAATTCACTCTCTTTTAATGTGACAAAATGAATGTTTTCTAATTCATTTCTCTAAAGTGACAAAAATGAATGAATTCTTTCTATAATCCTATTTTCACAAAAATGTTATTTTTATTTGCAAAACACATTTCTAATAAAAAGGTTGTTTTTATTTACATAACAAACTTCTATTTAAAAATTTCATTTTTATTTGCAATAATCATGTTTTCACCAAAATGTGGTTTTTATTTCTATAATCATTCTTTCACAAAAATGTTATCTCATTGTTAATATACTTGATCAAAATTATAATCTTGTTTTTTCGATAATTCTATTTCGACAAAACACTAAAAATCATATTCTTATGTTAATATTACTGATCTAACCAATTATGATATTTCTATGTCAACATTACTGATCTAACAAAATATGAGCATCGCAAATCAATCACAACAAAAAACAAATTTCAATCCACAAATCACAGATCTGATTTTATCACATACATATATTGATTTTAAATAATAATTTAATTAGTTATTAAAAGAGAAATCTCACATCGTTATTGGGTTCTGCGCTGTTCAGATCCAAAATTTGTCAAAAATTCAACTTGCTCAGAATCAGGTCTAGTCAGTGTCATCGCGAAGATCTCGTTCTCATGATCGTGGCACACCTGAAATCGTTCGAATCCGAGTTCGTATGAGTAAGATATGGATTAAACAAGATCGGTCAAAGTTTAAATTAATTAAATTGTTTGGTCAAAGTTCAAAAAGTCAACTCACCCTCCTTCTTCCTCTTCCACGTTCAAAGCCGTTCCAGGGAACCCATAGGCTTCCAAACTAGGGTTCCAAATAACTTGAAATTGGCTAAGCTTGAAGACGATCAGAAGGTGGCATATCGGAGAGGGAGGAGAGGGGTTGGTGCGCCCTAGGGGTGGTTGGCCACGGTGGGCCCTAGGAGGTGCGACGGGGCTGAGTTGGGCGCGGGTTAAGTGGAGGAATCCGGGCTAAAAACTCCACTAAATCCGATCATCACCTTATGGAATCAAAGCTTGTATAAATCTCTACAATTAGTTCCAAAGAAGCATTGAATTTCATTGAAGGGTTGGAGAAATTGAGGGATGAAAATTCGTGCATTCTAGGCCACGGAAAAAGGAGATGGCGGCTGGTGCAATTAGATTAGGGTTAGGGATTTTCTAATTAGCCTATTATTTATATTATTATATTCACTAATTACCCATTAAGGCCCGTTTAGCAATTTTGCCGGATTTCAGCCCAACGACTGTCATTCTTACCAATTAACCCCTATTCTGGACTCATCTAGCTATGCCCCGCAGGCCAAAATGACTGTCTTGACCCAGTTTTCTTTATTTTAAAATATTTTTACTTTTATTTTTAATTCAACTGTACGAATAAATTCACCTGGGCCACAAATTAACTTCAAAAAATCCCGAAAAATAAATTTAGCTATGTTTTGATGCTGCGGGCCTAGTAAAATTAATTTCGTTCAATTCTGTGCCTATTTAAAAAATGGCCTTTTTCAAGTCGATTAAAATTGATCGAAATTGACCAAACTGAAATCTTTTTGCCACGGTCACAAATTAATTCTAAAAATTATGAAAAATTAAACTTAGCAATAATTTGACATTCCAAATCCAACAAAAGTGGTTTCGTCGAAAACAGAGGTCGTTTGAAAAAAGGCTATTTTTAATATTAAAAAATATATATAAATCCTACAGCGACTATTCTGAAATTTAAACTGGGCATAACTTTTGATTCCCACTATA
This sequence comes from Allium sativum, assembly GCA_030737875.1. Lineage (NCBI taxonomy): Eukaryota > Viridiplantae > Streptophyta > Magnoliopsida > Asparagales > Amaryllidaceae > Allium > Allium sativum. The sequence goes on from CM060924.1 coordinate 882,726,983, forward strand.
AAATTTCGATTTTTCGGATTCGTTGAAAGATATTTTAAAAGAGATTCTAATATTTTTGGTTTCACTAAAATCCGTTTTATTTTGCATCCTGTATATTCAGTCAAAGTTCTAGTTTGACTTTTCAAACTACTGCGCTATTTCTAACTCCTTTTGTAATCAAAATTAAATTATTCATCCTTACTTCGATTTAAATAAATTTTTAATCATTATTATTTTAAATATCAAAACCCATTAAAATTTGTTAAAATAGATTTTTAAATTTACCCCAATATTCAGGGTTGTTACAGTCTCCCCCACTTAAAAACTTTTCGTCCTCGAAAAGGAACGAAGCTAAAGTTGTTTAATTAACTAACTCATTTTTCATTCTTTAATTCGTTTCTATAATTATATAGTTGAACTAATAATTACACTACACAACCATCAATCAATTAGTTGATTAGCTTTTTAAAATATATAACTTTTATATATTCCAAAAATCATATTTTCAAAGATCGACTATATATACATATATTTAAAAATACATTAATTATAAACTGGGCACTCCCAACTCATTCTAGGGCATTACTAACCCCATCTCTAATGAGTTTTCTCATTCTAGGATACTGCTGATCCTATCTCTAATGAGTGTTCTTATTGGATATTACTAATCCAATCTCTGATGAGTCTTTTGTTCAGTTCTAACGAGTTGTACCCCAAAGATTTGGATTTAACCAAAGCTCTGATACCAACTGTAACGGCCCGGATTTCGCACGACCCGAGTACGTTTACTTTGAGAATACAACAACATCAGAACAACAACAGCAGACTTTTATAAACATCATAATAATGTTACATCATAGTACAGAATATCAGAGTACATCGAATAAAATTACACCGGAAGATAAATTACAATATTTTAATACATTGCAGCGGATACAATAAAATAGATATAGCGGAAGACAACTATGATCTGGACACAGCTTTAAGCTCCGATCCAGAATCCTGCTAAAAATATCTGCAAAATAAGTTACTCGACTGCCCATGTAGAAAAGAGGGCACCCGAGTTTGCAAGTGAAACAAACTACAGGTCAGTCATGGGACTGGTATGAGAAATCTTACTTAACAAACCTAATAATAAGGCTAATCTCAGGACCACGCCGCTAACGCGGAACGGATTTACTCCAGTGGATTGCCAGTGTATAAAAATAAAGTAAATCGTTAAACAACGTAATGCTTTTTAGAAAAATGAAGCCATTATAAGATCCAAATCCCATCACACATTGCTTACGATAAAACAGATTTGATATTATTGTTAGTGTACATATGTTTCAAAAACATTTCAATCATAATGTATCAATCATAGACGGCATAGTACCCCATCCTACTAGGTCGCCATACTAGTTCTACAATCAAAACCACATGGTGTCGTATTGGAAATTGGGTTTCCATCATGAGTCAAGGCTAGGGAGGAGCTCCTTACCGATTCGAGACAATCTAGCTAATGTCTCAGGATTCCCCGTAGTGAACCCTTGGATCCTGCAGGGCCGGTCCGCAAATACGATTTTGCAGATTGTCAATTCCTGAACACACATTTCCCGGTCCTATAGGACCTATCATCCGAGGCGCCTCATTCCATCATCCACATAAGTAAAATGTCGGGCCATGTAAAACCCAAACACCACTTCTAGCTAGAAAGAAACGTGCTGCTCTCCCTGCGTTCCCTTCTCCCGTTTTAGACTCCAAGCGGGTTGTGAGGCTCGCGAAGCTACGTAATACACAAAGCTATGCTTATTCAAGTTGTGCTTTGATCATCAACCACAAGGCCTGCTTTTCAACAAGAGCCTTGATCATTTGGATCTTAGCATGCCACATTGTCAATCCATACATACCATTGATTCCTACCAATATATAATCTCTAAGCTCGTACGTCTTAGAGAAGGGTGTTAAACACCAAACAGATATATATTTAGCAGAGATCAACGAATACCGTATAAAGGAATACAATGTCAGACATACAATCCATTTTCAAGTGTGTTCTGGGTCTGAACGAAACCGGAGGCACCTTATTCCTCGCATATCCGAACAATCAACAAGTAGTCTAGAAGGCCACCATTGTAGCCCTTTCAAGGTAGCTACTCCAATCATGGGCGTCAATGGTGACTCATCCATTCGACGTGAAGATCGTCGGTCTTCAATCACTGCCTTCAACTCTTCGACTTAGATCGACGAATAATCATTTGAAATGAGATTGAACTCGGACTGTTCAAATGATCCTCGTATATATATAATTTAAAATCATTTCTTATCGTTAATATTAGTTTATAACGATTAATCTCTATTTTTATTTATATAAAATAATTGAATTTTATTTAACAACACTTCATGTCAAAAGGTGACCTTGGCACTGTTTTTACCCAAATTTGTTTTACAAGTTTCTCTAAATCAAACCACTGGAATTTAACACAATTCATATCGTTGGAAAGGTCTTCCCAAGGCGAACCTAACGGTTTCAGTTTTGGAAAAATCCGACGGTCGTATATTTCTGTATAACTATTTAAAGTTACGATTGTCGAATCGCGAACTACCGCGCACAATTCGTTTAATTATAATTTACATATATATATATATATATACTTATATATAATTCCATCATCCATTTCATTTCATCATATTTTGTTAACATCGAATATCCCTATTTGTGTATATAATATCGAGGTATAACATGGCACACAATAATGTTTATTTTATTTTAATTCACATACACATGCTATATCCAACAATGTATTTTTTTCTTCTTTCAGCTTTCAATTTACACCAAATGTATATTTGGTTTCATTATTCCTTTTTAATGAAAACCCATTCCTTAAAATGTAAATTTCTAAACCTTTTATTTACATAAAAAAAAATGTAAATTTCTATTCCTATTTTATTTACAGTGAGAAATGTAAACTTATATTTCAATATATGATTATATTGAAAATGTAACTTTTATTTCATATTCTATTTACATTGGAAAATGTGAACTCCTAATCATTCTTTTATTTCTTTTGTTTACATTGAAAAATGTAAATTCTTTTATTTACATATAAAAAAAATCTATTTCATCCTTATTTACATTGAAAAAATGTAAGTTTCTATATTTCTCTAATTACATATAAAAATGTAACTTCCAATTTTTCTTTTATTTACACTGAAAAATGTAACTTCTTTTTAGCGTCTCTAAAATGACGATAAAAATATATAATATTTATTCTATTCTTTTATCGCATCTAAAGTGACGATAAAAATATACATTTCATTTCTACTCTTTTTATCGCATCTAAAATAACGATAAAAAATATACATTTTAATTCCATTATTTTTATCGCATCTGAAATTGTAAAGTTTTCTTTCTAATATAATCTACATTAAAATGTGACTTTTCTTTTTAATATAATCTACATTGCATTAAATAATTTTGCAATGTCAAAATCTTATCTTTTCATTACATAAAAATGAAATTTTCTTACTTTAAATCTTAATTACATGAAAATATAAACTTTAACTTAATTACATAAAAATGTAATTTTCTTCCTTTATCTTAATTTACATGATAAATGAGAATTTTTCACCTTTAACCTAATTCACATGGAAATTGACTTAATTACATAAAAATGAAATTTTTATGTTCTTTAACTTAATTACATAAAAATGTAATTTTTCTATAATTCTTATTTACATTAAGAAAAATGTAACATTTCTAATTCTCTACTTCTTTTTATTGCATATAAAAGGTCAATAAAGATGTAATCTTTATTTCTATACTTTTTATTCTGATTTACAATTTCCCACAAAAATATCCTTTTTATTCTAATTTACATTTTGAATGTAATTTTCCTTTTTACTATTTGTTTATATAAGAAGTAAATTTTCCTTTTTCATTGTTCATTTACATAAAAATGTAAATTTTCTTCTTCTTATTCTATTTACATAAAAATGTAAATTTTCTTCCTTTTATTCTACTTACATAAAAATGTAAATTTTCTAATTAACACATGACGGTGTAAGTATTCATTTCTAATTAACACATGACGGTGTAAGTATTCATTTTCTAATTAACACATGACGGTGTAAGTATTCATTTCTAATTAACACATGACGGTGTAAGTATTCATTTTCTAATTAACACATGACGGTGTAAGTATTCATTTCTAATTAACACATGACGGTGTAAGTATTCATTTTCTAATTAACATATGATGGTGTAAGTATTCATTTCTAATTAACACATGACGGTGTAAGTATTCATTTTCTAATTAACACATGACGGTGTAATATGACACTTATATTCTAACACAAAAATGTTATTTTCATACTAGTGTGACATCTTTAACAAAAAAATGTAATTTTTATACTAATGTGACATTTTACACTGAAAATGTTAATTCTTTTAAATGCAACATTATACACTAAAAATGTTAATTCTTTTAAATGCAACATTCTTAACAAAAGTGAACCTTTATTCCTTACGCAACATTTTATAAGACAAAAATGTTACTTTTCTATGCTAACATTTCATATAATAAAAAAATGATCTTTTCCTAATGCTAACATCTTAAATTGGGTTTTGCCCGATTTAATAAAAATGTTACTTTTGTCTAATCTTTCAATGTAAACAAAAATGTCATTTTTATCTTCATTCTTTTAAAGTAAACAAAATGCTAATTTTTCTTTAATCCTTTTTAATGATCAAAATGTAATCTTTCTTCTTAATGAACAAAAATGTATTTTGTTTAAATTCTTTTTAATGTATAAAATATACATTTCCAATTCATTCTCTTTTAATGTGACAAAATGAATGTTTTCTAATTCATTTCTCTAAAGTGACAAAAATGAATGAATTCTTTCTATAATCCTATTTTCACAAAAATGCTATTTTTATTTGCAAAACACATTTATAATAAAAAGGTTGTTTTTATTTACATAACGAACTTCTATTTAAAAATGTCATTTTTATTTGCAATAGTCATGTTTTCACCAAAATGTGATTTTTATTTCTACAATCATTCTCTCACAAAAATGTTATCTCATTGTTAATATACTTGATCAAGATGATAATCTTGTTTTGTCGATAATTCTATTTCGACAAAACACTAAATATCATATTCTTATGTTAATATTATTGATCTAACCAATTATGATATTTCTATGTCAACATTACTGATCTAACAAAATATGAGCATCGCAAATCAATCACAACAACAAACAAATTTCAATCCACAAATCACAGATCTGATTTTATCACATACATATATCGATTTTAAATAATAATTTAATTAATTATTAAAAGAGAAATCTCACATCGTTATTGGGTACTGCGCTGTTCAGATCCAAAATTTGTCAAAAATTCAACTTGCTCAGAAGTAGGTCTAGTCAGTGTCATCGCGAAGATCTCGTTCTCACGATCGTGGCGCACCTGATCATTCGAATCCGAGTTCGTATGAGTAAGATATGGATTAAACAAGATCGGTAAAAGTTTAAATTAATTAAATTGTTTGGTCAAAGTTCAAAAAGTCAACTCACCCTCCTTCTTCCTCTTCTTCGTTCAAAGCCGTTCCATGAAACCCATAGGCTTCCAAACTAGGGTTCCAAATAACTTGAAATTGGCGAAGTTTGAAGACGATCGGAAGGTGGCATATCGTAGAGGGAGGAGAGAGGGGTTGTGCGCCTTAGGGGTAGTTGGACGAGGTGGGCCCTAGGAGGTGCTGCGGGGCTGAGTTGGGCCCGGGTTAGGTGGAGGAATCCATGCCAAAAACTCCACTAAATCCGATCATCACTTTGTGGAATCAAAGCTTGTGTAAATCTCCACAATTAGTTCCAAAGAAGCATTGTATTTCATTGAAGGGATTTGGGGAAATTGAGGGATGAAAATTCATGCATTATTCCATGGAAAGAGGAGATGGCGGCTGGAGCAATTAGATTAGGGTTAGGGATTTTCTAATTAGCCTATTATTTATATTATTATATTCACTAATTACCCATTAAGGCCCGTTTAGCAATTTTTTCAGATTTCAGCCTAACGACTATCGTTCTTACCCATTAACCCGTATTCCGGACTCATCTAGCTATGTCCTGTAGGCCCAAACGACTGTCTTGACCTAGTTTTCTTTATTTTAAAATATTTTTACTTTTATTTTTAATTCAACCATACGAATAAATTCACCGGGGCCACAAATTAACTTAGAAATATCCAGAAAAATATATTTAGTTATGTTTTGGTGTTGAGGACCTAGGAAAATTAATTTCGTTCAATTCTGAGCCTATTTGAAAAATGGCCTTTTTCAAGTCGATTAAAATTGACCGAAATTGACCAAACTGAAATCTTTTTGCCACGGTCACAAATTAATTCTAAAAATTATGAAAAACTAAACTTAGCAATAATTTGACATTCCGAATCCAACAAAAGTGGTTTCGTCTTAAACAGAGGTGGTTTGAAAAATGGCTATTTTTAATATTAAAAAATATATATATATCCTACAACGACTATTCTGAAATTTAAACTGGGCATAACTTTTCATTCCCACTATAAAATTTCGATATTTCGGATTCGTTGAAAAGATATTTTAAAATAGATTCTAATATTTTTTGTTTCACTAGAATCCGTTTTATTTTGCATCATGTACGGTCAGTCAAAGTTCAAGTTTGACTTTTCAAACTAACGCGCTATTTCTAACTCCTTTTATAATCAAAATTAAATTATTCATCCTAACTTCGATTTAAATTAATTTTTAATCATTATTATTTTAAATAAATTATTTTAAATATCAAAACCCATTAAAATTAGTTAAAATAGATTTTTAAATTTACCCCAAAATTCAGGGTTGTTACATTCTTTCTCTGCTATTTTTAGCCGAATTGATTTCTAAGGTTTAGGGATTTCTTGATATCCAAAAAGTTGTTTATTTATGTTGGTAATTTTGTTCGTGTTTGCCCTTCTATTGATGTGATTTCTGAGGCTATTAGTTCCTCCACTGTAATTGCAGTGTTCGCTTCTCAGATTGGGGAGCTACTTCGTTGAAAGTGACTTCCCTGACCGACTTGGTTGTTTTATCCCCGCACAAGCTCGTGTAAGTGGGGCTATTTTTATGGAGATTAGTCCTTACATTTTACCTTCGATGGTCGTTGCCGGATTGTTCTCCCTGTCTCTTCGGTGGTACTTCCTTAGATCTGTTCTCACTTTGTTTCCCGCGAAGTGTTTTGGGGTTCTCCCCCTTCAGCCTGCGTTGCTTCTGGAAATGACTTATAGTAGATTTAACCCCCTTATACGGTTTCTGCCGAAGATTATAGGCAGAATTTCGTTGGTCTCGAAGGTCGGTCAGGTGGTCGGTGTTTCTTCTACAATCCCCAGTTATTGGGATGTTGATCCTGTTGGTGGTAGTGGTAGTGTTATAAGGGATTTGTTCCCCTCTATATTCTTTCTACCCAATTCCATCCCTTCTGTGGGTGAGTGGCCAGTGTTAAGTGGTACCAAAGGGGTCGTCAAGGTTCTTTCTTATAACAGGAGGTGAGGTCGGTAGTTGGTGGCATCTCCGCCGAACCCCCTTATTGCCTCTCCCTATCTTCGGAGACAATGGTTGAGGTTGGTGCTCTGGTACAGCCCAGTCTCACTCACCTCCCTCCTTAGTTACGGGAAACGCCTTTGACCTGTTATTTTTGCTTCCTAGTGAAGGGGGCCTCGATGTTGGCTATGAACCGTCTGCTTCAGTTGCTCTGAATCAGAGTTGGTTGAGGGGTAGCTGCTGTAGGAAAAGTTTGGTTGTTGAATGGTTGGTTGTAAAGGAGAGGTGGGATATTTATACTCTCTGGATGCAGCCACTCTGCACGTCGGTTGGTGAGGCACCGAAGAGTGTTGTTACTGTCTCTATGAACTTGTCTGTGGGTATTTTCTATTGGCGTTCGACTTTGATGTTCTCGAGGAAGGTTTGGGCTTCTCTCCTTCTTTCTTTCCCAGATTACTACCTTGCTGGTGTTGGGGTTTTTATTTCTAAATCCTTTGTCCCTTTTCCTGTTAATGCTGGGGTATCCTTCGCCTCAATGACAGTAAGTGAAAGTGGCCTCTGTTTGGGATTCTGCTTTGGGTTCGGGCCCATGTTTCTCCTTTCCTCGAGCTTATTCTGCTCGTGCATCTTTGTGCATTCTGGATTTGTGTTGTACAGAAATCTCTTGGTTGTACTTCCCAGTATGTGCATGCATGTACAACTTTTTTTGGGGAACAACTATTGTTGTTTTTCTCCATGTTATTAGCATGGCTTCTTGCCTGAGTTGCCCAGTTATGGTGGTTGCCTTTTACTTTGGGTTGTGTTCATTGTCTAAATTGTTTGTTCTTTGTTAGGATTTCGAGTTGCATGCTTCTTGCTGCAAATTGTGTTGGCGGTTATTTTGCTTATAGCTTCCCTGGGTTGGATCTGTTGGTTGTTTTCAGTTACTTCGATTTCTACCAACATGGCGGACCAATCAATGGTTTGTTTGTGTTCGAGTCCAGTGGTTTTTACCTATTGTGGATTGTGTGCCGTGTTGTGGTGTTTTCCTTTGTCATGTGTTTGTTGGGTTCCCCGGGTTTTGACACTCGAGTGTGGTCATGTAGTTACCATGCTTTCTGATAGTTATATGTCAACCTTCAGTGTGTGTCCATTTTTGGATTTTCGGGCAGATGCGGGGATCTCTTGGGTTTCCACCCCTGTCAGAGATCTCACTACACCATAGATGGTCAACTACAACAAAAATTCAAGGTGTTGCCATCTAAAATGTTGCCACAACTATGCTGATTTTTGTCTATTGCAATGCACCCTTCAAAGTGTTAGCATAGATATCAACTAAGTGTTGCAGTAGTCGCATGAATAAAATTATCAATCTGCGTCAATACGATCCAACGGTCCACGTTACTGATCCGCTTCATTTTGATTTTCCTTCATAACCTCACCTCCTTTGCCCCAAATTTTCATTTTCCTGCTGAACATAACTCACGCTATTTTCACCTGAGAAAAAATACAGTCGCTTCCTTTTCAATGGCGATGGAAAATTAGGGTTTTTCCCTCTTCAACAAATTGTGACTGTTTCTGTAATTCGAGATGATAAAATCGGGACTTCGGTTTCTTTAACTATTCAATTTGAGATGAATATCCTTCAGTTTTTTAAAGGTGAGTTTCGAAAGTTCCCAAAATCTTGAATTGAGATTAGTTAATTTATATTTCGAATATTTTAATCTGTAGCTCCTTGAGCTCGGGATGAATTTTTTATCAGTTGAAGATATGATTACGTACTTGAGATCCAACTAAGAAAAAGAATAGGACTTGGAATTCATGGTATTTTGTGGTGCTTTTATATGTTGATTCGCTGAAATGGTATTTTGAGTAGCTATTGGGTTGTAAATCAATTTAATAACACAGAACTTAAGTTCCTAGTGAAGTGTAGTTGTGACCAATTTGACCATCGACCTTATATGATCTTCATGTTCTAAACAACTGCTCAGGTTTCCCAGGTTGTTGTTGCCAGTGATGATTGAGACATCGTTGGTTTTTTGCACTACAGGTGTTTGATGTGTTGTAGAGATGAGGTTGAAAACTATTTAAAGTCATATTGAGAATGATTACAACTTGGTAATGTTCTCCAACCTCAAATAATTGTCCCTGTTTTTCATTTATTTTCTTTTCCATTTTAACAAGTGAAAACTACTTTCCTTCTTCCTTAACATGTGCAACTTTTAATCCATATCAGTTTAGATATTAGTGTAAAGCATCACCATTACCTAATGTAAACCATTGTTGTATTACTAATATCAAATAGAATGCATGTTTTCAGAGATGATGGTTGGGTCAGATATCAATACAAATCAAATATTGATCTCTTACTCATGATAGTTACAAGAATATATAAATCTGCATATGCATGGTTGGGTCAGAATGCATGTTTACATATGCAATTTTGAAATAGAATGCATGTGTTCATATGCAGTTTTGAAGTTTAATGTTTTTGTTGTTTTTTAAGGCTTTAGGTGATGATGGACTCGGTGTGCAGTGTTTCAAAGAAGGCTTGGTCTTCCGAAATTGGATGAATCGCCACCGGGATTGTGGGGCCCCTGACCCCTACCGGCGCTACGCCCGGACCCGTTCACGGCTCGCCTTCGGATCGACATATATTTGTCAGCATTAGTATCTGTATAAATTGAAACTGCATACGTAATGAGTGAACTGAGTGATGTAGTGAGGAATATCTATATACGAGAATAATCAGTATTGTAGTAAATCATTGAGTTGTAAAAAGTTAGAGTCAGAAATTTGTACCATTTCAGTTGTAGAAATAAAATATTTTATTTAATAAAACATTATTTGAATTCAAATTTTGTGCATTAGTATTCTATTAAATAAATATTTAATCTTGTAAAGGTGTTTCCATTGGATTGTAAAAGTGTTGCCATTGGATGGTAAAAGTGTTGTTATAGATAACGTGGGGCCTACTTTTAAGCAAAATTAGTATCTGCGGCATCACCATGAAAATGTCGCCATTGGGTTGCAAAGGTGTTGCCTTTGACTCTATGGCAACGCGGCAAAATGCCACACCGAGAAAGTGTTGCCACAGATCATTTTTTGCCTATAGCAACATTTTTTGGCACTTCCTACATCACTTCTCTAGTGTTGCAGTATGCAATCTATGGGTAGTGCCTTCATCATCGTTCTCTTGTAGTTTTTCCCTTCTGTCCAATCGTTCCAAGGTTTCTCCGATCTTCACAGGATCGTCAATATAATGATGTACTGTCTCAGAGGAGAACGTACAGTAAGCGTGACTTTAGTTAGTGGCAACACTACACTCCCCTCCATCTCCTCTTATTCCTCTTTGTTAGAGGCTCCTATTATTATCCTATTCTTAGTCGTTCCGAGATTTCGATCATTAACGATTGTCTCGATCGGTTAACTATGAACTCCCATTCTTGTCGTTTGGTTCATCTATAAGACTCTAGTGGGATAGAGAGTTCTCTGGAAACTTGTAATTCTTAGTTGATTCCTTCTACCGTCGGTTCTATTACTGGAGGTTTCTCGTAATGTTCCCTTCATCTTGCGCATGTGAACGCAGGTCTTGCGACGTACGACTAGCACTATTTGCACATGTTCTATAGCAGTGACTGAGCAGATCGTCAGATCTACTCATCAATCTCTCCATCTTATCTGAGTTGGGGCTCTTATGTGGTTTTTAGTTTTCCTTCTGATTGAAATAGATAACGTTTTGTTGATCATTCGTGGTATCGCCAATTATGCCTCTTTTGCGCGTTTAAAGTGCATCGTTAGGAAACACTTTGTTTCCATGGTTGCTCTTTAGGGACCATTTATGGGAACAGAAGTGCTTTCTAACATTGTTCTTCGCCTTAACATTGATGGTGGTATCTGCAATGAATCAAAAAAAATTTGGAATCTTTAGGCTAAAGATGTCGCTATCCGGAAAGATTTTGACTCGTCCCAGCTCTTACTGGTTGTGTGTTCGCTTCCAATTTTTCCGTATCCTTTCCTTTTCTCTACCATATACATAAGATGTGATCATATCGAGTGTCTATGTTTGTGGAAGGACATTTTATCTCTTCCTGGGTCTGGCTTTGGGGCTTCTGTTATGGGAGGGGACTTCAATGCGTGTCTTACCAAGCGGAAAAAAGGGGGCGCGCCTCGATCAACCGTGCTCGGTTAAGGATTTCAACTCTTTCGTTATCCTTCGGGCCTATTCGAGGTATTGTTCTTCATATCTGCTTTCACCTGGTGTAACAACCAAGAAGGCCCCAGTAAGATCCATTATCGTCTGGATCGGATATTCTAGTCTAAAGGCTAGTTTGACTTTCCGTTTTCTCTCTCTACTGAACATCTCCACCAAACTAATTCGGATCACTCCCCTTTGATTCTAAAAGGTTCTTATCTCTCCTATTTCTGTCCTTCCTCGTTCTATTAGCAGTCTATGTGGAAGTCCCATAACTCCTTTTTTTCAGTAGTGAAGGAATCTTGGACTCTTCTGATTTTGGTTGCTCTTTATCTTCCTTTTCTGCTAAGCTTAAGTGTCTCAAAGTATGTCTAAAGATCTAGAACTCCCAAGTCTTCAAGGAATATTTTTGTTTATGTCCATGTAGCAGAAGAGGCACTGATTTTTTCCAAATCCTCATTTGATGTTGATCCCTCTCCAAATATGAAAGCGTAATAGGTCGATGCCCAACTCGCCTTCAATTCGAAATTTTGCATTGAGAATGCTTTTCTTAGGCAAAAGGTGAGGATTAGTGGGTTAGTCAATAGAGATTCTAACCCTAAATTCTTCCACTCTTCCGTTAGAAAGAAGAAGAATGTTCTTGCTATTTTCTAGATTTCACGCCCTGATGGTTCCATGGTGTCATCTTCTTTTGACATTGAGTAGACAATCGTTTCTTACTTTCAGTCTTTTCTAGGTGGTCCATCTGAGATTTTCTATGATCCTGCCTTATTGGCTTTCATCCTATCCTTGGTTCTGCTCGAATAAGCTCCTTCCCTCTTTTGCCCCCTGATTTGGAAGAGATTTGTTCTTAGTTTTCTCGTTTAACCAATACAGTGGGAATGGTCCTGATGGCTGAATGACGACTTTTGTCATAGTTGTTGGGAGATAGTTAGTCATGACTACTCCCACGCGATTCAGTCTTTCTTCTCGGGCGCCTTACTCCCAATGAGTATGGACGTCCACCAACCTTGCGCTTATTCCGAAGAGTGAGTCTCCGCGCTCTTGTTTTGATTTTCGTCCGATTATACTGTGTAACTTCTCGAACAAGGTCAACTCTAAAATTTTATCAACCAGGCTTGCTCTCTTTCTGGATCATGTTATCTATTCCTCTCAGGCATGATTTGTTAAAGGCCGCCTAATTACGGAAAATGTCCTTCTTACCCAAGAACTTATCTCCTAAATCAGTCGGTGTAACAACCTGTAATTTTAAAACATGACATAAGGGATAGTTAAAGAATACTTAATTTTTATAAGAAGAATTAAGGGAAACGGGTTACGCCATTGCGTTCATCTCGGAATTCTTCTTGGAATAGAGTCTAAGTTTACGTAAATCGGATATCATATGAAGAAGTTAAGAAGCTTAGAAGAATTCAAGAATTAGCAGGATTTAACTTAAAATAATAATTAAAAATAAAAAATGAGTTCAAAAATCAAAATCAGTCAAATCTGGGTGAGCGGGAAATCTCCCGCTCTAGGGTGTCGACCCCCCCAGGGGAGTCGACATAGGTGTCGACCCCCCTATAGGGGTGTCAACATAGTTGTCCCCCCCAAAGGGGTGTTGACCCCCATATGCCCAGATCTGGCAGACGTGTTTTGGAGGTCTAGGGCTGATGTGTCCTTCTGGGATTGGTTGGATGAAGTGCTTTTCTAGTTTGAATGGTTCTGATGGATCCTAATCTAATCTAAGGGTCCTAATTCACCTAAAGCATCTATAAAATACCCCTAAACCTAACCCTAATCTCATTGTTATTCATCCATGGCGCCTCCATGCTGCTCTAGTCTAAATTAACCTAGCCTCCACCAAAGCAAACCAGAATTAGAGTATTCAAATTGGAAGATAAGAATCAAATTCTACAACAATGGTTTATCTAATCAAATTCAGAAATCAGAATTCAGTTCTATCATCTCCTAAATCCTATCGCTGTGAATCTATGTTACTTTCACATATAATTAAAAAGTAATTGTGATAGGATTGTAAATGGGATTCAATAATCATGCCTGTAAGTAAGACGAATCATATCAAGTTTAGTAGATTCTTATCTTTCAGATTCATACCCAAATTACTGTTATCATATGCCTAATTGGATCTATTTTATTGTTCTATGCCAGTTTGTGTTTCATATGCCTCTTTTATGCCAGTTTTGATGGCATGATTCTCTTCCCTTCTTCTTTTCCTTTTTTTATGAGATTAGGCTAACTTCGAGCCTAACATATTACGTCAAGATTTGCATACGAATAACATTTGAACGATTGGGAAAAGTTTGGGGAAATTTGTAATAAAATGAGATTGTTGGCAAAAATCAATTTGAGCATAATAGTGTATAAATTGTATACATGAGATTTGGCATAAGTTGGATTGGGCATAATTGGATATAATTTGTATACATGAGGTTTGGGATGAATTGTTGATAACAATGAATGCAAATTAATTTGGGCGTAATTTGGCATAACATGTATACATAAGATTATAAGCCTAATTTGGATTAAAATTATAAACATAATTTAGATTGGAAATTATGGGTAATTGGAGTATATTTTAATCCAAGACTTAAAATTGGGACTTGAATCAAGAAAGTGACAATGAACACCTAAGACACGAGGTTAGATTCGAATCGTGGTATAAGACTGCCCGGAACCGCCCGACACATCCAGCAACCACAATTTGGTAATCTAATGTGAGAGTTCCAAGGCAGAAATTAGACGCGTAATAATGCAAAGACACGAGGTAAGATTCGTTTTGCGGTATAAGGCTACCCAGAACCACCCGGCATATCCAACAATCGCAAAATGGCAATCTAATGTGGGAGGTCTTGCAAGATTACGATTATAATGAATTAATGAAAACTTAACCAAGATAAGACGTGTGATAAGGCATGGGAATGATAAAAGGGTTAGGTGGGTAACATGGGTAGCATATGAAACATAATTAGAACACTTAACCAAGATGAGACATGTGATTAGACATGGGAATAAAGAGGGGTTAAGTGGGAATTCGTAATGGGGACCAAGCTTAGGAGGGAAGCTTGTGTCAATTGGGTGGAACCTTTTCAAACCAGTAACCATTTAGTATCTATGTGAGCTCGAATTAGGTCGAGGATGGGACACGCTTACTGGGGTTGATTGTAAGAGGTCAATAAAGAGTTAGCGATGGCAGTGCAAGTCCAACGGAGTCATGTGCATGCATGGGTCCGGGCTGGTAGGTTAAACGTTGTTGCATCGTGTAGGTATAAGCCGTGCATTTTAGTAGTATCGGGTTTCCACTTTAGGGAGTGATACACCCTACTGTGGGACCATCATGGGTATCTACGAGTTAGGGAGCCGATCGAATGGGGAGGGTAGTAGGTACAACTAGTGGAGATTGGAGTAGGCGGCACCTATGACAGCAGCTAGGAGTACACGAAACTACCATCATTATTATTATTACTATGTTTAGTAAGAGGGATCAATTTTCAGTATCGAACTAGCATTGGTGCGGTGTAGGAATTATCTTATAGTGACTAGAAGCGCAGTCAATGTTACATTTTGTTCATCTTGTTACCTTGTCATATCTGCTTATGTTACAGTCATCTCTTATATCCAGTTTATGTTCTTATCCTGTTACTTTACTGATTATATTGTTAAAGCCACTAGACTCGCCAGACTTATGTCTGACCCCTTTTTGTTTCGCCTCTTTTCTTTCTCCCCACCCTCCTCCCAGGTCCTCAGGGTGGGAATAGTGAAGCTTGACTTGGGCTCCTTTCTTATTGAAGTGCTTGGAAATGTTGAAAGTAATGCTCAGCTTTTTCTCTTTTACATTATGGCTATTTGGAGTGGGATTATGGTTTTACTTTTATGTACTCTGATAATCATTTTGTACAAGATGTATATTCGTGTACTTAGCTTTAGCATGTGGTTTTGATATCGTAACCAAACATGTTTTGCTTTTCCGCTGCAATAAATAAATTTTGAATTTTCATAAGTACCATTTTATATATCTGTCTTGTGATATTCTGTTTTGTACTCTTATAACACTCCATGAAAGTTAATGCATTCCCTTAGTGAGTGACATTAATGAACGTGGGGTGTTACACGTGGTATCAGAGCTGAAGGTTACAAGAACAGATAGAAGATTTTGAAAACCGTTTTCAAAAGCATTTTTAGAAAGATGTATTTTTAAAAAAATGTTTTAAGGAGGGTATTTTCAAGAGAAAAGTTTATTATGAAAAAACATAATTCCCAAAAGCCATATATCTATCTTTTGATTCTCTATTTTGAATCTCTTCCTTTTTCCTTTCAGCATGTCTGGGGAACCCGTTATACCCGAGGGCGTACAGATACCAGGTTGGTTCAGAAGGTATCTAGAGGCTAGGGCTACTGCCACAGGCCCAGAAGATGTTCCTCCTCGCCCAGCTGCAGCCGTTCCTCCTCCTCCTCCCCGTGTAGACACTTTTTCTAAGATATGCAAAGACTTCCGTGCGATGGGCGGAAAACCATTTTATGGGACTGATACATTTGTTGAGGCTTAGAATTGGCTCAAGAAGTGGAGGATTTGTTTGGTATCTTTGAGATAGACGAGGGAAGGAAGGTTCAGCTAGCTGCTTGGTTAATGAAGGATGAAGCTTCCCTTTAGTGGGAAGTAACTAATGGAGGACGTGCAGTGGAGACGTGGGTGGATTTTAGGTGAAGGTTCGAGTTGAAATTTCTTTCATAAGCGGAGGAGAGTTTATACATGGAAAGGTTCTCGGCTTTGAAACAAGGGAATTTGTCTATGAAGGAGTACGTTAACAAGTTTAACTAGTTAGCAAGATTTGGTATGGAATAAGTTAATACACCACATAAGAAGGCTTTAAGATTTGCCAAGGGTGTGAATGAACCATTACACAGGTTGGTTATGTCCCACATTCCTATGGGGGATATTTTCGAGAAACTTGTTGACATGGCGTTGATGCATGAAGAGGAGAAATGGGCTAATGTAGATAAGGCACAGGATAAGAAAGGGGATCCAAAGAAGGCACAACAACAACAAAAGAAAGGCGGCAAGGATAACAAGGGCCAAGGGAAGAAAAGGTGTTTAAATTGTGGAACACCGGGCCACTTGAGCAAGGATTATAGGAAGAAGAAGAAGAAGACGGGTTGCTTCCAATGTGATGAGGTAGGACATATGATTAAAGACTGCCCAAGGAGGTAAGGGCAGAGGACAGGACCTACTTCTGGAGGGCAAGTTCATGCTCTCATGGCACCTAGACAAGAGAGAGGTAAAAACATTTCTGTTGAAAATTTTATTTTCCTTTTTGATCACCCTGTTTGAACTTTGTTTGATTCTGGAAATTCACATTCGTTTATATCTGCTTCGTTAGTTGAAACACTTCACCTAAATGCTAATCTAGTTATGGTTCTCGTTGCTGTCTAAATCCTATTGGGGGTACGGCTCATCTTTCTATGTTATGTCGAGATTTGAGAATATATATGTATGGCGTCGAGTTTGAATGTAACGCTTATGTGCTTGGTTTCATGGGCTATGGGTTGATTCTAGGAATGGATTGGCTAGTCAGGTATGGTGCCATTCTCGAGTGTGAGAAGAGGGTAGTTAAACTGTTGACTAGTTTGGGTAATACTCTCGATATTTCTTGTGACCCTAAGGGTTCTGTTATGCTTAGCTACCTAGAATCTCTTGACACATCTATTGATGATTTGCAATCTTTTCGAGTAGTCTGTGAGTATGCAGGTGTCTTTGAGGAGGTTAGAGGCTTACCTCCAAAAGGCGAGATAGATTTAGGTATATATTTGGTGGATAATGCAAAGCCAGTTGCATTGCCTATGCGCCACATGGCTCCTAGAGAAAGGAGGGAGCTTAGTAAACAAGTGAAAGAGTTGCTTGAGAAAGGATTCATAAGAAGAAGTATCTCAGAGTGGGGTGCTTCTGTTGTTTTTGCCACGAAGGTTGATGGTTCGCTTAGATTGTGTGTGGACTATAGGGAGCTGAATATGCTCACGAAGAAAAACAGACACCCATTGCCGAGGATAGATGATTTGTTCGATCAGTTGGTGGGTGCTTCGGTTTTCTCACAGTTGGACTTAGCTACAGGATTTCATCAGTTGAGGGTAGTTGAGGATAGTATAGAAAAGACTACCTTTAGGACTCCCGACGGTTTCTTCGAATGGCTCGTCATGCCTTTTGGTTTGACGAATGCACCCGCATATTTCGTAGACTTGATGAGTAAGGTGTTTAGGGAGTTTCTAAACAAGTTCGTGGTGGTCTTTGTGGATGATATTTTGATATTCTCTAAAAGCGAGGAAGAACATGCCCTACATCTTAGGGAAGTCTTAGAGACTCTTCAAGCACATCAACTCAAAGCTAAGTTCTCCAAATGTCATTTTTGGAGAAAGGAAGTGAGGTTCTTAGGGCACGTGGTCTCCAAGGAAGGGATAGCTGTGGATCCCGCGAAGGTGGTGGAAATCCAAGATTGGAAGGTTCCTAAGAATGCAACAGAAATAAAAAGATTTCTTAGTTTGGCGGGCTATTACAGAAAGTTCATTAAGGACTTGGGTAAGATATCAGCCCTACTTACATGGTTGGCGAAAAAGAATTTGACTTTTTCTTGGGATGTTGACTGTGACGATGCTTTCCAACGTTTGAAGAGGGCATTGACGACAACTCCAGTTTTAGTTTTGCCGGATGGGAGTAAACCGTTCACAGTGTATACAGATGCTTGCGGGACAGGGCTTGGTGCAGTTTTGATGCAAGAGGGAAGGGTGATATGTTATGGTGGAAGGCAGTTAAAGGTCCATGAGAAGAATTACCCTACCCACGACTTAGAGTTAGCCGCCATAGTTTTTGCGCTTAAATCTTGGCGTCACTATTTGCTTGGTGAGAGGTTTGAGTTGTATACAAACCATAAGTCACTAAAATACTTGTTCTCTCAAAAAGATTTAAACTTAAGGCAAGAAAGGTGGATGGAGTTCTTAGCATCCTACGATTTTGAGATTGCTTATACCCCTGGCAAGGGTAAAGTTGTAGCTGATGCCTTGAGTAGAAAGAAGTTGACTTTGAGTCCTTTGTTTGTCGAGCGGAAGAGTTTAGAGTATATCTCTACCTTTGACTTTAGACCCTCTATTGATTATGTACCCGGTTTGTTGGCATCGTTAGAGGTACGACCTACACTTTTGGGACAGATAGGTGTGGCACAGAAAGATGACCCACAGTTGATAGAGATAGTAGACAAGCTCATAAGAGGGGAGTCTTCGAGCCATCTTAGTAGGTATGCTATCGATGGCAAAGGTTGGTTGCGTAGGGATGGGAGACTTTGCATATCTCGAGACGAGAGTTTGAGGAGGACAATCCTTGAAGAAGCACACCGTTCTAAGATGACCATACATCCCGGTGGTGACAAGATGTATAGGGACATGAAGCGGGTTTTCTTTTGGGCCGGAATGAAGAAGGATGTGGCTGAGTTCATTTCTAGATGCTTAGTGTGCCAGCAAGTCAAAGCTGAACAAAAGAAGCCTGGTGGTCTACTTCACCCTTTAGAGGTTCCACAGTGGAAATGGGAAAGTATTTCCATGGATTTCGTTGACGGGTTACCGAGGTCAAGGAAGGGTAATACAGGGACTTGTGTAGTAGTACATAGACTTACCAAGAGCACCCATTTTATTTGCGTCAGGAGTAAAAGAATAGTAGCATGGTTAGCATTTATTTATCTCTGAGAGATAGTTCGTCTACACGGCATACCTTCTAGTATCGTAAGCGACCAAGAACCCATTTTCGCCAGTGAGTTTTGGAAGAGCTTGCAAGTGGCGGTATTAAGGCAATTGTGTTTGAGCACAGCTTATCACCCTCAGACGGACAGCCAAACCAAGAGAGTGAATAGGATCCTAGAAGATCTTTTGAGGTTATGTATCTTGGACTTTGGAGGGACATGGGAGGAACATCTTCCATTAGTAGAGTTCGCCTACAACAACAGCTATCAGACTAGTATTGACATGGCACCTTTTGAGGCTCGATATGGACGACCTTGCTGATCAGCGACTTGTTGGTGGGAATCTATGGATAAGATTTTGCTTGGGCCCGAGATGATTAGGGAAACTTCAAAGAAGGTAGACTTCATTCGAAGACGCATGAAGACGGCACAGGTCCGGCAAAAGTCATATGCTGATAAGAGACAAAAAAATCTTAAGTTCGATGTTTGAGACATGGTTTTTATTAAAGTATCACCGTTGAGGATTGTAGTTCGTTTTGGGTCTGTAGGGAAATTGGCACCAAGGTTCATAGGGCCATTCCCCATTACACAGTGAATTGGACAGATGGCCTACAAAGTGAAGTTGCCCGAGAAGCTTAGTGGTGTTCATGACGTATTTCATGTGTCGCATTTTCGGAAGTGTTTACATGATACCGCGGAAGTAATAGAGCCGAGCATGCTTAGAGAAGTGGAAGTAGAGAGAGATGCCACGATTAGACGAGCTCCTACACGCATCCTTGGATCGGAGGTCAAGAAATTACACAACCGAGAGGTCAAGTTGGTTAAAGTTCAGTCGGGAGATGATCAAGGAGACGCGACTTGGGAGACTGAAGACAAGATACGTGCGTCGTACCCTTTCCTTTTTGAGGGTATGTTCTTAACTTCTCCTTTTTCTACTGCTTTATTTATACTTGTTCTATTGTTTAGTGTATCCTCTCGATTATAACTTCGACCCTTAGGTAGAAAATCCTATGGTTGTAAACATGTGTTTGAGACATGTAATGTTTGGTGGATGCAAGTGGATGTAAGTGTTTGCTAGTGGTTGCTCGTGGATGCATTTACACACAAATTAGGCACTAGATCGGCTCAATCACTTTCATATTACATATGAATGAGTGTACATATTTAAGTTAATGGATGTATATTGAATATGTTATCATATGGATGTTGCACTTGAATGAATGGTTGTGCGCTCATATAGAAATGATATGTATCATTAGGATTCTTTTGCATACATAATGGATGCATGGCACTATCATGTTTTGCATTAAGGAGGTAAAATGAATCAGTAGACCGCCTGATCTTTGCATTAGATAGAGGACATATACACACACTTTTGCATATGCTCATATAGCATTAGAAATCTTTTAAGGACAATAGATGCTTGTGGATGATGGATGAGTAGATGGACTATTGGATGGTAAGATACATTCTTCTTAACTTGAAGATTTCAGGGACGAAATCCTTTAAGGAGGGGAGAATGTAACAACCTGTAATTTTAAAACATGACATAAGGGTAATTAAAGAATACTTAATTTTCATAAGAAGAATTAAGGGAAATGGGTTGCGCCATTGTGTTAGTCTCATAATTCTGCTTGGAATAGAGTCCGAGTTTGCATAAATCAGATATCATATGAAGAAGTTATGAAGCTTAGAAGAATTCAAGAATTAGCAGAATTTAAATTAAAACAATAATTAAAAATCAAAAGCGAGTTCAAAAATCAAAATGAGTAAAATCTGGGTGAGTGGGAAATCTCCCGCTCTAGGGTGTCGACCCCCCTATAGGGGTATCGACCCCCATCTGCCCAGATCTGGCAGACGTGTTTTGGAGGTCTAGGGCTGATGTGTCCTTTTGGGATTGGCTGGATGACGTGTTTTTCTAGTTTGGATGGTTCTGATGGATCCTAATCTAATCTAAGGGTCCTAATTCACCTAGAGCATCTATAAAATACCCCAAAATCTAACCCTAATCTCATTGTTATTCATCTATGGCGCCTCCATGCTGCTCTAGTCTAAATTAACCTAGCCTCCACCAAAGCAAATCAGAATTAGAGTATTCAAATTGGAAGATAAGAATCAAATTCTACAACAACGGTTTAGCTAATCAAATTCAAAAATCAGAATTCATATCTATCCTCTCTCCTAAATCTTATCGCTGTGAGTCTATGTTACTTTCACATATAATTTAAAAGTAATTGTGATAGGATTGTAAATTGGATTTAATGATCATGCCTGTAAGTAAGACGAATCATATCAAGTTTTGTAGATTCTTATCTTTCATATTCATACCCAAATTACATTTATCATATGCCTAATTGGATCTATTTTATTGTTCTATGCCAGTTCATGTTTCATATGCCTCTTTTATGCCAGTTTTGATAGCATGATTCTCTTCCCTTCTTCTTTTCCTTTTTTATGAGATTAGGCTAACTTCAAGCCTAACATATTACATTGAGATTTGCGTACGAATAACGTTTGAACAATTGGGAAAAGCTTGGGGAAATTTGTAATAAAATGAGATTGTTGGCATAAATCAATTTGAGCATAATTGTGTATAAATTGTATACATGAGATTTGGCATAAGTTGGATTGGGCATAATTGGATACAATTTGTATACACGAGGTTTGGCATGAATTGTTGATAACAATGAACGCAAGTTAATTTGGGCGTAACTTGGCATAACATGTATACATAAGATTATAGGCCTAATTTGGATTAAAATTATAAACATAACTTAGATTGCAAATTATGGGTGATTGGAGTATATTTTAATCCAAGACTTAAAATTGGGACGTGAATCAAGAAAGTGATAATGAACGCCTAAGACACGAGGTTAGATTCAAATTGCAGTATAAGACAGCCCAGAACCGCCCGGCACATCCAGCGACCGCAATTTGGTAATCTAATGTGAGAGGTCCAAGGAAGAAATTAGATGCGTAATAATGCAAAGACACGAGTTAGATTCGGTTTGCGGTATAAGACTACCCGGAACCGCCCGGCATATCCAGCAACCGCAAAATGGCAATCTAATGTGGGAGGTCTTGCAAGATTACTATTATAATGAATTAATGAACACTTAACCAAGATAATACATGTGGTAAGGCATGGGAATGGTAAAAGGGTTAAGTGGGTAACATGGGTAGCATGTGAAACATAATTAAAACACTTAACCAAGATGAGACATGTGATTAGACATGGGAATAAAGAGGGGTTAAGTGGGAATTCCTAGTGGGGACCAAGCTTAGGAGGGAAGCTTGTGTCAAATGGGTGGACCCTTTTCAACCAGTAAACCATTTAGTATATATGTGAGCTCGAACTAGGTCGAGGACGGGACACGCTTACTGGGGTTGATTGTAAGAGGTCAATAAAGAGTTAGCAATGGCAGTGCAAGTCCAACGGAGTCATGTGTGTGCGTGGGTCCGGGCTGATAGGTAAGACGTTGTTGCATCGTGTAGGTATAAGCCGTGCATTTTAGTGGTATTGGGTTGCCACTTTAGGGAGTGATACACCCTATTGTGGGACCACTACGAGTATTTACGAGTTAGGGAGCCGATCGAATGGGGAGGGTAGTTGGTACAACTAGTGGAGATAGGACCAGGCGACACCTATGACAGCAGCTAGGAGTACAGGAAACTACCATCACTATTATTATTACTATTTTTAGTAAGAGGGATCAACTTTCAGTATGGAACTAGCATTGGTGCGGTGTAGGAATTATCTTATAGTGACTAGAAGCGCAGTCAACATTACATTTTGTTCATCTTGTTACCTTGTCTTATCTGCTTATGTTACAGTCATCTCTTATATCCAGTTTATGTTCTTATCCTGTTGCTTTACTGATTATATTGTTAAAGTCACTAGACTCGCCAAACTTATGTCTGACCCCTTTTTGTTTCACCTCTTTTCTTTCTCTCTCCCTCCCCGGTCCTCAGGGTGGAAATAGTGAAGCTTGACTTGAATTCCTTTCTTCTTGAAGTGCATGGAAGTGTTGAAAGTAATGCTCAGCTTTATCTCTTTTTCATTATGGGTATCTGGAGTGGGATTATGGTTTTACTTTTATGTACTCTGATAATAATTTTGTACAAGATGGATATTTGTGTACTTGGCTTTAGCATGTGGTTTTGATGTTGTAACCAAACATATTTTGCTTTTCTGCTGCAATGAATAAATTTCGAATTTTCATAAGTACCATTTTATATATCTGTCTTGTGATATTCTGTTATATACTCTTATAATACTCCACGAAAGTTAATTCATTCCCTTAGTGAGTGACATTAATGGATGTAGGGTGTTACAATCGGAGTTTCATAAGATCGAATGTTGTGATAAAACTCGACATGGCGAACGCTTTTGATCGCATGTCATGGTTTTTCATCATCTGAGTGATTCTTTCTTTTCCCTTTCCTGAGGCTCTTATCGATATGGTTTGGTGCCTGATCTTGGGTTGTTGGTTCTCCATTCAAGACAATGGATCGACCTGAGGGTTCTTTCAGTCGGGAAAGGCCTTCGTGAAGGTGATCCCCTCTCCCCTTCTCTATTCATCCTTGCCATTGAAGTGCTTGTTAAAGGGCTCCACTCTTACAGTTGCGGGGCAAATTCAACGCTCTGGTTTACCGAGCGGTTGTCCCGTCATCTCCTCTTTGCCTTTTGCAGATGACATCATTGTCTTCTCTAATGGAATCCTTCATTCTATTTGACGTCTTCTAGATTTTAGGCATCTCTATGAACGTTGTTCTGGTCAATTGGTCAATGCCTCCAAGAGTTGTTTTGTTCCATCCAAATATATGGTCCATAATAGGATAGCCTGGATTAAGTCTACATTGGGGTTCTAGGTGGGGTCTCTCCCTCTGAAATATCTTGGGATCATTCTATACTACAGACGCAAACTCAATACGGTTTTCGATCCCCTAATGGATAAATATAGGGGTAAGATCTTGAAGTGTAACTCCTCTCTCATTTACCAGGAAGGCCGCCTAGTTCTTATCAAATCTGTTCTAGATTCGACTGGGTCTCATGTCTTCGTGGCCATGACGCTCACTTCGTCCTTTTTTCATTCTTTTCGTTCCTTGACGTCCTTCTTCTAGGGTAAGTCGGAGGAAGCACCTAGACATCACTAAATTTCTTAGGACATGATCTACCAACCCAAGCATGAGGGTGGTGTAGGCCTCCGATATCCGCAAGTTGCGTGTATAGCCTAAGCTTGTAAGCTCTGGGTTCGGTTCAGAGCTAACAACTCTCTATGGGCTTCTTTTCTTCATGTAAAGTATCATCGCCTTTCTTCGACGGACTTCTCCGGTTCCCCGTCTTCGTCTAGGGCGACGTCGAAGCACATGCAATCGGTCGAGGAATTCTCTGACTCGAATGAAGGAGGCTTGAGCTGAAATGGGAATCCCTTCTCTCTCAAGGCGACGTAGAACTCGGCAAGGGGCCCGATCCAAATATTTCCTTTTAACATTCGTTTGGGACTCCCGCTTCCCTTCAAAAGTCTCCATCCTCATATGGAAAATCTTCCATAACAGTCTTCCCTTGAATGCAAATCTTAAGTGGATTGACATCCTAATTGTGTCTCGTTATAGGTGTTGCTTTTCTGGTTGTGAGGAGATAGTAGCTCATTTGTTCTTGGAAGAAGAATGTGCTAGTGTTGTCTGGACTCACTTTGGAGGCCGAGTAGGTCTCCAAATTATCCTTTCTTCTTTTCTTCAACTTGGTCGGTTAGGGGTGTGGGAAAGGATCTTAAATAAATCCTTTCCATACTTATCCCTTGTCTTATTTGTTGGCACATTTGGTGTGCCAGGAACATAGAAGTCTTCGATAACTCCTCGATGGTGGTGCCTTCCATCATTCGGAAAGTCTCCGATGACATCTTTTTTGCCTTCCGAGGGAGGCGCTTTAGGGGAAACCTTAATTCTTTATATGTTTCTTTAGCCAGTAGTTTCTCGGTTACTCGTGACCCTCGCCCCTAGGAGGTTGTGGGGTGAACGAATAACCTTTTTTTAGGGGCTTTGGGTGACTACTTGGCTTGCCAACCTGTATCTTCCATCTGGTCCTATATTTGTTTGGTTGATTTTCGAGTTTGGATGGCAGGGCCTAAATTCCAACCCAGAAAAGGCCCATCGGAACTTATAACCATTCTAAACAGATCATTTTTTCCTATAAGGAAATACTTAAATGGATATAACAAAGCAGTCTAAAACGAAATCATATTCTCACACAGCAGAATGGATAAATTTAGTATCTCAAAATAGATGTACCATAAATTAAACCACCATAAATGTTGGTTAAACGAGTCTCAAGCAATAATAAAAGGAACATCAATAACTACCCTAATAATACAATGATGATACTGCCATAAATAACTAAAAACCTCCGTCGTCAGGCTCTATGTAAGAACCCGTAACTTCCCCGTGAAGGAAAGAGCGGATACTTTGAGAACAACACACAAATGAACGTAGACGGAAGAACATTTCATTGCTTATTACCACAATTCCATTAGAATACAAGAATATACAGAGTATAAATGAATAAATTACATTCGACAAATATCAAAGATTACAATAAATTACATAGCAGCGGAAAAATAATACAAAGCACAACTGAAGGTGATATACGGATACAGAGCTTTCCGGATATCATTCCAGCTGTAAACCAGGATCCTGTGAATATAAATTTGCAAAACCAAAACTACTAGTTGTCCGTGTGGAAATAGGGGCACCCAGAGTTTAGGTTAAAACAATAAACTCCAGGTCAGTCATGTGACTGGTGTGAGAACTAAAACAGTTATTTAAAACTTTACTTTAAAAGAGAGTAATTCAAGGGACCACGCCGTATAACACGGAATGGGTTTCCTCCCAAGAATACTAGTGCATAGAATAAACAACGCAATGCTTTTCCGAAAAATGAAGCTATTATAAGACCCAGGTCCCATCACACAATGCAACGCAAGCCGGAGGATAGGGTTTTCCCTTATAATAGCCAAACATGTTTGGTACGTTTTAAAAACAAATCATTTGATACTATAATAAGTGTATAGTGTCAAAACAATTTCAATCATAAATATCAATCATAGACGGCATGGGTACCATATATCATGTCGCCATACTAGTTCTACAATTAAAACCGCAATATCACGTATTGGAAATTGGATTTCCGTCATGAGTCGAGGCAAGGGGCAAGCTCCTCTCCGCTTTCGAGACACTCTAGCAAATGTCTCAGGACTACACACTCTGGGCAATCCTTGGATCTTTAGGGCCGGTCCTCTCTTACGTTTGAGGATTAGTATTCCTGAACACACGTTTCCCGGTCCTTACAGACCTAAAATCGAGGCGCCTCATCCAACAGCCACATAGGTGAAAAGTATATAAATGTCAGGGCTGGTAAGTCACTGACACCACCAAAGCTAGAAAGAAACATCGTGCTCTCCCTGCAGTCCTTATCCCGTTTTTGACTCATACCGAGGTGTGAGGCTCGCGGATTCACGTTATACACAAAGCTGCCACGTAGGCCGTGCTTTGATCATCAACCACAAGACTTTGCTTTTCAACAGAAGCCTTGATCCATGCAACTCAGCGTGCCACACAGGAAATTCATGCCATGCGACTGATGTCCATCGATATACAACCTCTGAGCTCGTACGTCTCAGAGATGGGCGTTAAGCAAGAGAATAAATTCTCCACTGCCAAACAGATGTATATTTAACAGAAATCAATCAACACAGAATAAAATCCAATGTCAGACACACAATCCATTTACAAGTTCGTTCTGGGTCTGAACGAAACCGGAGGCACTTTCCTCGCATATCCATCGATCTCCAAGTACGTCTGGACGATCACTAACTGATTCTCTAATCTTGGGTGTACAGCCCAATCAAGATCATCAGAAATCACCCAAATGATGTGAAGATTTCCGGTCTTCAACCACCGTCTTCGTCTTCGACATATCGTCGAATCGGTTATTCAGAATGGGTATAACCCCGGCCTTTCTGGATGACCCGCGTATATAATAAACAAATGTTACACAAACACAACATACGCCTCATTCCAATTCATTAGTCACTAACCGTAAATCAGTAAGAGAGCAATTCCCCAAATATTAACCCCGAAGGCCAAAACCAACATCAGATCAATACCCAGGAAACCATTCTTCTTAACTAACCTACAGCTAGTTTCTAAATTTCATATTCTTAGGGAAAGGTTCCCATTAATTTTATCAAAGATAAATTCTTTAAATTTATTCTTTAATCTTCCTTTGGATGTCATTTCAAACCAAATTATGGTTTTCCAAACTAGCCGAGATTAGCAAACCACACCGAAGTAATTATTTATTTTATTTCCCAATCCCAACCTATTCATCCCATGAAGCAAAACTAGTAATACTCCATATCTAACACCACGGTGTTATCGGTAAAATTAATTACCATTTCACGTTCAAATCTAATTAAAGATTTGACTATCGCTTGGAGCAAAACTGGTGATACTCCATTCTCGCTCATTTTCCAAATTGGATAATTTAAATTATCAATTTACGTTTCAATCTAATTGCAGATTCATTAAAACTCCTTTTACTGGGTTAAAGAACTAATGTCATTTAAAACACAGTTCACGATAAACCCAAATCACATTCTATTTCTTATCGGGTTAAAGAACCAGTGTTATTTAAAACACCGTTCACGATAAACCCCCAAATCAATTCCAATCAAATATATCAGAAATTCCGATTATTAAAAACCCCTTTTAAAGCCAATTTATTTATTTAGAAATAATTGGGTTTTAAATTTAGTTCAAACTAGTTCACTTCGATAAAAAACTATTTTTATCTTTTCAAATATGGAGTTTTTCATCCCAATTTTTCCCGAATCATTTCTTATGATTTTACACAAATTATTGATATTTTTACTAATTTTATCAAGGCCCGTACAGTCGATTTCCACCAATGGCCATCGAACTGCACTTACAGCGACCTTTTCCAAATTTGATTTGGATGTATCTCCAAATCCAACCGTTAGATTTCAAATTTCTAATATTCGTTAGAAAGCTCTTTTCGATACGAACCCAACGGTTCCGATTTTAGGAGAATCCGACGGTCGGATCTCCCGTAATGTCTGTTCGAAGTCAATGGTCGAAATTTACGAACTGCCGCGGCGCGGCGCGTTCTATTCAGACCATTATATATATATTATATATATCTCCTCGATTTCCCCTTTTTAAACGAATTTTATAAATCGTTTCAAATTTGTTTCAAAAACAATTTCAACATTCATTTCAAATTCAAATCGATTTCAATTCTATTTCAAATTCGTTTCCTATTCGATTCAATTCAAATTCGTTTTCTATTCAATTCAAATTAAATTCGTTTTCTATTCAATTCAAATTCAATTCATTTTCTATTCAAATCAAATTCAATTCGTTTTCTATTCAATTCAAATTCAAATCGTTTTCTATTCAATTCAAATCAAATTCGTTTTCTATTCAATTCAATTCAAATTCGTTTTCTATTCAATTCAATTCAAATTCGTTTTCTATTCAATTCAAATTGAATTCGTTTTCTATTCAATTCAAATTCAATTCGTTTTCTATTCAAATCAAATTCAAATTTGTTTTCTATTCAATTGAAATTCGTTTTCTATTCAATTCAATTCAAATTCGTTTCCTATTCAATTCAAATCAAATTCGTTTTCTATTCAATTCAAATCAAATTCGTTTTCTATTCAATTCAAATCAAATTCGTTTTCTATTCAATTCAAATTCAAATTCGTTTTCTATTCAATTCAATTCAAATTCGTTTTCTATTCAATTCAATTCAAATTCGTTTTCTATTCAATTCAAATTCAATTCGTTTTCTATTCAATTCAAATCAAATTCGTTTTCTATTCAATTCAAATCAAATTCGTTTTCTATTCAATTCAATTCAAATTCGTTTTCTATTCAATTCAATTCAAATTCGTTTTCTATTCAATTCAAATTAAATTCGTTTTCTATTCAATTCAAATTATAAAAACGAATATAATCGATATAAATATCGTTCGCGTCAAAATAGCGCATCTTTAATCAACACGGCTTTATATATTCCAATAATTCCGTTATTCTATTCAACAAATGAATATTTATTCTATTCAATACGTGAATGTATATTTTTGTCAACACATGACTAATCTCAACGAATGAGTACTGTCCACGTGTGACTATTTTTGTTATTTAATATATTTTATAAAAATCATGGTATCTATCGTTTGATTTCAAATCAGACTCCAACCATAAATTAGTAAGAGAACGATTCCCTAACTATCAACCCCGAAGGCCGAAACCAACATCAGATCAATATCCAGAAGACCACTCATCTTATCTATTTTCCAGTTAGTATCTAATTTTATATATGATAAAGATGTAAATTTTATTGTTAAAATATTTCCTTCAACACATGACTAATCTCAACGAATGAGTACTGTCAACACATGAACCTTTATTTTATAATGATAAAGATATAAATTTTATTGCTAAAATACTTCGTTCAACACATGACTAATCTCAATGGATGAGTACGGTCAGCAAATGAACCTTTATTTTATTATATTCTTTATTTTCTAAATTGGAATGAGGCCCAATCAATCACCATATAAAGTTAATTATATGGATTCCATACAACACATGTATATAATAGCAACGATAAAAATCAACCATCATCCAAAGTGCACTACACTGTATAAGCATCAAATATAGATATCTAACGCCTATAACAGCCTGT
Organism: Allium sativum; assembly: GCA_030737875.1. NCBI lineage: Eukaryota > Viridiplantae > Streptophyta > Magnoliopsida > Asparagales > Amaryllidaceae > Allium > Allium sativum. Next base: position 882,757,169 of record CM060924.1, read on the forward strand.
CAATCAATCGATCGACATACAACTAATTATTGGGATTAGTGTATGTCGTATATTACCCCAATATCCGTGTGGGGTTTCAAATCAACAAACACAGATTTTTATTTGTGCAGTTGGGCGATGTGTAAAATTTATCGTCCCAATCAATGTCCTTCAAATAGGTGTACATAAACAAACCGTCCGGTTTGTAAATGAATATTTATTTATTCACATTCACGTTAAAAATTATATTTTTAACGACCAAATTATTTTATTCAACCTATGAATATATTTTATTATCTATTTCACATCAACATCACAAACAATTTCCACAACACATCAATCAAACAAACAAGCCATCCATGGTCTGTGGATGACGGGTGTCGGGTGCTACTAAACACCGTCTGCATCCTAGTATATATATATAACTAGAAAAAGAGATTGAAGAGTGAGAAATTCTCACCAATAGCTAATACAAACGCCTCGACTCTTCTCGTGTAAAGGTCATCGTTGTTCTCGCCTTTTGTCACTTTCTTTGTCCGTAGCCACTACATATATAAAAATCACATTTTTTATATTGTTGCTTTGTATATAAAAATCATATTTTTATAATCACTCCATATGGATAAAAGTTCTATTTTTACACCGCTACTATATAGATAAAAATTCTATTTTTATATCGCTACTATATAGATAAAAATTCTATTTTTATATCGCTACTAGATAAAAATTCTATTTTTATATCGATGTTCGTATAATAAATATTATATTTTTATCACGCTATTCTCTATATAATGATTTCGCCTTTTCTATCCATACAATATAAAAATCGTATTTTTATAATTCTACTTTATAAAAATTACATTTTTATTCTTTCTATAGTATAAAAATTATATCCTTTTATGTTTTCCATACGAATAAAAATCGAATTTTTATATGTTTTCCATACGAATAAAAATCGAATCTTTATATGTTTTCCATACGAATAAAAATCGAATTTTTATATTCCGCTACAACTTAGATAAAAATCTCAGTTTTAAACATATATTTATAAATCAAATTTTTATTTAAAGATTAATACACAAAAAAAACTGAAATAAACTAAATAAAATAAGGAAACTCACTGTTCTGCGCGTCGGGTGTGGTCGGAGGCTGGCTCAAGCAGCAATGGGTGTTGCCGGCGGTGGCAGGAGGTTGGAGCGTCGGTCTGAAGCACGACGCGGGTCCTGGGTTGATTTACACTTAGGGTTTCGAATGGGATGGGTTTGGGAGGCGGTGGAGGCGTCAGAGTGGGTGACTGTGGTGCCCGGAGGTGGCTACGACGAGGGGGAGCTCCGGCGTCGACGTTAGGGGGGGATCGCGATGGGGTTTCCGTTCAGAAAGGGGGGAAATAGGAGTGAGGGAGACGGAGGAGGAAGGGTTGATCGGAGGGGGGGTATGCGGGAAGGCGCCGCCGTCTGAGGTGGGCGGAGGAAGGAGGTTTGCGAAGAGAGGAGGGAATCGATCGTTCCTTTTTATTTTATTTTTCTATTGACTGATTTTGAAGAGAGAGAGAGAGGGGTGAGGGAGTTTTATAATGATTTTATATTATTTTTAATTCCTAAAAGTTGATTTTTTATTCGACCTCTAAACGAGACCCAACGACTATTGCCTATAGCTAATTACCCCCATTCCAAACACAATGGGATATATATCGTAGGCTGATTCGATCATTACGATCAGTTTCCGTTGAATTTACATTTTAAATCATTATACTGAATTTTAAACGTACATTTCAAATTACCGGGGCCACACACGAACTCTAAAAATTCCCGAAAAATATTTTCTAGCTTCGTATTGACGATACGGTCCTAACAAAACTAATTTCATCGAATTCTGAGACCATTTGAAAAATGGCCATTTTCCAGTCGATGAAAATCAACTGAAACTGGTCAAATGCATTTTCCTTTGCCACGCTCACGTATTGATTCGAAAAATTATGATATTTGGAATCTAGCAATAATTTGACATCTCGGATCCAACTAAAGTGGTTTCGTCTAAATCCGAGGTCGTTTGCAAAATGGCTATTTTCAAAGGCCGAAATTCCATAGCGACTATTCTGAAATTTCAACTGGACATATCTTTTGATTCCCGCTATGAAATTCCAATCTTTCGGATTCGTTGGAAAGATATTCACAAATAGATTCTAATATTTTTGGATTCGCTAAAATCCGTTTTATTTTGCACTCGGTACATTCAATTGAATTTTGAAATCGAATTATCGAACTACCACGCCATTTTCAATTCCTTTTATAATTATAAATAATTAATTATATTCTAACGACGACGTATATAAATATATACGTTCTAATCTATTCAAAATAAATTTCTCGTCGATATTATTTAAAATAATCCACTTTAAATATTCTAAATTCGCTAAAATTGCCAAAATAAAAATTTTAAACTGGCTCGCATTTCCGGGTTGTTACAATCTCCCCCACTTAAAACTTTTCGTCCCCGAAAAGGAACGAAGTCGAAAGTTGTTTTAAAAACCAACTCAACTTTCTTTTATTTTGATTATGGCTTAAGTTCTTCAACTTTTCAGTTTCTAAGAACTTTTCAAAATTTTCAAAAATTTGGCTAACACCCTAAATTTTCGAAAAAAATTCGCCATAACCTCTCGTGCACCGGGAGCACCGGGAAAATCCCGAAATTGCCATACAGGCCCTCTGATCTCAAAAAGAAAAAGAAAAAGCCAAGCGGCTCATAAAATCATCATCACCCAAACAAAACAGTAAATTATGATAAACATGTACCTATTTGTCGGGCAAACAAATTTTATTCTCTGCTCTAGCCTCCTTGCTATAACCTGTTCAATGTAAGTACATGTATATGCAAGCAAATACGACCAATTTTCAATACAGATCAATATTTGACACAATTAGGCGCAATGGTTCAAAATTATCAAACAAATAAACAAACAACTCAACCATCAATCAATTAGTGAATTAGAGTTTAAAATTCATAGTTGGGTATATATACAGAAGATCATGTTTTTTATGCCAATTCACAACAAATAAATCTATCTATATAAGTTTTGGTTCTCACACCAGTCTAATGGAAATACATAGATATCACACCTTCGAAACACAAACATAAATACTGATGATGTCATGCCAATTATCAGTACCATCTCCGGGCGACTAGAATGTGATTCTATATCTATCCAGTATATTAAAACTTCGAATATACGTTCATGATGCGTATATGCAAAATCTTTATATACTCGATTGTCCAAATTCAATACAAATAAAATATTCAAATACGTATAAAATGGTTTAAATTTTCAAAACAAAACTTTTTTCATTTGAAAAATATACTCTTCACACTCGTTCTAGGATACTACTGATCCTATCTCTAACGAGTCATTCTAATTGGATATTACTAATCCAATATCTGATGAATTCTTTCATATAGTTCTAATGTGTCTTGTTCTCGAGCTCTGTAAACCAAAGCTCTGACACCACTATAAGAACCCGTAACTTCCCCGTGAAGGAAAGAGCGGATACTTTGAGAACAACACACAAATGAACGAAGACGGAAGAACATTTCATTGCTTATTACAACAATTCCATCAGAATACAAGAATATACAGAGTATAAATGAATAAATTACATTCGACAAATATCAGAGATTACAATAAATTACATAGCAGCGGAAAAATAATACAAAGCACAACTGAAGGTGATATACGGATACAGAGCTTTCCGGATATCATTCCAGCTGTAAACCAGGATCCTGTGAATATAAATCTGCAAAACCAAAACTACTAGCTGCCCATGTGGAAATAGGGGCACCCAGAGTTTAGGTTAAAACAATAAACTCCAGGTCAGTCATGTGACTGGTGTGAGAACTAAAACAGTTATTTAAAACTTTACTTTAAAAGAGAGTAATTCAAGGGACCACGCCATATAACACGGAACGGGTTTCCTCCCAAGAATACTAGTGCATAGAATAAACAGCGCAATGCTTTTTCGAAAAATGAAGCTATTATAAGACCCAGGTCCCATCACACAATGCAACGCAAGCCGGAGGATAGGGTTTTCCCTTATAATAGCCAAACATGTTTGGTACGTTTTAAAAACAAATCATTTGATACTATAATAAGTGTATAGTCTCAAAACAATTTCAATCATAAATATCAATCATAGATGGCATGGGTACCATAGATCATGTCGCCATACTAGTTCTACAATTAAAACCGCAATATCACGTATTGGAAATTGGATTTCCGTCATGAGTCGAGGCAAGGGGCAAGCTCCTCTCCGCTTTCGAGACACTCTAGCAAATGTCTCAGGACTACACACTCTGGGCAATCCTTGGATCTTCAGGGCCGGTCCTCTCTTACGTTTGAGGATTAGTATTCCTGAACACACGTTTCCCGGTCCCTACAGACCTAAAATCGAGTTGCCTCATCCAACAACCACATAGGTGAAAAGTATATAAATGTCAGGGCTGGTAAGTCACTGACACCACCAAAGCTAGAAAGAAACGTCGTGCTCTCCCTGCAGTCCTTATCCCGTTTTTGACTCATACCGAGGTGTGAGGCTCGCGAATTCACGTTATACACAAAGCTGCCACGTAGGCCGTGCTTTGTAACACCCCGTAATTTTATAACATTAAAGTTCACAAATTAAAGTATACTTAATTTTTAGAAAATAATTAAGTGAAATGGGTTGCACAGAGAAATATATATATATTGATATATATATATATATAAATTAAAAATTAAATAAATAAATATGCGAAAAAGTTCAAAACAGCGAATTGGGAGGGGGAATAACCGAACCGGCCCATTTTTGAGGTCGACCCGAGCCATGCTGGGTCGACTAGGGGTTAATCCAGGGTGTTTGGCTGTCAACCCGTGGGCCGATTCGCTCAAATGCAGATTTTGCATTTGATTGGTTCTCATGGTTCAGGGTTAATCTAATGGTCCTAAATAACTTCCTACACCTATAAATACATCCTAATGCTAACCCTAAACCTAATTAAAATAGAATAGTTACCGTCGCCATGGAAATCAATGGAGCCGCCGCCAACTAAAAAGAAGAAAAGCAAATTCAATTCTAATTCTCTCTACCCTAAAGCAAAGCAAAACTCTCTCTTTTCTTCTCTAAATTGTGAGTATGATGATCTTAACAAGATTATTATCATTTTAATTAGGTTGAGTTATGAATGGATTATGAGTAGATGATGTGAATTATCATATATGTTGTTGTAAACCCCTTTTGCTATCATGTATATTGTAAATCCAATGTTATGTGATGATGATATCTTATATGTTGTAAGTCATGCTATGATGATGTTATGTATGTTGAAAGTTTCTATGCTAAGTTGTGATAAATCATACATGTTAAAAAGGGCCATGATGTTACCATCTATGCTAGTTAGTTCATATTAATTAAATCATCATGTTTGGGTTATGTTGATCTATAGGACAAGTCACATATGCAAGTTAGATTGATTAGAAAAGTTATGAACATATGCCAAGACATCTATTATGACATCTAGAATTATGCTATGACATATGTGATATCCTATGCTAGTTCACACTATCATTATGTTGCCTAAAAACCCCATATGCAAGTTTATGTATAGATTTGGGCTATGATCATATCATGTAAATTGAGACATTTAACAAGTTGACACCTTTTGATCCTTAACATGTGTAGTTTATGCAAGTTTCACCCCTATTATGATTAGATTTATTTTAATTGTCTATATGTTGTGATAATTTATCTTTGTGCTAGGTGTTAGACTATACAAGTCTAGCCTATATTATGCGTTGAATAAGCGAACGTATAAACGTGGGGTAGGGGTAATATTAAGGATTTAATATTAAAAAGTTGGGGTGCAATTGATATGATTTTGCATGCCATAAGTGGATGGCCATAATTGAGTCAATTATGGACATCATTAAAAGTTGACTTAATTAATAATTTGAATAGGGAATTATTAAAACTGGGGTAAAAGATTTTTAAGTGTTAATAAATGCTTAGGACACAAGGTTGGACTCGTTTGTGACGTAAACCTGCCCGGACCCGCCCGACAAATCCAGTGGTCACAAATGTCAGCCCAATGTGAGAGGTCCTAGGCCTAAACTAAAGCATAATGGTTGTAAAGACACGAGGTTAGACTCTTTTATGGTGTAAGACTGCCCGGACCCGCCCGGCAAATCCAGTTGCCATAAATCCCAGTCTAATGTGAGAGGTCTTTATGAGGTTATGGCCTGAATGAATTAAGACATACTTAACCAGATAAACATGTAAGGTGGGACATGGGGGTTAAGTAGGTGCCTTGGGTGGCATAAGGAATCTAGGGGGTGCCCTTAGTGGCATGTGAAATACGATTAGTAAGACTTAACCAAACACACATGTAAATGAACATGAATAAGAGGGTTAAGTGGGATATACTAGTGACAAGCTTAGGTGGGTAGCTTGTGGGGGCCCATTTCGACCAGTATCCCAAACGTATCTTTGTGGGCTCGACCCAAGTCGAGGACGGGACACGCATGCTGGGTTCGACTGTAAGAGGCCAAAACGGGGAGCGGTGGCAACGCAAGTCCAACGGGTTTCGTATGCGTGTGTGGACCCGGGCTGGTAGGTAAGACGTTGTTGCATCGTGTAGGTATAAGCCGTGCATTCTCAAGTTGTATCGGGTTGCCACTTTAGGGGAGTGATACACCCCACTATGGGGCCAGCACGGGTATCTACGAGTAGGGAGCCGATCGAAAGTGGGTAGTGGGGTACACCTAGTGGAGATAGGGGCAGACGGCACCTATGTAGTCAGCTAGGGGTACGTAAGGCTATTTATAAAGTTTCTGTGTGAAGCAAGTGGGATCAAACAATAGGGTGACTGGTATGGTGCAGCGTAGTAATGTGCGGTGCAGTGTAGTAATCATTCGTTAGTAATTAGGTGTGCCTTTACCGTTATCTTTAACGTTATCTTAAACGCTATCTTATCTTCCTAAGAGTTCATAGACATTTACTTGTCTTCCAGCTTATGCCTTAGTATAGTTATTTTGATAATAGTATTTTTAGAATTATCATACTCGCCAGACTTTATGTCTGACCCCCTCTATTTCTATCCTTTTCCCTCTCCAGGTCCTCAGGTTGGGCCCAGCTCTAGTGGAGTTTGATTGAATTGCTTCATCTCTCTTTGGAAAGCTTGGACCGTTGAAGTAAAGTCCAGCTTGTTATCTTTTTAATGGCTATTTATGTAATGGGATTATGTATTTTGTTTTTATGAAGATGGATATTGTACTTGGTTTTATGATGTAACAAACATGTTTAATTTCCGCTGCAATAAAATGAAGTTTTAGATTTCCAAGTACTATTTATTATCTGTCTTGTTGTAATTTTTCTGTTCTATAATCACTTGTAACCTCCATGGAAGTTAATGCATTCCCTTTGTGAGTGACATTAATGGACGTGGGGTGTTACACGTGGTATCAGAGCTTAAGGTTACCAGAACAGATAAAAATACTTTAGAAAAATAGTTATTTTTGGAAGAAGTGATTTCAAAAACATGTTTTAATGAGAAATTTAAAGAGAAAAGTTTTTAAGAAAAAAAAACATAATCCCCAATAGCCCATATCTTTATCTTTCGAATTCTCCATTCTGAATCTTTCCTTTTTCGTTTCAGCATGGCTGAAGATCTTAATCTACCCGACGGTGTAACGATACCAGGATGGTATAGGAGGTTATTAGAGGCTAGGGCCGCTGCAGGTCCAGCCAATGTTCCTCCACCACCAGTTGCACCCGTTCCTCCTCCTCCTCCTCGCGTAGATACTTTTGCAAAGACGTGCAAGGAATTCAAGGCTATGGGTGGAAAACCATTTCAAGGGTCAGAAACGTTTTTGGAAGCTAGAGATTGGCTTAAGGAGGTGGAAGAATTGCTAGAAATCTTTGAAGTAGAAGAAGGGAGGAGAGTTCGTTTAGCAGCTTGGTTGATGAAGGGAGAGGCCTCGTTTTGGTGGGAGGTCACTAATGGGGAGCGTCATGTTGACTCTTGGGCGGATTTCAGACGTAGGGTCGAGGCGAAGTTTCTCTCAAGGGCGGAAGAAAATCTATATATGGAAAGGTTCTTGACATTGAAGCAAGGAAGCTCATCAGTGAAAGAATATGTCAATAAATTTAATCAGTTAGCTAGGTTTGGCTTGGACTTAGTGAACACGCCGGAGAAGAAGGCGCTGAGGTTCGTGAATGGCTTGAATGAATCATTGGAAGGGTTGGCTATGACCCACATCCCTATGGGGGCCACCTTTGAGAAGTTAGTAGAAATGGCGCTCATGCATGAGGAGAAAAGCGCTAAAGCTGATAAGGCACCCGAGAAGAAGGGGGATCAGAAGAAACCACAACAGCAAAACAAGAAGGGTGGAAAAGACAATAATGGCAAGGGAAAGAAGAAGTGCTTTAACTGTGGAACCCCAGGCCATCTCAGTAAGGATTGCCGAAAGAAAAAGAAGACAGGCTGTTTTCATTGTGGCGATGCGGGACATTTAGTGAAGGACTGCCCAAAGAAGGGGCAGAGGGCAGGAGCTACCTCGGGAGGACAGGTGCAGGCTCTTATGGCACCAGGGCAGGCTAGGGGACAAGTTCAGGCTCTCGCGGTCCCACCGCTGCAAGAACGAGGTAGAACCATTTCTGTTGAAAGCTTAGTTTTTCTGTTTGATCATCCTGTCCGTACCTTATTCGATTCGGGTGCATCACATTCGTTTATCTCTACATCATTAGTTGAATCACTGCACTTAAACATCAGTTTAGTAGAGGATCCCTTAGTTGTTTTGAATCCAATAGGGGGCTCAGCTTGTTTGTCCATGATGTGTTTGGATTTGAAAATTTCCATACTTAGCGCTGAATTTAGATGTGATGCTTATGTGTTGGGCTTCACGGGCTATGGGCTAATTTTAGGAATGGATTGGTTATCCAGAAATGGGGTCGTTCTTGATTGTGAAAGGAGAGTAGTTAGGCTCGTGACTCGCCTTGGCAACACTCTCGAAATCTTCTGTAATCCCATAAAGTCGGTTATGCTAAGTTATCTAGAATCGCTTGACGCGTCTGAGGAAAATCTATGATCTGTTAGAGTGGTCCGAGAATATTCGGATGTGTTTGAGGAGGTGAAGGGCTTGCCTCCGAAGCGGGAGATAGATTTTCGAATATATCTTGTGGATAATGCGAAACCAGTATCTTTGCCAGTACGCCACATGGCTCCACGTGAAAGGAGGGAACTCGGTAAGCAGGTGAAGGAGTTGCTTGAGAAGGGGTTCATAAGACGAAGTATATCGGAGTGGGGTACTCCAGTAGTATTTTCCACGAAGGCGGATGGGTCCCTTAGACTTTGTGTGGACTATAGAGAACTTAATAAGCTTACTAAGAAGAACAGACACCCACTACCGAGGATTGACGATCTCTTCGATCAGTTAGTTGGCGCCTCAGTGTTTTCGCAGCTGGACTTAGCCACTGGTTTCCATCAGTTGAGAGTGGCTGAGGATAGCGTTGACAAGACTGCCTTTAGGACTCTGGACGGTTTCTATGAATGGCTAGTGATGCCCTTCGGTTTGACAAACGCCCCCGCATACTTTGTTGATTTGATGAGTAGGGTGTTTAGGGAGTACCTTAACAAATTTGTGGTAGTCTTTGTAGATGACATCTTGATCTTTTCTAAGGATGAAGAAGAGCATGCCCTACATCTTAGGGAAGTGTTGGAGACCCTACGAGCGCATAGCCTTAAAGCTAAATTTTCTAAGTGTCACTTCTGGAGGAAGGAAGTACGGTTCTTAGGACACGTGGTTTCCAAAGAAGGGATAGCTGTAGATCCCACGAAGGTGGTGGCCATCCAAGATTGGAAGGTTCCTAAAAATGCTATCGAAGTGAGAAGTTTCTTGGGGTTGGCTGGCTACTATAGGAAGTTTATCAAAGACTTCGCAAAGATATCAGCTCCATTGACACGCTTGACGAAGAAGAACCTAGTTTTCACATGGGACGTAGATTGTGATGATGCGTTCCAACGTTTGAAGAGAGCTTTGACTTCAGCCCCAGTCTTAGTATTTCCAGACGGGAGTAAGCTGTTTACCGTTTATACTGACGCTTGTGGGACAGGACTAGGCGCAGTCTTAATGCAAGAGGGTAGGGTAATAGCCTATGGTGGAAGGCAGTTGAGAGCGCATGAGAAAAATTATCCGACACATGACCTAGAGTTGGCCGCTATTGTTTTCGCGCTTAAGTCTTGGCGTCATTATCTTCTTGGCGAGAAATTCGAACTATTCACTGACAACAAATCTTTAAAATACTTATTCTCTCAAAAGGACTTGAACTTAAGGCAGCAAAGGTGGATGGAGTTCTTAGCGTCCTACGACTTTGAGATAGCATATACCCCTGGCAAGGGTAACGTGGTGGCCGATGCCTTAAGTAGAAAATGATTATCCTTAAGCCCTTTGTTTGTTGAGCGGCAAAGTTTAGAATTCTTTTCAATGTTTGACTTTAGACCTTCCGTTGACTTCGTACCCGGTTTGCTAGCATCCTTGGAGGTCAGACCTACGCTTTTGGGACGGATTGGCGAGGCACAGCGAGGCGACCCGCAGTTGGTTGAGTTAGTAGAAAAACTCAAAGGAGGGGAGTCATCAAGCTATCTCTGTAGGTATACCCTAGATGATAAGGGTTGGTTACGTAGGGACGGTAGACTTTGTGTACCAAAAGACGATGACCTAAGGAAGACTATTCTTGATGAAGCACATCGTTCGAAGATGACCATTCATCCCGACGGGGACAAGATGTACAAAGACATGAAGAGAGTTTACTTTTGGGCCGGCATGAAGAAAGACGTGGCCGAGTATGTCGCTAGATGCTTGGTGTGCCAACAAGTAAAAGCGGAGCAAAAGAAACCCAGTGGGTTGCTTCACCCATTGGAGGTTCCACTATGGAAATGGGAAAGCATCTCGATGGATTTTGTGGATGGATTACCGCGATCGAGGAAGGGTAATACGGGAATTTGGGTTATAGTAGATAGACTTACTAAGAGCGCCCATTTTATTCCCGTGAAGAGTAAGAGGACTGCTCCATGGTTTGCTTCTGCATACGTCCGAGAAATAGTTCGTTTGCACGGTGTTCCTTCTAGCATAGTGAGCGACCGCGATCCTATTTTCACTAGCGAATTTTGGAGAAGCTTACAAGAGGCGGTAGGGACTCAGTTATGTTTGAGCACCGCATATCATCCTTAGACGGACGGCCAGACCGAGAGGGTGAATCGCATTCTAGAGGATCTGTTGAGGTTATGTATCCTAGACTTTGGGGGTACATGGGAAGAGCATCTTCCATTGGTTGAGTTCGCATATAATAATAGCTTTCAGTCCAGCATTGGTATAGCACCATTCGAAGCTCTATATGGACGACCTTGTCGTTCACCTACATGTTGGTGGGAATCTACGGATAAGATCTTACTTGGGCCCGATATGATTAGGGAGACTTCGGAGAAGATCGACTTGATCCGAAGGAGGATGAAAGCAGCGCAAGATAGGCAGAAATCCTATGCGGATAAGAGGAGGACAGATCTCGAGTTTGAAGTTAGGGACATGGTCTTTGTCAAAGTGTCTCCATTACGAAACGTTGTTCGCTTTGGGTCCGTTGGGAAATTAGCACCAAGGTTTGTAGGGCCGTTTCCTATTAAGGAGAGGATTGGACGGATGGCATATAGAGTGGAGTTATAACACCCCACCTCTGCCAGGGTGGCTCTTGCAAGCAACTCTGACTTTGGTGGGGCGTTTTAAAACAAGGTAAATATGCATAATGATATAACAAGGCAGGACATGACATATATATATAAATAAACAGAGTAAGTAGATAAAACAGCGGAAGATTTTTAAACCATTTCAAAACACAAGTCTGGTACATCACAATGTCAATTTCCCAAATAAACAAGTCTAGTACATAAAATGACATCATCAGAGACTGAAAAGGAAAACATAAAAGTAGCTATCCCCAAAGTGGAAAAACCATAGCGAGCTCAAGTCCAAAGCATACATGAGCTATCCAAGAAAGCAGCTAAGATCCAAGCTAGGCTCCTGTATTCCCTCCCTGAGAACCTGGGGGGGGGGGGAAACGGAAGAAAAGAGGCGAAAGAAAACAGGTCAGTCAAAAAGACTGAGTAAGCCCTGCTACGATCAGTCTATAAACTAATAAAGTTAACAGCATGATGGAAACTGAGATGATCATAGATATCAACATACTGGCATGATAAATTAACTACAAGATAGATAGAGGTGTCATCGCATAAACAGGGTTAAGTTTTGCACCACGGTGTACTAGCAAACCAACATAACAGGTATTGATCCCTTGGCCCAAGCTTTTAACCCAATAACATGAAGTGACCTTAATATAAGGTCCAGCCCAACGGTCTAGTCGATCGGCTCCCTATAAACCTAACACGTCAAGTGTTTGTGTCCATACCGCCTACATATGGATGTAGTCTGACTGTGCTGGGTCCACCTTCGGGTGTATCAAGCCCTCGGGTGTCAACCCCAGACACTTAAGCAATAATGCACAGCCCAAACCTACTGGTACCCGTGCCTCGAGTTCGTCCAACACCGGATTACGTGCACGTTCGTAGTCCGCCTGGACCCGCACCGTTGTACCACTCAGCCGTCGCCTTTTGGTCGCTTACATCCGTCCAGTAATCGTGCCCCGCCCTAGCCTAGCTTCTAGGGTTGTGAATGATACCAAACTGGGATTACTGTTAGAACAGACCACGTTGCTAGGGTTTTCTAAGAGGGTTAAGTGTGGTTTAACCCCTCACTAATCACGGATTAAATTGGTTAAGTGTAACCGACAGTTCACAATTTAACCCCATTCTAATCCCTCGAATCCCCAAATGGATTAAATTGGTTAAGTGTAACTTAACCCCATTTCCATCCCTCGAATCCCCAAATTGGTTAAGTATTAGTGGACCCTGACTTAACCCTAATCATGAGGCATTAATTAATTTAATGCACCTTAACCTCTCACATTAGACCTTGTTGTGGTTACTAGTTAGGCCGGGCGGGTCCGGGTAGGTTTACACCACAACTCAGGCTAACCTCGGGTTTTGGCACCACATGACCAACTTCTCACATTGGGTCCTATTGTTTGTAGCCACTAGTTAAGCCGGTCGGTTCCGGGTAGAATTACGCTACAAACTCAACCCAACCTCGAGTTGGCCACACTTATGTTTTCTAAGTGTCATGTCCACTTTATTTCAAAACATAATTACAAGTCACCAAATGCTTGGGTAGACCTAACTTAATAGGTAAATTCCCAATCTTATATTTTCATGTATTTTAAGTTTACCCAAACCCCCCCAACGTCATTCTATCGCTTACATATTCGTAATAACGCATAAAGGATAGGAAGAGGGAACTTGGCATAACATACATGATGAACTTGCATCTCACAACAAACATGCATAACATGTTAGAATTGCATAACTGAGCATAGTGAACTTGCATATTACCATAAACATGCATAACATGTTAAACTTGCCTAGCATAGCATATGGAACTTGCATAAACATACATAACTTGTCAAACATGCATAACATGGCATAGTGAACTTGCATAAACATGCATAACCCAATAAACTTGCAAATCATGGCATAGTGAACTTGCATAAACATGCATAACTTGTTAAACTTGCAAATCATGTCGTAGTGAACTTGCATAAACATGCATAACCTATCAAACTTGCAAATCATGGCTTAGCAACCTTGCATAAACATGCATAACTCAATAAACTTGCAAATCATGGCTTAGCAATCTTGCATAAACATGCATAACTCAATAAACTTGCAAATCATGGCTTAGCAAACTTGCATAAACATGCATAACTCAATAAACTTGCAAATCATGGCTTAGCAAACTTGCATAAACATGCATAACTTGTTAAACTTGTAAATCATGTCGTAGTGAACTTGCATAAACATGCATAACTTGTTAAACATGCACAACATGGCATAGTGAACTCGCACAAGCATGCATAACTTATTAAACATGCACAACATGGCATAGTGAACTCGCATAAGCATGCATAACTTATTAAACATGCATAAATCCCAACTTTCATCACATATTAACTTTAGAGTTCCTAAAATGAAGGTAAGAGGGCTTACAAATATTATGAAGACACAAATCTACTAATAAAGATTGAGAAGCCCTTTATGCAAGCATAAAACCCAAAGCAAAGCTCCAATAAGAAACAAAAATCCCAAAAACTCTAGCTTAGCAAATAAAACTTGCAACTTGATGATGTATGCAAGCTAATGATCATTCATACATCTTAGAAATGCTTGTATGAACATCATAGTCTTCATAGGAATGATTTATGAAGAGATTGGAGGTTAGGGTTTTTAGGTGGAGGCCATTTGAGAATTCAATTTGACATAGTTTGGTTGCTAGAATGAATAATGAGTGATTTAGGGTAGGTTAGGGTCTTATTTATAGATTAGGCTAGTGATTTAGACCATAGGATTAACCCTAAATTAGACTAGGACCCTTGGATTTCGGAGCCTTCCAGAAACCAGCCCTAAGACCAAGCCCAAACCCCAAACTGGTGCACCCAACCACAGAACTCTCTAGAAACTGTGCAGGTTTTCTGGCTCGACACGGGCGCACTTCCCAAGTGCGCCAGTGTAAAAATGTATTGGCGCACTTCACAAGTGCGCCAATGCATTTATTGTGTTGGCGCACTTCACAAGTGCGCCAGTGCATTCTGGCTAGTTTTCGGGTTTTTCTGCCTAACTTCGTTCGTCCATATCTTCTTCATACGGACTCCGATTTTCGAAAACTCGGACTCTATTTCGCGTATTTTTCCGAGACGAACGCAATGGCATAGCCCGTTTCCCTTGATTCAGGTTTTAGGATTAAATTCTGCCTCGATTTACATTATTACAGGTTATTGAAAATACGGGTTGTTACATTCTCCCCTCCTTAAGGGATTTCGTCCCCGAAATCTTCAAGTTAGGAAGAATGTATCCTACCATCCAACATCCATCTACTCAAAACATCATCCACGAGCAATCATTGTCCTTACAAGATTCTAAGTGCTGGATGAACTTATGCAAAGGTGTGTGTATATGTACTTATCTAATGCGAATATCATCAATGCAAATTATGTTAGTGAAATGAATCCATATGTATGCAATTCCTAACATAATGTATAACATCTATATGTGTGCACATAACATACATCCATATGCAACATCCATGTGATAACACAAAAATTTCCATCCATGAATAAGCGTAAACACTCATGCATATGCAATATGAGGAGTGTGTGAGCCGATCTAGTGCCTAATGTGTATAATGCATCCACGAGCAACCACTTGCAAACACTTGCAACCATCAAACATAACATGTCTCAAACACATGTTTCATCCAAAGGATTCTTCCTAAGGTTCTCATGACAAGATAAACACGATAAACTAGATAAACTAGATAAACATGGATAGAGAGGTATGCTAAAAAGAGATCTTAGAAGATAAGCAAGATAAACTCCTTTTTGGATTACAAGAAATCCATTCAAACTCTGACATATAGTACTAACTGATGGGTCATAACCCGCTTATGGAGTTAACAACAGAAATAAGATCGAGAATGGGACCGAGAGGATATATACAAAAGATAACTTGCAAGCAAGCTCCACAGGAAAACAAGGATCAAGGATGCACTCTTAAAAAGAGATATGATGCGCGTATATAGTCTTCACTCTTCTTAGTCACGTTTCCTTGAGCTTAACTCCACTGTGCTTTGACTATCTTTCACTTCATGATTCCTTGGCTTCCTAACTCCTATTTCCCAAATTCGAGTTGGAACTCATTTCATTATCGCCTCTCGTCTTTCTTTTCCACTTATTCTTCTTTCTGTATACTCGGCTTAAACATAACGGTAACCTCATGATTTCATGCAAGCTCTCCAAAATTCACTAGTGAATCCTGGATCTCGTCTACTTACTATAAAGTATTCCATGCAGCAGAACTTTTCTTGAAAATACCAATCCACGTTGCCAATTGCCCTTATAAACGTGATTTTCTATAACTCATGCTTAATCGAAATGAACCATCCGCCTATGAGTGATAGGCCATACCTAGATTCAGTTGCCTACCCATGGCTTCCTGTAGGCTATTTCAAAACTGGCCAACTTCTTGAGGATAAACCGTTGCTAACCATGATGCAGTCCTCTCGCTCTTTACCGGACTGAAATGAGCACTCTTCGTGAGTCTACCTCATACCCGTATTCCCTTTCTTTGATCTAGGTAGTCTATCCACATAATCTATCGAGATGTTTTCACACTTCCTTTGCGAAACCTCCAATGGAGGTAATGGCCCGCTGGGCTTCTATGACTTGGCCTTAACCTGGTGGCACAACATGCATCCAGAGACCAACTCGGCCACCTCCTCGAGTGATGCGCATCTTCAAGAACCTTCTTTACCAAGTCTTTCACTCGAGGAACACATAATCTCTCATCGTGCCTTAGTCATCCCTTGTCATCTATAATATATCTAGTGAGGTGACTTAACATCTCGCCTCGAATCATCTGGTACATGTTCTTGACTAACTGCGGGTCTTCTTCCTGCGAAACCCCCTTCTTGATCCAGAAGAGTAAGTCTAAGCTCCGGGAATGCTAACTAACTAGCCAAACGGAGGAGGCTTCTTACTTCAATTGCCCTCCTCAGAGTTTTCCGGTCTTAAACCGCAACCACTTTAGCGGAATCCACCGCTAAGCCTTACTTAGGAACTATGTGCCCAAGAAATCCAACTTCTTTCCTCCAAAGTGACATTTGGAGAACTTGACCTTCCACTGGTGGCTCTAAGCGTATCCATCTCCTCCTTGAGATGTATAGCATGTTCTTCCTCGTTCTTTTGAGGAGATCAAAATATCGTCTATGACGACCATGACAAAATTGTTCAAGGACTCCCTAAACACCCTACCCATCCAGTTTACGTAATATGCGGGTGTATTAGTCAAACCAAATAGTATGACTAACCATTCTAAAACCCATCTAGAGTCCTAAACGCAGTCTTGTCAATTCCATCCTCAGCCATCCTAAGCTGATGGAATCCGGTAGCTAGATCAAAAGAAAACAGATGCTCCTACAAGCTGATCGAACAGATCATCGATCCTTGATAACGGTTGTCTATTCTTCTCACGATAATCAACACATAAGCGAAGCAAACTGTCCACATTAGTAACGAATACTACTGGAGCACCCTACTCGAAAATGCTTCGTCTCAGGAAGTTCTTCTCAAGCAACTCCTTGACTTGCTTTCTTAACTCTCATCTCGTGAGGTCACGTGCCTAACCGGCCACGAAACTGGCTTGGTATTACCAACCAGATAATGCGGAAATCTAGCCCACGTCTAGGGGTAACCCCTTTACTTCACCCAAGATATCAGGATATTCTCGGACCACCCCCACAGATTGCAAACTATCGATAGACGAGTCGAGGGATTTCAAGATAACATAACATGACGGGACCCATAGGGTTGCTAGAAATTTCTAGGGTATTACCGAGGCGAGTCATGAGCCTCACAACCCTATATACAAAAGCCCAGAATGGCTCCAAAACAGGACAACCATTCCATGCCCAAAACCAACCCATATCCCCGGAAACCGAGAATATAAACATCCCACGAGAATTCTATACTCAAGATAGAAATTTTCAAATCCACTCAGACCACAGACAAACGGGCAGAACCCCCAATTGGATTCGAAACATATACGGGATCATCAACTAGACTAGTACTTAGGTGCAAACTTTCAACTAGATCAGATGAAATAAAACTATGCGATGTGCCAGAATCAAACAAAGTACGAACAGGGAAAGTCAGAAAATGTAAACAAGACTTTTCAACAGAAACACTACCTCTATCATGAGCTGGAAGAACGGTGTTGAGGGGATGAACTCGCCCTCCCGATAGTCCTGCACACTGAGTCTGACCTTGCCCTTGTTTCCTCGGGCAATCCTTGCTGAGATGTCCAGACTCACCACAATGAAAGCATTCGCCCCGCTTTCTCTTCTTCTTCCTACATTCCCTGGATATATGTCCAACTTTACCACAGAAGTTGCATTTCCTATTCTCTCTTGGCTTGTTCTTGCGGTTGTTGTTATTCTTGCCTCGTTTCCCGGAATTTACCCTCTTGCCTTGAGACTCATTCGCCTTGACCTCTTTCTTGTCATTGTCATCTTCTTCTTGAAGTAGGGTCATATTCACCAAATTCTCGAAAGTCGCCCCCAAGGGTATATGAGACATGGCCAAACCATGTAATGGCTCGTTTAATCCTAGAGCAAAGTGTAGGGCCTTCTTCTGAGCTGTATTAACCAAGTCTAAATCGACCCGAGCCAGTTGATTAAACTTATCTATGTATTCCCTAATAGTCATGTCCCCTTGCTTCAGTGATAAGAACCTCAGTCCAAACCTCCCTCTAAAGTCATCCCTAGTCTCAATTGGCCTAGTAGCGGTGGTGACTACCCACCAACATGCAGCTTCTTCCTTTAGCAACCATACTGCTAATAAAACCTTCCTGCGGTCACCTATATCAAAGGTGGCTAAAAGATCTTCGGTCTCTTTCAACCAATTCCTTGCTTCTACAAAAGTCTCTGTTCCACTAAAATTCTTGCCACCCATCATCTTAAAGTTCTTACAAGTTTCCGCAAAATCCGCTTGTGGAGGCTGAGGGAGAAGAGGAACATCAGATACGGAAGGAGGAGGAGGAACAGCGGCCTAGACTGGAAAGACAACATTAGAGACACCCGGGACCGGTGCCGTGACTTCCAAGTACCGACAAAACCAATCGGGTATTGTTACTCCTTCGGGCAAGATGAGATTATCAGACATGCTGGAAACGAAAAGAAAAGAGTTCAAACGAGGGGTCAAAGGACAATGCTAATGGCTTTTGGGGAATAGCCTTTAAAAATAACTAGACTTTTCTTTGGAAAATACTGTATACTTGGTTTTGAAAATAGTTTTTTTTCAAAAGTTTTAAAAACCTTTTTATCCCTTCTCGTAAACCATATGCTCTGATACCAAATATAACACCCCACCTCCGCCAGGGTGGCTCTTGCAAGCAACTCTGACTTTGGTGGGGCGTTTTAAAACAAGGTAAATATGCATAATGATATAACAAGGCAGGACATGACATATATATATAAATAAACAGAGTAAGTAGATAAAACAGCGGAAGATTTTTAAACCATTTCAAAACACAAGTCTGGTACATCACAATGTCAATTTCCCAAATAAACAAGTCTAGTACATAAAATGACATCATCAGAGACTGAAAAGGAAAACATAAAAGTAGCTATCCCCAAAGTGGAAAAACCATAGCGAGCTCAAGTCCAAAGCATACATGAGCTATCCAAGAAAGCAGCTAAGATCCAATCTAGGCTCCTGTATTCCCTCCCTGAGAACCTGGGGGGGGGGGGGGAAACGGAAGAAAAGAGGCGAAAGAAAACAGGTCAGTCAAAAAGACTGAGTAAGCCCTGCTACGATCAGTCTATAAACTAATAAAGTTAACAGCATGATGGAAACTGAGATGATCATAGATATCAACATACTGGCATGATAAATTAACTACAAGATAGATAGAGGTGTCATCGCATAAACAGGGTTAAGTTTTGCACCACGGTGTACTAGCAAACCAACATAACAGGTATTGATCCCTTGGCCCAAGCTTTTAACCCAATAACATGAAGTGACCTTAATATAAGGTCCAGCCCAACGGTCTAGTCGATCGGCTCCCTATAAACCTAACACGTCAAGTGTTTGTGTCCATACCGCCTACATATGGATGTAGTCTGACTGTGCTGGGTCCACCTTCGGGTGTATCAAGCCCTCGGGTGTCAACCCCAGACACTTAAGCAATAATGCACAGCCCAAACCTACTGGTACCCGTGCCTCGAGTTCGTCCAACACCGGATTACGTGCACGTTCGTAGTCCGCCTGGACCCGCACCGCTGTACCACTCAGCCGTCGCCTTTTGGTCGCTTACATCCGTCCAGTAATCGTGCCCCGCCCTAGCCTAGCTTCTAGGGTTGTGAATGATACCAAACTGGGATTACTGTTAGAACAGACCACGTTGCTAGGGTTTTCTAAGAGGGTTAAGTGTGGTTTAACCCCTCACTAATCACGGATTAAATTGGTTAAGTGTAACCGACAGTTCACAATTTAACCCCATTCTAATCCCTCGAATCCCCAAATGGATTAAATTGGTTAAGTGTAACTTAACCCCATTTCCATCCCTCGAATCCCCAAATTGGTTAAGTATTAGTGGACCCTGACTTAACCCTAATCATGAGGCATTAATTAATTTAATGCACCTTAACCTCTCACATTAGACCTTGTTGTGGTTACTAGTTAGGCCGGGCGGGTCCGGGTAGGTTTACACCACAACTCAGGCTAACCTCGGGTTTTGGCACCACATGACCAACTTCTCACATTGGGTCCTATTGTTTGTAGCCACTAGTTAAGCCGGTCGGTTCCGGGTAGAATTACGCTACAAACTCAACCCAACCTCGAGTTGGCCACACTTATGTTTTCTAAGTGTCATGTCCACTTTATTTCAAAACATAATTACAAGTCACCAAATGCTTGGGTAGACCTAACTTAATAGGTAAATTCCCAATCTTATATTTTCATGTATTTTAAGTTTACCCAAACCCCCCCAACGTCATTCTATCGCTTACATATTCGTAATAACGCATAAAGGATAGGAAGAGGGAACTTGGCATAACATACATGATGAACTTGCATCTCACAACAAACATGCATAACATGTTAGAATTGCATAACTGAGCATAGTGAACTTGCATATTACCATAAACATGCATAACATGTTAAACTTGCCTAGCATAGCATATGGAACTTGCATAAACATACATAACTTGTCAAACATGCATAACATGGCATAGTGAACTTGCATAAACATGCATAACCCAATAAACTTGCAAATCATGGCATAGTGAACTTGCATAAACATGCATAACTTGTTAAACTTGCAAATCATGTCGTAGTGAACTTGCATAAACATGCATAACCTATCAAACTTGCAAATCATGGCTTAGCAACCTTGCATAAACATGCATAACTCAATAAACTTGCAAATCATGGCTTAGCAATCTTGCATAAACATGCATAACTCAATAAACTTGCAAATCATGGCTTAGCAAACTTGCATAAACATGCATAACTCAATAAACTTGCAAATCATGGCTTAGCAAACTTGCATAAACATGCATAACTTGTTAAACTTGTAAATCATGTCGTAGTGAACTTGCATAAACATGCATAACTTGTTAAACATGCACAACATGGCATAGTGAACTCGCACAAGCATGCATAACTTATTAAACATGCACAACATGGCATAGTGAACTCGCATAAGCATGCATAACTTATTAAACATGCATAAATCCCAACTTTCATCACATATTAACTTTAGAGTTCCTAAAATGAAGGTAAGAGGGCTTACAAATATTATGAAGACACAAATCTACTAATAAAGATTGAGAAGCCCTTTATGCAAGCATAAAACCCAAAGCAAAGCTCCAATAAGAAACAAAAATCCCAAAAACTCTAGCTTAGCAAATAAAACTTGCAACTTGATGATGTATGCAAGCTAATGATCATTCATACATCTTAGAAATGCTTGTATGAACATCATAGTCTTCATAGGAATGATTTATGAAGAGATTGGAGGTTAGGGTTTTTAGGTGGAGGCCATTTGAGAATTCAATTTGACATAGTTTGGTTGCTAGAATGAATAATGAGTGATTTAGGGTAGGTTAGGGTCTTATTTATAGATTAGGCTAGTGATTTAGACCATAGGATTAACCCTAAATTAGACTAGGACCCTTGGATTTCGGAGCCTTCCAGAAACCAGCCCTAAGACCAAGCCCAAACCCCAAACTGGTGCACCCAACCACAGAACTCTCTAGAAACTGTGCAGGTTTTCTGGCTCGACACGGGCGCACTTCCCAAGTGCGCCAGTGTAAAAATGTATTGGCGCACTTCACAAGTGCGCCAGTGCATTTATTGTGTTGGCGCACTTCACAAGTGCGCCAGTGCATTCTGGCTAGTTTTCGGGTTTTTCTGCCTAACTTCGTTCGTCCATATCTTCTTCATACGGACTCCGATTTTCGAAAACTCGGACTCTATTTCGCGTATTTTTCCGAGACGAACGCAATGGCATAGCCCGTTTCCCTTGATTCAAGTTTTAGGATTAAATTCTGCCTCGATTTACATTATTACAGGTTATTGAAAATACGGGTTGTTACAGGAGTTGCCCGAGAGACTTAGTGGTGTACATGACGTATTCCATGTGTTACATTTGAGGAAGTGCTTGCACGAGACCGCGGAAGTGGTAGAGCCGAGCTTGCTTAGAGAGGTGGAGATAGAGCGTGATGCGACAATTCGACGAGCTCCTACGCGCATTCTTGGGTCGGAGATCAAGAGGTTGAGGAATCGAGAGGTCAGACTAGTCAAAGTGCAATGGGGAGATGATGAGAGCAACGCTACTTGGGAGACAGAAGAGAAGATGCGTTCACGATACCCTTTTCTTTTTGAGGGTATGTCTTTTAATTTCTCCTTTATCGCTTAGCTAGTACTTATCTTATCTTTAGTATATCCTCTCGCTAGTATCGTTGACCTTTAGTTAGGATAATCCTATGGTTGAAACATGTGTTTGAGACATGTTATGTATGGTGGATGCAAAGTGGATGCAAGTGTTTGCTAGTGGTTGCTCGTGGATGCATATACACACACTATTAGGCACCAGATCGGCTCAGTCACTTCATATTGCATATTGCATATATATGGATGTATTTAGTAAAATGGATGTATAATGGTTGTATTATCATATAGTTGCTGCATTCGGGTGGATGGTTGTGCACGCATATAGAATTAATATGTATCATTAGGAATCTTTTGCATACATATTGGACGCATGGCACTATCATGAATTGCACTAAGGAGGTCGACTGAATCAGTAGACCGCCTAATTTTGCATTAGATATGGACATATACACACACTGTGCATATAAACATTAAAGCATTAGAAGTCTTTTAAGGACAATGGATGCTGGTATTTGATGGTTGAGTAGATGGACGATTAGATGGTAGGATATACATTCTTCTTGACTTGGAGATTTCGGGGACGAAATCCTTTAAGGAGGGGAGAATGTAACACCCCGTAATTTTATAACATTAAAGTTAACAAATTAAAGTATACTTAATTTTTAGAAAAGAATTAAGTGAAATGGGTTGCGCAGAGAAATATATATATATTGATATATATATATAAATTAAAAAGTAAATAAATAAATATGCGAAAAAGTTCAAAACATCGAATTGGGAGGGGGAATAACTGAACCGGCCCATTTTTGAGGTCGACCCAAGCCCCGCTGGGTCGACTAGGGGTTAATCCAGGGTGTTTGGCTGTCAACCCGTGGGCCGATTCGCTCAAATGCAGATTTTTCATTTGATTGGTTCTCATGGTTCAGGGTTAATCTAATGGTCCTAAATAACTTCCTACACCTATAAATACATCCTAATGCTAACTCTAAACCTAATTAAAATAGAATAGTTATCGTCGCCATGGAAATCAATGGAGCCGCCGCCAACTAAGAAAGAAGAAAAGCAAATTCAATTCTAATTCTCTCAACCCTAAAGCAAAGCAAAACTCTCTCTTTTCTTCTCTAAATTGTGAGTATGATGATCTTAACAAGATTATTATCATTTTAATTAGGTTGAGTTATGAATGGATTATGAGTAGATGATGTGAATTATCATATATGTTGTTGTAAACCCCTTTTGCTATCATGTATATTGTAAATCCAATGTTATGTGATGATGATATCTTATATGTTGTAAGTCATGCTATGATGATGTTATGTATGTTGAAAGTTTCTATGCTAAGTTGTGATGAATCATACATGTTAAAAAGGGTCATGATGTTACCATCTATGCTAGTTAGTTCATATTAATTAAATCATCATGTTTGGGTTATGTTGATCTATAGGACAAGTCACATATGCAAGTTAGATTGATTAGAAAAGTTATGAACATATGCCAAGACATCTATTATGACATCTAGAATTATGCTATGACATATGTGATATCATATGCTAGTTCACACCATCATTATGTTGCCTAAAAACCCCATATGCAAGTTTATGTATAGATTTGGGCTATGATCATATCATGTAAATTGAGACATTTAACAAGTTGACACCTTTTGATCCTTAACATGTGTAGTTTATGCAAGTTTCACCCCTATTATGATTAGATTTATTTTAATTGTCTATATGTTGTGATAATTTATCTTTGTGCTAGGTGTTAGACTATACAAGTCTAGCCTATATTATGCGTTGAATAAGCTAACGTATAAACGTGGGGTAGGGGTAATATTAAGGATTTAATATTAAAAAGTTGGGGTGCAATTGATATGATTTTGCATGCCATAAGTGGATGGCCATAATTGAGTCAATTATGGACATCATTAAAAGTTGACTTAATTAATAATTTGAATAGGGAATTATTAAAACTGGGGTAAAAGATTTTAAGTGTTAATAAATGCTTAGGACACGAGGTTGGACTCGTTTGTGACGTAAACCTGCCCGGACCCACCCGGCAAATCCAGTGGTCACAAATGTCAGCCCAATGTGAGAGGTCCTAGGCCTAAACTAAAGCATAACGGTTGTAAAGACACGAGGTTAGACTCTTTTATGGTGTAAGACTGCCCGGACCCGCCCGGCAAATCCAGCTGCCATAAATGCCAGTCTAATGTGAGAGGTCTTTATGAGGTTATGGCTTGAATGAATTAAGAAATACTTAACCAGATAAACATGTAAGGTGGGACATGGGGGTTAAGTAGGTGCCTTGGGTGGCATGAGGAATCTAGGGGGTGCCCTTAGTGGCATGTGTAATACGATTAGTAAGACTTAACCAAACACACATGTAAATGAACATGACTAAGAGGGTTAAGTGGGATATACTAGTGACAAGCTTAGGTGGGTAGCTTGTGGGGGCCCATTTCGACCAGTATCCCAAACGTATCTTTGTGGGCTCGACCCAAGTCGAGGACGGGACACGCATGCTGGGTTCGACTGTAAGAGGCCAAAACGGGGAGCGGTGGCAACGCAAGTCCAACGGGTTTCGTATGCGTGTGTGGACCCGGGCTGGTAGGTAAGACGTTGTTGCATCGTGTAGGTATAAGCCGTGCATTCTCAAGTTGTATCGGGTTGCCACTTTAGGGGAGTGATACACCCCACTGTGGGGCCAGCACGGGTATCTACGAGTAGGGAGCCGATCGAAAGTGGGTAGTGGGGTACACCTAGTGGAGATAGGGGCAGACGGCACCTATGTAGTCAGCTAGGGGTACGTAAGGCTATTTATAAAGTTTCTGTGTGAAGCAAGTGGGATCAAACAATAGGGTGACTGGTGTGGTGCAGTGTAGTAATGTGCGGTGCAGTGTAGTAATCATTCATTAGTAATTAGGTGTGCCTTTACCGTTATCTTGAACGTTATCTTAAACGCTGTCTTTATCTTCCTAAGAGTTCATAGACATTTACTTGTCTTCCAGCTTATGCCTTAGTTTAGTTATTTTGATAATAGTATTGTTAGAATTATCATACTCGCCAGACTTTATGTCTGACCCCCTCTATTTCTATCCTTTTCCCCCTCCAGGTCCTCAGGTTGGGCCCAGCTCTAGTGGAGTTTGATTGAATTTCTTCATCTCTCTTTGGAAAGCTTGGACCGTTGAATTAAAGTCCAGCTTGTTATCTTTTTAATGGCTATTTATGTAATGGGATTATGTATTTTGTTTTTATGAAGATGGATATTGTACTTGGTTTTATGATGTAACAAACATGTTTAATTTCCGCTACAATAAAATGAAGTTTTAGATTTCCAAGTACTATTTATTATCTGTCTTGTTGTAATTTTTCTGTTCTATATTCACTTATAACCTCCATGGAAGTTAATGCATTCCCTTTGTGAGTGACATTAATGGACGTGGGGTGTTACACGCTTTGATCATCAACCACAAGACTTTGCTTTTCAACAGAAGCCTTGATCCATGCAACTCAGCGTGCCACACAGGCAATTCATGCCATGCGACTGATGTCCATCGATATACAACCTCTGAGCTTGTACGTCTCAGACAAGGGCGTTAAGCAAGAGAATAAATTCTCCGCCACCAAACAGATGTATATTTTACAGAAATCCATCAGCACAGAATAAAATCCAATGTCAGACACACAATCCATTTACAAGTTCGTTCTGGGTCTGAACGAAACCGGAGGCACTTTCCTCGCATATCCATCGATCTCCAAGTACGTCTGGACGATCACTAACTGATTTCCTCATCTTGGGTGTATAGCCCAATGAAGATCATCAGAAATCACCCAAACGATGTGAAGATTTCTGGTCTTCAACTACCGTCTTCGTCTTCGACATATCGTCGAATCGGTTATTCAGAATGGGTATAACCCCGGCCTTTCTGGATGACCCACGTATATAATAAACAAATGTTACACAAACACAACATACGCCTCATTCCAATTCATTAGTCAATAACCGTAAATCAGTAAGAGAGCAATTCCCCAAATATTAACCCCGAAGGCCGAAACCAACATCAGATCAATACCCAGGAAACCATTCTTCTTAACTAACCTACAGCTAGTTTCTAAATTTCATATTCTTAGGGTAAGGTTCCCATTAATTTTATCAAAGATAAATTCTTTAAATTTATTCTTTAATCTTCCTTCGGATGTCATTTCAAACCAAATTATGGTTTTCCAAACTAGTCGAGATTAGCGAACCACACCGAAGTAATTATTTATTTTATTTCCCAATCCCAACCTATTCATCCCATGAAGCAAAACTAGTAATACTCCATATCTAACACCACAGTGTTATCGGTAAAATTAATTACCATTTCACGTTCAAATCTAATTAAAGATTTGACTATCGCTTGGAGCAAAACTGGTGATACTCCATTCTCGCTCATTTCCAAATTTGATAATTTAAATTATCAATTTACGTTTCAATCTAATTGCAGATTCATTAAAACTCCTTTTACTGGGTTAAAGAACTAATTTCATTTAAAACACAGTTCACGATAAACCCAAATCACATTCTATTTCTTATCGGGTTAAAGAACCAGTGTTATTTAAAACACCGTTCACGATAAACCCCCAAATCAATTCCAATCAAATATATCAGAAATTCCGATTATTTAAAACCCCTTTTAAAGCCAATTTATTTATTTAGAAATAATTGCGTTTTAAATTTAGTTCAAACTAGTTCTCTTCGATAAAAATCTATTTTTATCTTTTCAAATATGGAGTTTTTCATCCCAATTTTTTCCGAATCATTTCTTATGACTTTACACAAATTATTGATATTTTACTAATTTTATCAAGGCCCGTACAGTCGATTTCCACCAATGGCCATCGAACTGCACTTACAACGACCTTTTCCAAATTTGATTTGGACGTATCTCCAAATCCAACCGTTAGATTTCAAATTTCTAATATTCGTTAGAAAGCTCTTTTCGATACGAACCCAACGGTTCCGATTTTAGGAGAATCCGACGGTCGGATCTCCGGTAATGTCCGTTCGAAGTCAATGGTCGAAATTTAAGAACTACCGCGGCGCGGCGCGTTCTATTCAGGCCATTATATATATATTATATATATCTCGTAGATTTCCCCTTTTTAAACGAATTTTATAAATCGTTTCAAATTTGTTTCAAAAACAATTTCAACATTCATTTCAAATTCAAATCGATTTCAATTCTATTTCAAATTCGTTTCCTATTCGATTCAATTCAAATTCGTTTTCTATTCAATTCAAATTAAATTCATTTTCTATTCAATTAAAATTCAATTCGTTTTCTATTCAAATCAAATTCAATTCGTTTTCTATTCAATGCAAATTCAAATCGTTTTCTATTCAATTCAAATCAAATTCATTTTCTATTCAATTCAATTCAAATTCGTTTTCTATTCAATTCAATTCAAATTCATTTTCTATTCAATTCAATTCAAATTCGTTTTCTATTCAATTCAAATTAAATTCGTTTTCTATTTAATTCAAATTCAATTCGTTTTCTATTCAAATCAAATTCAAATTCGTTTTCTATTCAATTCAATTCAAATTCGTTTTCTATTCAATTCAATTCAAATTCGTTTTCAATTCAAATCAAATTCGTTTTCTATTCAATTCAAATCAAATTCGTTTTCTATTCAATTCAAATTCAAATTCAAATTCGTTTTCTATTCAATTCAATTCAAATTCGTTTTCTATTCAATTCAAATTCAATTTGTTTTCTATTCAATTCAAATCAAATTCGTTTTCTATTCAATTCAAATCAAATTCGTTTTCTATTCAATTCAATTCAAATTCGTTTTCTATTCAATTCAATTCGAATTCGTTTTCTATTCAGTTCAAATTAAATTCGTTTTCTATTCAATTCAAATTATAAAAACGAATATAATCGATATAAATATCGTTCGTGTCAAAATAGCGCATCTCTAATCAACACGGCTTTATATATTCCAATAATTCTGTTATTCTATTCAACAAATGAATATTTATTCTATTCAATACGTGAATCTATATTTTTGTCAACACATGACTAATCTCAACGAATGAGTACTGTCCACGTGTGACTATTTTTGTTATTTAATATATTTTATAAAAATTATGGTATCTATCGTTTGATTTCAAATCAGACTCAACCGTAAATTAGTAAGAGAACGATTCCCTAACTATCAACCCCGAAGGCCGAAACCAACATCAGATCAATATCCAGGAGACCACTCATCTTATCTATTTTCCAGTTAGTTTCTAATTTTATATATGATAAAGATGTAAATTTTATTGTTAAAATATTTCTTTCAACACATGACTAATCTCAACGAATGAGTACTGTCAACACATGAACCTTTATTTTATAATGATAAAGATATAAATTTTATTGCTAAAATAGTTCGTTCAACACATGACTAATCTCAATGGATGAGTACGGTCAACACATGAACCTTTATTTTATTATATTCTTTATTTTCTAAATTGGAATGAGGCCCAATCAATCACCATATAAAGTTAATTATATGGATTCCATACAACACATGTATATAATAGCAACGATAAATAATCAACCATCATCCAAAGTGCACTACACTGTATAAGCATCAAATATAGATATCTAACGCTTATAACGGCCTGTCAACCAATCGATCGACATACAACTAATTATTGGGATTAGTTTATGTCGTATATTATCCCAATACCCGTGTGGGGTTTCAAATCAACAAACACATATTTTTATTTGTGCAGTTGGGCATGTGTAAAATTTATCGTCCCAATCAATGTCCTTCAAATAGGTGTACATAAACAAACCGTCCAGTTTGTAAATGAATATTTATTTATTCACATTCACGTTAAAAATTATATTTTTAACGACCAAATTATTTTATTCAACCTATGAATATATTTTATTATCTATTTCACATCAACATCACAAACAATTTCCACAACACATCGATCAAACAAACAAGTCATCCATGGTCTGTGGATGATGGGTGTCGGGTGCTACTAAACACCGTCTGCATCCTAGTATATATATATATATAACTAGAAAAAGAGATTGAAGAGTGAGAAATTCTCACCAATAGCTAATCCAAACGCCTCGACTCTTCTCATGTAGAAGTCATCGCTGTTCTCGCCTTTTGTCACTTTCTTTGTCCGTAGCCACTACATATATAAAAATCACATTTTTATATTGTTGCTTTGTATATAAAAATCATATTTTTATAATCACCCCATATGGATAAAAATTCTATTTTTACACCGCTACTATATAGATAAAAATTCTATTTTTATATCGCTACTATATAGATAAAAATTCTATTTTTATATCGCTACTATATAGATAAAAATTCTATTTTTATATCGATGTTCGTATAATAAAGATTATATTTTTATCACGCTATTCTCTATATAATGATTTCGCCTTTTCTATCCATACAATATAAAAATCGTATTTTTATAATTCTACTTTAATAAAATTACATTTTTATTCTTTCTACAGTATAAAAATTATATCCTTCTATGTTTTCCATACGAATAAAAATCGAATTTTTATATGTTTTCCATAGGAATAAAAATCGAATCTTTATATGTTTTCCATACGAATAAAAATCGAATTTTTATATTTCGCTACAACTTAGATAAAAATCTCAGTTTTAAACATATATTTATAAATCAAATTTTTATTTAAAGATTAATACACAAAAAAACTGAAATAAACTAAATAAAATAAGGAAACTCACTGTTCTGCGCGTCGGGGGTAGTCGGAGGCTGGCTCAGGCAACAATGGGTGTTGTCGGCGGTGGCAGGAGGTTGGAGCGTCGGTATGAAGCACGGCGCGGGTCCTGGGTTGATTTCCGCTTAGGGTTTCGAATGGGATGGGTTTGGGAGGCGGTGGAGGCGTCGGAGTGGGTGACTGTGGTGCCCGGAGGTGGCTGCGACGAGGGGGAGCTCCGGCGTCAATGTTAGGGGGGGATCGCGATGGGGTTTCCGTTCAGAAAGGGGGGAAACAGGAGTGAGGGAGACGGAGGAGGAAGGGTTGATCAGAGGGGTGGGTCTGTGGGAAGGCGCCGCCGTCTGAGGTGGGCGGAGGCAGGAGGTTGGCGGCGAGAGGAGGGAATCGATCGTTCCTTTTTATTTTATTTTTCTATTGACTGATTTTGAAGAGAGAGAGAGAGAGGGGTGAGGGAGTTTTATAATGATTTTATATTATTTTTAATTCCTAAAAGTTGACTTTTTATTCTACCTCTAAACGAGACCCAACGACTGTCACCTATAGCTAATTACCCCCATTCCGAACACAATGGGATATATATCGTAGGCTGATTCGATCATTACGATCAGTTTCCGTTGAATTTACATTTTAAATCATTATACTGAATTTTAAACGTACATTTCAAATTACCGGGGCCACACACGAACTCTAAAAATTCCCGAAAAATATTTTCTAGCTTCGTATTGATGATACGGTCCTAACAAAACTAATTTCATCGAATTCGGAGACCGTTTGAAAAATGACCATTTTCCAGTCGATGAAAATCAACTGAAACTGGTCAAATGCATTTTCCTTTGCCACGCTCACGTATTGATTCGAAAAATTATGAGATTTGGAATCTAGCAATAATTTGACGTCACGGATCCAACAAAAGTGGTTTCGTCGAAATCCGAGGTCGTTTGCAAAATGGCTATTTTCAAAGGCCGAAATTCCATAGCGACTATTCTGAAATTTCAACTGGACATATCTTTTGATTCCCACTATGAAATTCCAATCTTTCGGATTCGTTGGAAAGATATTCACAAATAGATTCTATATTTTTGGTTTCGCTAAAATCTGGTTTATTTTGCACCCGGTACATTCAATTGAATTTTGAAATCGAATCATCGAACTACCGCGCCATTTTCAATTCCTTTTATAATTATAAATAATTATTTATATTCTAACGACGACGTATATAAATTTATACGTTCTAATCTATTCAAAATAAATTTCTCGTTGATATTATTTAAAATAATCCACTTTAAATATTCTAAATTCGCTAAAATTGCCAAAATAAAAATTTTAAACTGGCTCGCATTTCCGGGTTGTTACACTCTACCTCCAAAGCATCACTGATCCCTAGCGTTCCCACCTACTAACCTATTTATGTTAAGAGGAGGGAGGTCAGAACATAAAGTTCTAGTAAATGAAAATCACATAAGTTAAGGGATAACTGTTTCCTATGCTTGGCAGTATGGTTTTTTCAAATTATGTCTACGCAAGAAAACACACAGATAAACATATGACGTGACATCCTTACAGTCACTTAAGGCCTACATGTTAATAATAAGGCAGACATCCTTACAGTCACTTAATACCCCCATACGCTAATATAAGGGTGGACCCCTAACCACTTAAGACCTCGACTTTAATCGTCAATGTTATCACATAAATACTCTCCTAGTAGGTCAAGAGATAGTAAGTTGTCCCTACGTTACCACTTAATACCAGGTCTAGGTAGGAGAGCGACACCATTTAAGACCCTCCTAACGGACCCTACATTACTATCCAGTTGTCCCTACAGGTGAACTCCTAACCACTTAATACTTCCCTTAGACGGTGATTTCCTTATGCCTCTTATATAAACAGTCCCTAGGTCATCCCTCACATAGCTCCTAGAGGAAGCAGACAACTTCCAGAGAACTACCCACTCATACACAATCGCTAAAACCATTTAATACCTCATGATTACTAGAGAAAGGAGGACCTCATGACTACTTAAAACCTAATAAGGGCAGGTCCCATGCTTGGGTCCTAAATCAAGGAATAAACCATAGGTAGGTCAGCCACTTAATACCTTCCTAAAAGCAAACCTACGTCACACACAAATACACACACACACACAAGACATCTTACATTAAACCAACCATTTGTAGATGTTGGATTTGTCGAGCGGTTCCAGGAAGGCTTCTAGTACAAATTGGGATTAAGCTCGCATCTTAGTGTAATAATCATAATGGCCCATGATACCTAGACCTCTCACATTAACCAGTCTTACTTGTAGATGTTGGATATGTCGATTGGTTCCGGACAAACTTCTACTACAAGAAATGGTTAACCTCGTGTCTATGTGTCATTAATTATATTAAAAGCCATTAACTCACACACATACAAATTTCCTATACGGACATTTGAATTCCTATTTTCCAAATCTAACGCATTTAGCATGCAATTAATATGTACTTATATTTCACTTATTTTGTTAAAATTATATAAATAAATAGGTGTAAAATTGGCACATGAAAATAACGACCAAATATGTTTGAAATGTTAATCCTGATAACAATATTTAAGGTGTACAAATTAATTTCCCGGTCGATTAACATGGTCTAAGCATGTATATTCACATTCAATGATAAAAAGGGAAATAACAACACATACAAATAAAACTTGCAACCTAGATTTTAATAATTATTTAAATAATAAAAGTATAGACAAAGTGCAATAATCCAATTACATATGCAAAACCTTACTTTTGGCGCTGGTTCATTTTTTGCTTTATATCATATAGAAAAACTTGATATTCTAGTATATTGCATATAACATGTTCAAACAAATCTATTTAAAATAGATGCTTAAACCTATTAATTTACAACACTCAAATCTTATGTTTTAGTACACAAACATATATGAATATTCAAGGTGAAAATTAAGTGAATCAGACCAAAAATTAGGAATTACACAACACCCAAAGCCCGACTTTCATCATCTCGATAACACAAACCCAAACGTATCACTTTTGATTAACCAATTTTACAATAAACAAAATATAGGATTTGGTGAGTTTATAGTGTTTTATTTTCATTTAAAATCCAAATCCCATGTAGCCATAGAAATCCAATTCTATATTACAAAGGACAGAAAATAGCAACTTATATAATTTTCACTCACGGAGATTTGATAAGGAAGAATAATAGAATTTGTATAGAATCAGATCTGGATCCAGCCTTCGAAATAGTCATACTCTAATCCTCCAAATATTATATGTATATAAGAATCAAATCTTAGTCTCATAATTATTAAATTCCAGAATCAAAATTTGTATGAATATAAATCAAAAAGATAGAATGGAGGTTAGAGGAAGAGAAGAGAATCCTAACCTTTTTTGGAGTTCAACAATGATAGAAGGGTAACATGGAGGCATATAATGAAATGAGACTAGGGTTTATAGTGAGGTTAGGGGGTATATTTATCGTTGCAAGTGTGTGTATAGACCGTTGGATTGGTTTGATTTAATCTGGACGGTCCAATGGTGCAAAAATAAAAACAACTCCCTATAAATAACCTCCTCCACCCTTCCTCAAGAAGGCGGTCAACCCCCTCTATAAGTGGGCGGACGACCCCTTTCTAGGGTCGAATCACAGGATTTAAATCTGCTATAACGATGCTTTTTTTATTAATTTCTGAATTTATGGCATTGATTCTTTTTGTTGGCAAAGCCGACCAGCTTTTAAAGTAACCGCAAATACTTTTATTATAACCAATAATAAATAGAAGTAAAACAGGAGGTTTGTGGTTACCAATCTACAACGTTCGGTTTTTAAGGTGGACCGTCAACCTATCTAGGTTACAACACTGGAGCTAGACGCTACTTCTAGACTACAATAAATCACATCTCCACGCATGGAGTGACTTTCCAAAAGGCATAACATTTTACATTCATACTTCAAACAAGAAGTGACATAACATACAAAAATATTACACAATCTCAATTCCCTACAAACCAGCGATACACCATCCGTCAAAAAAGTTGTTGCACCATTCCAGTCTACGCATTACCCTACTATAAAATAGTAACTTACCTCCCTTCACATCATAAGATAATGACATTGTACTGTAAAGTAGCACAGATCCAATAGCACAACAAGAAAAAAAGGGCAACTGCTTTTTTTGAACAACATCAAAAAGGGAAGATACCATGTAGACTATGACTTCGTGAGGGAAGAGCAACATCCTTACAGCAACTAAAACTAAGCTCTAACATGATACTATGACACTACGTATATATCTTTCCTTATGTTTGTTTGGAGGGTGGGGGAGATTGTTTTATAGGGAATTGTTTATGGTTTTGCCTCAATGGCATTGATTCTTTCCTTATGTTTATTATTCTTATCCCCCTCTATACGTATATATCTATATACAATTCAAATTCTTGTGGAATATTCTTTTACGCTAGTCAATATATTTTTATATTCTAGATTTATATTCATTCAATTTGAATTTCAAACCTAATGTGTAAACAATTTATCTAACATGTTTTATTAATATCTTCTTCATATTGACTCCGTTTTCAGCAAATAAAATATGAAAATAGATCATAATCTCGCCACGAACGCAGTAGCAATACTTTTGTGGCTAAATTCTCGATTATCCAAAATTACTATTTTAATCCAATTGAATTAATTATTATTATTATTTAATTTTCTATATCTATTCATGGTTTATTTTATGGGGTGTTATAATTATGTTATGTTTATTTCCTTATCAACTTTGCTATGCTGTGAATTTGGGAAATATGATGTGTATACCGTTATTAGGATAAAAGGATTGATATTTCAATGTTTATTTCACTTTCTTTATGTGCGCCACTAATTACGACTTTACATATATTTGTATTTATTAAACAATGAAATTCACGTATTATAAATACATATTTAATACGTTAAATTAGGAAATTCATTTTAAATGTCCCCGTTAGGAAAATTTCTATGTTGTGTTTTTATTAATGGCCTTCCTAAAAATATTAAATAACATGTGAACGTGAGGTTAACCCCTACTTGTAGTAGAAGCATGTGCAAAACCGCCCGACAAATCCAACAGCTGCAAGAAGTCGAGTTAATATGGGACGTCTAATGCCATGATCCATTTAATGTGTGATAGATCTGCATCAAGAAAGGTATTAAGTGGTTGATCCGCCTTATTTGGGTATTAAGTGGTTGGGACATAGTACGTTCCTAATGGATAATCCCTTGGGTTTGGGCTAAAGTCATGGGGACCCGCCCTGATTAGGTATTAAGTGGCTTGTGGGTCCGCCTTTCTCAAATAATTATTAGGTATTAAATGTGTAATCACCCAAACTTTAAGAATAATTAATTAATCGATTTAAAAATTTAAAAATTAATTTTATGAAAATATAACGTTATAAGTTAATAAATCAAATTAATGGAAACATTCATGTAACTTTATAAAGGAATAAATAATGATTAACGTTATAGACATAATATTAAAAGTTGATAAAGAGAATTAAATCGCAAATGTTAATGAATACATTTGAATTTGAGAAGTAACATGCATAATAAAATAATAAATAAGAAATAAATTTTAGTAGAGATAAATAGGATGTCATATTTATAACTGTTGTGAAGATCTTTCCGATACGATCAGTTTGATATACTATTTTGGTATATTTGGATTTACGGCTTAGAAAATATTGACGTTGTAAGTTTAAAAGAAATGCACATAAAACCAATAATTTTCAATGTTCTAATTTTATAAACAAAAACTATGTTAGACGGAGTGGTAGTGTATGCATTTCCTAGACTAAAGGTCTTGAGTTCGATTCCCATGAGTGACATATTTAAAGTTTAAGAAAACCAATCAAAAGGATGCATATGTTCTAAATGGGAAGTATGTTTGTGTGTACATATGTAAATAACAGACATATAAGATCAAAATGTATATATGAGGAAAGGTTATATATATGTGTGTGCACGTCTATATGTATACATATATGTGTATGTGCATATATATATATATATATATATATGTATATGTATATGTATGTATGTATGTGTGTGTATGTGTGTGTATGCATGTGTATAAATATGTATATTTATATACATGTGAGTGTGAGTGTATGTGTATATACAAATTTGGGGTATATGTCATTATATATTGTAATGCATTAATTTTGTACATCGTGAATCACTCCACGTTAATTGCATAAATTGTGGATCAATTGCATATTAATTAAAATGTTCTTAAAATTTGAAATACATATACAAATATACATAACTTAATTATGCATTGATTATATGTGTTATGACGAAATAGCAAATAACGTCCAAATTTAGTATTTAAATATTTGTAGTTCTTAGAGATTTATGGAAGGTTTCTATTTTATTAACTATATATATATTGTAAGGAAAATTCTTGTTGTTAATTAGTATGAATTTGAATTACCTTAAATATGTTTTAGTGTTGAAGTCTTTAAGTTCATATACCATGGAAGATTAATTATGCATGTTAGAAATTAATTGAAGGTTAATTGACACATAGTCCAATCAATATCGTTCAATAGAGATTTATTTCCTATAATAATTAGTGACATTGGTTTTAATTTTTTGCTAACTTAGCACATCTCTATTGGCCTATTTTAAAATCTAAGATGACATGGCAAGCACTGATTGATCCATGATATGGCGGGCCTAGATCTAATTCATAAATCCAACGGCCTAGGATCCTCAGCATAACCTATAAATAGACTGCCAAACCTTCTCCCCTCCCCTCATTCTTCACAACACAAATCTCTTCCCCGCCTAGGTTAGTCTTCTATTTTGGAGATAGGCCAAAGGCTAGTCGACTATTTTTTATACAGGTCAAACTAATTAAATCTTAGGAGAACAGGGATTTTATCCCTGGAGATGGGTTCTATCGAGGCCATGAGGGAAGCTTTTCGTAATAACCTATCCAGAATGGGCCTAAATTCCGACCCAAAAAGGCCTATCGGAACTTAGAGTCATTTTAAACACATCATTGGTTCCTATTAAGATTACATATACATGGACAACTAAAAACGAAATCCAAATCTCACGGTGGAAGGGATAAAATATAATAACTAAAAATAAATGTACCATTAATTAAAACCCAAATAATATCAAATACGTCAAGTTCTAATGTCATATCCAGGTACAATAATAATATTATCCCACAAATTACAATTAACTGCCAAACATGATAATAATAACTATAGATCCTCCTTCATCAGGCTCCAATCCCCATGGCTACATCAATCAAGTGTTCCCACCTACTAAACTGTTTAATTGCTATGAGGAGGGAGGTTAGAACAATAAGTTGTGTTAAATGAAAATCACATAAGTTTAAGGAATAAATGTTTCCTATGTTTGGCAATATAAATTCTTCACATTATGTTTATGCAATTCAATACACAATCGATCATATATATATATATATATATATATATATATATAATGTGGACTACCCTACAGTCACTTAAGCCTACACTGCTTATTTAAGGGTGGGTTCTATATGATCACGTAATACCATTCGAGGCGAACTACCACTGGTCACTTAAGGCCATCACTTTATATTTATTCTTAGGTGGATTCCCACTATCACTTAATACCCTATGAAGGACTCTAGTCACTTAAGACCTCGTCTTATAATCGTCAATGCTATTAAATATTCTCTTTATTGTAATACAAAAATATCAATCTTCCACTTAATATCGTGATAATGTAGACACTCATCATCATTTAAGACCCCTCGGCAGACCCATATGTTACTAATTTACAGTTACTATAGGTGAACTCCTAGCTACTTAATACTCCCTTAGACAGGCAGTCTCTCGTACATGATTAGCGGAACTCTTAGTGGCCCATCCTTAGGTCAACCCTCATTTATCCCCTAGACAAGGGGCAGACACTTCCGGAGAACTACCCTGCTCATACGCCATCGTTTTACTAGGACCATTTAGTACCATATAAGAGAAAGGTAGACCAAGTTACCATTTAAGACCTAATAAGGGTGAATCTCACACTTTGGTCCAAAATCGAGGTGTGAACCTTAGGAACAGACCTAGTGCTAACCACTTAGTACCCAACAGGTAGTTCATCCACTTAATACCCTCTCAAGGCATGCCTACTTCACACACAAATACATATATTGTAACAACCCAGAAAATCCGAGCCAATTTAAAAATTTTATTCTGGCAATTTTGATGAATTATGGATATTTAAAATGAATTATTTTAAATAATAACGACGAGAAATTTATTTTGAATAGAATTAGAACGTATTTATTTATTTGAATCGTCGTTAGAATATAAATATTTATTTTTTATTATAAAAGGAATTGGAAATGGCGCGGTAGTTTGAAAATTCGATTTCAAATTTCAAATGAATGTACAGGATTCAAAATAAACCGGATTTTAGTGAAACCAAAAATATTAGAATCTATTTGAAAATATCTTTCCAACGAATCCGAAAAATTGAAATTTCATAGCGGGAATAAAAAGTTATGCCAAATTGAAAATTCAGAATAGTCGATATGGAATTTTGGCCCTTGAAATGGAAATTTTGCAAACGACCTCCGTTTTCGACGAAACCACTTTTGTTGGATCCGGGATGTCATGTTATTGCTATATTCCAAAATTCAGAATTTTTGGGATTAATATGTGAGCGTGGCGAAGTAAAACGTGTTTTGACAGTTTTAGTCAATTTGGATCGACCAAAAAATGGCCATTTTTTCAAACTCTCTCCAAATTTGACGAAATTAGCTTTGTTAGGACCGTATCGTCAATACGAAGCTATAAATAATTTTTCTAAAATTTTTGGGGTCTGTATGTGACCCTAGTAAATTGAAATGTGCGTTCAAATTCAATATATAGATTTATATTTTGATTTTGACGGAAATAGATCGAAGCAGTCGAATCGGCTTATGAAACATATCCCATTGCGTTCAGAATGGGGATATTTAGTTATTGACGACAGTCGGTGGGTTTGATTTGGAGTTCAAATGAAAAGGGTACTTTATATGGAAAATAAATAAAATAATATAAAATTTTCACATAACCCCCCCAACCTTTCTCTTCCCCGATCATTCATTCAGAATAAAAAAAAGGGAAAAAACCGTCGATGATGGAAACTCTCCCCCTTGAATCGCGACGTCGCCTCGCCCTAGCCAGCCCACCGCGCCGCCTTCACCACCGCTCGACCCCCTCCCCTCTGACGCCACCGATGGCCCCACCCCTCACTCCTCTGGCCAAATCGAAAACCTCCCAACCCCTCCATGAGCCAAGCAGCGCCGCCCTCCCCTTCCAAAGCCGCCTTCGACCACCCACAGTCCGCCGCAGCACCCTGGCCCGCCCCACGCCACCTCAGCCTCCGTAGGACCCCAAAACAAATCAACGGTGAGCATTTCATTTCGTTTTTTTATTCATTTATGTTAATAAAAATATGTTTTTTTCTATATTATAGTGAATAAGAATTAGATTTTTATGGAATAGAAAGATAGGATTTTTGATAAAAGAAATTAAAGATTAGATTTTGTTTTTAAATAAAGAAAGTCTGAATTTTCGTATAAAGGAAGTTTGGATTTTTATATGAACAGAATTGAAATAAAAATATGATTTTTATATTGCAGAGATAATAAAAATATGATTTTTATATTATAGAGATAATAAAAATATGATTTTTATTGTTTGAAAGGCGATGTAAAAACATAATTTTTATTATATATAAATCATTGTAAAACTATAAATTTTATATAGAAAGAAGCGTTGTAAAAATATTTGATTTTTATGTATAAGTGCTATTATAAAAATGTGATTTTTTAAATAAACATCATATTAAAAATGCGATTTTTACTATGAACAGCGGGAAAAGATTGCAATGGAATTTTGGGCAAATCCGAACCGTTCAGAAATAAAGAATGGAGGAGTGGAACCCAAAGGTGAGAATTCCTCACTGAAATTTTCTAGTAAAGTTATTTATTTTATAACTGCATATATGAACTGTTCCCCATCGTCTACAAACCATGGACGACTTGTTTGATTGTTTGGTTTAGTTGATTAGATTGTTTGACTGGATTTGGTTGTTTGGGTGAAATGAATTGATTAGAATTGTTGTGTG
The DNA here is from genome assembly GCA_030737875.1 of Allium sativum. Classification (NCBI taxonomy): domain Eukaryota; kingdom Viridiplantae; phylum Streptophyta; class Magnoliopsida; order Asparagales; family Amaryllidaceae; genus Allium; species Allium sativum. The sequence goes on from CM060924.1 coordinate 882,797,713, forward strand.
TGTATGGCGCGAGCTAATATCAGGAGAGAGGTAATGCTAGACATTACCCGATTTTGATATCTCGCCGTTATGTCGCCAAAATTTTCTAAAATATGTTAGAACAATAAAAATATCATTTTTTATTGTATAAATGAACTGAAGAGAATATTCATATGATGAATAAAATATTTTATCGTTAAAAATATAATTTTTAACGTTGATGTGAATAAAATAAATATTCATTTACAAATCAAACGATTTTTTTATGAACACCCATTTTACTGATATAGATTAGGACGATAAATTTTACACATCGCCCTACTGCACAAATAAAATTCATTATTTGTTGATTGAAACCCCGCACGGGTATTGGGGTGATATATGACATACACTGGTCCCAATAATTAGTTGTATGTCGATCAATTGATTGACAGGCTGTAGTAAGCGTTAAATATTTATATTTATATTTAATGCTTATGCAGTGTAGAATGCACTCTAGATGACGGTTGACTGTGTTTGATTATTGTTGTATACATGTGTTGTATGAAATCCATATATATCAAATTATATGGTAATTGACTGTGTCTGATTCCAGTTCAGAAAGAATGGATATTTTAAAAGAACGATTATTTTAAAATAATGAATATTTTAAAAATAATATTCAGAAAAGATCAAAATCTGATTTTGATGTCCGATTTGGGATGGACACAAATATATTTAGATATATAAACCCGTGTTAATTAGATCGATGCCATTTTGACGTGAATGATAGTTATATCAATTTTATTCATTTTTATAATGAATATCGAAAAGGAATTGATTTCAAAATCTGATGTTTTGAAAATATTATCATTTTCATACTAATGATATGGAATATTCAATTTTGATTTGGAATTGAATATGAAGTTGAAATCGTTTTGAAAACAAATTTAAAACGATTTATAAAATACGTTTTAAATGGAAATCGATGAAATATATATTATATATGTAATATAATGGCCTGAATAGAACGCGACGCGCTGCGGCAGTTTGCGAATTTCGACCATTGATTTCGAACGGACATTACGGGAGAACCGACCGTTGGGTTCTCCTAAAACCGGAGCCATTGGGTTCATATCGAAAAGAGCTTTCTAAATAATAATAGAGATTTGAAATCTAATAGTTGGATTTGGAATTATGTCCAAATAAGATTTGGAAAAGGTCGCTGTAAGTGCAGTTCGATGACCGTTTATGGAAATCAACTATACGGGCCTTAATGAAATTATTAAAAATATCAATAATTAGTTTAAAATCATAATAAATGATTTGGAAAGAACTGGGATGAAAAATCCCATATTTGAAAAGATAAAAATATATTTTTATCAAAATGAACTAGTTATGAACTAGAAATTATAAATCCAATATTTTTAAAATAAATAAACTGTATTTGAAATGGTTTTAAAAATAACCAGAATTTCCAATATATAAATTGGAAATGGATTTGGATCGAAATTGTCTTCGTAATATTTCGATGTTGGATTTCGTGATTATACAGATATTGTTATGGAAATTTGAAAGACATATTTATATCGTTATTTCCAGTACGATATTTGTTGGTTGTAGTATTTGATATTGAATATAAGCCGATATATTTTCTATTCAGAGCCTTATATTTAATATCAAATAGGATTTGGGTTTGTCGTGAATGGTGTCTTCATTAACACTGTTCTTAAACCCAGTTGAGAAAAGGGTTAAATCTTTTTATTTAGATTTAATGAAGTATACCAATTAAATAATATTTAATTGGAATTGAATTGGAATTGATTTTTGGGTTTATCGTGAATGGTGTTTTGAATAACACTTGTTCTTTAACCTGATAATTAATGGAATGTGAATTGGGTTAATTGTGAACTGTGTTTTTAACGACATTCGTTCTTTAACCCGATTTACAGTGAAATGTGGTTTGGAATTTATAAATCTTTTTGATTCGATTTAAAGGAGATTTTCCAAAGTGAAGTTTTCCAATTTAATAAAATAAATTGGAATGGAATGGAATTCGATTTGGTAATAATTGAAATGAATTTCTGTGGAGGAAGACTACTAATATATATGGAATTTAAAAGGCTTTGCCGTTATTCCATTTATATTATTAGTCGGATATGGAATTTTATATCGATTATATATATATATATTGATCTGTTTTCCGTGAAGATTCCATAATTAATGGAATGTGATTTTGGGTTTATCGTGAGTTGTGTTTTAAATGACATTAGTTCTTTAACCTAGTTAAAGGCAGGATTTATTTCCTGGATTTGAATAATCATTAAGTAATGATTTTTGGAAATTAAAACTGAATTAGAGTTTTAATGAATCTTTAATAAGATTGAAAGGTGAATTTGATAACTACAATTATCAAATGCAAGAAATGACCGAGAATGGAGTACCACCAGTTTTACTCCAGACGATAGTTAAATCTTTAATTAGATTTGAACGTGAAATGGTAACTAATATTTACCGATAGCATTGTGGTGTTAGATATGGAGTATTACCAGTTTTGCTTCATGGGATGAATAGGTTGGGATTGGGAAATATAATAAATGATTACTTCGGTAAGATTCGCTAATATCGACTAGTTTGGTAAACCTTAATTTGGTTTGGAACGATATCCAAAGGAAGATTAAAGAATAAGTTTAAAAAAATTATCTTTGATAAAATTAATGGGAACCTTTCCCTAAAGATGTGAATATTTGAATAAAAGAATATTCTGAATTGGAATGAGGCATATATTGTGTTTGTGTAACACTTGTTTATTATATATACGCGAGTTATTCGGAAAGGCCGGGTTTATACCCATTCTGAATAACTGATTCGATGATAAGTCGAAGATGAAGACGGTGGTTGAAGACCAAAGGTCTTCACATCATTTGGATGATTACTGATGATCTTGATTAGGCTGTACACCCATGAGGAGGGAATAAGTTGGTGATCATCCAGACATACTTGGAGATCGACGGATATGCGATGTATAAGGTGCCTCCGGTTTCATTCAAGCCCAGAACGAAGTTGTAAATGGATGTGAGTGTGACATCGAATTTCATTCTATGTGATTGATATACATCGGTTGCATAGCGTGAATTGCCTGTGTGGCATGCTGAGATGCAAATGATCAAGGCTTCTATTGAAAAGCAGAGTCTTGTGGTTGATGATCAAAGCACGGCTTTAATACAGCGTAGCTTTGTGTAGCGTTAATTCGCGAGCCTCACACCCCAGTGTGAACCAGAAACGGGAGAGGACATTAGGGAGGGCTTGCGTTTCCTTTTAGCTAGGAGTGGTGTTTTGGGTTTTACATGTCCGGACATTTACTTATGTGGATGATGGATGGCGAGGCGCCTCGGTTATATCAGTCGATCCGGGACCGATGGAGTCATTTGGCTCATTTACGCCCCATAGGGCGGGGAAACACAGTGTTCAGGCATTTTAATCCACATCGAGTGGACCGGCCCTGACGATCCAAAGGCTTGACAGAGTACTTGCCTGAGGGGCGGGCTAGAGCGTCTCGAAGCGGTGAGGACGATCCCTTGCCTTGGTTCACAGAAGGAAATCCAACTTCCAATACGTGACATTTGTGGTTTTGATTATAGAGCCTAGTATTGGCTACATGATATATGGTACCCATGCCGTCTAGGATTGATACATTTATATCTGAAGTTGTTTTATACACTATGCACTTATAATAGTATCAAATGATTTGTTTTAACGTACCAAGCATGTTTGGCTATTATAAGGGAAAACCCTATCCCCCGGCTTGCGTTGCATTGTGTGATAGGACCTGGGTCTTATAATAGCTTCATTTTTCCAAAAATCATTGCGTTGTTTTGTTATATGCACTGGTATTCTTGGGAGGAAACCCGTTCCGTGTTATATGGCATGGCCCCTTGATATATCTGATTTAATGTAAAGTTTTAAATAACCTTTTTAGTTCACACACCAGTCACATGACTAACCTGGAGTTTATTGTTTTAACCTAAACTCTGGGTGCCCCTATTTTCCACACGGGCAGCTAGTAGCTTTGGTTTTGCAGATTTATATTCACAGGATCCTGGTTTACAGCTGGAATGATATTCGAAAAGCTCTGTATCCGTATATCACCTTCAGTTGTGTTTTGTATTATTTTTCCGCTGCAGTAATGTATTTAAATCTTTGATATTTTATGATGTGTAATATTTATTCATACTCTGTATATTCTTGTACTCTGATGAAATTGTGGTAGTAAGCAATGAAATGTTCTTCTGTTTGTGTTCTGATTCGTCTTGTCCTCAAAGTCAATCCATGCTTTCCTTAACAGGGAAGTTCGGGTCGTTATATTTGGTATCAGAGCTATGGTTTACAGAGCTCGGAGAACAAGACGCGTTAGAACCAAACGAAAGAATTCTTCAGAAATTGGATTAGTAATATCCAATGAGAATGACTCGTTAGAAATAGGATCAGTAGTATCCTAGAACGAGTGTGAAGAGTAAATTTTTAAAAATGAAAACCAATTTTGTTTTGAAAATAAAATTCAATTATACGTATTTGATTATTTATTTTATATTGAGTTTGGACAATCAAGTATATAAAGATTTTGCGTATACGTCTGATCCACGTGTATTCGAAGTTTTTATATACTAGATAGATATAGAATCACATTCTAGTCGCCCAGAGATGGTTCTGATGATGGCATGTCATCATCAGCACTTGTGTTCGAGTTTCGAAATTGTGATATCTATATATTTCCATTGGCTGGTGTGAGAACCAAAATATAGTTAGAATATATTGTTGTGACTTGGCATCAAAAACATGATTTTCTGTATATATGTCAAAATTATGAATTTGAAACGTTAGTTCACTAATTGATTGATGGTTGTGTTGTATGATTATTTGTTATCTAATAAAACCATTAAGTGAATGAACGGTACATATAACCAAATTGTATCGAATATTGAACTGAATTGAAAATTGTTTGAAAATGCATGCATGTACATATATATGTGTGAACAGGTCATAGCAAGGAAGCTAGAGCAGAAGAATAAAATTGTTTGCCCGACAAATAGGTACATGTTTATTGTATTTCTTGGGGGTTTTGATGATTTTATGAGCCGATTGGCTAGCCGATTGGCTGTTTCTTTTTCTTTTTGGATTGGAGAGGCCTGTATGGCAATTTCGGGATTTTTCCGGTGCTTCTGTACAGGGGAGGTTATGGCGAAAATTTTCGAAAATTTAGAGTGTTAGCCAAATTTTTGAAAAATTTGAAAAGTTCTTAGAAACTTAAAAGTTGAAGAACTTAAGCCATAATGAAAATAATGAAAGTTGAGTTGTTAGTAAAATAACTTTCAGCTCCGTTCCTTTTCGGGGACGAAAAGATTTTAAGTGGAGGAGATTGTAATAACCCGGAAAATCCGAGCCAATTTAAAATTATCATTTTGGCAATTTTGATGAATTTTGGATATTTAAAATGAATTATTTTAAATAATAACGACGAGAAATTTATGTTGAATAGAATTAGAACGTATATATTTATTTGAATCGACGTTAGAATATAAATATTTATTTTCTATTACAAAAGGAATTGGAAATGGCGCGGCAGTTTGAAAATTCGATTTCAAATTTCAAATGAATGTACAGGATTTAAAATAAACCGGATTTTAGTGAAACCAAAAATATTAGAATCTATTTGAGAATATCTTTCCAACGAATCCGAAAAATTGAAATTTCATAGCGGGAATAAAAAGTTATGCCCAGTTGAAAATTCAGAATAGTCGCTATGGAATTTTGCCCCTTAAAAATGGAAATTTTGCAAACGACCTCCGTTTTCGACGAAAGCACTTTTGTTGGAAATTGCTAGATTCAAAAATTCAGAATTTTTGGGATTAATATGTGAGCGTGGCAAAGTAAAACGTGTTTTGACAGTTTCAGTAAATTTGGATCGACCAAAAAATGGCCATTTTTCAAACGGTCTCCAAATTTGACGAAATTAGCTTTGTTAGGACCGTATCGTCAATACGAAGCTAGAAATAATTTATCTGAAATTTTTAGGGTCCGTATGTGACCCCAGAAATTGAAACTTGCGTTCAAATTCAATATATGGATTTATATTTTGATTTTGACGGAAACTGATTGAAATAGTCGAATCGGTTTATGAAACATATCCCATTGCATTCGGAATGGGGGTAATTAGTTCTGGATGCCAGTCAGTGGGTTTGATTTCGAGTTCAAACGAAAAGGGTACTTTATATGGAAAATAAATAAATAAAATAATAATAATATAAAAATTTCACTTAACCCCCCACCTCCCAACCTTTCCCTTCCCCGATCGTTCATTCAGAATAAAATAAAATAAGATAAAAGGAAAAAAAACGTCGATGACGGAAACTCTCCCCCTCGAATCGCGACGTCGCCTCGCCCTAGCCAGCCCACCGCGCCGCCTTCACCACCGCTCGACCCCCTCCCCTCCCCTCTGATGCCACCGATGGCCCCAACCCTCGTTCCTCTGGCCAAATTGAAAACCTCCAAACCCCTCAACGAGCCAAGCAGCACCGCCCTCCCCTTCTAAAGCCGCCTCCGACCACCCACAGTCCGTCGTAGCACCCTGGCCCTCCCCACGCCACCTCAGCCTCCGTAAGACCCCGAAACAAATCAATGGTGAGCATTTCATTTTGTTTTTTTATTCATTTATGCTAATAAAAATATGTTTTTTTTCTTCTGTATTATAGTGAATAAGAATTCGATTTTTATGGAACAGAAAGATAGGATTTTTGATAGAAGAAAATAAATATTAGATTTTGTTTTTAAATAAAGAAAGTTTGAATTTTTATATAAAGGAAGTTTGGATTTTTATATGAACAGATTTGAAATAAAAATATGATTTTTATATTATAGAGATAATAAAAATATTTTATATTATAGAGATAATAAAAATATGATTTTTATATTATAGAGATAATAAAAAAATGATTTTTATTGTTTGAAAGGCGATGTAAAAATATAATTTTTATTATATATAAAGCGTTGTAAAGATATAAATTTTATATAGAAAGAAGCGTTGTAAAAATATATGATTTTTATTTACGAAGTGCTATTACAAAAATGTGATTTTTGAATAAACATCATATTAAAAATGCGATTTTTACTATGAACAGCGGGAAATTATCGCAATGGAATTTTGGGAAAATCCGAACCGTTCAGAAATAAAGAATGGAGGAGTGGAACCAAAAGGTGAGAAGTCCTCACTGAAATTTTCTTATACAGTTATTTATTTTATAACTGCATATATGAACTGTTCCCCGTCGTCCACAAACTATGGACGACTTGTTTGATTGTTTGGTTTAGTTGATTAGATTGTTTGGTTGGATTTGGTTTTTTGGGCGAAAAGAATTGATTAGAATTGTTGTGTGTGTATGGCGCGAGCCAATATCAGGAGAGGGGTAATGCTAGACATTACCCGATTTTGATATCACGTCGTTATGCCGCCAAAATTTTCTAAAATATGTTAGAACAATAAAAATATCATTTTTATTGTATAAATGAACTGAAGAGAATATTCATATGATGAATAAAATATTTTATCGTTAAAAATATAATTTTTAACATTGATGTGAATAAAATAAAAATTCATTTACAAATCAGACGATTTGTTTATGAACACCAATTTTACTGATATGGATTGGGACGATAAATTTTACACATTGCCCAACTGCACAAGAAAAATTGATTATTTGTTGATTGAAACCCCACACGGGTATTAGGATGATATATGACATACACTAGTCCCAATAATTAGTTGTATGTCGATCGATTGATTGACAGGCTGTTGTAAGCGTTAAATATTTATATTTAATGCTTATGCAGTGTAGAATGCACTCTGGATGATGGTTGACTGTGTTTGATTGTTGTCGTATACATGTGTTGTATGAAATCCATATATATCAAATTATATGTTAATTGACTGTGTCTGATTCCAGTTCAGAAAGAATGGATATTTTAAAAGAACCATTATTTTAAAATAATGAACATTTTAAAAATAATATTCAGAAAAGATCAAAATCTGATTTTGATGTCCGATTTGGGTTGGACACGAATATATTTAAATATATAAAGTTGTGTTGATTAGATCGATGCCATTTTGACGTAAACGATAGTTATATCGATTTTATTCATTTTTATAATGAATATCGAAAAAGAATTGATTTCAAAATCTAATGTTTTGAAAATATTATCATTTTTTTATTAATGATATGGAATATTCAACTTTGATTTGGAATTGAATATGAAGTTGAAATCATTTTGAAAACAAATTTAAAACATTTTATAAAATATGTTTTAAATAGAAATCGACGAAATATATATTATATATATAATATAATGGCCTGAATAGAACGCGCCATGCTGTGGCAGTTCGCGAATTTCGACCATTGACTTCGAACGGACATTACGGGAGATCCGACCGTCGGATTCTCCTAAAACCGGAACCGTTGGGTTCGTATCGAAAAGAGCTTTCTAAGAATATTAGAGATTTGAAATCTAATGGTTGGATTTGGAATTATATCCAAATCAAATTTGGAAAAGGTCGTTGTAAGTGCAGTTCGATGGCCGTTTATGGAAATCAACTGTACGGGCCTTGATAAAATTATTAAAAATATCAATAATTAGTGTAAAATCATAATAAATGATTTGGAAAGAACTGGGATGAGAAATCCCATAATTGAAAAGATAAAAATATATTTTTATCAAAATGAAATAGTTATGAACTAGAAATTATAAATCCAATATTTTTAAAATAAATAAACTGGATTTGAAATGGTTTTAAAAATAACCAGAATTTCCAATATATAAATTGGAAATGGATTTGAATCGAAATTGTCTTCGGAATATTTCGATGTTGGATTTCGGGATTATACAGATATTGTTATGGAAATTTAAAAGATATATTTATATCATTATTTCCAATATGATATTTGTTGGTTGTAGTATTTGATATTGAATATAAGCCGATATATTTTCTATTCAGAGCCTTGTATTTAATATCAAATGGGATTTGGGTTTTGTCATGAATGGTGTCTTCATTAACACTGTTCTTAAACTCAGTTTAGAAAAAGATTAAATCTTTTTATTTAGATTTAATGAAGTATACCAATTAAATAATATTTAATTGGAATTGATTTTTGGGTTTATCGTGAACGGTGTTTTAAATAACACTTGTTATTTAACCCGATAATTAATGGAATGTGAATTGGGTTAATTGTGAATTTTGTTTTTAATGATATTCGTTCTTTAACCCGATTTACAGTGAAATGTGGTTTGGAATTTATAAATCTTGTTGATAAGATTTAAAGGAGATTTTCCAAAGTAAAGTTTTCCAATTTATGGAATGGAATTCGATTTGGTAATAATCGAAATGAATTTCTATGGAGGAAAACTGCTAATATATATGGAAATTAAAAGGCTTTGTCGTTATTCCATTTATATTATTAGTCGAATATGGAAGTTTATATCGATTATATATACTGATCTGTTTTTAGTGAAGATTCCATAATTAATGGAATGTGATTTAGGGTTTATCTTGAGCTGTGTTTTATTGACATTAGTTCTTTAACCCAGTTAAATACAGGATTTGTTTCCTGGATTTGAATAATCATTAAGTAATGATTTTTGGAAATTAAACCTGAATTAGAGTTTTAATGAATCTTTAATAAGATTGAAAGGTGAATTTGATAACTAAAATTATCAAATTTAAGAAATGACCGAGAATGGAGTACCACCGGTTTTACTCCAGATGATAGTTAAATCTTTAATTAGATTTGAACGTGAAGTGGTAATTAATATTTACCGATAACACTGTGGTGTTAGATATGGAGTATTACCAATTTCGCTCCATAGGATGAATAGGTTGGGATTGGGAAATATAATAAATGATTACTTCAGTAAGATTCGCTAATCCCGACTAGTTTGGTAAACCTTAATTTGGTTTGGAACGATATCCAAAGGAAGATTAAAGAATAAATTTAAAATAATTTATCTTTGATAAAATTAATGGGAACCTTTCCCTAAAGATGTGAATATTTGAATAAAAGAATATTCTGAACTGGAATGAGGCGTATGTTGTGTTTGTGTAACACTTGTTTAGTATATATACACGAGTTATTCGGAAAGGCCGGGTTTATACCCATTCTGAATAACTGATTCGACGATAATTCGAAGATGAAGACGGTGGTTGAAGACCGGAGGTCTTCACATCGTTTGGATGATTACTGATGATCTTGATTAGGCTGTACACCCAAGAGGAGGGAATAAGTTGGTGATCGTCCAGACGTACTTGGAGATCGACGGATATGCAAGGTACAAGGTGCCTCCGATTTCGTTCAGGCCCAGAACTAACTTGTAAATGGATGTGTGTCTGATATCGGATTTCATTCTATGTAATTGATATACATCGGTTGCGTTGCGTGAATTGCCTGTGTGGCATGCTGAGATGCAAATGATCAAGGCTTCTGTTGAATAGCAGAGTCTTGTGTTTGATGGTCAAAGCACGGCTTTAATACAACATAGCTTTGTGTAGCGTTAATTCACGAGCCTTACAGCCTGGTGTGAACCAGAAACGGGAGAGGACATCATGGAGGGCATGCGTTTCCTTCTAGCTAGGAGTGGTGTTTTGGGTTTTACACGCCCGAACATTTTACTTATGTGGATGATGGATAGCGAGGCGCCTCGGTTATATCGGTCGATCCGGTACCGATGGAGTCATTTGGCTCATTTACGCCCCATAAGGCAGGGAAACGCAGTGTTCAGGCATTTTAATCCATATCGAGTGGACCGGCCCTGACGATCCAAAGGCTTGACAGAGTACTTACCTGAGGGGCGGCCTAGAGCGTCTCGAAGCGGTGAGGACGATCCCTTGCCTTGGTTCACAGATGGAAATCCAACTTCCAATACATGACATTTGCGGTTTTGATTGTAGAGCCTAGTATTGGAGACATGATATATGGTACTCATGCCGTCTTGGATTGATACATTTATATCTGAAGTTGTTTAATACATTATGCACTTAAAATAGTATCAAATGATTTGTTTTAACGTACTAAGCATGTTTGGCTATTATAAGGGAAAACCCTATCCCCCGGCTTGCGTTGCATTGTGTGATAGGACCTGCGTCTTTTAATAGCTTCATTTTTCCAAAAAGCGTTGCGTTGTTTTGTTATATGCACTGGTATTCTTGGGAGGAAACCCGTTCCGTGTTAAACGGCGTGGTCCCCTTGACATATCTGATTTAAAGTAAAGTTTTAAATAACTGTTTTAGTTCTTACACCAGTCACATGACTGACCTGGAGTTTATTGTTTTAACATAAACTCTGGGTGTCCCTATTTTCCACACGGGCAGCTAGTAGTTTTAGTTTTGCATATTTGTATTCATAGGATCTTGGTTTATAGCTGGAATGATATTCGGAAAGCTTTGTATCCGTATATCACCTTCAGTTGTGTTTTGTAATATTTTTCCGCTGCAGTAATGTATTTAAATCTCTGATATTTTATGATGTGTAATATTTATTCATACTCTATATATTCTTGTATTCTGATGAAATTTTTGTAACAAGCAATGAAATGTTCTTCTGTTTGTGTTCTGATTTGTCTTGTCCTCAAAGTCAATCCGTGCTTTCCTTAACGGGGAAGTTCGGGACGATATATATATACACACACATTAACCGCTTGTAGATGCTGAATTTTTCAAGCAGCTCCGGGAAGGCTTCTACTACAAGTTGGGCTTAACCTTTCATCTTAATGTAATGTTTATAATAGCCCATGACACCTAGACCTCTCACATTAATCAGTCTTACTTGTAAATGTTGGATATGTCGGTCGGTTCCGGGTAGGCTTCTACTACAAGTAATGGTTAACCTCGTATATGTGTCATTAATTATAATTGAAGCCATTAACTCACACACATAGTTCCTATGGGGACATTTTAATTTCTAATTACCTAATTAAACGCGTTCAGTACATATCTAATACACATTAATACTATGTTAATTACGTTATAAATATATGGTAATAAATGAGGCGAGTATCAAGCGTACGTAAAGAAACATCCTAAATCATTTGAAATGTCAATCCAAACCATATAATAAATGTGTTCAAGTTTTATTTCCCTAACTACTCCAATCATAACCTAAAATTTGTACTTTTATTTAAATAACAGGGGAATAACAAACATACAGAGAATAACTTGTAACCAAGGTTGAATGCTTATTTCAATAACAAAATAGAGAGAAGGTGAAATATTTCCAATTATATATGTAAAATCCTTTTTTAGGTACTAATTCACTTTTTATGAAATTTTCGTATACACAATCTTAATACTTTAGTAGCATGAAATAATACGTTCAAACAATCTATTTTTGAAAATAGATGCTTAAACCTATTCAATTCACGATACTCAAGTTCTTGAGCTTTTGCAACAAAAATGCATATATATGAAACAATGAAATTAATTAGACTAATTTCAAGAATTATACAAACACTCAATGCCTTTTCTTTCATTACATCAACAATCCAAACCTAAATACAAGTGCTTGACCATTTCCGCAAACAAATACAAACTATAAGAGATTTTGAAGATTTTGTATTGTATTGTTTTTGTACAAATCCAAACCCCTTTTTTGCATAATAATCCAAACCCACATGCACTATCAGAATATAGTAAATAGAAAACTTATAAAATTTCCACTCACGGAGATCAGAAAAGGCGATTAGTGGAATATAATATAGAATCTACTTAAAATATGGATTCCTGGAATATAATGTAGAATCTACTTAAAATTTGGATTTCTACATTTGGACCAACGTATTTCAACTCTCCCTAATATATATAAAGAGAATCAAAATTTAGGATCTCATATATATATATATATATATATATATAACTTAATTCCAGAATTTATACATACACGATTCTAAATCTAGAAAGATAGAATAACTGTTAGAAGAGAGAAAAGAAACTTAACCTGAATTCTGGAATTAAGAAATGGAGAGGCAATATGGAGGCATAGAGAAGATTGAGGTGTAGGGTTTAGAGAGTGGCTAGGGTTCTTTTTTAGTTGCAAGTGTGTATACAGACCGTAGGAATAGTTTGATTTAATCTGGTCAGTTCATTGTTGCAAAATTGAAAATAAATCCCCTAAAACAAAGCCTTCCCCCACCCATCATCACAAAGGGCGTCGACCCTCTACGCAGAATGACGATCGACCCCCCTTCTGGGGTTTGGGTCAAGGAAATTATTTCCCTTTATGTTTCTTTTTATGTTAATTATTTGATTAATGAGATTGATTAGGGCGTCTGGATTCGACTGAGAGAAATTCGTCCTCAGATCCACGTGATTGAGTTGAGAGCATGAGGTGCGGTAGAAGAATCACGACTGAATTCGAACCCAAAATTTTAACAAGTAGGATTAACAGAGTGCTATGTAGAAATATATCTGAGTTTTGCCAATGGATTCGGAAAACTAAAGAGGGAAGATTCAGGATTGTTTAATAATCAACGAACTACATAGACGAACAGAGCAATCAGTTTCAGAGACGAACGAAGCAATCATCCTTTTGCTCGAGGATACTGCAAGGAAGTTACGAAGAGAGAAACCAGTAGTTACAGTAACAGCAATAAACGTGTAAAATTGGTTTGCATGAATACACGAGATAGTTTGGAGGGAGAGTTTGATTTTAAAATTCAAAATCGGATGATTTGTAGCGGATGGAGTAAGGAAATGTGATCTTGCTTTTGAATATAAGTGGGAAAGTAGTCCTACTGGTAATTAGGGTTTCTATGTTTTATGGGCTTGTAATGGTTCCTATTTGGTGGTACGAGGGATGTGAGCGTGAGTGGTGTATATTTGTATACGCATTGTATATATGTATATGGCTATATAATATGTGAGAATTAAAAGAATCCAGTTTAAAAAAACATATCTACACACAAATTCAAATCCTTATGGAATATTCCTTTATGCCAATCTATAATTAATTATATTTCAGATTTATATTTAATCATTTTGAATTTTTTGAGAAACACGTGGAACCTTAAGATCACAGCATAGATTGACGCTCACTTAAGTAAACCACGCGTCGTGTGTCTACCCCGCTTTGTATAGTCGTCACACACGTATGCTTAACGTCTTAGCCCCCGAAGTGCTTTGCAGTGGGATTTGAACCTGCCTGCACACGGTGCTTTGATAATCAGTTTGAATTTAAAATCTTCTATGTAAACAATTTACATATAACTTGTTTTATTAATTTCTTCTGCATACGGACTCCGTTTTCAGTAAATAAAATATGAAAATGGATCAGATCTTGCCATGAATACAATTGTAATACGTCGTATCCTAATTCCCAATTGTCCAAAATTCTATTTTTCAGCCCATTAATTTATTATTTATTTTTAATTTAATTATCCTATGTTTATATAGGGTATATTTTACGGGGTGTTACATTCTTTCCCCCTTAAAAGAGATTTCGTTCCGAAATCTTTTTGAAGGGAAGAAAAAACACAAATTTCTCTAACAATCATGTTATACACCCATGTTATTTATAAACATCCATAACTTAAAGTGATTATGTACAACATACTTGCTAAATTTAGCTCAATCCTAGCATGTAGGTGTAATAAGTGATGTTGAATGTATGCAAAACACCTTAATATGCATATAATTTCTATATGAGTGTCTGATGCATTTTTATTGCAAATAATTCCTACCACCCAATCTAGCGACGACAATGCAATCATAGAATCCTAAAATTTCCAAGAAAGGCTACGAAAATTAAAATTTCTATGTCTTTCATTGGTTTTTCTTCCTTATGTACTCGAACCAATCTAACTAAATATGGAAAAGCCTTGAAATCCTGTGCTCCACAATATCAGTGGTGGCACGAGATCCCTACGGTTCCATCTTTGTCCTCATTTCTTGATTAGGTCCTACCAAAATTTGCCTTAGTGTGAAGGTATCTTATCAAATATAAAATGTCTTAGTCTCCTATCACCGATAATATCTTTTATAACCCTAGTACAGGGAAAGCTCAAAATATAATACCGACTTTCTCTCCTTCACAAGCTACCTAGTCAAATTAGACTTTTTCCTAAATTTTAATCACAAATTTTGTTCGAGTAGACATTTGTTAATGGTTATTCCATCAACACTTTGGTATTTTTAGATTGGCTCCTTTAAATACTTCAAGAGCGCCTAATAATTACCCAAAAGATAATTATGCTACTCTTAAGGAGATAAATATTATTTCTATTGTCTAAGAGATCAAATATGCAACTTTCCTCTCATCCTCAAAGCTTTGGCTGTCTTCAGTTTGCACTCCAGTCTTCCAATAAGGTGTGTCTCGAGAATTCAGTAACCCCCTAAATCAAAAATCTTAATTCTAACTAACCTACGTTCTAGTCTATAATAATACTAGAATATTTTCCTATGCTCCAATTTATTGGAATTTCAAAATCCAATAAAAGGACCTTCGCTATAATTCCCATAAATTTTCCCAAACAATAATATTGATATATTTAAAATTACAAGGAATGGGTAATATTTTGTTTTGAATAGATAACGTAAACTACGTGTAAACACGTAATATTACACCTCTTACATTTCATGTATATTCCTTATAATTTCAAATTTAGTCTTTTTGTGAAAAACGACAAATGACTAATTTATAAAAATTAAACAAAGCAAATTAAAACATAGTTATATTCAACCTAAAAAAAGATAATTTACGTAAATTTAATACATCAGCTTATTCCTTAATTTCATGTTTTAAATTTCTATTCTCGAGGATGGCACTTCTTCCATACTCAATATTCCATAATTTTGAGATCAATACGCTTGCTTCTTATAGATAGCAAATCTAATTATATCGTTAACTCCCAAATTCCATACATGGTAGATCGTTTTGTTAGGTGTCCCCATGAAATTTTCTTTTACTCAGTTAACCTAAAATTTTAAATCTCGAAAATAAAAGCATAAACTGGGATTCATTACTTATATCACTTTACACCTTTATCCAGTCAATACAGGGGACCACTAGTGATCATAACCTAAAAATATCTTTTGGAAGTTTTCTCCTACAATTAAGTGGTTTAAATGGTGCTTAGGTCTTAATATTTTTACTCTAATTACTTAAGATGCTAATCCATTCCTTTAATTCCATCTTCATCTTTCTCATAAATGTGGCCCATTCATCGTCGAAACTGGACTATTCCATGAATACTTAATTAGTTCTTTCAAGCTCCTTCAACTTGAAAATATATCCATTTATTTCCAAATCAATTTCTCTTTAAACCGGGCCCCAAAACTAATTGTCTTTTAGTCTTATTATTATTTCCCACTAAATTTTCAATTAATATCCATGAATCCTAATTTTAAAAATCATGAATTACGTAAGTTACCGTATGTTATTTATATATAGATAGGTGTGTGTGTGTGTATATATATATATATATTGCTAATCGTTAGATACAGTTATAAATGTACTAATTCCTGAGGTATCCTGGGCAACCTAGTTTACAACCCTTGATTCTAGAAATACTTACACTCCACTATTTATTCGAATATAAACTTCTGGGACTAACACTAAAATTTCCAAATTAGGTTGTGCAACTTATCTTTACTTAGTTCTAGAACCTAATTCTAACTTATCTAATTAGTTATCCCTATTTACTCCAGAGTTATTTCTTTTTATAAAGTGAAATTTTAATGGTTATACAAAACATATTTTTCATAGTATTGTTATATCCTTAATATTTATTAAACTTGCACAAATTTAAAAATAGGTATTTAACACCTTATTAAAACCTAAAATGTTAAATTTTTGTGAAGACTTTAATGCTTACTAAAATAAATGTCAATACATGTTTTGTTTTAAATAAAACATACATTATTAAGAATTTATTTTAAAATGTTATAATAAGGATTTAGATGCATGTTTTCAAACGCTTTCTAAATGTTTAAAATAAGAGCGGGATAGCTTTCCTTTTTAAACACTTATCTTTATTAACAATTTGAATGTTATCCATTTACACTTTTCAAAACAGTCAAAAAAAACATTTTAATGGCTAGTAAAACTAATGATTATTCTATTTTAGAAAATAAAATCTTAATTAAATATCCAAGATTGAATTAGGCAACAATTAAGTCTCTTAAAATGTCTATTGACACTTCTCATAAAATGTTCCATTGTAAACAATAAATAACCCATTTTTAAAATTTATAACATTTTGTAAGCATTTATCAAATGCTCATAAATCCTTAAATTAAGAGCAAAGTAACCTCTCCTATTCTAATGCTTATCCTTTATTTGCATTTTGAATTTCAGCTTTAATACCTCTCAAAAACAACAAATGTTTTGAGATAAATGCTAATTTTGTTTGAAACCAAGACCCTATTAGTTTAGCATCCAATTAAGTAGCAATTAAATCTTTTAACGGCATTTGTTTCTATATTTCCAAATTATGTTGTTACTTTCATAAATATGTTTTAAAACACTAGTTTAAGGCTGCATTCATTTTAGCAATAAGGTTTAAAACTTTTACTGCCATGCATGTATACTCCAATCAAATTTCACATATGTACGTTTGAATTTTGAAAACCCTTAATTATTCATGAAAGCTTTTATCAATAACATAACTACGCATTACACTTTTATTTTCTTAGCAAGGGTACTTCAAAATTTACTTTAATATAAATTACTAGATTAATTTATTAGAGTAGTCATTTGCCATTTGTTATATTTTAGTACTATTACATTCTCATATACTCCTTATTATTTGAAAATTTTACTAATTTAATTCTACCCAAATTATAGCAAATAAATTTCCTATCCATTCTCTTTCAAATGAGTATATCTATTTCGTTTATCACACCAAACCTTTATATGTCTTCTTTTCTTTTTCTTTTTCTTTTTAAATAAACGGCAAATTTATTGTCATAAATTGTAAAAGATTTTGAAGAAAATAATATTTTCAAATTTGTTTATTCTATATGCAACTTACCACATGAAATATGGGAAAAACAAAAGTTGGAACCTCTTGATTCACTAAATTTTTCTTCTTAAAACGCAAACGTTTTGGTTCACCATTAACCATTTACTCTTTTTTAAAGAATTCCTCTTTTGTTTCCTCAAAAACTAATATTTCTAATTTGTTTATAAGAGAAAATGGTAAATTTTCCGAAGCCTTATGGAAATATCTTTATTTCTACAAAACTTATTTTTCAGCTCCTTCCTAAATAGGAAAAGTTTTAGAACTTGAGCTTTTCTACAAAAATATATCACAATTTCTATAAAAATTTATTTTTAAAGGTTTCTTAACTTTTTTGATCTTTCTGTCTAAACTTTCTAGATATGCCTCTTATCTTTTTGACATACTATTCTACAGAAGTCTTTCTCCTTTATTAAATCCTTTCTTCATGTTCTCATTTTTTCCATTTCTTAACATTCCTAAAAGTTGACTCTATAAATGTCATTTATGTCTATTTTGTTAAATAACTCTTATTCTTATGGAAATTTAATTCCTTACTCAAAATTGAATACTCATATCTTCACATAAATGGTTTTAAGTGTCTCATTAATATTTTCCATTTCTAATAACTTGAAACAACCCGAACTTCCCCGATCTCCGAAGAGAAGAGAAAGAACGAATTACTGTGAGGACAAGACAAATCAGACCGCAGACGGAAGAACATTACATTGTATATTACAACAATTCCATCAGAATACAAGAATATACAGAGTATAAATGAATATTACACAGAAATATCAGAGATTTAAATTACATTTAAATACATAGCAGCGGAAAATAATACAATACACAACTGAAGGAGATATACGGATACAAAGCTTTCCGGATATCGTTCCAGCTGTAAGTCAGGATCCTGTGAATATAATTCTGCAAAACCAAAACTACTAGCTGCCCGTGTCAAAATAAGGGCACCCAGAGTTTAGGTTAAAACAATAAACTCCAGGTCAGTCATGTGACTGGTGTGAGAACTAAAACAGTTATTTAAAACTTTACTTTAAATCAGATATATCAAGGGACCACGCCATATAACACGGAACGGTTTTCCTCACAAGAACACCAGTACATATAACAAAACAGCGCAATGCTTTTTGAAAAAATGAAGCTATTATAAGACCCAGGTCCTATCACACAATGCAACGCAAGCCGGTGGATAGGGTTTTCCCTTATAATAGCCAAACATGCTTAGTACGTTTAAAACGAATCGTTTGATACTATTATCAGTGCATAGTGTATAAAACAACTACAAATCATAAGAATCAATCATAGGCGGCATGGGTACCATATATCATGTCGCCATACTAGGCTCTACAATCAAAACCGCAAATGTCACGTATTTGGAAGTTGGATTTCCATCTGTGAACCGAGGCAAAAGATAGTCCTCTACCGATTCGAGATGCTCTAGCCCGTGTCTCAGGAACAGCCGCAACTGCCCCTTGGATCGTCAGGGCTGGTCCACCGATGTGGATTATTATGCCTGAACACTACGTTTCCCCGCCCTTTGGGGCGTCAATGAGCCAACAAATGACTCCATCACACCCGGATCGTCCGATCAAATCGAGGCGCCTCGCAACAGCAACAACCACATAAGTCAAACTCGTCAGGGCATGTAAAACCACTGATGCCACTTCTAGCTAGAAGGAAACGCATGCCCTCCCTGATGTACTCTCCCGTTTCTGGTTCACAATCGGGGTGTGAGGCTCGCGAATCAACGTTACACAATGCTATGCCACATAGGCTATGCTTTGATCATCAACCACAAGACTCTGCTTTTCAACAGAAGCCTTGATCATTTGCATCTTAGCATGCCACACAGGCAAACCACTCCATGCAACCGATATCCATCAATCACACAGAATGATATCCAATGTCGGACACACAGTCCATTTACAAGTCCGTTCTGGGTCTGAACGAAACCGGAGGCACCTAGTACCTCGCATATCCATCGATCTCCAAGTACGTCTGGATGACCACTAACTGATTCCCTCCTCTTGGGTGTACGGCCCAATCAAGATCATCAATAATTATCCAAACGATGTGAAGGCCTCCGGTCTTCAACCACCGTCTTCATCTTCGACACCACGTCGAATCAGTTATTCAGAATGGGATAAACCCAGTCTTTCTGAATAACTCGCGTATATAATAAACAAGTGTTACACAAACACAACATACGCCTCATTCCAATTCATCAGTCACTAACCGTAGATTAACAAGAGAATAATCCCCCAAATATTAACCCGAAGGCCGAAACCAACATCAGATAAATACCTAGGAAACCGTTCTGCTTAGCTAAACAACAGTTAGTTTCTAAATGTCACATTCTTAGGGAAAGATTCCCATTAATTTTATCAAAGATAAATTCTTTTAAATTTATTCTTTAATCTTCCTTTGAATATCACTTCAAACTAGTCGGGATTAACGAACCTTACCGAAGTAATCATTTGTTTTAATTTCCCAATCCCAACCTATTCATCCCATGAAGTAAAACTGGTCATACTTCATATCTAACACCACGGTGTTATCGGTAAATTCAATTACCATTTCACGTTCAAATCTAATTAAAGATTTAACTATCGCCTGGAGCAAAAGTGGTGATACTCCATTCTCGATATTTTCAATCTAATTAAAGATTCATTAAAACTCCACTTAGTTTTAATCTTTGACTGGGTTAAAGAATCAGTGTCATTTAAAACACGGTTCACGATAAACCCAAAATCACATCACATTTCAATCAGTCCCTAACCGTAAATTAGCAAGTGAGCAATTCCCTAAGTATTAACCCCGAAGGCCGAAACCAACATCAGATCAATACCCCAGAAACCATTCAACTTAACTAATCTCCAGTTAGTTTCTGATTTTCTTAATTCCTTTGGGTCTAAGAACAGTATTTTTGAAGATACCGTTCACGACAACCCAACATCACATTACATTAATTATCGAGTTAAAGAACAAGTGTTATTTAAAACACGGTTCACGATAGACCCAAAATCAATACCAATTCAATTCCAATTAAATACCATTTAATTGGTACACTTCATCAAATCTAAATAAAAAAATTTAACTTTTTTCTCAACTGGGTTTAAGAACAGTGTTAATGAAGACACCATTCACGACAAACCCAAATCACATTTGATATTAAATAGAAGGCTCTGAATAGAAAATATATCGTCTTATATTCAATATCAAATTCTACGACCAACAAATATCGTATTGGAAATAACGATATATATATCTTTCAAATTTCCATAACAACATCTGTATAATCACAAAATCCAACATCGAAGTATTCCAAAGAAAATTTTGATTCAAATCCATTCCAATTCAATTATTGGAAATTCTGGTAACTTTTAAAACCCTTTTCAAATCCAATTTATTTATTTAAAAATAAATAGAATTATAATTCTAGTTCAAAACTAGTTCATTTCGATAAAAATTTATTTTTATCCTTTCAAATATGGAGTTTTTCATCCCGATTCTTTCCAAATCATTTCTTATGATTTTACACAAATTATTGATATTTTTAATAATTTTATCAAGGTCCGTACAGTCGATTTCCTTCAACGGCCATCGAACTGCACTTACAGCGACCTTTTCCAAATTTGATTTGGACATAATTCCAAATCCAACCGTTAGATTTCTAATTTCTAATATTCGTTAGAAAGCCCTTTTCGATACGAACCCAACGGTTCCGGTCTTAGGAGAATCCGACGGTCGGATCACCCGCAATATCCATTCGAAGTCAATGGTCAAAATTCACGAACTACCGCAGTGCGGCGCGTTCTATTCAGGCCATTATATTAATATATATAATATATACTTCGTCGATTTCCTTTTAAAACGTATTTTATAAATCGTTTTAAATTCGTTTTCAAAACGATTTCAAATTCATTTCAAATTCAAATCAAAGTGAAATTTTTCCTTATAAATCCATTTTAAATTCCTTTCAAATTGATTTCAATTCAAATCGATTTATAATTCAATTTCAGTTCGTTTTCAATTCAACTTGAATTTCAAATTAATTCAATTCGAATTCAATTCTATTCAATTTCAATTCGAATTCAATTCAATTCAATTTCAATTCGAATTCAATTCTTTTCAATTTCAATTTGAATTCAATTCTTTTCAATTTATTTCAAATTTCGATATCACTTTCAATATACATTGAAAATTGATTAAAATCGATATAAATATCGTTTACGTCAAAATGGCGTAAATTTAATCAACATGGCTTCATATATTTCTATTTTCAAATATCCTATTTCAAATATTTCTTTTTCAAATATTTCTATTTCAAAACTGGAATGAGGCCCAATCAATTACCATATAATGTTAATTATATGGTTTTCTACAACACATGTATAAAATAACAACGATAAATAATCAACCATCATCCATAGTGCGTTCTACACTGTATAAGCATCAAATATAAATATTTAACGCTTATGACAGTCTGTCAATCATTTGATCGACATACAACTAATTATTGGGATCAGTGTATGTCATATATCATCCCAATACCCGTGTGGGGTTTCAAACAATCAAACACAGGTTTTATTTGTGTAGTTGGGCGATGTGTAAAATTTATCGTCCCAATCAATATCAGTCAAATCAGTGTATATAAACGAATCTCCGATTTGTTTATTACTATTTATTTCATTTCATATACACGTTAAAAATTCTATTTTTAACTATAAAATATTTTTAACTGTATAAAATATTTTATTTCATTTCACATCACATCACAAAATCAACTACACATCAAAATCAAACAAGCATACAAGCCGTCCATGGTCTGTGGACAACGGGTGTCGGGTGCTACTAAACACCGTCTGCATCCTAGTATATATATTTTAACTAGAAATGAAAATTTAAAGTGAGAAGTTCTCACCGACTAGCTAAACCAAATGCCTCGACACTTCATATGTAGGAATCTTCGTCATGTTCGCCCTTTTTGTCACTTTCGTTGCCCGTAGCCACTACATATATAAAAATCACATGTTTATATTGTAGCTATGTATATAAAAATTCTATTTTTATACCGCTATTATATAGATAAAAATTTCTATTTTTACACCGCTACTATATAAAAATCATATTTTTAATATCGCCACTATATAAAAATCATATTTTTATTCCTTTGAAATTATTTTCATGCCACACACTTGTTAAAAATCATATCTTTATATAAATGAAAATCATGACTTTTATAAACAACATCATCTCCCTTCATATGAATAGAAATCATATTTTTCTATTACTCTTTTTTTTTTGCTATGTAAAGATTATATTTTTAAAACACTATCTTATATGTAAATTTTTAAAACAAACTACATTTATATATTTAAAACAAACTTCATTTATATATTTAAAACAAACTTCATTTATATTTTTATAACAAACTTCATTTATATTTTTATATAAAAAAAACTGATTTTCCTTTTCAATGTATAAGCAAAATAAAAATAAAAAGGAATAAAGAAGGAAAAAAACGAAACTTTTTACTGTTAAAAAGGTCTGGAACCCCCATAACTGTGTCGCTTGGAAATTGCCGCCGTCGCCACCATGTCAGGCCATCGACCGTCCATCAGGCGCCACCCCGAGCTTCCCCTTCGAGCGACGTCCCTCCTCTCCCAGCAGCTCGCAGATCGATGCACCCCTCCTCCTTGAAATTGACATAGAACGACGTCACTTCCTGGCCCCGAACCGCACCAAATATTCACCATTTCCAGTCAAACTCGAGTAGATCTGAAGCTCGTGAAGAGCTTGACGATTTTTGCTTTGGAAGGTTGCAGTTTCATTGATTGGATCGGTCAGAAATTGAGGAGGAAGAAAGGAACGAGTTTTCGCCGTTGGAATGAGGAAGAGAGCGGCAGTTTTTCTTTGGTTTGACCGTGCTTTGAAATTTAACCAATAGGGTTTAGAGAATTAGGTTTTTATATATATTTTTCCAAAAAGCAACTCTTTATTTCGAACTCGAAATCGAACCCACCGACTGTCGCCCCTAGCTAATTACCCCCATTTTGAACACAATGGGATATGTCACGTAAGCTTATTCGATCGTTTCGATCAGTTTTCGTCAAAATCAACATATAACTCTATATATTGAATTTGAAAGCGCATTTCAATTTACCGGGGTCACATACTAACTCGAAAAATTCCAGAAAAATATTTTCTAGCTTCGTATTGACGATACGGTCTTAACAAAACTAGTTTCGTCAAATTCTGAGGCCGTTTGAAAAATGGCCATTTTCCAGTCGATTAAAATCAACTAAAACTGGTCAAACGCGTTTTCCTTTGCCACGCTCACATATTGAGTCGAAAAATTACGAAATTCGAAAACTAGCTATAACTAGACATCACGGATCCAACAAAAGTGGTTTCGTAGAAAACCGAGGTCGTCTGCAAAATTCCCCTTTTTAAGGGCCAGAATTCCATAGCGACTATTCTGAATTTTCAACTGGACATATCTTTTTATCCCCGCTATGAAATTTCAATTTTTCGGATTCGTTGGAAAGATATTCTCTATTAGATTCAAATACTTTTGGTTTCACTAAAATCCGGTTTATTTTGCACCCGATACATTCATTTGAAATTTGAAATCAAATTATTTAACTACCGTGCCATTTTCGATTCCTTTTATATATATATAAATAAATATTTATATTCTAGCGACGATCTATATAATATATACGTTCTAATTCTATTCAAAATAAATTGTTCGTCGTTATTATTTAAAATAATTCATTTTAAATAATCAAAATTCACTAAAATTGCCAAAATAAAAATTTTAAATTGGCTCGGATTTCCGGGTTATTACATAACTTTTTACCTATTGACCATTTTGTGTTCTCTTTATATTACGAATCTCTGTATTACTAATATCGAAGTTTATTTCATTTAACAAAAGATATTCTTCAATTTTCCAAAAACCTTAGCATATCCTTATGTTATGGAATTAACTTGTCCTTATTAATGGTTATCTTAACAAACACCTATATCAAATCATTTCTATTAAATTTTCCTTATCCTTTCCATAAATGTCAAATAAGCCACTAAATTAATTTTCCATTTATTACCAATTAAATAGAAAGTTTAAATCCTTTCCACCTTTATAACTTTGTGGTTCTTGCGGTTCTTATGTATTATAAGGTGAGGAAGCTACTAGATCACTGCACGATTTTCTAGGGTGATTCTAGAAATTAAGGTCAATTCTTTCCCGAATGGACCTACAAATACAATTTTCAGGAGATATGCATACCTTATATATACACACACTTATGTGTAGTAAAAGTTTTAAAAATCCCTTTTCCAAAATAACAAGTGCATCTCTCATATGTATACTTCCATGTAGTCGAGTAACCTATGTTGTTATACCACATGCAACAACCCGCACGGAATGGGCCTAAATTCCGGTCTAGAAAAGCACATCGGAACTTAAAGCCATTCTAAATGGATCGTTGGTTTCTATAAAAATTACGTAAACAGAGCCAACTAAAATCAAAATCTCACAGCGGAAGAGATAAAATGTAAAAATTGAAAATAGATGTACCATTAATTAAAACTAAAATAATGTCAATTACATCAAGTTCCAACTGTCATATCCACGTACATCAATAATAATATTATCTCACGAATTACAATTAACTTCCAAACATGATAATGATAATAACTATATATCTGTAACATCCCGTATTTTTAACGATTTAATAATTAATTTATTTAATTATTAAAATATTTATTAATGAATTTAAACAACTTGAATTAAATAATATTGAATATTTAATTAATATAAATAATGGAATAATAAATTATAAATTCCGAAATAGTCGGAAATAGTAGAATTTGCAATATTGTGTGAATTGGATTATTTATAAGATTTAATTCAATTTAGAACTGAACTATAATAACGAATTTATTATTTAAATGAAGCTTGAACGTATTTATTATATTATAATTTAAATCGAGCCCATAATGTCGCGGTAGTTCGTAATATTGAGTTTTGAACTTCAATTGAATATACAGAATCCGTTTTAAGTAAGATTTCTGTGAAACAAGAAATGTTCGGATCTAGTGAGCTATATTTTTCTAATGGAAGAGAAAAATTAAGATTTCGCCACGTAGTTTTTTATTTATGTCCAAATCAAATTTCTAGAAAGTCGCTATGGAATTCGTTTAAAATTTACAATGATTTATTTATATAATAAAAGGATTTTTTTATATTGAATATCGATTAAATTGGTTTTTAAATATGGAGTTATAAATCCCGACATGTCTATTTTGGAGTTGTATGATATTCTATATGAATATATATGATAATATTAATTTATTAATATTAAAATTAAATTGTTTTTAAATATAATAATATTTAATTGATTTATTTAGGCCTTAGAAAATAGCCATTTTTGCAAATGACCTCCGTTTTCGATGAAATTAATTTTATTGGATCCATAACATTAAATTATTGTTAGATTTCAATTTTCGTGATTTTTGGAGGCAGTATGTGGTCGTATGGGATTTTAATGTGAAAAATGGTCAATATTTTAACTTTAAAAATATGATGTGTGAACAAACGAACTCGGAATTCGACGAAAGAAGTTACATTGGGTCCGTTACGTCGAACTGTAGTTGCATGTCCATTTTTATGGAATTTGGATATTGTATGTGATCATAGGAATTTTTAGTGACAAATATAGATAGCGTCGGATTAAAATTTAATATATAATCGAATATTAAAATAATATTTTATCCTATAAATAACCCTTAGCATCTTTCGTAAACCTAAAATCATTTTCTCTGGTCAATTGCAATTTCACGCCGCCACTTCTCTCGTGATAAAACCTGAAAGTTCATCTCCAATAAATCATATAAATTCACATATAAACCAAAAAATTTCAAAACCAATATGTTCGTTATCCTGGTAAGATGCTCTCCACTCTGATATGCGAAACAGGAGTTATGATGTCAGACGTTCATATTGGAAAAACAGCAGCGGCAGCTAGGTCTGAGAAAATCGAGAAAACAAAGCTTTAATTCATGCTTTAGGTATTATATTTGGATTAAGGAGATCGATTAGAGGTTGTGTAATATTTTTGGGAAAATTCTATGATATTTTTGTACGATACTTTCACTGGCTCGGGATGGAGTGTTGTACAAACGGAAATTGAATGAGGAGTTCGAATAGTGTGATGATGGGAGGAAGTTGTAGAGATTTTAATGGGAAGTGTTGTGGACATTTTAGTTTGTTGAACGGTGAACTAATGATGGAGTTTGAGCTTGAAGAGGATCGGAAATGGCCATTGATGAAGAAGCAGCAGGTTTCGCAATTTTCAGAAAGGATGCTCGAGTGTAGCTTTGATGGTTTGGGGTTGAGGAGAATTTGAAGAGGTAGATTATGGTGTAAACAGTTTGTTGATTCATGGAGATTTGAAGGAGAAGGGATTTAAATAGGTTCGGCCATTTCCTGAAAGAAACAGGAGCAGGTTTCGATACACTATATTGAGAGGAAGAAGGATTTAACCGGTCGTGCTTTAGTATAGGCTAATTAATTATTTAAAATCGGTAATGACCTTTAAAATGTGTTTAAACCTTAAATAAATCGTTACTTTTCCATATGGTATCAGAATTCAGCAAAACATGATACATTGGGATCGTATGGACGTGGGCTACACCATGGAACTGGTTCGGAGTGAATTGGAGCTCGTAGCAATTTATAGCGAAATAAATTGCCTGATTTGAATCAACGACAGCTTATCGTTATTTAACGATAAACGTCCAATGTGAGTAAAACTCATTAACACTGTCCAGTTTATATTTTTATAACATATTTTTAGAATTGATAAATGATGGTTGATTGCTATGTATTGATTGCCTGAATGAACTGCTAATTAATTGGTTGAGATTATAGATCTAGTTATATACATATCGTTAATTAAATATTGATTTTGTTTATCATAATATTTCATATTGAAATGAAATTGATGTTATTTATGTTTAACATATGTGGATGCAGGGAAACAGTTGGAGGAATCCAACTGGATTCCTCAACATTTATGTTACTATTTTTCATATATTGTGATATACGATGTGATATAAAATATGTTATTGATTATGTGTGTTTGGATGGTACTGGTGTGGTATTTTAAATACCATAAATATTATTGAAATATAAAAAGGAATCTTTGAAGTGGATATTGAGTTTAAGCATTTTATAAAATCAATAGATTTTATAGAAGGAAATATTTGAAATTAATTAAGAGACTTATATGGAGAATTATTATTATATATAGAATGGATATGATTTGTTTTAAAATTAATTGAATTATAAAAAGGGAATTTCGAGTTATAAAAAAATTATGAGAAGATTGATTTAAAGTAGATATTAAATAGAAATCTATTTTAATATATAATTTGGAAACATTAATTTATAAACGATGTTTATAAATAAAATAAAATATTTATCATTGGATAAATTGGATATATAAATCAAAATTTATATAGAGGAGTGAAAATTGGTTTTAACACGATGTTTTTAATGGAACTTGAACTGAGCATTTTTAAAAGGGAATTAAATGAGATTTTAATGTTAGAAGAATAAAATAAGTTTTTATACAAAAATTCTATAAACAAAAGTATAAATAGAATTTGGATTTGAGATATTGTTTTAAAAAAAAGCGAAATCAAACTGAATTGGTTTTATAAAAGAAATATTTTTCACATTCGATGTGAAAAATGTATTAAAGTAAATATTTGCAAATAAAGCTTTTATAAAGGAAACTGGGTTTTGAAATAGGAATAAAAAGGGAGTTTATGTAATTAGAAACTGACTGGAGATTAGTTATGTTGAATAGCTTTCTGGGTATCGGTCTGATGTTGGTTTCGGCCTTTGGGGTTTATACTTAGGAAGTTATTCTCTTACTAGTTTACAGTTAGAGACTGATAGATGTAGGAGAGTAATGATGCGTGAATAAGAAAGGGAAATGTTTTCCAATGTTAATAACGTATATTTTCTAAATTCAGAAAATAAGGATTTATGAATATATGGAAACGGGAAATGGGGTATTAAATAAATTAATTTAATGGGAAAAATGTTGATTGATGAATGATCGATAAAATTTCCATTTGGAAAAAAGATCGTTGTGTGTATGGATATTTTCCTTCGATATTTAAATAAATGACTATCAAAGTTTTGACCATTTTTCCATCGTCGATACGGAGAGATCGGGATCAGATTTATTATCTAAAAACCACTATGTATGGGCATTAGCGTTGCGAATCAAATATGATGAAGATAATTGAAGATGAAGTTTATACAAGGGGTGTTCTGGCAAAATCCTAGGTAGAAATTGCCTGAGATAGGTTACAGAATAGTGCCTTCGATTTGTCCAATCCCAGGACAACCTGTATGGAAGAATGCCTGACATAGTATATTTAATAGATCGCGTATGTTGATCTCTTCAAACATATTTACGTTTGGTGGCGAAGGAATTCGTTTCTCTTATGTGTATACCCGTGGTGTGGCATTCAAAGTAAATAAAGGTGTGATCTATATGTTATGGCCTCTAGCCTCACAACCAGGAAATGGTATAAAATTGGGTAGATTGCATGGCTAAGTGGGTATCTACTAATTCGGGTGTATTGTCACTTGATATCGAGAAAATCCATTTGCTTCTTAAATCTATATTCGATGTTGTCCCTTTCGGGAAACGTTTGATGATCCCAACCATTGGTGATAATACATTTGTTACACTCAAGCGAAATGAGTGACCGGTCATGTTTAGCCTAGGTTACAAGATGTTCTTGTTGAACCAGGTGTATTTCTCTCTAGAGATACATTGTCGGAAGGTGGTCCCATACCTTGCCAGTTGGAATCCATTACCAAATAAGCGCCTGCGGTTTTTGATTATATATTATATATGTGGAACGTAAGATGAAAGCGTTCCATTAGATTGATATTTATTTGATTTAGACATTAGTATAATATTAGAAGAGTATGGATTTTAAAAGAATGTTTTGGGTTGCCGTAAGGTAAAAACCATCTGTGTTTATGTGTGGATTGGTCTTATGATTATTCTTTCTTTTAAAAGGATTTTAAAAGTTAAACAAATGATTGGAGTTTACTCACACTAGTCCCCTGACTGACCAAGAGTTTATTTTGTTTTATTTCCCCTAAACTCTTGGGTGCCTAATTTTGTACGGGCAGTCAAGTAGTTGGGATTTTTCAGATTTACTTGGAGAGCATGGAGCAGGAGGCTTCAGGATTATATAGCTAGTGTTGTTTCCGCTGTGTTGTAAGTGTTGTACTTCGATAATGGTATTGTATACAGATACTGATTTTATTTCAAAGTTATGTTATATAATATATATTTTTCGTTCTGCTGTGAGTTTCGTGTTACTCTAATTCTGTTATTATGTTCTTCTACTTCTTTTCTAATTTTCTATCTTATCTATTCTCACCCTCTAACTTCTTTCTATTAACGTTCCGGTATTTTTGATTCTTGAATAGTCGACATGGTGTTGTGTATCGATTTTCGAGGTCGAAAATTCGCGTTCGTTACAGTGGTATCAGAGCAAGGTTAAGTGATTACCTTGTCTCTGTGGTGTAACTCGATAGAGATGGGGTTATTAATTCCCTAGATTGAGTTTGAGTGTATATATACGAGTGAATGTATTTGTAGATTTTATAAAAATTGTTTTATATTGTAGAGATTTATTGGTTGAGTTGTTTATGAGTTTTGGTCAATCAGTTTGATCCACTATATTGGTACGGGTTTGTAAACACTCGAGTACGATGAACCGGTACGGTATGTTTTGAAAGGAGGGTAAATGAAATAATTTTACCCAAAATATATTTTAATATAAACAAAGTATAGATATTTGAAATATTATAGTATATTGGATGTGTTGGTTGTTATATTAATCGAATAAGATTGAAATTGAGTTGGTTATACATATATAACCAAACAAAATTCATATAAGTGTAATGAAATGAGTTAAATCAGAATTGGAATTAAAACTCCGGAAATCTGAATAGTGTTTGTAAATGGATTTGGATCAAGTATATGGCAATTTAAAAATCCTGGGAGATTTTGGAAATGTTTTCAAACATTGTGAAGGATATTTTGAACTGATTTCAAAATGGAAGTATTTGAAAATGGTTTTGAAAAGTGATATAGTATTGAACTCACTTCAATCGCTAGGAAATAACCCTGATGATGCTGGCCACATCATCAGTGTTCATTTTCGAGTTCTAAGTGACGGATTACTACCAAAGATTTTGTATTTTAATTGTTTTGAGGAAATAAGTTGTTTTGAATCCTGAAAAGAGAAATCTGGTTTTAGAAAAGCTAAACTGTTTAGAAACTCCCAGGAAAAAGAGTTTTGAATTAAAAAGGACTGACGATTAAAATAAAAACCAGAATTGAATTATGAGATAAAGATAATTAATAAGAGAAATTAATTAGTTAATAAATTTTATGGCGTGAAATTCAATTTGGTTAAGTACATTGGACTGGTAAGTAAGAGTTGAAATTGGCAATGGAATTTGAGTTGAGAATGAGATTTGGATTGCGTATAGAATGATTGGATTTGAGGACGGATGATTGGAGATCAATTGGAGTGACTTTGGTATATGCTGAATTGATAGCAGAATGAAAGGATATAATGATATGCCCGACAAAAAGTACAAGTTTATTTTTATATGAATTTGGTGATCTATGAGCCTATTTGGAAAGCCGCTTGGCTGTTTGATTTTCTTTTGGATTGGAGAAGGCCTAGAGTGGCGAGTTGCAGTTGTGCTGATTGAGCGTAGAAAGGAGACGTTAGCGAAATTTTTCAAAAATTTAAGGTGTTAGAAAAATTTTAGAATTTTTGAAAATTTTCGTTAACCGAAATGAATTAATATTTTAATTGAAATAAATTGGTTTAGTTAAAACTAAAGTTAGAAGTAAAACGAATAATTTTTAACCCAGTTAACAGGGGTTTGTTTTCTACCTTAGTAATTTCGGGGGCGAAATTCTTTTAAGGAGAAAAGAATGTAACGTCCCGTATTTTTAATGGTTTAATAACTAATTTATTTAATTATTAGAATATTTATTAAGGAATTTAAAATGACTTGAATTAAATAATACTGAATATTTAACTAATATAAATAATGGAATAATAAATTATAAATTCTGAAATAGTCGGAAATAGTAGAATTCGCAGTGTTGTGTGAATTGGATTATTTATAAGATTTAATTCAGTTTAGAATTGAATTATAATAACAAATTTATTATTTAAAAGAAGTTTGAACGTATTAATTATATTATAATTTAAATCGAGCCCGTAATGTCGCGATAGTTCGTAATATTGAGTTTTGAACTTCAATAATCCATTTTAAATCAGATTTCTGTGAAACAAGAAACATTCGGATCTGGTGAACTGTATTTTTTTAATGAAGAGAAAAATCAAGATTTCATCATGTAGTTTTTGATTTATGTCCAAATCAAATTTCCAGAAAGTCGCTATGAAATTCGTTTATAATTTATAATGATTTATTTATATAATAAAAGGATTTTTTTCATATTGAATATCGATTAACTGGATTTTTAAATATAGAGTTATAAATCCCGATATGTCAATTTTGGAGCTGTATGATATTCTATATGAATATATATGATAATATTAATTTATTAATATTAAAATTAAATTGTTTTTAAATATAATAATATTTAATTGGTTTATTTAGGCCTTAGAAAATAGCCATTTTTGCAAATGACCTCCATTTTCGTTGAAATTAATTTTATTGGAACTCGAACATTAAATTATTGTTAGATTTCAATTTTCGTGATTTTTGGAGGTAGTATGTGGTCGTATGGGATTTTAATGTGAAAACAATCAATATTATAACTTTAAAAATATGTTGTGTGAGTAAACGAACTTGGAATTCGATAAAACAAGTTTCGTTGGGTCCGTAATGTCGAACTATAGCTACATGTCCATTTTTATCGAATTTGGATATTGTATGTAATCATAGGAATTTTTAATGACAAATATAGACAGCGTTGGATTAAAATTTAATATATAATCGAATATTAAAATAACATTTTATCCTATAAATAACCCTTTACATCTTTCCTAAACCTAAAATCATTATCTCTGGTCAGTCGCAATTTCACGCCGCCATTTCTCTCGTGATAAAACCTGAAAGTTCATCTTCAATAAATCATATATATTCACATATAAAGCAATAATTCTCAAAACCAATATGTTCGTTATCCTGGTAAGATGCTCTCCACTATGATATGCAAAACAGGAGTTGCGACATCATATGTTCATACTGGAAAAACAACAACGACACCTAGGTCTGAGAAAATCGAGAAAACAAAGCTTTAATCCATTTTATAGGTACTATATTTGGATTAACGAGATCGATTAGAGGTTGTGTAATATTTTAAGGAAAATTCTATGAGATTTTTGTTCAATACTTTCACTGGCTCACGATGGAGTCCTGTACGAACGGAAATTGAATGAGGAGTTCGAATAGTGTGATGATGGGAGGAAGTTGTAGAGATTTTGATGGGAAGTGTTGTGGACATTTTAGTTTGTTGAACGGTGAACTAACGATGGATTTTGAGCTTGAAGAGGATCGGAAATGGCCATTGATGAAGAAGCAGCAAGTTTCGCATTTTTCAAGAAGGATGAGTGAGTGTAGCTTTGATGGTTTGGGGTTGAGGAGAATTTTAAGAGGGAGATTATGGTGTAAACGGTTTGTTGATTCATGGAGATTTGAAGGAGAAGGGATTTAAATAGGTTCGGCCATTTCCTGAAAGAAACAGGAGCAGGCTTCGATACACTATATTGGGAGGAAGAAGGATTTAACCGGTCGTGCTTTAGTAATGGTAATTAATAGGCTAATTAATTATTTAAAATCGCTAATGACCTCTAAAATGTGTTCAGACCTAAAATAAATCATAACTTTTCCATATGGTATCAGAATTCAGCAAAATAGGATACGTTGGGATCGTATGGACGAGCGCTACACCGTGGAACTGTTTCGGATTGAATTGGAGCTCGTAACAATTTATAGCAAAATAAATTGCCTGATATGAATCAACGACAATTTATCATTATTTAACGATAAACGTCCAATGTGAATAAAACTCACTAACTCTGTCCAGTTTATATTTGTATAACGTATTTTTAGAATTGATAAATGATGGTTGATTGCTGTGTGTTGATTTTCTGGATCCACTGCTAATTAATTGGTTAAGATTATAGTTCTAGTTATATATATATATATCGTTAATTAAATATTGATTCTGTTTATCAGAATATTTCATATTGAAATGAAATTGAAATTATTTATGTTTAACATCTGTGGATGCAGGGAAACAGGTTGAAGGGATCCAACTGGATTCCTCAACATTTCCGTTACTGTTTTTCATATATTGTGATATATCATGTGATATAAAATCTGTTATTGATTATGTGTGCTTGGATGGTACTGGTGTGGTATTTTGAATACCATAAATAATATTGGAATATAAAAAGGAATCTTTGAAGTGGATATTGAGTTTAAGCATTTAATAAAATCAACAGATTTTATAAAAGAAAATATTTGAAATTAAATAAGAGACTTATTGTAACGTCCCGCATTTTCGGTCGGCTTGAATTTGAATATTTAAATCATTTTAAATATTGAATTCAAATTATAAATGGATTTATATATTAATTAAAACGAAGTTGAACGTATATAAATATATATTAATTATAATCAAGCTCAGAACGACCCTGCAGTTCGTAATTTAACGTTCTGAACTTCAACTGAGTGTACCGGACTCGTTTTGAATCGGATTTCTTCGAAACGAGAAACGCTGAAATCTGTTGAACTGTATCTTTCTAACAGAAGTGGAAAATGGAGATTTCGTCATGCAGACTGCAAGATATGTCCAAATCAAATATTCAAAAAGTCGCTGTAGAAATCGTATATCGACCATAACGGTTATTTGAATATAACTTGATATCGGTTGCAAATCGGGACAAGGTTCTTTTGAGGCGCAGCGATAATTTAATTTTTAGAATTTTATTGTAATTTTTAATTAATTAGATAAGCAACTTTTTATTTGGAGTACTGTGCACCCTGTATCGGTATTTCGGGATTTCAAAATATGAGTCAATCTACCGGTATTATTATATTTTTGGGATCGTGACACCTTATTGAGCACGACCGTATTCTTATTTCTGTCTGCAGCAGCTTGGACGTGAACGAAATATTACGTAACGCGGTACACTAAAATTTAATAAGGTATACGCCTAAGGAACAAGCATGGACGTTTTAACAGTTGTCGTGGGAATGAACATGTGAATGCCTAGAAAATGAACCTAACTAAGATTTTCGTTCCCGCTGATTCTTTCTTTTTCATGAATGATACCCCTATAAATTTCTAGCCTAGTTATCTATGCACGTTCCTATCAAATACAACCATACCGCTATACCCTAACTTTGCACTGATAAGCATGTCATCGACGAAAACCATTCCCCTACTGGAAAGCCTAAGCCGAAGGTTTTATTTCAAAATTAAATGGACACCCATACTGTGAAGAATTTGTCAAACCCTATTATGTAGCCACGTTAAGCCTAAAAGCAGGAATAGAGGAAAAATCACAGACAAATCCCATGTTCAGACTTGAATGCTTCACCTATATAAACATATGCTGTCTCCAAACACTTCAAACAAAACGTACTCCTACGGACCTATCATCACAAGGCCATACCGAAGATCCTGCAGACCTTAATGCTGTCACCTTCCCTAATCATATGAAAAGAGAGCTCAGCACCCACCTACCATCCTATGCTATAAGGCTAATACGTGTTTGCTAAGGCTCCCCTTCTATAAATAGCGAGACTATTTTCTTCCCAGTAGAACCAAAACTTCCTTGCAAATAATACTTGAATCCTTCAAAACCGTAGCCTCCATGTCCATTATAGAATAAAGTCCCCACCTCAGTAATATAGTAGCAACCCATTAACAGCACACCACGAGGTAACT
This sequence comes from Allium sativum, assembly GCA_030737875.1. NCBI lineage: Eukaryota > Viridiplantae > Streptophyta > Magnoliopsida > Asparagales > Amaryllidaceae > Allium > Allium sativum. Next base: position 882,833,787 of record CM060924.1, read on the forward strand.
TAGCAACTAGATGAAGCGGTATGTGATTAAAAGGGTGTATATATTGGCAAATGGAGTTCGGCTTGAGTTGATGAAACAGATCTGGCAGAGGGACATGATCTGGCGGATGGACTATTGTTCGACGAGAAGGCAAAACGCTTGCGGAAGTCTGGGTAGAGGGTGCTGCGGCTTACATTAAACAGTGGAGCGATGTTGATGTGATGAGTGGAGTTCACGTACAGTGGAGAGAGGTGTACATGTAGTTGGAGTTGGGCTTGCATGGATAGGATATGTTGGCTCAACGTGTTGAGTACAGGAGGACTGAATGCATGCGGCGTGGGGAGTAAGTGGTACCCGCGAGTGTACTGAGGCATGGGCGAAGGAACAAAACGTGAAGGGAGCATTTCTTGTTGGAACGCGGCAGTGAATATAAGAGATCCGGGTTAGAGGATGTAAATTGCACATTTGTTTGGGACAGTGCGTGTGTATGTTGAGGATACATGTTGGCAGGGGAAAGAAAGATTTAACAAAGGGAGTTAAATGACGGGAATGCTGAAAAATGAGAAGCAGGAGACTTTTATTAAGGATAAAGAAGACCCTGTTCTTTTTGGATAAAAGTGTAGTTTTGGACGTGGCCGGTATAAGAAAACGCAGCAGTGGGTTCATGGAAAAGATGACCGGAGAACGGGCGGTTAGAAAATGGAAACAGCGAAGACATGAGGAAGAAGAGGCTTCAAGAACTCACGGAAATTAGTGAAAACTGACGCAAATCGTTATTTAACGATTAACGCGCGATGGTGAGTAAAATCACTGACTCTGATCTATTTTTATAATTATATTTTAATGTTGTTTGAATGCTATGTGATGGTCGATTAGGTAGATTACAAGTAATTTGGTTGAATATTATATACTGTTACATATGTACACACCATCAGTTGGACACTGATCCCATCGATTAGAATATCGCCTAGTATAGAGTTAGTATAAATTGTGTTGACTGACATCTGTGGATGCGGAAACCAGTTGGAAGAATCCGACCGGATTCCTCAATATTTGTATGTACTGTTTGTTGTATAGTATTTATATATACGACCTGAACCTAAATAACATTATTAGGAATTATAATCTGATAGGCTAGTTAGTATTTAGTTTTAAACCAACAAATTATAATAGGATATGTAATCGGTATTTAGTTATAAACTTAATATTGATTTAATAAGAACCTGACTTAGAAAACAGAGTTTATCAAATGAAAAGAGAATATTGCAGCGCATTGAAATAGCTATAAAAGGGAATACAACAGCGTATTGCAGTAGTTATAAAAGAGAATATAGCAGTGTATTGCATTAGTTATAAAGGAAAGGATAGCAGCATTAGTAAAATATAACGGTTTTAAAGTAAGTCGATAAGTTATAATGTTTTAAAAGGATATACTGAGCATGATAAGGAAGGTGATATAGTTTTAAAGAAATTAGGACCCGTTGTACGTTGGTTGAGTTGAGTAACTTTCGAGGCGTCAATCTGATGTTGGTTTCGGCCTTCGGGGTTGATACTTAGAAATTTATTCACTTACCGATTTATAACGAGGAACTAATAGAGTAGAAATGAAGGGAAGTAAGGAAGAGCTTATAGAAATATGGGAAACTAGAAAGTTAGTATTAAATAAAAGGGCCAGTGTTTGTGAATGGATGTTTGTTTTTACTTCGATAGTTAAATAACCGACTATCGAAGTGTTTTGACCATCGTGTCAATACGGAGAGACCGGTTGGATTTATTATCCGAAAACCACTCCGTATAGGCATAAGCGCTGCGAATTATATTTAAGTAAAATTGAAGACGGAGTTAAACGCAAGGGTCGTCCAGTTCCAGAAAAGATGCTATCTGTTTGTCCAGTCCCAGGACAACTTGTATGGACGAGTGTCTGACAGAGTATTTCCAACGGTCACGCCGTTGATTTGTACGGATATACCAAGTTGGTGGGGAGAAGGTAACTTCTCTTTATTCTACACCCAGTGTGCATTTGTGTAATCAATGTGTGATTATGGATTTGACGATGTGACATTCAAAGTGAATGGTGATCAGATGTTCTGAAGATAGACGTAGCCTCTAGCCTCACAACCAGGAGGTGACAGAAGTTGGGCTAGGCAGCATGGCTAGTTGGGTCATCCCCAAGCAGGGTGTATTGTCACCGATTTAGAGAAAATTCATATTTATACTTCTTTTTCGATTCTGTATCTTCGGATTGACGGTTGGATGGCCTACAACCGTGGTGGCAATATATTCGCGACACTCAAGCTAAATGAGTGAGCGGTCATGTGTGGCCGGGTTGCAAGACGTTCTTGTTGAACCCTGAGTGTATCCCCTCTAGAGTACACTATTCAGAAGGTGCTCCCATACCTTGTCTGTTGAAATCCAATCTCCAATAAGAGCCCTGCGGTTTATGATTTTATACTTTATATATGTGGAGCGTGAGATGCAAGCGTTCTGCTACTTGTATAATTATTTGTTTAGACATTATCATAATATCACTGGTTTTTTGATATCAAGAATACTTTGGGTTATAGTAAGGTAAAAGCCGTCCATGTTTATGTGTGGGCCGGTCTTACTATTATCTTCTTATTTGAAAAGGATTTTCAAAGTAAACAGTATGGTTGGAATTTACTCACACCAGTCCCATGACTGACCCAGAGTTTATTTTGTTTGTGTTTTCCCTAAACTCTTGGGTGCCCAAATTTTGTACGGGCAGTCAAGTGTTTCAGGATTTTACAGATTCACTTGGAGGAGCTCAAAAGCAGGAAGCTTCACCATTAGTTATGTAGAGTTATTTCCGCTGTGATATGATGTATTGTACTCTGATAATGGTATGTATATACAATACAGTTTTGTATTCAAAGTTATGTTATATAATACATCTTATTTTGTTCCACTGCGAGTTTCGTGTTACTCTGATTCTGTTCAGTTGTGATCTTCTTCTTCTTCTATTCTATTAGTTCTATCTTTTCTTTCTCACCCTCTAAATTCTTCTATTAATGTCCTGGTGTTTTCGATGCTCGAGAAAATTGATATTGTATTTATGTTGATTTTCTGGGTCGAAAATCCCGGCCGTTACACTTATGTAGAGATTATTATTATATATAGAATGGATATGATTTGTTTTAAAATTAATAGAGTTATAAAAAGGGAATTTCAGGTTATAAAAGAATTATGAGAAGATTGATTTAAAGTAGATATTAAATAGAAACTTGTTTTAATATATAAATTGGAAAGATCAATTTATAAACGATGTTCATAAATTAAATAAAATATTTATCATTGGATATATAAATCTGAATTTATATAGAGGAGCGAAAATCGGTTTTAACACCGACGTTTTTAATGGAATTTGAACTGAGCATTTTTAAAAGGGAATTAAATGGGATTTAAGTGTTAGAAGTATAAAATAATTATACGAGAATTCTACAAATAAAAGTATAAATAGAATTTGGGTTTGAGATATTATTTTAAAAAAAACGAAATAAAACTGAATTAGTTTTATAAAAGAAATATTTTTCACATTCGATGTGAAAAATGGATTAAAGTAAATATTTGCAAATATGGCTTTTATAAAGGAAACTGGGTTTTGAAATAGGAACAAAAAGGGAGTTAATGAAATTAGAAACTGACTGGAGATTAGTTATGTTGAACAGCTTTCTGGGTATCGATCTGATGTTGGTTTCGGCCTTCAGGGTTTATACTTAGGAAGTTATTCTCTTACTAGTTTACAGTTAGAGACTGATAGACGTGGGAGAGTAATGATGCGTGAATAAGAAACGGAAATGTTTTCCAATGTTAATAACATATATTTTCTAAATTTAGAAAATAAGGATTTATGAATATATGGAAACGGAAAATGGGGAATTGAATAAATTAATTTAAAGGGAAAAATGTTGATTGATGATTGATCGATAAAATTTCCATTTGGAAATAAGATTGTTGTGTATATGGATATTTTCCTTTGAGTTTTAAATAACTGACTATCCAAGTTATGACCATTTTCCATCGTCAATACAGAGAGACCGGGATCAGATATATTATATGAACACCACTACGTATAGGTATTAGCATTGCGAATCAAATATGATGAAGATAATTGAAGATGGAGTTTATGCAAGGGGTGTTCTAGCAAAATCCTAGGTAGAAATTGACTAAGATAGGTTACAAAATTGTGCCTTCGTTTTTCCAATCCCAGGACAACCTGTATGGAAGAATGTCTGACAGAGTATACTTAATAGATCGCGTAAGTTGATCTCTTCAAATGCATTTGTGTTTGGTGGCGGTGGAATTCGTTTCTCTTAGCTGTATACCCATGGTATTTTTGGAGAAATCAACTTTTGATTTGGCGGGTATGATGATGTGGCATTCAAAGTAAATAAAGGTGTGATCTGTACGTTATGGCCTCTAGCCTCACAACCAGGAAATGGTATAAAATCGGGTAGGTCGCATGGCTAAGTGGATAGCTGCCAATTAGGGTGTATTGTCATATGATCTAGAGAAAATCCATTTGCTTCTTTAATTTATATTCGATGTTGTCCCATTTGGGAAACGGTTGCAGATCCCAACCGTTGGTGATAATACCTACGGTACACTCAAGCAAAATGAGTGACCGATCATGTTTAGCTTGGGTTACAAGATGTTCTTGTTGAACCAGGTGTATTTCACTCTAGAGATACACTATCGGAAGGTGGTCCCATACCTTGCCAGTTGGAATCCATTACCAAATAAGCATCTTCGTTTCTTGATTATATATTATATATGTGGAACGTGAGATGAAAGCGTTCCATTAGATTGATATTTATTTTATTTAGATATTATTATAATATTAGAAGAGTATAGATTTTGAAAGAATGTTTTGGGTTATCGTAAGGTAAAAACATTCGTGTTTATGTGTGGATTGGTCTTATGATTATTCTTTCTTTTAAAAGGATTTTGAAAATTAAACAAATGATTGGAGTTTACTCACACCAGTCCCATGACTGACCAAGAGTTTATTTTGTTTTGTTTTCCCTAAACTCTTGGGTGCCCAATTTTGTATGCGCAGTCAAGTAGTCGGGATTTTTCAGATTTACTTGGAGAGCTTGGAGCAGGAGGCTTCAGGATTATATAGCTAGTGTTTGTTTCCGTTATGTTGTAAGTGTTGTACTTCGATAATGGTATTGTATACAGATACTGTTTTTTTTCAAAATTATGTTATATAATATTTTTATTCGTTTCGCTATGAGTTTCGTGTTACTCTGATTCAGTTGTTATGTTCTTCTTCTTCTTTTCTAATTTTATATCTTATCTATTCTCACCCTCTAACTTCTTTCTATTTACGTTCCGGTATTTTCAATTCTGAATAGTCGACATGGTGTTGTGTGTCGATTTTCGAGGTCGAAAATTTGCATTCATTACAATATCCTCCTTCATTAGGCTCCAATCTCCATGGCTGCATCAATCAAGCTTTCTTACCTACTAACCTATTTAATTGTTATGAGGGGAAGGTCAGAACATTAAGTTATGGTGAATGAAAATCACATAAGTTTAAAGAATAACTATTTCCTATATTTGGTAGTATAAATTATTCACATTATGTCCACGCAATTTAAAACATAATCAATCATATACATTTATGAGGCGGACTATCCTACAGTCACTTAAGGTCCACAATGCTTATTAAGGGCGATTTCTCTATGATCACTTAATACCCTTCAAGACAGACTACCACTGGTCACTTAAGGCCATCACTTTATATCTATTCTTGGGTGGATTCCCACTATCACTTAATACCCAATGGAAGGCCCTAGCTACTTAAGACTCTGTCTCATAATCGTCAGTGCTATTGAATATTATATCCATTGTAATACAAGAAATGGTGATATGCCACTTAGTACCGGGCCAAGGTAGACACCCATCATCATTTAAGAGCCCTCAGGAGGACCCCATGTGTAACTATTTAACTGGTACTATGGGTATAATCCTAGCCACTTAATATTTCCCTTAGACAGGCGGTCCCCCGTATTCGCGAAACTCTTAGTAGCCCATTCCTAGGTCAACCCTCACTTACCCCTAGATAAGAAGCAAACACTTCCGGAGAACTACCCTACTTATACCCCATTTTTTTACTAGGACCGTTTAATACAATATAAGAGAAAGGTGGAACCGATGACCATTTAAAGCCCAAAAAGGCGGGTCCCACGACTTGGTCTAAAACCAAGGAGTGAACCTTAGGAACAGACCTAGTCCTAGCCACTTAGTACCCAACAAGGTAGGTCAGCCACTTTATCCCTTCTCAAGGCAGTCCTACTTCACACACAAATACATATATATATATATATATATATATATATATGTATACATACTAGACATCTCACATTAAACCGACCACTTATAGATGTTGGATTTGCCGAGAAGTTTCGGGTAGACTTCTACTAAAAGTTAGGCTTAACCTCGCTTATTACTGAAATAACTATACTGGACTATGACAACTCACATTAACCAATCTTATTTATAGATGTTGGATATGTCGATCGGTTCTCGGGAGGCTGGCTAGCTTCGTGTTTGTGTGTCATTAATTATAATTAAAGTCATTAACTCTCACACATACAAATTTACTATGGGGGCATTTTAATTTCTAATTACCTAATTAAACATGTTTAGTACGTAACTAATACACATTAATATTACGTTAATTACATTATAAATATATGGTAATAAATGAGGTGTAAATTAAGCATACGTAAAGAAACATCCTAAATCGTTTGAAATGACAATCCCAACCACATAATAAAGGTATACAAGCTTATTTCCTAACTTCTCCAATTATAAAACAAAATGTGTATTTTTATTTAAATAACAGGAAAATAATAAACATACCTAGAATAACTTGAAACCAAGGTTTGAACGATTATTTCGATAACAAAATAGAGACAAGGTGCAATATTTCCAAATACATATGTAAAATCCGTATTTGGTACTAATTCGCTTTTTATGAATTTTTCATATATAAAATCTTAATACTTTACTGGCTTGTAATTAATACGTTCAAACAATCCATTTTTGAAAATAAATGCTTAAATCCTATTCAATTCACAATACTCAAGTTCTTAAGCTTTTGCAATGAAAATACATATATATGAAACAATGAAATGAATTATACCAATTTCAAGAATTATACAAACACCAAATGCCTTTTCTTTTATTACATCAATAATCCAAACCCAAATATAATTGATTGACCATTTTCAAAAACAAATACAAATAATAAGGGATTTGGAAGATTTGATATTATTTTGTTTTCATATAAGTCCAAATCCCTTTTGGCATAATAATCCAAAACTATGCTATAAGAATATAGTAAATATCAAACTTTCGAAATTTTCGCTCACAAAGATTAGAAGAGGAAATTAGTGGAATATAGTGTAGAATCTACTAAAAATCTGGATTTTTGCCTTCGGACCAACGTATTCCAACTCTCACTAACATATATATATATAAGAATCAAAGTTTAGAATCTCATGTATATATATATAACTTAATTCCATAGTTTATATATATAGGATTTTAGATCTATAAAGATATAATATAGGTTAAAAGAGAGAAGAGAAACCTAATCTAAATTATGGAATTAAGAAGTGGAGAGACAATAAGGAGGCGTAAAGATGAATGAGATGTAGGCTTTAGAGAGTGGCCAGGGGGTCTTATTTATAGTTGCAAGAGTGTATACAGACCGTATGATTAGTTTGATTTAATCTAGTCAGTCTGTTGTTACAAAATTATAAATAAATCCCCAAAAAAAAAGCCTTCCCCACCCATTACTGCGAAGGGCGATCGACCCCCTTCTAGGATTTAACCAAGGAATTTATTTCCCTATGCGTTTCTTTTTGTATTTATTAATTGATTAATGAGATTGATTACTTTCCTTTGTTGATTATTCTTGTCCCCTCTTCATATACACATCTACAGACAAATTCAAATCCTTACGGAATATTTCTTTATGGAAGTTATATTCCAAATTTATATTTAATTAGTTTAAATTTTGAATTTTGTGAATAAACAATTTACGTATAACATGTTCTATTAATATCTTCTGCATACAGACTCCTTTTCAGCAAATAAAATATGAAAACAGGTCAGAATCTTATCAAAAATACAATTGTAATATTTTCATGGCCCAATTCCCAATTGTCCAAAATTCTATTTTTCAGCCCATTAATTTATTACTAATTATTATTTTTAATTTTTGATTTAATTATCATATGTCTATTTAGGATACATTTTACGGGCTATTACACTTTTTCTGGTGAGTTTTATAATTATTAGATTTTGGGTATTTTGAAGTAAATAGGTATTAAAAAAGTTGTAAGTTCTGCAACTTTTTTTTACAATTCTTTGAGTTTTGTTCATTTTACTATAAGTTATAATTTTTCTATAAATTCCTTTCAATAAGTTATTTTTATAGTTTTTTCTATCTTTTCTTGTAGCATTTATTTAGTTAATATTTAAAACTATAAGATATCTTTGCAGTCTTATTTCCCCCTTTCTACGTCTGATTTGCGTTTTTATGTTAATTTTTTGTTATACCCGAAGTATGCCTAGATTTGAAAATTGGCATATGTATATGGCTGATTTAGGCGACTGATTTGTGCATCTAATTTTATGCAACTGATTATAATTTTTTATTTTGCACGCATTGTGTATGACTGATTTAGACGACTAATTTGTATGCCAAATTTTATGCAACTGATTATAATCCCTTATTTTGCGCACATTGGAAAGTATGGTTCTATTTGAATTATGTAAAAGAGGATCTGATATTTTAAGGCTAAATTGACATATAATGCTAAAACTGTAAAAAAGCCTTTGGACTGAAAATAGGCAAACTTGATAAGATTGCAAGGCATAGGTTATGACATAAATTGGACTATAACATATTTGCATAAACTTGATAGATTGTACATACACAAAGAATCATAATAAACAAATGTGGTTAAATATAATTTTAACACGGGGTTATAAATAAATGGACAAATAAGCTTAATGAAATTAAACTTAAAATGATGCTAAGTTTATAAGTTTAAGTCTATAGTTAATCAATGATTCTATGGTGTACTTGTGATTAGGCATTCTACGACTATGGTTCTGTGGTTGATAAACAAACAAATAGGCTTAATGTAAAATTGAACTAATGTTAAGCTATAAGCCTAATTATATATGTTTATGGGGGTCCTAATCAAAGGAGATTTCAATCATGTAGATTTGTTTATGGGGATTCATACTCGGTAGCATACCCTTTTATCACAGACAGTCTCACGCTTGGAAAGAGGCTAGGACACACTCATGTTGTGCTAGGTAGTAAGATGTTCCAATTGGAGGCGAGTGTGGGTGCATTCCAGCGGTAAAAGTTCATGCATTGAATCGATTGGGGAAGGTAAGCCACTATAAATGCTATGTCTTTTGCTGATGGGTCAAGCCTGATAAGACCAAGGACCATAGTTGGCATAGGTTATCACTGTATGGTTTAGTAGCCAATCAATGGGTAGTATTATGAAAATCATCCTAGTTATATCATGTTTTGTAATCGTAAATACGCAAACAATCAAATGACTAATGCGATAAAATAAGCAATCAAATAAGATAGAAATTGACCAAACCTTTAATCCTCGTACATCATTCCTACATGTTCGCCTGATAGTTGTGTAAATACACTTTCCTAGATGACACTAGAATTATTATTCTTCCTATTTCCTTTATTTATCAATCGTGCTAGTAATTATATAGCTCACCAGAATTTATGTCTGACCTACTCCTATGTCCTCCTTTTTCTTTCCCTTAGTAGGCTTATAGGACGGCTGTGATTAGTGTGGATTGCTTGGACTACTTCTTCTTGGGGGCTTATCTTAGCTGCAGATGTACCCTTATTTTTCTTGTTATACCTTATTCCACATTTTTTTTGGCAAAGACGAACAGTTTTTAAAGTGAACGCAAATACTTTTATTGCAACCAATAATAAATACAAATAATGTGGGAGGTTGACGGTTACCAACCTACTACTCGGTTTCTAAAGTGGACCGTCCACTAAATCTAATCTAGATTATAGTACAGGAGCTAGTGAATTAACTAGACTACTATTCTCCGTGTAGGGAGATTAACATTGTTCTTACATACTTCAAAAATGAAGTGAAATATCATAATTGTACAAAATGAGACATATTTAAATAGAACCTACAAAGCTACTATGCACTGATGTAACAGTATCCTATAACCTCAAATTGCACATCCAAACAGGGTAAAAAAAGCACATGGGCGAAGTACTACAACCTTGGATAGGACACAAAAGCAACCTCATCTAGATTTCAATGCCCAAAATATCTGAGAAGATGCAAGCAGCTCGGTACAAAAGGACCTAGCTATATATCAGAATTTCATGTCCAAGCTTCCATCCATTATCTGACATAATGACTTGAAACACAAATAGTACTACAGCTGCCATCACAAGCATGAAAATGGCACAACACCAAGTTGATCTCAAGAATGACATAAGCAAACTACCATCTCGCTAAGAGAGTTTCCCAAACTGCTAAAACATATCCAAGGAGCACCGCAGTGGCAACATTACACAGATGCATAACATGAGTTGATGTTAGGGACGAGAGATAGTTACCTATCGACGGAAGCTAGCGAGTCTTGAAGCATGTGTTATCTTCGGTGAAAGATAACAAACAAGGAAAAGTAAAGCCAACATCACCAAATCCACACACACCGCAATAGGGACAAATATAGAAGACACCAAAATAAAATTCATATCAGGCAACGCAAACTATTAGAAAACGATAATCACAAAAAGCAACGAAATTAAACCAAAGTAACCAACAACATTATCCAAACGAAAACTTGATCAACTGAATAACAGTCTCATTTAGAGGGGCATCTAGAAGATGTAACTGGGCCTGCTACCTAAATCCTTGCCTCCACGCATGTATCGTGTCTAGCAGATTATTAGAACTAAGGAGACAAGCATAGGTGTAGGGAATATCTGAGAAATCGAAAGTTGATTGAGTGTAGAAATCACCGAGGATAACACCAGGCATAGAAAAACAATATCTTAGAGGGAGTTAAGAAGCGCAGATGGAAATATCGAAGAGAGAATGGAGTAAAAGAAGGGGGAGAAAGAAAAGATATGTCGCCATTTCTAGTGTTTCTCGAGATTTTGGCTTCTTGTCCTTATTCCATATATTTGGTTGTATTGATGGTTCCCCTGAAGGATACCTTTTTATTGTACTCTAATTTTATGATTGAGATGCACTTTTTCATGAGACACATGTTTTGTATAAAACTTATCTTATATGAAATAATATTTTGTAATGACAAGTTTATTAATAAAATAAATATTTCTGTTGTTTTTATTGTATATCTTGTGAACCTTAGTCTTTGTGAATTATTTCTTTATACTTACCCAATGCTCTACATTCTTTAGTATGACCTTAATAGGGAATATTAAGGGGTGTTGTGTTTTTCATTTGGTATTAGGGCCTAAGATTATAGGATTTCTAAAAGTTGTTTTAAAATAAAGTATTTTTCTAAAGAAAAAAGGATTTTCAAAAAAAAGGTATTTTTGAAAATAAAAAATCTATAAAAATCCCCTTAATTCCATCTTATTTCCTTGTGCTATTTTCTCCTTTTCTTTTCGTAGGGTTATCTACAGGGAATCCTATCTAAGCTTACTATGTGTATAAAGACCTTAAATCCTTATAAGTTGAAGTTTTGATTTATGGATAAACCCGTTTTACTTAGTATTTATGGAAACTAAAGTTAGGGAGAAATTTTCTAATTGACGGATATTAAGTAGGAATAAGTATTGATAAGAGAACCTTAAAGGCCAAGGATAGAAAGATGACTTAAGAAGTATCATTGTAAATATTCGGGAAGATATTATTAACTTCAACAAGGAAAATGTTCATGTGGCACAAGGCCGAGAGGGTTATAAGGAAGACGTTGGTCAGGAATATTGATAAATGAAAATGGGTAAAGGTTGGTGAAAGAAGTGTTGACTATCTCTTGCTCTTTCTAGTTCTTCTATTTTAACTTAGGAGTGTTTTGTTCATTTATCCTTGATTCACCAGTTGGGCTGGCCACGTGAGGCTATAGCCATGCTAATATGAGACAAACCATGTAGAACATCTGCATTATAGGCCTAACGAAGCTGTCCTTTACAGATATAGTATTCCCATCGTATATAGAGTGTACGTTAATGGCATTAATTCATTGTTCGCACATTTTCAGGCTCGGTAGTAGTTTCTTAACCTCGTAGGGAGATCGGCATGGTTATCTATGGTGAGTCGGGGTATGAAACTAAAAACCTGGATTTAGGAGATGTTGGGGAATTTCCGGGTATGGTTTGGTTTTCAGTCTAGATAGTTTGGCCATATAATTGGTTATCTCGGATTTTGACACTAATCGTATAGTTAGAATGAGATGTTTATATTCTGAGGTTTTTGAGATAGGAAAAATTGGAGGATGGATTAGTTAGCCAACTATGTGGCTATTTTGGCTACAAGAAGAGGGTTGGTAGGCTAGGATATGCAATGAACTAACTCTTACGATTTCTTGCGACCCAATGGGTCAATCATGTTGGTTTTCCTATTTTTTTCATTATTGCATCTCTAGGTAATATCGATTCAGTTCTCGTTATGCTACATTTTCCAAATATTGGAAGAGGTCAAAAGGTCATCTCCTAGAAGAGGGGTCGATTTACGGATTGATGTTTATGACAGTGCTTAACTTATAGTATTACCGGTTGTAACGGCCCACAATATTTTTTACCCTGAAATCCGACATAAATACATTTACGTATAACATGCTGACCTTCCAAGCACCGAAAACACATGAACGTTATTAGAAAGAAATTAGAGGGTGAGATAAGAAAGGAAGAAAGTTATAATAGAAGAAAAGAAGAAGAAACACCAAAGAATCAGAGTTTCACATCGTAGCGGAACAAATATAATATAGAAATAAATCTTTATTGAGAGCTTTAAAGAAAACTTACAATCATCAGAGTACATCAACACATCTGGATAATTATAATAACATGTCCTCATATACAATCACACATTGGAATATATACTAGATACCATACTTCTGAACACCTCCAGCTCTTCTCTAGATTTCACATCATCCGATAACCTGGACATGTACGACCCGTTCTAACCTGAGCAATACAAACGCTGGATCAGTCTGGTGAACCATAATGAGAAAAACACGTTAAGTTTATAGGCATCACACAACTTGATTTTAACATTAAAATCTTTTCGAAAGAAAAGGATAATCGTAAGATCAAATCCGCACATAAACACGGACGATTTTTACCTTGGGATAACCCAAAACGTTTTTGAAATCAATATCTTTTCTAATATTATAATATTGTCTAAATATAAATAAATATCAATCTAGCGAAACGCTTGCATCTCAAGCTCCACATACATGGTATACAATCAAAACCGCAGGCTCTTTTTGGAGAATGGATTTCTTGACAAGATATGGGACCACCTTTCCGACAATGTACCTCCGGAGATGAATACATTAGGGTTCAACAAGAACATCTTGCAACCCAGGCTAAACATGGGGGCCAGCCAACCGAACCGATGGCATACATACATAACTAAAAGGGACAGCCGAAGGCATCTGATTTCTCCAGATCAGGTAACGATATACCGTTTTGATGGGTGCGACCCACATAGCCATGCGACCTACCCGATTTTGTGCCATTTCCCAGTTGATGAGGCTTGAGGTTATAATCTTATTTTTAGGTCACCATTCACTTTGAATGCCACATCGTCAAATCCTACAGAAAATCACTAATTGACATCCACAAAAATACCCTGGTTGGGAGCGACCCAACTCCAAAAACAATAGAACCACGGTATATCTTTGGCTGCAGACCGGGGATTATTAGCAGTTTCTTCCGTTTATGAAGATCTACGGTCTTCAATGCTCCATCACGATCATCTTCAGATATCTTCACGTATTTGTTGGTTGGAATGGTTTTCGAATATTAATTCGATCCCTATCTTTCTGTACTAACAATCATATAGGCCCGTTTTGGTAGTTGATTATTTAACTATCAAATAAATAATCATGAGAATAAAATGTGTGCAACGACCTGAAAAATCAGAACCAATTTAAAATTTTTATTTTAGTGAATTTTGAATATTTAAACTGGTTTATTTTAAATAATAATGATGAGAAATTTATTTTGAATAGAATTAGAACGTATAAATTTATTTAAATCGAAATTAGAATATAAATATTTATTTTAATTGTAAAAGGAATTAGAAATGGTGCGGTAGTTTGAAAATTCGATTTCAAATTTCAAATGAATGTACAGGATTCAAAATAAACCGAGTTTTAGTGAAACAAGAAATATTTGAATCTATTTGAAGATATCTTTCCAACGAATCTGTATTTCATAGCGCGAATAAAAAGTTATGTCTAGTTGAAAATTCAGAATAGTCGCTATGGAAATATAACCCTTAAAAATAACCATTTTGCAAACGACCTCCGTTTTTGACGAAACCACTTTTGTTGGATCCGGATTGTCAAATTATTGCTGGATTCCAAAGTTCATAATTTTTGGAATCAATGTGTGAGCGTGGCAAAATAAAACGTGTTTGAACAGTTTTAGTCAATTTGGATCGACCAGAAAATGGCCATTTTTCAAACGGTCTCCAAATTCGATGAAATCGGTTTTGTTGAGACCGTATTGTGACGGCCCGCCTCACACCAGCCTGCATTTCCTCCAAGAGTGCGCTGTACACATGCCCGACTAGCATAAGACGGTCGTCATAGGAAAGGAAAGAAGGGAATGAACTAATCAAAGAACCTGTAGAATGTCTCACAGCGCATGGAATAAAATATAATAATAATAATGTACTTAACATAAAACAGGCGAGATAGTGCATAAGCTGATAATTAAAACCAACATCAATCTCAAAGCAGCGGAAATCCAAATACAGCTTATTACAACTTTTCAAAATCTACTGTCTCTGAACAACAGAAAGCCAAAATAGAAGATACACCACCAATGCCCAAGCAGTGATCTTCAACAACACAGGGAGAATACTATATATGTATATTACGTGGAAGCCTCCTGCTCGTCTCCGGATCATCTACCCGTGCATCACCAGCTAACCTGTCTCTAGTCTGCTCGTGTGAGCACCCAGAGTAATAAGAGGAGACATAAAACTCTGGGTCAGACATAAAGCCTGGTATGAGCGATAAGCATCTAAACAGAATAATAACAGGTATACTAAACCATACCTGAACCTGGACCTGCAACCAAAGAGTTAGTACCACATACCGTACAATACTCCAAGGTGCCATAATAAATAGTGTAAGAATACGGGGGTGGGGTGTGCATGTCAGAATGAGAGCAAGCAAATCATCCATAGCAACCATCCTCACATCTCTCACTCAGTGCGTAAAGCGTACGACATCTACCACTTTGGAACACTAGACAAACTGAGGTAACGACGAATCCCGACTTGTAGAAACCCTGTTGTGACCAAGCCAAACACTTGGAGTCATGACCAAACATTTCAATGACCCACTTCATTGGTCATAGCCCTTGGTTCTACCGATGCCATAATGGCCCTGAATCCGCCTTCGTACCTCCTACCATGGTGGTCCAAAGCTATAGACGTCGATAACTCCTTGGCACGTGTCCCGCAGCAAAGCCCAACCATGAAGTGAACTCGTTGATTCCCATCTGAATCTTAAGCTCTAACTTCTCATTTGGACTTCCTTTGCATCTCGGGTTTGGTCGAATTGGAGTGGGTCTTCAGAAGAGTTGTCACGCATTAACAGTCCTAGAAATCGGTTCGGTTCGGTAGTCATTGCCCTCGTCGGTTCGGTTCGGTCCTCCATACTTGTCATCTTCCATTCGGTTCGGGTCGGGTATTCCACTTCAGGTCGGGTCGGTGTCCTCCTCCGGGTCGGGTCGGGTGTCTTCCTTCCAGCGCTCCAATCCGCTCCCTTATTTCTTCACGTATTCCGATCCGATCCCTCCTTGCCATCTGATCCGCGTGGCCTTCCCTCTTGCTAGTTCTCCCAAATGTTTACTTCCGATCCGAGCCCTGCATCTCCGAGTCGATCCGATCTGGCCTCCAATTATTCTTCCGATCCGATCCCCTTGTCCACTCCAACTCCAAGTAAACGGCCTTCCTTCTCGCCAAGCCTCCTCCAGTGACAAGTTCCAATCCAGTTCGAATTCCCTTGGTCAGTTCACAAATCCGATCCGACCCCTTTCTCCGATCCGAACCGGTTCGGAACCTGCACACTTCTGCAACTTTCCAGCGAGCTTTCTACGCCATTCGACGACATTTTCGACCAATCTAACTATTCTAATCAATCATAAAACATACCATAGAGTCATAGCAACATGTAATAGCACCACAAACAGCAAACAACAATTCAAATGAATCAAAAGGGATCAAAAAGTGACTAAAACTTCATATTTTCCCATAGTCCCTCTTAATCATGTTTAAGCACATACTTAGTAAAACTTAACCAAATCGTCTAAATTTTATAACAGAGGCATGAAATATTATTTAAGAATTTCTAAACATTTTTCCAGAATTTATTGGTGTATAAATTCGCTAATCTTCACTAATCACCCTTAATTAACTGTAATTAGTGTCAAAACGATGCTATCACTCACCTTGGCCACAAAATAAATCACCAAATCTGAAATATTCTCTGTTTGGGTCGAATTCCTATGTATAGCAGCATCTCCAACCTTGCTTTGTTTCTATTTGGCCTTGTTTTGATGTAGTTTAGGCTTAATCTTCACTAAAAATGTGCTTTGGAGTGATTTTAGAGGATGGAAGCCATTACTAAGGTCTCAAGAAGGTTTGTGGCGGCTCAAAACTGAAATGAAAGTGATAACCTAACCCTAATCAGTCCTCCTATACCTCTAAACCCGAAATTCCCCTTGGGCTTAGCTGTTAATCACCCGGTTAAGCCCAATTAAGCTGTTTTTTCACCATCTGAAACTTGTTTCAGCCATATCTCCCAAACGGTGAGTCCGTTTGACTAATGTGACCACTCTACGGAAAGAGAAACCATCATCCGAAGCCAATGGAAGTGGTTTCAGGTCAAAATTCATTTCCAGTCAAAAGTTATGGCCAAAACAGTGCCAACTAGGGGTAAAATGGTCATTTAAAAATCGGGAAAAATCATGAACATGGGAAATGACCACAATAGTCGTCTCCCAAAGTTACATGACCATACGACTTCGTATGTGAAAGAAATAAATATCCTACGATCCTATGATGCGTAGAATGCGGGTCGTTACACTCTCCCCCCCTTAAGAAATTTCGTCCCCGAAATTCCTTAACCCAAAACATACACAGGATCCCGCATGCCTAACACCCACATACAACAATCAAACATGCAAAGCAAGCAAACAAGTCTATCCTAGCATGCGGAAAACTAAATCGCTAATAAAATCTTACCAGACAAAGAGTTCTGGATACTTCTTCCTTATGTCCTCCTCTGTTTCCCAAGTACAATCATTCTCGTCTTCGCTCCACTGTACCTTGACTAGCTTCACCGACTTCCTTCGAAGTTGCTTCATGTCGTGCGCGATAATACGGGCCGGCTTGCGGTTCCCAACCGCCTCGGGTTCTACTTCGAAGTCCTCTAACTGATCAGGTGAGATAGTCATATCTGAGTCGTGAACGAACTTCCTTAGTTGGGAAACATGAAATACGTTGTGAACTCCCGCCATCTTCTCCGGTAAGTCAATTCTGTATGCCAAATTCCCGACTAGTTCAAGAACAGGGAATGGGCCAACGAATCTTGGTGCCAACTTGCCTCTCCTGCCAAATCGTATTATGCTCTTCAACGGAGAAATCTTGACAAACACCAAGTCACCAACGGAGAATTTTAAGTCTCTTCTTCTCTTATCAGCATAACTCTTCTGCCTATCCTGGGCTGCCTTCATTCGTTGTTGAATGATCTTGATTTTATCTGAAGTTTCCCTCACCACATCTGGTCCAAGCATAAACTTCTCGCCAGTCTCTATCCAACATGATGGTGAGTTACACGGTCTTCCGTACAAAGCTTCAAACGGAGCCATACCGATACTGGATTGGTAACTATTATTATATGCAAACTCTACTAGATGCAAATGGTCATCCCATGATCCACCAAAATCCAATATACATGCTCTCAAGAGATCTTCTAAAATACGATTCACCCTTTCCGTCTGACCGTCGGTCTGAGGATGATATGCGGTACTGAGATGTAACTCTGACCCTAGCGCCTCTTGCAAGCTCCTCCAAAACCCACTAGTGAACAACGGGTCTCGGTCGCTCACAATGCTTTTAGGTACTCCATGAAATCTCACTACCCACTTCATATACAATTCTGCTAACTTAGCTGCCGTTCTAGTCGATTTGACTGGTATAAACCTTGCACTTTTAGTCAGTCGATCTACAATTACCTAAATGCTGTCATATCCCGATCTAGTCCTTGGTAACCCATCGATGAAATCCATCGAGACTTGGTCCCATTTCCATTCGGGAATTTCTAAGGGCTGCAACAACCCACTGGGCTTCTTTTGCTCGGCTTTAACTAGCTGGCAATTCATGCACTTGGATATAAACTTCCCAACGTCTCGTTTCATCCCTTCCCAGTAGTAGGTCTGCTTCATATCTCGATACATCTTATTACCACCGGGGTGTATAGTCAGCTTTGAGTGATGACATTCTCTAAGCACTTCATCCCTCAATCCATTGACATTGGGTACAACAAGCTTTCCATTCTTTCTAAGCCATCTATCTCGATCAAGCCCATACTTGTTCATCTCCTCATCGATTCCCATCTCTAACTTGGAGATGATCTCCAATAGGTTAGGATCGTCCCTCTGACTAGAGCCGATCCGTTCAATCAAAGTGGGTCTGATCGTCAAACTTGCTAACATTTCTGGATCCAATTCGCACTTTGGTCTGAAATCAAACCCCGCGATAAACTCCAGTTGATTCCATTCAAGGAACATAGCCCCTAAGCTGGCATGTCTTCTACTCAATGCATCAGCCACCGCATTGCCCTTTCCCGGTGTGTATGCGATGTCAAAATCATAGGAAGCTAAGAACTCTAACCATCTCTGCTGACGGAGATTCAGATCTTTCTGAGAGAAGAGATACTTTAACGACTTATGATCAGTAAACAGCTCAAATCTTTCTCCCAAGAGGTAGTGTCTCCACATCTTTAACGCGAACACGATTGCTGCTAATTCTAAATCATGGGTAGGGTATCTTCTCTCGTGCGGTTTCAATTGCCGACTTGCATAAGCTACAACCCTACCGCCTTGCATCAATACAGCACCCAGTCCGGTACCACAGGCATCCGTGTATACCGTCATCTCTTCATCCCCCTTAGGAATGACTAACACTGGTGCGCTTGTCAACTTGTCCTTTAGACTTTTAAATGCATTCTCGCACCTTTCATCCCAGACAAAAGCTTGATTCTTCTTGGTCAACTGGGTCAACGGTGCTGCTAACTTGGAGAAACCTTGGATAAACTTACGATAATATCCAGCTAACCCCAAGAAACTCCTTACATCTGTTGCATTCTTGGGCGTAGGCCAATCCTGTACCGTAGCCACCTTCGCCGGGTCCACGGCAATACCATTCTCTGATACAACATGGCCCAAGAACCTCACTTCCCTTTTCCAGAAGTGACACTTAGAAAACTTTGCTTTCAATTGGTGTTTCCTCAACACCTCCATTGCTACTCTTAAATGTTCCTTGTGTTCTTCCTCTGTCCTCGAATAGACCAAAATATCATCAACGAACACAAGGACAGACTTATTCAACTGATCTCTGAATACCCTATTCATAAGATCCACAAAATATGCCGGGGCATTAGTCAGCCCAAATGGCATAACCAACCATTCATAAAATCCAGATGGCGTTCGAAATGCCGTTTTAGCTATACTCTCAGCTTCCACTCTAAGCTGATGAAAACCTATCGCGAGATCCAACTGAGAAAATATTCTCGCGCCACTCAACTGATCGAACAAATCATCTATCCGCGGTAGAGGATACTTATTCTTCCTCGTCACTTTATTCAATTCGCGGTAGTCTACACACAAACGAAGGGAACCATCCGCCTTGGTAGCAAACACAACTGGTGCTCCCCATTCAGAAACACTCCTTCTGATAAATCCCTTCTTCAAAAGATCGCTGACTTGCACCTCGAGCTCTCGCTGCTCCCTTGGTGCCATACGACGAAGTGGCATCACTATAGGCCTGGCATCCTTTACCAAATCAATACGGAACTCAATCTCTCGGTGTGGTGGAAGTCCGGTCACTTCTTCAAAAACATCCGGATACTGGCCAACCACGGGCAAACCTGACAACTCACTATGCGGAATGTCGAGGGAGTTTAGAAAACTAGCCAATACCCCCTTACTGGGTAGACCACCAAACACTATCCTCCGCCCATCATCCGCTCTAGCTGTTACCAAAAAGCCCTCACAGTCTACCACCACCCCGTATCTTTGGAGCCAATCTACTCCCAAAATAATGCCAAACCCAGTAAAGCCCAAAACAAAGCAATCACAAACAAACATGCATCCATGACTCGATAGAACCACATTACGACAAATCATGCTAAGGCTAGTTGAACCACCAATCGGGTTCGTCACTACTAACGGTCTATCGACAATCTCGGGCTCCAATCCCAACCTATCTACCAGGTCACTAGATATGAAAGAACTGGAAGCTCCGGTATCAAACAAAACTCTAACAGGAACATCATAAACAGAAAGCATACCTTGAATGACGACATTCTTTCCCTTCTCCGCCGCAGTTGGGGCATTCGACGAAGAAGGAATAGCATTAAGAGCATATGCTTTCACCATTTGCTTTTCCTTAGGGGGCTGTGGACACTTGTCCTTGTGATGTCCCATTTGGCCACAGTTGAAGCACTTCCTATCCGCTGGCTTGGCCCGACAATTACTAGCATAATGGCCCTTCTTACCACAGCTGAAGCACTCAACATCTTGCTTATTCTTTTTCTTCTGGCCATCCTTAGTCTGATTCTGCTTTCTCTTATTCTGGGAACCACCCTTGCCTCCACCACTTGCTTGTGGCTTTGGCTCATCTACGGCTGTAACCTCAGTCTTCGGCTTAGGGTAGAGACTTTCCGATCTTAATGCTTTCCCCACAATCGATTCAAACGTCTCATCGATGTGGTTAATAAGTTTTTCCCCCAAGTACTGATCCAAACCAGTTATGAATTTCTCATTCTTTTTCTCGGCAGTATCAATAAGAGATAACCCATATTTTGACAAAGTGTCAAATTCAGCAATATATTCCGAGACAGCTCTGCCATTCTGCTTGAGCTCCAAGAACTTCTTAAACAGCATCGACTTCTGAGCAGCTGGAATGAACTTCTCACTAAAGCGAGCCTTAAACTGCTCCCAAGTAATCTGGTCTTCGGGAGTAGCTGTCTTTATAGCATTCCACCAATTCATTGCCCGTCCTTGCAGCTGACGGGACGCTAGCTTTCTCTTCATCGCATCCTCGATACCCAAATCCTCGAAGATGCGTTCGCAACTATCCACCCAATCCTGAACATCCACAGCTGACTCCGTTCCGTGGAACGGCTTCCCACCAAGGCTAGTATAATCCTTATTCAGCTTGGCGAAGTCGACTCTTGGCGCCTGCACTATTGGACCACCACCATTTCCACCATTGGGAGCTGCCCTCTGTACATCTCTAAGCATCTCTCTCATGAGGTCAGTAAACATCGTCCTCATGTCAGCAGCATTCCCATTATTGGCCCCTCTACCGGTACCTCTAACATATCGGCTCATCGTCAATCTGAAAAAGGAAATGATTAACGACTCCATAGTGGTGCTAGTGCAGTACGACTTCATCCATATACTACTAATAGTATACATATATATAGCTTTTAAAAACCAAAGTAATCACAAATACGCTCTCTCGTATACGTATATTATCTCTCCCTGATAACTTCCCTAGGTTAACTACGCAACCTAGAGCTCTGATACCAAGTGTGACGGCCCGCCTCACACCAGCCTGCATTTCCTCCAAGAGTGCGCTGTACACATGCCCGACTAGCATAAGACGGTCGTCATGGGAAAGGAAAGAAGGGAATGAACTAATCAAAGAACCTGTAGAATGTCTCACAGCGCATGGAATAAAATATAATAATAATAATGTACTTAACATAAAACAGGCGAGACAGTGCATAAGCTGATAATTAAAACCAACATCAATCTCAAAGCAGCGGAAATCCAAATACAGCTTATTACAACTTTTCAAAATCTACTGTCTCTGAACAACAGAAAGCCAAAATAGAAGATACACCACCAATGCCCAAGCAGTGATCTTCAACAACACAGGGAGAATACTATATATGTATATTACGTGGAAGCCTCCTGCTCGTCTCCGGATCATCTACCCGTGCATCACCAGCTAACCTGTCTCTAGTCTGCTCGTGTGAGCACCCAGAGTAATAAGAGGAGACATAAAACTCTGGGTCAGACATAAAGCCTGGTATGAGCGATAAGCATCTAAACAGAATAATAACAGGTATACTAAACCATACCTGAACCTGGACCTGCAACCAAAGAGTTAGTACCACATACCGTACAATACTCCAAGGTGCCATAATAAATAGTGTAAGAATACGGGGGTGGGGTGTGCATGTCAGAATGAGAGCAAGCAAATCATCCATAGCAACCATCCTCACATCTCTCACTCAGTGCGTAAAGCGTACGACATCTACCACTTTGGAACACTAGACAAACTGAGGTAACGACGAATCCCGACTTGTAGAAACCCTGCTGTGACCAAGCCAAACACTTGGAGTCATGACCAAACATTTCAATGACCCACTTCATTGGTCATAGCCCTTGGTTCTACCGATGCCATAATGGCCCTGAATCCGCCTTCGTACCTCCTACCATGGTGGTCCAAAGCTATAGACGTCGATAACTCCTTGGCACGCGTCCCGCAGCAAAGCCCAACCATGAAGTGAACTCGTTGATTCCCATCTGAATCTTAAGCTCTAACTTCTCATTTGGACTTCCTTTGCATCTCGGGTTTGGTCGAATTGGAGTGGGTCTTCAGAAGAGTTGTCACGCATTAACAGTCCTAGAAATCGGTTCGGTTCGGTAGTCATTGCCCTCGTCGGTTCGGTTCGGTCCTCCATACTTGTCATCTTCCATTCGGTTCGGGTCGGGTATTCCACTTCAGGTCGGGTCGGTGTCCTCCTCCGGGTCGGGTGTCCTTCCTTCCAGTGCTCCAATCCGCTCCCTTATTTCTTCACGTATTCCGATCCGATCCCTCCTTGCCATCTGATCCGCGTGGCCTTCCCTCTTGCTAGTTCTCCCAAATGTTTACTTCCGATCCGAGCCCTGCATCTCCGAGTCGATCCGATCTGGCCTCCAATTATTCTTCTGATCCGATCCCCTTGTCCACTCCAACTCCAAGTAAACGGCCTTCCTTCTCGCCAAGCCTCCTCCAGTGACAAGTTCCAATCCAGTTCGAATTCCCTTGGTCAGTTCACAAATCCGATCCGACCCCTTTCTCCGATCCGAACCGGTTCGGAACCTGCACACTTCTGCAACTTTCCAGCGAGCTTTCTACGCCATTCGACGGCATTTTCGACCAATCTAACTATTCTAATCAATCATAAAACATACCATAGAGTCATAGCAACATGTAATAGCAACCACAAACAGCAAACAACAATTCAAATGAATCAAAAGGGATCAAAAAGTGACTAAAACTTCATATTTTCCCATAGTCCCTCTTAATCATGTTTAAGCACATACTTAGTAAAACTTAACCAAATCGTCTAAATTTTATAACAGAGGCATGAAATATTATTTAAGAATTTCTAAACATTTTTCCAGAATTTATTGGTGTATAAATTCGCTAATCTTCACTAATCACCCTTAATTAACTGTAATTAGTGTCAAAACGATGCTATCACTCACCTTGGCCACAAAATAAATCACCAAATCTGAAATATTCTCTGTTTGGGTCGAATTCCTATGTATAGCAGCAGCTCCAACCTTGCTTTGTTGCTATTTGGCCTTGTTTTGATGTAGTTTAGGCTTAATCTTCACTAAAAATGTGCTTTGGAGTGATTTTAGAGGATGGAAGCCATTACTAAGGTCTCAAGAAGGTTTGTGGCGGCTCAAAACTGAAATGAAAGTGATAACCTAACCCTAATCAGTCCTCCTATACCTCTAAACCCGAAATTCCCCTTGGGCTTAGCTGTTAATCACCCGGTTAAGCCCAATTAAGCTGTTTTTTCACCATCTGAAACTTGTTTCAGCCATATCTCCCAAACGGTGAGTCCGTTTGACTAATGTGACCACTCTACGGAAAGAGAAACCATCATCCGAAGCCAATGGAAGTGGTTTCAGGTCAAAATTCATTTCCAGTCAAAAGTTATGGCCAAAACAGTGCCAACTAGGGGTAAAATGGTCATTTAAAAATCGGGAAAAATCATGAACATGGGAAATGACCACAATAGTCGTCTCCCAAAGTTACATGACCATACGACTTCGTATGTGAAAGAAATAAATATCCTACGATCCTATGATGCGTAGAATGCGGGTCGTTACACGTATCGTCCCAACATAGCCAGATTTATTTTTCGGGAATTTTTGGAATCAGTATGTGGCCGCGGCAAATTAAAATGTACGTTCAAATCTAAAATAGAATGTTTTATATTTTAATTTGAAGAAAAACTGACTGAAACAGTCGAATGGGCTTACGAAACATATCTCATTGTGTTCGGAATGGGGGTGTTTTGCTAGGAGTGACATTTGTTCGGTATGATTTTGAGTTCGTAATGATGTGGAGTTTAAAGTGAATTAAATAATGTCAAAAATAAATATAAATAGTAAGAAATTGGTCAAAAGCCCTAAGAAGATTATTGCGAGGTCAACTCCTCAGACACCCTCCTCCTTCCTCCAAGAAAGAACGAAATCGTTCGTTACTTCATACCCAAATTTCTTCCAATTCAAACAATAAATTCAGAAAATTATAAATGCAAAATTGAAGAGCTTCCTTCTCTCTTCAATTCCATACTAGTAACGTGGATTATCATAGAGTAGTTAATTCCAATTTCAAGCTCAAAGCTGGCGACTTCGAGGCCGTTTCTGGGCCAGGTGGGACCTTTGAGTGGTCCGTCACTCGCGACGGAGGGGAATGGCTGTCGGCGTTTTAGCGTGGAGGAGCCCGATCGTCTCCACGGTGATCAGAGCGGTGGCGGAGAAGGGTATTCAAAACAGACGATGTCCAGAATAACAGCTGAGCCATTATACAAAGGAAGAAAGGTAGTTCCTTTACCTTTTTTCTTATAACATTGTTTTAAAAATTATAAATAACTTAGAATTAAAATCTGATTTTTAATATATAGAAATAGTATTGTTTTCTTTTCAGTTTTAAATAGAAGAAAAAAGGGCATTGTATTAAAAATAGAATTTATATATATATATATGCATTGTATTAAAAATAGAATTTTTATATGTATATCATTGTTTTAAAAATAAAATTTTTACATAAGTAACATTGTTTTTAACTGTGATTTTTTTTAAAATAGAAAAAGCATTCTTTTTCTTTTATATAAGTAGCAATATAAAAATATGGTTTTTATATACTCATAGCATAGATAAAAATCAGATTTTTAATATCTATATATAGCTTAATAAAAATGGGATTTTTATTTATTAAGATCGATATAAAATGTGATTTTTATAATGTAAACATGGATAGAAAAATGTGATCTTTATATATGAATTAGCATTATAAAAATATAATTTTTATATTTATGGTATGGAAATAAAAATGCGATTTTTAAATAAATAGCACTATATTAAAAATGTGATTTTTATTTTAAACCGCTTGATAACAGATTTCGATGGACTCGACTGGAATCAAGTCCAAATCCGAACCGTTCAGAAATAAAGAATGGAGGAGTAAATCCCAAAGGTGAGAACTTCTCACTTTAATTTTATTTTCTAGTTAAAATATATACTAGGATGCAGACGGTGCTTAGCAGCACCCGACACCATCGTCCACAGACCATGGACGACTTATTTGATTTGATTGTGTTGTGAAAATAGTTTGTGATGTGAAATGGACTGTACAAAATATTCACGGGTTGAAATAAAATATTTTATCGTTAAAAATATAATTTTTAACATGTATTTGAATAAAATAAATATTCATTTACAAATTGAACGATTTGTTTATGTACACCTATTTGACTGATATTGATTGGGATGATAAATTTTACACATCGCCCAACTGCACAAATAAAATCTGTGTTTGTTGATTGAAACCCCACACGGGTGTTGGGATGATATTTGATGTACACTAATCCCAGTTGTTTAGTGGTATGTCAATCGTTTGGTTGACAGACTGTGTAAGCGTGAATTGTTTATATTTAATGCTTATGCAGTTGTGTAGTGCACTCTGGATGATGGTTTATAGTTTATCGTTGATGTTGTGTACATGTTTTGTATGAAATCCATACAAATCATATTATATGGTAATTGACTGTGTCTGATTCCAGTTTAGAAAGAAGGAATATTTTAAAATAACGGATATTTTAAAATAATGAATATTTTAAATTTAATATTCAGTAAAAGATCAAAATCTGATTTTGATGTCCGATTAGGGGTGGACGCGAAAATATTCAAATATATGAAGCCGTGTTGATTAGATTAACGCCATTTTGACATGAACGATATTTATATCGATTTTATTCATTTTTATAACGAATATTGAAAAGGAAGTGATTTCAAAATCTGATGTTTGAAAATATTATCATTTATATATTAATGATATGGAATATTCAATTTTGGTTTAAAATTGAATATGAAGTTGAAATCGCTTTTAAAACGAATTTAAAATGATTTATAAAATACGTTTTAAAAGGAAATCGACGAAATATGTATAATATATATCACATATATTTAATGGTCTGAATAGAACGCGCCGCGCCGCGGTAGTTCACGAATTTCAACCATTGACTTCGAATTGACGTTACGGGAGATCCGACCGTCGGATTCTCCTAAAACCGGAACCATTGGGTTCACATCGAAAAGAGCTTTTCAACGAATATGAGAGATTTGAAATCTAACAGTTGGATTTGGAATTATGTCTAAATCAAATTTGGAAAAGGTAGTTGTACGTGCAGTTCGATGACCATTTAGGGAAATCGACTATACAGGCCTTGATAAAATTATTAAAAATATTAATAACTTGTGTAAAATCATAATAAATGATTTTGAAATAATTGGGATGAAAAAATCCATATTTGAAAATATAAAAATATATTTTTATCGAAATAATCTAGTTATGAACTAGAATTATAATCCAGTATTTTTAAATAAATAAACTGGATTTGAAATGGTTTTAAAAATAACTGGAATTTCCAACATATGAATTGGAATGGATTTGAATCGAAATTATCTTTGGAATATTTCGATATTGGATTCCGTTATTATATGGACATTGTGGAGGAATTTGGAAGATATATATATATATATATCGTTATTCCAATACGATATTTGTTGATTTCAGAATTTGATATTGAATATAAGCCGATATATTTTCTATTCAGAGCCTTGCATTTAATATCAAATGGTATTTTGGGTTTGTCGTGAATGTTGTCTTTACTAACACTCTTCTTAAACCCAGTTGAGAAAAGATTAAATATTTTTATTAAGATTTAATGAAGTTTACCAATTAATTAATACATAATTGGAATTGAATTGGAATTTGGGTTTGTAGTGAATGGCATCTTTAAAAATAATGTTCTTAAACCCAATGGAGTTAAGGAAATTAGAAACTAACTGGAGATTAGCTAATTTGAATGGTTTTCTGGGTATTGATCTGATGTTGGTTTCGGCCTTCGAGATTAATACTTAGGGAATTGTTCTCTTACTAATTTACGGTTAGAGACTGATGGAATGGTGTCTTCATAACACTGTTCTTAAACCCCATGTGAAAAGAATAAAGTTTTTAATTAAGATTATTAGAATTTCCAGTTATATTTAGTAATTGGAACAAAATGGAATGTGATTTTAGGTTTATCGTGAACTTTGTTTTAAATGACATTGGTTCTTTAACCCAGTTAAAGACAGGATATGATTTCCCAAGTTATATAATCATTAATATTGATTTTTGGGAAGATTAAAACTAAGTGGAGTTTTAATGAATCTTTAATTAGATTGAAATGATCGAGAATGGAGTATGACCAGTTTTGCTCCAAATGATAGTTAAATCTTTAATTAGATATGAACGTGAAATGGTAATTAATATTTACCAATAATACCGTAGTGTTAGATATGGAGTATTACCAGTTTTACTCTATGGGATAAATAGGTTGGGATTGGGAAATAAAATAAATGATTACTTGAGTGTGGTTCGTTAATCCCGACTAGTTTGGAAAACCTTAATATTGTTTGAAATGATATCCAAAGGAAGATTAAAGAATAAATTTAAAAGAATTTATCTTTGATAAAATTAATGGGAACCTTCCCAAAGAATAAGAATATTGGAATAAAGGAATATTCTGGATTGGGATGAGGCGTATGTTGTGTTATTATAGCACTTGTTTATTATATACGCGAGTTATTCGGAATGGTCAGGCTTATACCCATTCTGAATAACTGATTCGACGATAAGTCGACGATGAAGACGGTGGTTGAAGACCGAAGGTCTTCACATCGTTTGGATGATTACTGATGTTTTGATTGGGCCGTACACCCAAGACGAGGTAATAAGTGGTGATCGTTCAGATGTACTTGGAGATCGACGGATATGCGCGGGCCTCTCTCTTGTATTGGACATATGGGACGAGGAATAAGGTGCCCCCGGTTTCTTTTAGACCCAGAACGAACTTGTAGATGGACTATGTGTCTGACATTGGATTTTATTCTGTGTTGATTGATTTCTATTAAATATATATCTGTTTTGCGGCGGAAAATTTATTCTCTTGCTTAAAGCCCTTCTCTGAGACGTACGAGCTCAGAGGTTATATATCGATAGATATTAGTCACATGGCATGAATTGCCTTTGTGGCATGCTGAGTTGCATGGATCAAGGCTTTTGTTGAAAAGCAAAGTCTTGTGGTTGATCATCAAAGCATGGCTTTAATATAGCGTCGCTTTGTGTATAGCATTAATTCGCGAGCCTCACACCCCGATGTGAACCAGAAACGGTAAGGACTTCCGGGTAATGGACATTTGCCGGTTTCTAGCTAGAAGGGGTGTCAGCGTTTTCCAAGACCTGACATTTTACTCATGTGGATGTTGCTTATTATTACTTGATGGATAGAGAGGCGCCTCGGATATCGGTCTCTACGGAGCCGACGGATATGGTAGTTGCATAGGCTTACGGGCCCCAGATCACCAAGAGGTTAGGTAGAACCGGCTAGCATATAGTTTAAGCATTTGTAACCATCGACGGATGGACGGCCCCGAGGATCCGGGTGCAGTTGCAGCTGAGACCTTTGGCACGGGCTAGAGTGTCTCGAATTAGCACAGGATGATCCCTTTTCCTTGGTTCACAGATGGAATCCAACTTCCAATACGTGACATTGCAATTTTAGTTGTAATCCTATATATGGCGACATAGTGGGATGGGGCGCTCATGCCACCTATGAATGATACATTTATATTTGAAGTTGATTTCTTCACTTATAGTAAAGTAAAAGATGAAATTTCACATATCAAGCATTATTTGGCTATTATAAGGTAAAACTCTATCCTCCGGCTTGCGTTGCATTGTGTGATGGGACCTGAGCCTTATAATAGCTTCATTGTTCTTTATTTAGCATTGTGTTGTTTGTTTTATGCACTGGTATTCTTGGGGGTAAACCCTTCTAGTGTTATACGGCGTGGTCCCTTGATTTACCTAACTTTAAAATCAGATTAATAACTGTTTTAGTTCTCACACCAGTCACATGACTAACCTAGAGTTTATTGTTTTAACCTAAACTCTGGGTGCCCCTATTTTCCACACGGGCAGCTAGTAGTTTTGGTTTTGCAGATTTATATTCATAGGATCCTGGTTTACAGCTGGAATGATATTCGGAAAGTTCTGTATCCGTTTATCTCTTTCAGTTGTATTTTGTATTATTTTCCGTTGCATTGTAATTTGTAAATCTCTTATATTTATCAAATATATATTATTTGTTCATACTCTGTGTATTCTTGTACTCTGATGTAAATTATTGTAATAAGCAATGAAATCTTCTTCTGTCTGTGTTTTGATCCGTCTTGTTCTCAACTCAATCCGGGCTTTTCTTCATGGGGAAGTTTGGGTCTTTTCAGCTGGTATCAGAGCATTCGTTTACAAAGCTCGGAGAACAAAGTATATTAGAACCAAACGAAAGAATTCATCAGAGATTGGATTAGTAATATCCAATGAGAATGACTCGTTAGAGATAGGATCAGTAGTATCCTAGAATGAGTCCGAAGGGTGTTATTTTTAAAAATGAAAATGAAAACCACTTTTGTTTTGAAAATTAAAACTTTATTATACGTATTTGACTATTTTATTTTAAATTGATTTGGACAATCAAGTATATAAATATTTTGCATATACGTCTGATCCACGTGTATATGAAGTCTCAAATATACTGGATAGATACAGAATCACACTTTATTCGCCCAGGGATGATACTGGTAATTGTGATCACATTACCAGTATTTATGTTCGAGTTTCGAAAAGAGGGATATTTATATATTTCCAATAGACTGGTGTGAGAACAAAAACTAGATAGGGTATATTGTTGTGAATTGGCATCAAAAACATGATTTTTCATATATATATATATATCAAAATTATGAATTTAAAACGACAATCAACTAATTAATTGCTGGTTGTGCTGTATGATTACTCATTTAAACCAAAATGTGAATGAAAGGTGAATTAGGCCAAATTGAATCAAAATTAGAACTGACTTGAAAATTGATTGCAATTGCATGCATATACATGTATATACATTGAACAGGTCATAGCAAGGAAGCTAAGAAGAGGAATAAAATTGTATGCCCGACAAATAGGTACATGTTTACTAGTTTATTGGGTTTGGATGATTTTACGAGCCGATAGGCTAGCCGCTTGGCTTTTTCTTTTTCTTTTTGAGATGAGAGGGCCTGCGTGGCAGTTTGGGGATTTTTCAGGTGCTCCCCGTACAAAGGAGGTTATGGCGAAATTTTTCGAAAATTTAGGGTGTTAGCCAAATTTTTGAAAACTTAGAAATTCTTAGAAACTGAAAAATTGAAGAATGAAAGCCTGAATGAAGGTTGAGTTGGTTAGTTAAACAACTTTCAGCTCCGTTCCTTTTCGAGGACGAAAAGATTTTAAGTGGGGGAGATTGTAACAACCCGGAAAATCAGAACCAATTTAAAATTTTTATTTTAGTGAATTTTGAATATTTAAAATGATTTATTTTAAATAATAATGACGAGAAATTTATTTTGAATAGAACTAGAATGTATAAATTTATTTAAATTGAAATTAGAATATAAATATTTATTCTAGTTATAAAAGGAATTGGAAATAGCGCGGTAGTTTGAAAATTCGATTTCAAATTTCAAATGAATGTACATGATTCAAAATAAACCGGATTTTAGTGAAAGCAGAAATATTTGAATCTGTTTGAAAATATCTTTCCAACGAATCTGAAAAATCCAGATTTCATAGCGGGAATAAAAAGTTATGTCCAGTTCAAAATTCAGAATAGTCGCTATGGAAATATTGCCCTTAAAAATAGCCATTTTGCAAACAACCTCCATTTTCGACGAAACCACTTTTGTTGGATCCGGAATGTAAAATTATTGCTGAATTCCAAAATTCATAATTTTTGGAATCAATATGTGAGCGTGGCAAAAGAAAACATGTTTGAACAGTTTTAGTCAATTTCGATCGACCAGAAAATGGCCATTTTTCAAACGGTCTCCAAATTCGACGAAATCAGTTTTGTTGAGACTGTGTCGTCCCAACATAGCCAGATTTATTTTTCGAGAAATTTTGGAATCAGTATGTGGCCCCGACAAATTAAAATGTATGTTCAAATCTAAATAGAATGTTTTATATTTTAATTTGAAGAATAACTGACTGAAACAGTCGAATGGACCTACGAAACATATCCCATTGTGTCCAGAATGGGGGTGCTTAGCTACGGGCAGCATTCGTTGGGTATGATTTGGAGTTCATAATGATGTGGAGTTTAAAATGAATTAAATAATATTAAAAATAAATATAAATAGTATAAAATTGGTCAAAAGCCCTAAGAAGATTATTACGTGGTCAACTCCTCAGACACCCGCCTCCTTCCTCCAAGAACGAACGAAATCGTTCGTTACTTCATGCCCAAATTTCTTCCAATTCAAACAATAAATTCAAAAAATTATAAATGCAAAATTGAAGAGCTTCCTTCTCTCTTCAATTCCATACTAGTAACGTGGATTATCATGGAGTGGTTAATTCCAATTTCAAGCTCAAAGCTGGCGACTTCGAGGCCTTTTCTGAGCCAGGTGGGACCTTCGAGTGGTCCGCCACTCGCGACGGAGGGGAAAGGCTGTCGGCGCTTCAGCGTGGAGGTGCCCGATCGTCTCCACGGTGATCAGAGCGGTGGCGGAGAGGGCTTTTCAAAACCGACGATGTCCAGAACAACGGCAGAGCCATTTTACAGAGGAAGAAAGGTGGTTCCTTTACCTTTTTTCCCTATAACATTGTTTTAAAAATTATAAATAACTTAGAATTAAAATTTGATTTTTAATATATAGAAATAGTATTGTTTTCTTTTCAGTTTTAAATAGAAGAAAAAAGGCATTGTATTAAAAATAGAATTTATATATATATATATATATATGCATTGTATTAAAAATAGAATTTCGATATGTATATCATTGTTTTAAAAATAAAATTTTTACATAAGTAACATTGTTTTTAACTATGATTTTTTTTAAAATAGGAAAAGCATTGTTTTTCTTTTATATAAGTAGCAATATAAAAATATGGTTTTTATATATTCATAGCATGGATAAAAATCAGATTTTTAATACATATATATAGCGTAATAAAATTGTGATTTTTATTTATTAAGATCGATATAAAAAAGTGATTTTTATAATGTAAACATGGATAGAAAAATGTGATCTTTATATATGAATTAGCATTATAAAAATATAATTTTTATATTTATGGTAGGGAAATAAAAATGCGATTTTTAAATATATAAAGCGTTATAAAAAATTTGATTTTTAAATAAATAGCACTATATTAAAAATGTGATTTTTAATATAAACCGCTTGATAACAAATTTCGATGGACTCGACTGGAATCAAGTCCAAATCCGAACCGTTCAGAAATAAAGAATTTAGGAGTAAATCTCAAAGGTGAGAACTTCTCACTTTAATTTTATTTTCTAGTTAAAATATATACTAGGATGCAGACAATGCTTAGCAGCACCCGACACCGTCGTCTACAGACCATGGACGACTTGTTTGATTTGATTGTGTTGTGAAAATAGTTTGTGATGTGAAATGGACTGTACAAAATATTCACGTGTTGAAATAAAATATTTTATCGTTAAAAATATAATTTTTAACGTGTATTTGAATAAAATAAATATTCATTTACAAATTGAACGATTTGTTTATGTACACCCATTTGACTGATATTGATTGGAACGATAAATTTTACACATCACCTAACTGCACAAATAAAATCTGTGTTTGTTGATTGAAACCCCACACGGGTGTTGGGATGATATTTGACGTACACTAATCCCAATTGTTTAGTGGTATGTCAATCGTTTGGTTGACAGACTGTGTAAGCATGAATTATTTATATTTAATGCTTATGCAGTTCTGTAGTGCACTCTGGATGATGGTTTATTGTTTATCATTGTTGTTGTGTACATGTGTTGTATGAAATCCATATAAACACATTATATGGTAATTGACTGTGTCTGATTCCAGTTCAGAAAGGAGTATTTTAAAATAATGGATATTTTAAAATAATGAATATTTTAAAATAATATTCAGTAAAAGATCAAAATCTGATTTTGATGTCCGATTTGGGATGGACACGAAAATATTTAAATATATGAAGCCGTGTTGATTAGATTAACGCCATTTTGACGTGAACGACATTTATATCGATTTTATTCATTTTTATAATGAATATCGAAAAGGAAGTGATTTCAAAATCTGGTGTTTGAAAATATTATCATTTATATATCAATGATATGGAATATTCAATTATGATCTAAAATTGAATATGAAGTATTAATCGTTTTTAAAACGAAATTAAAACGATTTATAAAAATACGTTTTAAAAGGAAATTGACGAAATATATATAATATATATATTATATATATTTAATGGCCTGAATAGAACGCGCCACGGCAGTTCGCGAATTTCAACCATTGACTTCGAATTGATGTTACGGGAGATCCGATCGTCGGATTCTCCTAAAACCGGAACCCTTGTGTTCGTATCGAAAAGAGATTTCCAACGAATATGAGAGATTTGAAATCTAACGGTTGGATTTGGAATTATCTCCAAATCAAATTTGGAAAAGGTCGCTGTAAGTGATGTTCGATGACCGTTTATGGAAATCGACTGTACGGGCCTTGATAAAATTATAAAAAATATTAATAATTTGTGTAAAATCATAATAAATGATTTGGAAAGAATTGGGATGAAAAATTCCATATTTGAAAATATAAAAATATATTTTTATCGAAATGATCTAGTTATGAACTAGAATTATAATCCAATATTTTAAATAAATAAATTGGATTTGAAATGGTTTTAAAAATAACCAGAATTTCCAATATATGAATTGGAATGGATTTGAATCGAAATTATCTTTGGAATATTTTGATACTGGATTCCGTGATTATACGGACATTGTGGAGGAATTTGGAAGATATATATCATTATTCCAATACGATATTTGTTGATTTCAGAATTTGATATTGAATATAAGCCGATATATTTTCTATTCAGAGCCTTGTATTTAATATCAAATGGGATTTTGGGTTTGTCATGAATGGTGTCTTCACTAACACTCTTCTTAAACCCAGTTGAGAAAAGATTAAATCTTTTTATTAAGATTTAATGAAGTTTACCAACTAATTAATATTTAATTGAAATTGAATTTAATTGAATTTTGGGTTTGTCCTGAATAGTATCTTTAAAAATGTTGTTCTTAAACCCAATGGAGTTAAGAAAATTAGAAAATAACTGAAGATTAGCTAAGTTGAATGGTTTCTTGGGTATTGATCTGATGATGGTTTCGGCCTTTGGGATTAATACTTAGGGAATTGTTCTCTTACTAATTTACGGTTAGAGACTGATGGAATGGTGTCTTCAGTAACACTATTCTTAAACCCCATGTGAAAATAATAAATCTTTTAATTAAGATTATTAGAATTTCCAGTTATACTTAGTTGGAATAAAATGGAATGTGATTTTGGGTTTATCGTGAACCGTGTTTTAAGTGACATTTATTCTTTAACCCAGTTAAAGACAGGATATGATTTCCCAAGTTATATCATCGTTAATATTGATTTTTGGGAAGATTAAAGCTAAGTGGAGTTTTAATGAATCTTTAATTAGATTGAAATGATCAAGAATGGAGTATGACCAGTTTTGCTCCAAATGATAGTTAAATCTTTAATTAGATATGAACGTGAAATGGTAATTAATATTTACCAATAATACCGTAGTGTTAGATATGGAGTATTACCAGTTTTACTCTATGGGATAAATAGGTTGGGATTGGGAAATAAAATAAATGATTACTTGAGTGTGGTTCGTTAATCCTGACTAGTTTGGAAAACCTTAATATGGTTTGAAATGATATCCAAAGGAAGATTAAAGAATAAATTTAAAAGAATTTATCTTTGATAAAATTAACGGGAACCTTCCCAAAGAATAAGAATATTGGAATAAAGGAATATTCTGGATTGGGACGAGGCGTATGTTGTGTTATTATAGCACTTGTTTATTATATACGCGAGTTATTCGGAATGGTCAGGCTTATACCCATTCTGAATAACTGATTCGACGATAAGTCGACGATGAAGACGGTGGTTGAAGACCAGAGGTCTTCACATCGTTTGGATGATTACTGATGTCTTGATTGGGCTGTACACCCAAGACGAGGTAATAAGTGGTGATCGTCCAGACGTACTTGGAGATCGGCGGATATGCGAGGGCCTCTCGCCTGTATTGGACATATGAGACGTGGAATAAGATGCCTTCGGTTTCGTTCAGACCCAGAACGAACTTGAAAATGGACTGTGTGTCTGTCATTGGATTTTATTCTATGTTGACTGGTTTCTATTAAATATCTATCTGTTTGGCGGCAGAGAATTTATTCCCTTGCTTAACGCCCTTCTCTGAGACGTACGAGCTCAGATGTTATATATCGATAGATATCAGTCGCATGACATGAACTGCCTGTGTGGCATGCTGAGTTGCATGGATCAAGGCTTTTGTTGAAAAGCAAATTCTTGTGGTTGATGATCAAAGCATAGCTTTAATATAGCGCCGCTTTGTGTATAGCGTTAATTCGCGAGCCTCACACCCCGGTGTGAACCAGAAACGGGAAGGACTTCCGCATAATGGACATATGTTGGTTTCTAGCTAGGAGGGGTGTCTGCGTTTTCCAAGCCCTGACATTTTACTCATGTGGATGTTGCTTATTATTACTTGATGGATAGAGAGGCGCCTCGGATATATCAGTATCTATGGAGCCGATGGATATGGTGGTTGCAAGGGCTTACGGGCCCCAGATCACCAAGAGGTTCGGTAGAACCGGCTAGCATATAGTTTATGGCATTTATAACTATCAACGGATGGCCGGCCCGAGGATCCGGGTGCAGTTGCGGCTGAGACCTGAGGCACGGGCTAGAGTGTCTCGAATTAGCACAGGATGATCCCTTTGCCTTGGTTCACATATGGAATCCAACTTCCAATATGTGACATTGCGGTTTTAGTTGTAATCCTATATATGGCGACATAGTAGGATGCAGCGCTCATGCCGCCTATGATTGATACATTTATAGTTGAAGTTGATTTCTTCACTTATAGTAATAGTAAAAGATGAAATTTCACGTATCAAGCATTATTTGGCTATTATAAGGTAAAACTCTATCCTACGGCTTGTGATGCATTGTGTGATGGGACTTGAGTCTTATAATAGCTTCATTGCTCTTTATTTAGCATTGCGTTTGTTTTATGCACTGGTATTCTTGGGGGTAAACCCGTTTCGTGTTATACGACGTGGTCCCTTGATTTACCTAACTTTAAAATCAGATTAATAACTGTTTTAGTTCTCACACCAGTCACATGACTGACCAGGAATTTATTATTTTAACCTAAACTCCGGGTGCCCCTATTTTCCATACGGGTAGCTAGTAGTTTTGGTTTTGCAGATTTATATTCATAGGATCCTGGATTGCAGCTGGAATGATATTCGGAAAGCTCTGTATCCATTTATCTCTTTCAGTTGTGTTTTGTATTATTTTCCGCTGCATTGTAATTTGTAAATATCTGATTTTTATCAAATGTATATTATTTGTTCATACTTTGTGTATTCTTGTGCTCTGATGTAAATGGTTGTAATAGGAAATGAAATGTTCTTCTGTCTGTGTTCTTATTTGTCTTGTTCTCAACTCAATCCGGGCTTTCCTTCACGGGGAAGTTCGGGTCATTTCAATGTGCTTACTGATTCAGTACTCGACATCACTCAGACCTTTTTAGTTAAAAACTAATTTACTTCTGCTTAATTAAAACTTCTAATTCTTTTAATATTTTAATACGTTATTTGCTTCTTATTTAATATACTAATGCCCTCCATACCATTTCATTATAGTACTTAGAAAAATAACTTATAACCATATTCAATTTCCACTTAATTCACCTTTCAAGACATTTGCTACATCATTCTTCATTATCTAAAATTTGGAAATTAGTTCAACTGATTATTCGTAAAACAACGTTACGAAATATATTTTGTTTCATTACTCGAAAACAATAACCAATGCTTATTCTTATAGAATAAAACTCAACTTTACATTTTCTTTCTAACCTGGAAATATTGTTATATTTTCATGCAATCCCCTTTTATTTTTCCCTTTACTTTGGAATCATCCTTATATATTCTCCAAATTTTCACCAATAACGATTCATTATTATTTCTCTAATGGAAATAATAAATTATTACTAACCCCTTTTACCATTACCAACTAATATCATCCTACAATAATCCTAAAGTCGTTCAAGTTGGGTTATTTTAATTACCTCTCAGACCTTGATCAACAACGTTCTTATCTTAAGATAGATACAAGTTGTAATCCAAAACCAATATTTCATTCTAATATCAACACAAATTCTGTTTAACTATCTTATTTAAATTACGGTTTCATAAAACCTTCTTACCTTTTGAAAATCTCTTCCTCGAATATAAACATTATTTCTTAATTCAATAATTAAGTAATTTCTTATAAAACACCACCTTTTAACCTCTACCTCTTTAAACAAAAATCATTTTATAATTCAGATTTGATTACGAAATCCTATGACTCGCTTATTGTACCAAATTCACTTTTACCAATTCCTTTTCTAATCCATTCAACCATTCCCGCTGTAAAATCTTATTTCAATTTTTACCTTTTACTTAAATTCGTTATTAAGTAACGTTAATTTAAAATTAACGCTTTAACACCATAAACCTAATTTGTATAACTCTGGTTTAATATAAACCCTTTTTATCTTAATTTCCTTTTACTTAATTCAAATATTTAAGTAACATTTA
This sequence comes from Allium sativum, assembly GCA_030737875.1. Lineage (NCBI taxonomy): Eukaryota > Viridiplantae > Streptophyta > Magnoliopsida > Asparagales > Amaryllidaceae > Allium > Allium sativum. The sequence continues at coordinate 882,872,694 of CM060924.1, forward strand.
TTTTAAGATATAGTATTAGCTTAAAATTTCTTTTATAACTTTGTTATAAAACTCAGGTTTAAAATAAAACCTATTCATAAACTCCTTTCACCATTCAATTAGATTTCATTTCAACTTCAATTACTTTTTGAATGAATTTCAATCAAAAGGTAATTTCCTAAATTATTATTAATTAAAATAATAATATACTTTAATCATTGACCACTTCAGTTGTTAATTTTTTGTTTAATTAAAATAAATAGTAAATTCCATTTTAAAATCTTACAAAAATTAAAAACAAATATTCATTAAACTATTTTATTAGATTAATTCAAAACAAACAAATTTAATAATAAATCCCCGTTAAAAGGGACGACTTAGTCCACTCAAAACACGGTTATCTTGTTAAATGATTCCAATTCATTCTCTCTTTAAATTAATTAACAATATAATTAATTTAAATAATTCCATTTAATTGTTTTCCTAAAACAATTATCCAACTTTTAACCGTTAGGTAAATTTCTACTCAGTTGTTTATAAACGTGATAAACATCCGAATTTACTTTATAAGATCAATTAATAATTAATTAAAACTTAAATAATAAATAATGAATATTTATTTCCTTTTAATAAACCTTTATTCAAAATGATATATTTCAAAATCTATCTCCGATTATAAAATAAATTTTATAACTTCAGTTCCATCGATTCACCTGACGGAAAATCAATATAAACAAAACAAATAATTCTTAGGCCATTTACTACTGATTACTCAACAATATTTCCCATTGATTAAAACAAAACAAAGGTTGAATTTCAGGTCAACTATCAATAATCAAATCAATCACCCAATCAGGACAGTTCATATATTGATAATATGAAAATAAACAATGTCTAATATAATTGAGGAACCCAGTTGCATTCCTCCAACATGTTCTTCCCTGTATTAAAATAGATTATCTCACATAAATTCATTCAATTCAACTTAACTGGTAATTTCTATAACAGTACATAACGATTACTTAACATCAACCAATTAACAAAACAATTCAAACAATTTAACATATTTATTTAATAAACGTGGCCAACAGGGTAAGTTACCTTCATTAGATCCAACCGTTAAAATAACAATTTTGATTTTCCATTGAAATTAAACAACGTTTAATTTCATTGGTTCGGTCAATATATGAATATACAGTTAAAACAATTGACCATTATTAACCATAGCACGCAATTATAAAACCTGACTTATATAAAATATAAGTGGGAAGAACTGAGTGAGTGAGTTTAACTCACCTTCATTTCATTCCATTGTCGTTAAAGCGATTCAGAGTTCAGTTCCAATTAAATTAAACTAGCGTTTAATTTAACAATAATTTCCAGCCATCTCCTGCTTTGTCGATTTAGTTCCATGATGTAAGGTTCAACAATACGGTCCCAACGTAGCTCATTTCGGTAAATTCTGATAACACAGCCACGAGATACGAATATTACAAGTTCATGGTTAAATTATATAATAATAGTTTCTTAACTATAAATTAATATCTTAATTACTTTCATTAATCGGTTAACAGGCTGAAAATATGTCTGTTCATCCACTGTTTTTCACGTTTGCCATGGGGTTGAATTGTCTTCAGCACGCAGTCCCTGCGTTCCAATTATAATGAAGTTAACCAAAATTCCTTAACTAAATAATTATCCTTAATTATATTTAATTAACTAATACTTTGGATTAAAGGTATCACGCACATTATATCGTCACGCTGTCTGTACTGTTCTTCCATTTCCTTATTCCATTATGCGCAGAGACAAAAGCGATTAAAGTTTTTAAGTTAATGCAAATTAACTATAATAATTATTCTAATTTAATCACCAAGTTAGCAAATATAATTACACTAAAATATACAAGGTCGAAATGAATCATGGTTCAACCGACTCCATATTCTTTCCCCGGACCATCTTCGTTCTTTTCAGCTCGCGTCATTTTAACACCCATCGCATCGACTGCCGACCACCGTACTCCGATCAATGGCCACCCACCTCTTCGCCTCAGCCTGCTCAACTACAGCCCAGAGTGCCACGCCGTCCAATGCCTCCTACTCCTAGTAATAACCCAAAATGCGATATGTACTTAAATCAAGATTCCGACCACTAGAAGTCTTAATTTCTGATCATCGTCGTTGAAGATGTCGAGCTAATTGAGCTTAATGTTATTGCTTTTGGAAGGATGATGATTCGGTGAGTGGATCTGAAGATCAGATGGATGAAAATTTTGAGGGTTTCTGATTGTTAAAACTAAGGGTGGAGGCGACGAAAATACGTTGACCGCGGACCTCAAAAATTTAGGGTTGGACAAAGTTGGTGTGTATTTATAGTGTGGCCAAATAAATAAAATAATATTAATGAAACATAGCGTTGAAGTATCGTGTTAAAACCCACACATACGACCTCCAATCGAGACGAAACTCCAAATCCTAGCATAAAAAAATATTCTGGACTCGATGGACCAGGTTTCGTCGAATTCCGAGGTCGTTTGTAAAAAGTCCTTTATAAATCACAAACTAAAAATCACGCGTTTAAACTTCCCACGATCACAAAATAAATCCTATCAACTTGAAACTTTGAAATTCTATTAGACCTTTTCCTTACGGATTCAATGAAATTTGTTTCGTTAAAATCGGAGTTCGTTTGGCCGGTCGTTTGCTCCTTTAAAGTTACCCATGTCTGAATTGGCCAAAATAATATATTTGATTAAGGCATTTATCGTTCGCCATGATCAAACGGTAAGTACGATTGACACGAATATTGAAATCCTATAATAATTAATTAATATGAATCAAACGACACTAATTTCGTTGCATTCCGAGACTTATTCCCGTTACGCTATTTTTATATGCCAAACAACGCTCTTTTGGACACCAAAATACCCGATGTCTAAAAATAAACAAAATACCCGATGTCTAAGAATAACAAACTACGTGCCTATTCTAACTCTAAACGTCGATATGAATGCAACGAAACTGGTTTCATGGCTTAATTCGATCATCTTCTCAAGTTATACACAAATACCCCTATATTAAATTATTTTAATTACGCACCATATAAAATGACAGAGCGTTTACACTGCCGTTGTCACATATGACATCAGTTTGCCACAAAATTTAATATCATACAATAGTTTAATGTTACGGTTCCAATGAAACCAATTTCATCGAAAACTGAGCCCGTTTGCAAAATCGCTATTTTAAAGGCCTATATATAATATTGATTAAAATATTATAAAAATCCAAAATAATTAAATTAAATAATAATAAATTATTGTAATCATAAATACTCAACTGGAAATTTCATATAGGTTCAAATATAAATTATACAACTCAATATTATCAATTTTGAGTTAAAACGGTATCCAAATTATATAAAAACTTTATTAAATTATTAATAAACGTTATATTTTATTAACGAATTCCATAGAGACTATTTTAAAATTTGACTTGGACATAACTAACAATCTAAACTAGAAATCTCGGTTTTTTTTCATTAGAAAATTATAATCAACAAAATTCAAATGTTTCTTGTTTCATAGAAATCCGACTTATATCGGATCCTGTATATTCAGCTAAAGTTCAAAACTCAATATTACGAACTACCGCGCCATTTGGAGCTCGTTTTAAATTATATATAAATTTAACATTTAAACTTCATTTAAATAAATGAACTAAATATTAAAAACCAATAATATTCCAAATAAAATATTAAAAAATAATAAATTAAATTATTTGATTATCAAAAATACGGGACATTACATTCTCCCCCCTTAATAGAATTTTGTCCCTGAAATTACTAAGGTAGAGAAATGTTACAAACCCCATTAATTTCCAAATCCCATTTATTTTAAATCGAAAACAAAATCATTATCGTAAATAAAAAATTCAAAAATATCAAAAAAATTCTAACACATTAAATTTTCGGAAAAATTCGGCAGAGTCTCCCCTGTACGGAGTGACATCTACGATATCGCAAGAATATATATATATATATATATATACATCGACCCATATGGTCAGAAAACAAAATTCAAAATCCAAAATTTATATTTTCGCATAGGCGTATCTTTTACGAGCACTATTGAGCATACTTGCTCAATTTACGTGCAATCTACGCAACCACACTCAAATCTCATAGCCATCTGGCATTTGTACTCAACTCAATTCAACATATAAGTAACAGATTTATGAAATTATAGTTTATACTTAATTATCAACAAATATAACTATACCAATTCCAAAATCAACAGGTAGCATTAATTTATTATCAAATACAGGGTTAAATCATAAATTCCCATTCATATGCAGTCTCATTCCAGTATAATTATACCAGAATTTATTCCTTTGTTTATAATTCATTTAGCTCCATTAAATTGTTGATTATTTCCATTCAAACAAGCTATCATCCAATAACAAACAATTCACAATCAACAACCAATACACACCTAAATCAATTGAATTTACATTCAATATTAGTATTTTACTTTGGTTTAACATATTTGAATATCAATCGATTAATATTCGATTGATTACTATTAATTAATATTAATTTGATTTTCAAATCCCAAATTCCAAATTTATTTAATTTAATTTCAATATCATTATTTATTTAATTTAACTTAACCAGATTAAGTTCTAATTCAAATTTTTAATCCAGATTTGAATATCATTCAAATCAACCAAACACACCAATATCTCAATAATTTAATAAAATTATTTCTTTTATATACAAAAATATAATTTGGGTAAAATTATTTCATTTACCCTCTTTACAAAACAATATTTTACCCATTGACAGTTTAATGTTCCTCAACACTTGAACTAATCAAACAACACAATACAAAACGTTTGTATATAAAATCTACAAACACGCTCTCATATATAAACACTCTCAATCTAGGGTATTACTAACCCCATCTCTATTGAGTTACGCCACAGTACCAAGGTTATTACTAAATCAATAACTCTGATACCACTGTAATGGCCCATAAGATTTTCGACCCCCAAAATCGACATAAATACATGAACCATATAACATGCCGACCTTCCAAGCACCAAAAACACATGAACGTTATTAGAAAGAAATTAGAGGGTGGGATAAGAAAGGAAGAAAGTTAGAAAAGAAGAAGAAACACCAATGAATCAGAGTCTCACATTACAGCAGAACAAATATAATATAAAAATAAATCTTTATTGAAGCTTTAAATAAAACTTCCAATCATCAGAGTACATCAACACATCTGGAAGTGTTATGTAACGCCCCACCTCTATACTCGCGTTAGCCAAGGTCATTGCAAGCAATGATGTCAACTAACCCAAAAAATAAGGCTGTTGAGGAGCAACCATCTGTATAATAACTTTGAACGAGTGTTAAACATATCGGATAATGTGGTTTTACTTTTCAACTCTCATGAGGAAATCTAATACATCCAATTCAAGTACAAAATTGCTACATAGCGACTATATATAATTCGAAATCAATATAAAATACATAACAATATAATCAGAGTCGGACACAAATATTCACATCACTAAGGCAAAAATAGATATGAGTATAACATATAAGAGTAAATACAAAGATAGTGGTCATAGTCAATCCACTATACATCAAAAGCATAGGTACATGGCTACTCAAATTAATATGTATACAAAGGGGTCTCATAAACATATAACCTAAAAAGTACAACACTAAAGTAGTTAGCCCAAGATGGAGGATAATCCATGCTGGAGTCAAGAAGAATCACCTGAAATACCTCGATCTGACCCGAGTATTATTTACGTAAAGATAAACAATAAATGGATCGGTCAAGCTATAATTATCTCATAAAATATGATATAATAAGAGTAAAAATAAATGTAGACATGCATATGATAATAATAATGTCATGCATAAGTGTGAAGCCCAAAAATGTCTAAAGTGTATCTTAAGGACCTATATCGGAGATATAAAAGAATATCTCATTCAAAATTATACAACTACTCCCGGAAATGATAAATCATATCAAATCAAATACGAAAATTGACAACTCAAATGTCAATGAAACTCCAATTGATAAATTAATATCAATAAACTCAAATTCCAGAAATCAATAATAAGAAATCCAGAAATCTCAAAAAAAGGGTAAGGCCTATCTCTAAACGGGAGCTCGAAGACTCACCAACACGTGTATCCCAAAAGAGACGCGATCTCTAGGTAGCTAGCCTATAATATTGTGCTGAAGCTCCTCAAATAGTCCAAAGACCACAGGTCGTGACCCCGCAAATGGTCTAAAGGCCGTTAAAAGCATAAATCCATGGAAAGATCATAATTGATCAAATTAGTGCAATTTCACAAAATGAACCGAAGTTCCTCAAAATGATCCGAAGATCATTAAAATACTCAAAAATGAACCAAAGTTCCTCAAAATGATCTGAAGATCATTAAAAAATGGAATAAATTCCATAACTCAGAGACATCGCATAAAGCTAGTCTAAATCTCAAAAATATCACCATGGATCAAGGAAAGTGTAATTTACTCCAAGCTAATAATTATAAAAGTATAGCTATATGTCCCATAACCACTAGCTCTACTCGAATATTTACGAACAAGTCGTATAGTCCACTAAAAACATAAGACGATCATTGCCACGGTTTCAATCGAACGAGTCCAAGAATTAACCGTCGAAGTAAACGCAAGGGGTCATAGTCCATGTTTTTACTAAGGCGTTTAACTAGATTTCTCATACGAATGAGAAAAAGGTTTATAAAAAATATATACTAGAATATTGGAAAATGATTTATAAAACAATTTCGCAAAATAACTTCGTATAATGAAGTGAGATTGGAAACCATTTTAGTAGAAGAATTTGGTATCTACCAACAACATAAAACCCTTTTATATATAGTTTCAAAGTGGCAAATCTCGTATAATAATGATCGAAATAACGATCAAACTAAGAATTCACGTTTTAATAACGTAAAATAAATCTCATAAATATCGATTATAAAATTCATTCACAATTAATAAATCGAAAATCTATAAAATCGAGCCGTAGAAATCTACAAATTAGTGAAACTGAAAAGCCATAGAAAAAGGCCGAACAGGTCGAAACTCGGCTAGGAAAGAGCCTAAAACAACCTAGACAGTCGAATGTGGTCTCCACTGGTCGACTACAAAAAAATCAACAACACCAGTCGACTGGTCTATTTTTGACCAGTCGAATGGTCATTTTTCCAATAGACTGCAAAACACGAATTAACCAGACCAGTCGACTGGTGCATTTTGGACCAGTCGGCTGGTTGGGACCTGCTGCGAAATAAAACACAGAGCTTGGCCTTATGGCCAAGCCGACTCTCATTGCTTTTGGATGATCATCGAAGGGTAATAACTTTACCGAATTGAAAATGAGACCTCAATGGTTAGCCGAAACATTGCATAACACAAAAGTCAAACATCCATAAAGATTTATACTAAAAATCATTGAAATGAAATTGAAACTCATGAAATAGGAAGTTCGCAAACAAACAACCTAAAACACATAATAAATACACAATACAAACGTGCCATAGGCATACTATACAAGCCTAGAGCTTGAGGCATAGATGTGAGTACTAAAAGAACTCACCTTTGATTGTAGGAATGAAGAAGAAGCTCCAAACCTAAGTTAGATCATTCTCTTGTCAAACAATACTCTAGAATCTCTAATCTAAGATCGTATAAATAGAATTTCTAAGAGTTACGTATTAGGAATTCATACAAATTGAAGAGGAATATGTTTGGAGAAGATGAAGATGGACCTTACCTAAGCTTCTCCTTCGACTTGCACTTGATTTCAACATGAATTAGAGCTCCTAGGATTAACTAGGTTTAGGGAATTATAATTTCCCTTTCTTATCCCCATTTTTGCTTTCATTTTAGAAGAGGAAGAGAGAATATAGAGAGTAGGATGATAGGGAGAGGGCTTGACTAGGTTTTAAGGATCCAAGTGGGTTAGTCTTGCCCGGTTCAAAGCACACATCTGAAACCCAAATTTCCATAGCTCTAAACATATCGATGTTTATAGTCAAAAAGTTGTAAATGATGATCCGGACTCAATGGAAGTGGTTTCAAGTCCAAATTCATCCATTTGCAAAATGTGACTTTTCAAACACACACTCGATTAACGATTAACGACGTTATATTTAAATATATTATCGTTAAATATGCATGTTGTTACAGACTTTCCCCATAAAGAAATTGCGTCCACGTAATTACTTAAAGAAAAACCCATATAGTAACAACCAAGCATTAACCAAGAATTAATACACAAAAATATAATGAACTAAGAAATTCACTTATGAATTATTACACAAATTTTAAACTTTATGGTATAAAATCACTATATAACTTATGTTTATACACGTATAATTCTCAAATAAAAGTCACTAGCATATATGAGCTACTAACTCATTTTTTCTCATGAGTGATTTCAATAAAGTAAAATTTTCCTTACTTAAATTCTAAATATTCTAAACCTTAATTTCAATAATTATTTAAGTTTCAATCGCGAACTACTGTACCGTGATTTTTCTGAAAATTTGGTTTAGACGTATCTAAAAAAATTCAAGTTGAAATTCAAATCCTTTTCTTTTAATAGAAATCTATAATCCAGTAGATATGGATAATTCTTGTTTCAAAGAATTCGGACCTGTATTAGATTCCATACACTCATTTGAAGTTCAATTTGAAAATTACAAACTACTATCACGTGGCAAGCTCGTTCTAATAAATTTAATTAATTCATTTAATGTTCAATAAGTTTATAAATTATAAAACATACTCTTACGTTTTCAATTTGAACTAATTAAACATTTCAAATTCAACTCGGAAGTATCGTCTATCCAAAATCGTCGAACACTCCTTATCACATTTTAGCTAGAAAATTTTATCCCGTAAAGATTTCTTAAAATGCTCTAGCTAACTAAATTCTCGTATAATGGAAAGGATAAGTGATCTCACTAAGGAAACAAGATCATGAAATAAAAATTTGGGTTATACACCCTAAATTGGAAATACTAGCATGTTCTCTAACATTTTGAAAACAAATAAATTGGAATTTTAAGTTTCCAATAATCCCCAAAAATCTCAAATTTGAAATATTAGCACGTCCTTTAACATTTCACAAACAACTTCAAAGTCATGCGAACATGATAAATAGTAGAAGTCGAACGAATTACACAAAACTTGAAAACCTTATTTTTCAAATACACAAAAATATCACCAAGATAGTTGAGGTCAATCCAGTTGGGATATGACCTCGCAAATTTAATTCATTAATGGTTAACAAAACAAACTAAGTATTTATTAACCTCAATTGACAAAACAAGCACGGGATGGAGCCAAAGAAAATATATCCCTTTATTCTTATTGGTTGGCCACTAAGGAGAACAATCAAATAAATAGATTGAATTACAAAAAATGAAAATCAATTTTGAACTCAATCACCCATCAAGTTGTCATCCAAAAATGGGTGCAAGGATCCCAAAAGTTCACGAGTAATGTGAAATACAAAAACATATCTTCCTTAGGGTCATTCTCATTGTTATGAGAATTTATAAAACATAAGGAAGCTAATGAATCTAAATTAGAATCATCAAAAACAACAAAATCTGTCTCCCAAACGGGGGATGTCGAAGATGGATGATATTCTCAGAAAATAATATGCGGACCTCAGAATGGATAGGTCAATCCACCCCGAGAATAACCATGAAACTAAAACAAACAGGATATGCCAATAAGCATGGAAATAATAACTGCATAAAAGAGAGTTAATCATCCATAAAAGCACGATTTCTAAAAATCTAGCAAAGTTAGTCTCAGGAATAATTTCTCAAAGGAATAACAACTTTTTGCAAAGTTAATCTAACAAAATTCTAAACTCAATTTAGTATAAGAAAGACAAAAGGTAGGAATTCATGCAAGGTCCCCAATTACAAAAGCTCGGAGATCAAAATTTGAAATCTGGAAACAAGAGACTAAGACCAATAAGAAAAATATAACTTGTTGCATTTCAAAGAAGAACCGAGATAATTTTCAATTAAAACTCGAATCACCCAAGCTCTAGAAGTCATTCAAAGATATCTAGAAAAATATAAAATGGGTATACACTCAGACCATAACTAGTGCAAGCATATAAATCCATAAATCAAAATGTTATTCAAAAATGGTTCTCATAACACAAGAATGGATTCACACAAAAGTCCATAAAAACACAAATGAGGACATAGCTTTATAAATGAACACGTAAGTAATTCGTGTCATAATTAAATAAAGAGAACCCACGAATTACTGAAATCACCCCATAGTCACAAATACTTCGATGTCTTCGAAGCAATGTAAATACATATAAGGTAGTCATCATGAAAATGGTGAAATCACGAATAACACAAAAACACACAAACAACATGAAGTGGATCCGCATAGAATATAATCTTGACACGGTCGCTTACACCTCCCAGAAGCGGTTTCGTCATTATGACAAGGTCGCCTACACCAACCCGAGCAGTTTTGTTAATCCTCTACAAAATGTATCACATAATTAGAAAACTCAAATACTCCATAAATGGTCAAAAGATCAAAACCACAAAGTGATGATCAACGATCAACAAAGAAAGTGTAATTTACATTAAGCTAGTAAATAGGCGAGTTTAGCCAAATGTCCCATAACCACTGACTTAACTCAAGTATTCACGAACAAATTATAAATTCCACTATAAAATGCAAAATCAAAGCATAATTGCAAAAAGGCATAAACCAAAGGTTACTCAAGAGAACATATAAACGACCATCATAGCCGAACACAAGAAGAATGGAAGCAAATTGAAACAATTCTTACTTAGAAATATGAAAATAAATCTCGATGATGCCGCAGTCATCACCAACATTATTTTCTTTAAATATATCTAGTTTGACATTCAATAATGAAATTGAATTTCAATTGACCAAGTCCAAAAATTAACCGGCAAAGTGAACGCAAGTGTGTCGACCCACTCGTTTTTACCAAGACGTTTAATTAAATTCCTTATTCAATCGAAAAGGAAAATTACTTGTTTGAAACAAGTAACACACAAAAGCAAAAGAGAATACGTAATCATTACCCGAAGAAAACTAAATTCATATCGATAGAAAAATAAATGGGTAATTAAAACTCAAGGTAGCATGTAATAATTTTCACAAAACATGGGTTTAGAAAATCTACATACTTAGATATAAAACAAGCGCCCTCTAATTCCTAAGGACGTGTTGATGCAAAGAAGGTGGATGTTTATAATTCTACAGAACTCAAATGAGATGATCATGGTAACCGTCATCCTAAAGGATAAAGAGGATGGTACCCTTATAGGCATTATTTTCCTTATCAAAATAGGATATCTCAAATTCATAGTTATAAATTCAAACTATGAAAGGTGTAAAGGATATATATGATGGTCATATATATCCCATTCTCGAATTATTATTTTATTAAAATCCCTACAGTTCCAAATTAACAATCAATACTAATGAATTGCCTCGCTATTTATTTATATAAGTTGTTAATCCTATGGTTCAATGGCGATGCACATCATTAATAGTTAATATAAGGGTTGTGTCGGAATCATCTCATTGAAGTGTTCAGAAACTCTTTTTGATATCGTGGCGTCCCACTTCTTAATCAGAACTCCTAACATACTCGATGGGCAACTCAACACAATAAACAAATTAAGTCCAAATAAGGGTGCAATTTTGTAAATAAATGATCAGGAGTGCAACCATTTATTTATGAACTAAATTTGTAATCTTAAATAAATAAATGAAAACATTTCACAGTGCTTAGCGGAAATAATTGATTCATTTCGCCTCGCAAAGCTAATCTCGAGCGGATTAGTATTTTACTTGACCAAAATTATTTTATTAAACCATTTTATAAAATAATTTTTATAAAATAATTTAGAAAACAACAAAACTAAGTACCAAAAGTTATTTCAACCCAAAATATGGAAATAATATGAATTCCTACCCAAGGAAAGGGACAGGACTCAAGGTTTGTCTAGGCCAAGATTTCAGAAATATGAAGTCAAATAATTTGATCGGTCAAATAAGGATCATGATATAAGATAGGATATAACGAGTCCTAAGACTCGAACTAAATACTAAAAAATGATTTCCTAATAGAGACTTAGGACAATGACCCTCGCCATAATATCTTATATTGTTCTGAACTTAGCTCTGATACCAAGTGTAATGCCCTACCTCTATACTCGCATTAGCCAAGGTCATCGCAAGTAATGATTTCAACTTACCCGAAGAATAAAGCTGTTGAGGAGCGACCATCTATATAATAGGTTTCAAAGAGTGTTAAACATATCGGATAATGGCGTTTTACTTTTCAAATCTCATGAGGAAATCCGATACATCTAATTCAAGTTCAAAACTGCTACACAGCAGCTATATATGATTCGTAATCAATATAAAATACATAACAATATAATCAGAGTCAGAAATAGATATTCACATCACTAAGGCGGAAATAGATATAAATATAACATATAAGAGTAAATACAAAGATAGTTGTCATAGTCAATCCACTATACATCAAAAGGATAGGTACATGGCTACTCAAAATAATATGTATACAAAGGGGTCTCATATGCATATAACCCAAAAAGTACAACAATAAAGTAGTTAGCCCAAAAGTGGAGGATAATCCATGATGAAGTCAAGAAGAATCACCTGAAATACCTCGGTATGACTAGAGTATTATTTACATAAAGATAAACAATAAACGTATCGGTCTAGCTGTACTTATCTCATAAAATATGATATAATAAGAGATAAAAATAAATGTAGACACACATACGATAATAATAATGTCATGCATAAGTGTGAAGCCCAAAAAAAACTATGGTGTATCTCAAGGACCTATATCGGAGCTATAAAAGAATATCTCATTCGAAGTTATATAGCTACTCCCGGAAGTGATAAATCATATCAAATCAACAGAGAAATTGACAACTCAAATGTCAATGAAACTCTGATTGATAAATTAATATCAATAACTCAAATTCCATAAATCAATAATAAGAAATCCAGAAATCTCAAAAAAAGGGTAAGTCCTATCTCTAAACGGGAGCCCGAAGACTCACCAACACGTGTATCCCAAATGAGATGTGATCTCTAGATAGATAGCCTAAAATATTGAGCCGAAGCTCCTCAAATGGTCTGAAGACCACGAGTCGCGACACCGCAAACGGTCCTAAGGCCGTCAAAAGCATAAATCCATGGAAAGATCATAATTGATCAAAGTAGTGCAATTTCAAAAAAAAAAATGAACCGAAGTTCCTCAAAATGATCTGAAGATCATTAAAATACTCAAAAATGAACCAAAGTTCCTCAAAATGATCTGAAGATCATTAAAATATGGAATAAATTCCATAACTCAGAGACATCACATAAAGCTAGTCTAAATCTCAAAAAGGTCACCATGGATCAAGGAAAGTGTAATTTACTCCAAGCCAGTAATTATAAGAGTTTAGCTATATGTCCCATAACCACTAGCTCTACGCGAATATTTATGAACAAGTCGTATAGTGCACCAAAAACATAAGACGACCACTGCCACGGTTTCAAATGAACGAGTCCAAGAATTAACCGTCAAAGTAAACGCAAGGGGTCATAGTCCTTGTTTTTACTAAGGCGTTTAATTAGATTTCTCATACGAACGAGAAAAAGGTTTATAAAAATATATACTAGTAGATTGGAAAACGATTTCGTGAAATAACTTCGTATAATGAAGTGAGATTGGAAACCACTTTAGTACAAGAATTTGGTATCTACCAACAACATAAAACCTTTTTATATATAGTTTCAAAGTGGCAAATCTTGTATTAATGATCGAAATAACGATCGAACAAAGAATTCACGTTTTAATAACGTAAATTAATTCTCATAAATATCGATTATAAAATTCATTCACAATGAATAAATCGAAAATCCATAAAATCGAGCAGTAGAAATCTGCGAATTAGTGAAACTGAAAAATCGTAGAAAAAGGCCAAACGGGACGAAACTCAGCCAGGAAAGAGCCTGAAGAAACCTAGACAGTCGACCGTGGTCTCCACTGGTCAACTGCAAAAAGTCAATAGCACTAGTCGACTAGTCCATTTTTGACCAGTCGACTGGTCATTTTTCCAGCGGACTTCAAAACACGAATCAACAAGACTAGTCGACTGGTGCATTTTGGACCAATCGACTAGTTGGGACCTGCTGCGAAAGAAAACACAAGGCTTGGCCTTATGGCCAAGCCGACTCTCATGGATTTTGGATGATCACCGAAGGCTAATAACTTTACCGAAGTGAAAATGAGACCTCAGTGGTTATCCGAACACAAAAATGAAACCTATAAAGATTTGTACTAAAGATCATTGAAATGAAATCGAAACTCATGAATTAGGAAGTTCGTACACTAACAACCTAAAACACATAATAAATACACAATACAAACGTGCCATATGCACACTACACAAGCCTAGAGCTTGAGGCGTAGATGCGAGTTCTAAAAGAACTCACCTTTGATTGTAGGAATGAAGAATATGCTCCAAACCTAAGCTAGATAAATCTCTCTTCAAACAACACTCTAGAATCTCTAATCTAAGATCGTATAAGCAGAATTCCTATGAAATGACCTGAAATCCCCTTACGGGAAATCACGGATTGAGTTGAGAACAAGCCACATCAGAACGCAAACAGAAGAACATTTCATTGTTAATTACAACAATTCCATCAGATTACAAGAATATACAGAGTATGAATCAATATTACACATCAAAAATTACCAGAGATTACAATACATTACATAGCAGTGGAAAATAATACAAAACACAACTGAAAGAGATATACGGATACAAAGCTTTCCGAATATCATTCCAGCTGTAAACCAGGTTCCTATGAATATAAATCTGCAAAACCAAAACTACTAGCTGCCCGTGTCGAAAATAAGGGCACCCAGAGTTTAGGTTAAAACAATAAACTCCAGGTCAGTCATGTGACTGGTGTGAGAACTAAAACAGTTATTAATCTTTATTTTAAAGTTAGGTAAATCAAGGGACCACGTCATATAACACAGAACGGGTTTCCTCCCAAGAATACCTGTGCATAAAACAACAGCGCAATGCTAAATAAAGAACAATTAAGCTATTATAAGACCCAGGTCCCATCACACAATGCAACACAAGCCGGAGGATAGGGTGTTACCTTATAATAGCCAAAGAATGCTTGATATGCTAAATTTCATCTTTTATTACTGCTATAAGTGCATAGTGTCAAAACAATTTCAATCATAAGTATCAATCATAGACGGCATGGGTACCATATATCATGTCGCCATATATAGGTTTACAATCAAAACCGCAAAGTCCCGTATTGGAAGTTGGATTTCCATCTGTGAACCGAGGCAAGGGATCGTCCTCACCGCTTCGAGATGCTCTAGCCCATGTCTCAGGCAAGCACGCAGACAAGCCTTGGATCGTCAGGGCCGGTCCACCGATGTGGATTAAACTTAAACCCTGAGGACTGTGTTTCCCCGCCCTATGGGGCGTCAATGAGCCAAATGACTCCATCGGACCTGGATCGTCCGATCTAACCGAGGCGTCTCGCAATCCATCATCCACATAAGTAAAATGTCAGGCCGTGTAAAACACTGACACCACTCCTAGCTAGAAGGAAACGCATGCCCTCCCTAAGGTCCTCTTTCGTTTTTGGTTCACACCGGGGTGTGAGGCTCGCGAATTAACGCTACACAAAGCTACGCCACAAAAGGTCGTGCTTTGATCATCAACCACAAGACTCTGCTTTTCAATAGAAGCCTTGATCATTTGCATCTTAGCATGCCACACAGGCATTTCATGCTATGCAATCGATATCAATCACACAGCATGAAATCCGATGTCAGACGCACATCCATTTACAAGTCCGTTCTAGGTCTGAACGAAACCAGAGGAACCTTATTCCTCGCATATCCATCAATCTCCAAGTACGTCTGGACGATCACCAACTGATTCCCTCCTCTTGGGTGTACAGTCCAATCAAGATCATTAGTAATTATCCAAACGATGTGAAGACCTCCGGTCTTCGATCACCGTCTTCATCCTCGACACCATGTCGAATCAGTTATTCAGAATGTGATAAACCCGGTCTTTCTGAATAACTTGCACATATAATAAACGAGTTTTACACAAACACAACGTACGCCTCATTCCAATTCAGAATATTCTTTTATTCAAATATTCTCATTCTTAGGGAAAGGTTCCCATTAATTTTATCAAAGATAAATTCTTTAAATTTATTCTTTAATCTTCTTTTGAATATCAATTCAAACTAGTCGGGATTAACAAACCTTACCGAAGTAATCATTTGTTTTTAATTTCCCAATCCCAACCTATTCATCCCATAAAGTAAAGCTGGTAATACTTCATATCTAACACCACGGTGTTATCGGTAAATTCAATTACCATTTCACGTTTAAATCTAATTAAAGATTTAACTATCGCCTGGAGCAAAACTGGTGATACTCCATTCTCGATCATTTCAATCTAATTAAATATTCATTAAAACTTCACTTGGTTTTAATCTTCCCAAAAATCAATATTAATGATTGTTTAACCTAGGAAATCATATCCTGTCTTTAACTGGGTTAAAGAACCAATGTCATTTAAAACACGGTTCACGATAAACCTAAAATCATATTCCATTAACAATGGAATCTTCACAGAAAATAGATCAATATATATAATCAATATGAACTTCCATATCCGACTAATAATATAAATGGAATAACGACAAAGCCTTTTAAATTCCATATATATTAACAGTCTTCCTCAACAAAAATCCACTTTGATTATTGCCAAATCGAATTTGGTTCCATCCCAATTTATTCTATTAAATTGGGAAACTTTACTTTGGAAAATCTCCTCTAAATCTTATCAAAAAGATTTATAAATTCCAAATCCCATTTCACTGTAAATCGGGTTAAAGAACCAATGTCGTTAAAACACCGTTCACAATAAACCCAATTCACATTCCATTAATTATCGGGTTAAAGAACAAGTGTTATTTAAAACACCATTCATGATAAACCCAAAAATCAATTTCAATTCAATTCCAATTAAATGGTATTTAATTGGTATACTTCATTAAATCTAAATAAAAAGATTTAATCTTTTCTCAATTGGGTTTAAGAACAGTGTTAATGAAGACACCATTCACGACAAACCCAATTCCCATTTGATATTAAATACAAGGCTCTGGATAGAAAATATATCGGCTTATATTCAATATCAAATTCTACGACCAACAAATATCGTATTGGAAATAACGATATAAATATATCTTTCAAATTTCCATAACAATATCTGTATAATCACGAAATCCAATATCGAAATATTCCAAAGATAATTTCGATTCAAATCCATTTCCAATTTATATATCGGAAATTCTGGTTATTTTTAAAACCAATTCAAATCCAATTTATTTATTTAAAAATATTGGATTATAATTCTAGTTCAAAACTAGTTCATTTCGATAAAAATCTATTTTTATCATTTCAAATATGGAATTTTTCATCCCAATTCTTTCCAAATCATTTCTTATGATTTTACACTAATTATTGATATTTTTAATAATTTAATCAAGGCCCGTACAGTCGATTTCCATCAACGGCCATCGAACTGCACTTACAGCGACCTTTTCCAAATTTGATTTGGACATAATTCCAAATCCAACCGTTAGATTTCTAATTTCTTGCATTCGTTAGAAAGCTCTTTTCGATACGAACCCAATGGTTCCGTTAGGAGAATCCGACGGTCGGATCTCCTATAGTGTCCATTCGAAGTCAATGGTCAAAATTCGCGAACTGCCACAGCGCGGCGCGTTCTATTCTGGCCATTATATTATATATAATATATATGTAATATATTTCATCAATTTCCTTTTAAAACGTATTTTATAAATCGTTTTAAATTCGTTTTCAAAACGATTTCAACTTCCATTTCAAATTCAAATCAAAATTGAAATTTTTAATATAAATTTGTTTTAAATTCATTTCAAATTGATTTCAATTTAAATCGATTTCAGTTCAATTTCAATCCATTTTAAATTCAATTCAAAACGATTTTAATTCTATTTCAATTTAATTCGAATTTCATATCATTTCAATTTTTTCGAATTTCAATTTATTTCGAATTTCAAATCATTTCAATTTATTTCGAATTTCAAATCATTTCAATTTAATTCGAATTTCAAATCATTTCAATTTAATTCGAATTTCAAATCATTTCAATTTATTTTGAATTTCAAATCATTTCAATATATTTCGAATTTCAAATCATTTCAAAATATCATATTTCGAAATCACTTTTCGATATTCATTGTAAAATGAATAAAATCAACAAAATTCCCGTTCGTGTTAAAATGGCGTTTAACTACATAACACGGCTTCACATTTCAATATTCACTGAATATTATTTTAAAATATTCGATAATTCTGAACTGGAATCAGACACAGTCAATTACCATATAATTTGATTATATGGATTTCACACAACAAATGTGTATAACAACAATGAAAACAGCAATCCATCATTTAGAGTGCATTCTACACTGTATAAGCATCAAATATAAATATTTAACGCTTATAACAGCCTGCCAATCAATCGATCGACACACAGCTAATTATTGGGATTAGTGTATGTCAAATTTCATCCCAATACCCGTGTGACGATCCCAAAACCCCGTGACACGGTGTTAAGGATAATCATTGAAATATAACACATTAATCATCATTAGCAGATCACAGATAATAGCATAAATAGAAAATAGAATAATTTACACACATATGACAGCGGAATCATATAGATATCATCACATCAGAGAGCACAGTGCGGGATACAACTTAGTGCATAATGATACATAATCAGTCACCATCGCCTGAGGCGGAATCATACATAAAGAGTACACAAAATAAATATCAGTCTACATCACCAATGGCGGAATCATAATATAGATACAATAATGGCGGAGAAAATCCAAGTCAGCATGGTGTAGTCAAGCCTCGCCATGAGCCAAAAGTGCGTCAGAAACCTGTAACTAGGCTGCCCGTGTGAAAATGAGGGCACCTGAGTTTGCAAGGTGAAACAAACTACGAGTCAGTCATGGGACTGGTATGAGAAATCTACTTAACTTACTAACAACAATAATAAGGCAAATCAAAGGACCACGCCACTTTCGCGGAACGGGTTTACTCCAATGAGTGCTAGTACATGAAATAAAGTAAATGATTAAATCATCGCAATGCTTTTTATAAAATGAAGCCATTATAAGACTCAGGTCCCATCACACAATGCAACGCAAGCCGGAGGATAGAGTTTTACCTTATAATGGCCAAAAATGCTTCATACGTATAAAACAAAAGTGTTTGATATTATTACTAGTGCATATATGTTTTAAAAGCAAATTCAATCATAAATATCAATCCTAGACGGCATGGGTACCATATATCATGTCGCCATACTAGTAATACAATCACATTCGCATATTTCGTATTGGAAATTGGATTCCTTCATGAGTCGAGGCAAGGGGCAAGCTCCTCTCCGATTCGAGACACACTAGCAAATGTCCCAGGACCCCACTATGATCCTTGGAATCGGCTGGGTCGGTCCTCTCTTACTTTTGAGGATTGGCAATTCCTGAACACACGTTTCTCGGTCCTTACAGACCTATAATTGAGGCGCCTTGCATTCCAACAACCACACAGGTGAAAAGTATATATAATGTCAGGGATGGTAGGTCACTGACACCACCTTAGTTAGAAAGAAACGTCGTGCTCTCCCAGCGGTCCGTCTCCCGTTTTTGACTCATACCGGGGTGTGAGGCTCGCGAATTCACGTTATACACAAAGCTACGTCACACAGACCATGCTTTGATCATCAACCACAAGACTTTGCTTTACAACAGAAGCCTTGATCATATGCCACTTAGGCGTGCCACACAGGCAATCCACTCCATGCGACGGATTTCTATCAATACATAACCTCTGAGCTCGTACGTCTCAGAGAAGGGCGTTAAGCAAGAGAATAAATTCTCCGCCGCCAAACAGATATATATTTAACAGAGATCAATCAGCACAGAACAAAATCCAATGTCAGACACACAGTCCATTTACAAGTCCGTTCTGGGTCTGAACGAAACCGGAGGCACCAGTTCCTCGCATATCCGTACAATCAACAGTATGTTTGGACGGCTACTACTTCAGCTCCTTCATGGTAGCTACTCCAATCACGAGCATCAGTAGCGCCTATCCATCCAATGTAAAGATCGTCGGTCTTCAACCGTCTTCGATTCTTCGACTTCTCAACGTCGATCGATTATTTGAAATGAGATGAACTCGGCCTTTTCAAATAACCCACGTATATTTAGATTTTCAAATCAATTAATCACATGGTTGGACTATTCAACATTCACATTTCAGTTCTTTAGTTATAATTCTCATGTTAAATACATTCAACCATCACATATCAAGCAAACACAACGAAATTGGTTTATTTCCATTCTATATCGTCTATAGTATTTTATAACGATATATCGCCATTTTTATTTAATTTAAAATGGCCATATTTAATTAAACGACGTTTCAGGTCGTGCCGATGCACTGGCGCTGTTTTTCATCAAATTTGTTTAACACTTATCTGAAAATCTAACCGTTGGATCTTCACAAATTTTATATCATTAGGAAGGTCCTTTCAAAACGAATCCAACGGTTTCAGTTTTGGGTAAATCCGACGGTCGGATCTTCCACACTAGCCATTTGAAGTTACGATTTCAATTTACGTACTACAGCATCGTTATTCGATTTAATTTAATTATATATATATATATATATAATCGTTTCTGGCGCTATTTTTCTTCAGATTTGAATTAAACATTCCAGACAATCCAACCGTCAGATCTTCACAAAGTTGGTGTCGTTGGAAAGATTTTTCCAAGGCAAACCCAACGGTTGCGGTTTCGGGAAAATCCAATGGTCGGATTTCCCGCACTAGTCGTTTGAAATCATGGTTTCAAAACACGAACTGCACGGCAACACTTCGTTTTAATTTTATTTATATTTATATATTTATATAAATATAGTTCATTCAAAAATTCCTATATCGTTTTCACTTCAATTATTTCACTAACGCCTTTAAATTTTGGAAAATTTCGCCATAACCTCCTTTGTACGGGAGGGGCTGGGAAAATTCCTAAATAGCCACACGGGCGTCTCATGTCAAAAAGAAAAAGAAAAAGCCAAGCGGCTAGCCAACAGGCTCATAAAATCATCACCCAAACAAAACAGTAAATGTGTACCTATTTGTCGGGCACAAAATTTTATTCCTCTTCTCTAGCCCCTTTGCTATAACCTGTTCAATAAATATGCATGTACGTATATACAATTTTTATCACTTATCATTTTCCATTCAACTTCACATTTGATTTACTTTGGTTTAAAAACACCATTCATTCTAATGTTGCATGCAAAGGCTAAAATCATATCATTAGCTAATTAATGTATATTTCAACTCATGCATATTTATTTGAACAAGTGGCTATTTTTAACACTTCACATTTCAAAGATGATAATTTTGGCGAACTAAAATAGATTTCAACACATGACTATTTTATTTAATTCCTATGCATGTTAAAAATAATATTTCATTCACAAATATTTATTTCAACGTCCGCATATCTTTAGCATATCACAAATATGATAAAAATGATATTTTTATCATTTAAAATATTTATTCGACAAATGATTGTTTTCAACACTTCATAGTTTCAATAAAAATGTAATTTTTATTGTTCGATCTTTTTATTCAACACATGAACTTTTCCACTACACACACTTCTCAACACATGAGCATTTCCACACATGGATATTTTATTTATGTTGTTCATATAAGAAAGATGGAATTTTCTGTTGTTGAAACTATTTATATATAAGGCGAATATTTTACTTATTTCATATATATTATAAAAATGTGATTTTTATTTTTTAAACACTTCATTCATTCACAAATGAATTTAATTTTCACACATCACTTTTCAACACATGAACATTTCCACACATGGATATAGTTTCAACATATGACTTTAATTTCAACGCATAAAGAAAATTTCAACATATGAAAATAATTCTAACACATGAATATTATTCAAAATTTCGGCAGCATAACGGCAGGGTAGTTAAAACCGGCACCGTCCCTAGTATTGCTCCTCGCTCTACCTTAAAACCTCGCGGTTTTTGACAATGGGGATTCATGCATCTAATTCGCACGCAGGCGGCATGTTTTATTTTTATTTCCACAAATATTTCCAACTCATTTCAATCACCAATGGGTATTTTTCAACCACAACCAAACAATATCAACCACTCAACCATTCGCATTTTTCATCCAATATTTCACACCAATTCACAACAATAAATATCGTCCATGGTTTGTGGACGAGGGGAGTATATATATATATTATAATTTCTATATTTCACTTGCATTTCAACACATATATCAATTATTCTTTGCATGTATAATTCATACTTCGCTTATATAGCTTACACCACGCATGTACAAGAGGTATACAACATGTGTGTAATTTATATTTCGCTTATATAATTTATACACGACATTTTCCATTCAAATTCTTTTAATTTAGATTTCTCACCTTGGTTTGCGGAGTGCTAAAAATCGTAGATGACTCAGAAAAATCCGCGACTTCTTCTATCTGGTAGAGAGCTTCCTTGCGGTCCCGATGTTTCCCGTTTCATCGAATTTCGTCAACACACCAAAAAGATATGATTTTTCAAAGTGCAGACATAAAAAAGGACTCACCTTTCTAAGTGGTTCGAAACTAGGGTTTCGGTTTTCGTGAAATCCGTGGCACGTGGGGACGATCGGGGGTGCTGACTTGGAAGAGGAAGGAGAGGCGGTCCTGTCGGTGGCGGTTTGGGGTGGCTCGGTGGTCGGTGGCGTTCAGGGCGGCGCTGGGAAGTCGGCGAATTCCTGGGCCCGATTCAGGCGGAGGCGGCGACGAGAGGTGGAGGAGTTGGTCGGATTTGAAGAGGAGGAGGAGGCGGTTCGATTCTGGGTGGTGGCGGCGGTGATAGGAGGCTGAGGCGGCGGCGATCGGTCGGGGAAGTTTGGAATGGGTTTCGCCGTTCGTATCGAAGGAGCGGGTTTTTTTTATTTTAATTTATGAAAGAAAAATTCTTATTGGCCGATATATATATTATTCCGAAAATTAGGGTTTTCCCATACGAACCCCTTTTCAAGTCCAACGACTGTCGTCCCTAGCTAAATACCCCCATCCCGAACACAATGGGATATGTTTCGTTGGCCAATTCGACTGTTACAATCAGTTATTTTTCAAATTAAAGTATAAAACATTTAATTTTTAACTCTGAACGTACATTCCAATTTGCCAGGGCCACAAACTGATTCGAAAAATTCCAGAAAAATAAATCTAGCTATGTTTTGACTCTACGGTCCCAACAAAACTAGTTTCGTCGAATTCTGAGATCATTTGAAAAATGGCCATTTTCTGGTCGATCCAATTTAACAGAAATTGACCAAACACATTTTCTTTTGCCACGCGCACATACTAGCTTCAAAAATTATGAAATTTGAAACCTAGCAATAATTTGACATCCCGGACCCAACAAAAGTGGTTTCGTCGAATTCCGACGTTGTTTGCAAAATATCAATTTTCCAGGGCTATATATACTATATAGCGACCTTTCTGAAAATTCATTCGGCCATAACTTTTGATTCCCGTTATGAAATTTCAATTTTTCAGATTCGTTAGAAAGGTATTGACTAACAGATTTAAATATTTTTGGTTTCACTAAAATTTGTTATATTCTCTTCTATGCACAGTCAGTCAAAGTTTGAACTCAAATTTTCAAACTGACTCACTATTTCTAATTCACTATTTTATTGAAATATTCTATTTCAATTGTTCAAATTCCTTTGAAATGACCAATTTAAAATATTTAAATTGGCCCGTATTTTCCGGGTTATTACAATCTCCCCCACTTAAAACTTTTCGTCCTCGAAAAGGAAACAACAGTAAAGTATGAAACAAAATGTAAACGCAAAGTATTGTAAAGGTACCTTGCACCGGAGTTAGTCAGAGATATCCACTCTGCATTTGGGGTAAGATTGCTTAATGCTTTCCTCAGTCTCCCAAGTACAGTCTCTAGGATCACTGCTCCACTGCACTTTAACTAAATGAACCTTTTTGCTTTTTAGTTCTCTAGTTTCTTTGCCAACAATCTTTAATGGCTCTCTTCTGAGTGCTAATTCTGGAGTTATGTCTATATCTTGTTGCGCTGCTTCTTCTACAATAAGATCTGGATCATGCACATGTCTTCTAAGTTGAGATACGTGAAACACATCGTGCACTCCAGGCAACCAATCTGGTAATTGAACCCTATAAGCAAGAGTTCCAATTCATTCGAGTATAGGAAAGGGACCAATAAATCTCGGTGCCAACTTCCCAGTTTTGCCAAATCTGATTACTCCTCTCATTGGAGAAACTTTCAAATAAACATGATCACCAACAGCAAATGTCAATTCTCTTCTTCTAGAATCTGAATAACTTTTCTGTCGGCTTTGTGCGGTTCTCAATCGCTTTTTGATGAAGTCGACTTTATCAGATGCTTCTCTAATCATATCGGGTCCTAACACAAGTCTGTTGCCAGGTTCTACCCAACATGCTGGAGATCTGCACGGTCTGCCATATAATGCTTCAAATGGCGACATTCTTAAACTTGCCTGATAGCTATTGTTATATGAGAATTCTGCCAAATGCAAGTGATCTTCCCATGACCCACCAAAATCAATTATACAAGCCCGCAATAAATCTTCTAGAATTCTATTCACCCGCTCAGTTTGGCCATCTGTTTGAGGGTGATAAGCGGTGCTCATATTCAGTTTCGTTCCCAATTCTGTCTGGAAATCCTCCCAGAATTTGCTAGCAAATATCGGGTCTCTATCACTGACTATGCTGATGGGAATTCCATGCAGCTTAATGATTTCTTTGAAATATATTTGTGCTAGACTTTGAGCGGTTCTATTGGATCTGACAGGTATGAAATGGGCAGTCTTCGTGAAGTGATCTACGATTACCCAAATGTTGTCATTACCTTTCCTGGTTCGCGGCAAACCATCTATGAAATCCATGGAAATCTGTTCCCATTTCCAACCTGGGACTTCCAACGGTTGCAACAGTCCAACTAGCTTCTGTTGGTCGCTCTTGACCAATTGACAAGTAGGGCATCTGCTAACATACAAAGAAATATCCCTTTTCATTGCCCTCCACCAGAAAGTGCGTTTGATATCATGGTACATTTTACTCACACCAGGATGGATGCAAAATTTGGATTTATGACATTCGTCTAGCACTTCTCTTTTGAGCTCAGGGATGTTGGGAACACATATTCTCCCATTCAGTCTCAGAACTTCTTCTTTATCTACCTGAAAACTTGAGGGCTCTCCCTTCTGGATTCTCCCTCTGATCCTTTGAATGAAATAATCATTCCTCTGGAGAGCACATATCTTATCAATCAAGCCAGGTGTAATTATAAGATTGGCAATGATTGCGGTTTTTCTACTAAGCGCATCCGCTACAACGTTAGCCTTCCCCGGCGTATACAGGATATCAAGATCATACGCTATAAGAAATTCTAGCCAACGCTGCTGTCTCAAATTCAGATCTTTCTGGGTGTATAAATACTTCAATGATTGATGATCTGTGTACAGTATAAATTTCTCGCCCAATAAATTATGCCTCCAGATTTTCAATGCAAAAACGATAACTAACAACTCAAGATCATGAGTCACATAATTCTTTTCATGCAGTTTCAGTTGGCGGCTTGCATAGGCGACTACTTGGCCTCTTTGCATTAACACTGCGCCAAGACCTCTAATAGAAGCATCTGTCCAAACCATTAAATCCTGATTACCATCAATAATGGTTAACACTGGAGCAGTCGTCAGTTTCGATTTCAATTCCTGGAAAGCTTCTTCACAGTCGGAAGTCCACTTAAACTTCCCATGTTTCTTTGTGAGCTTCGTTAACGGACCGGATATCTTCGAAAAATCCTTAATGAACTTTCGATAATAACTAGCCAACCCCATAAAACTTCTAAACTCTGTGGGAGTAGCGGGTTGTTTCCAGTCTTGAATCGCTGTTATTTTGCTTGGGTCTACAGAAATCCCTTTCTCTGACACCACATGGCCAAGAAACTTGACTTCTTCTTGCTAGAAGACACATTTAAAGAATTTGGCTTTGAAGACGTTCTTTCTTAGAATCTCCAATACTTGTTCTAAGTGTTTTTCATGCTCGGGTTTTGATTTGGAGTAGATTAAAATATCATCGATGAATACGAGGACAAATTTATTCAGAACTCCCCTGAACACTCTATTCATTAGATCGACAAAGTATGCTGGAGCATTGCACAGGCCGAACGGCATTACTAACCATTCATAAAATATGTCTGGACCTCTGAAAGCTGTCAAAGGAACACACTCCTCTGCTATTCTCAACTGATGAAAACCTGTAGCTAGGTCCATTCGGGAAAATACTTTCGCCCCATTCAATTGGTGTAGCAAATCATCAATGCGGGGAATGGATATTTGTTTTTGAGCGTCTGTTTATTGAGGTCTCGGTAATCAACGCATAATCGAAGAGTACCATCTGACTTTGGGACAAACACAACAGCTGCACCCCAATTAGACAAGCTAGGTCTGATTAGACCCTTCCACAACAGTTGACGAGTTTGATTGCCTAATTCTTCTTTTTCCTTCGGAGTCATTCTGCGAATTGGATGTACCACTGGTCTGGCATTGGGAATTAGATCGATTCAGAATTCTATTTCTCGTTGCGGAGGTAAATTTTCAACTTCTTCAAACACATCCGCATAGTTTCTAACAATCGGAATCTTTTCCAAGGAAGTGGGGATAACTTCTAACGCCGACCAAAATTCTTCTCTATCTGGATTCGAACCATGACAGGGTACCGTAATATATCCAAGCTTCGTTCGAATTTTAGCGATTCTTTCCGCACAATTTACCTCAGCTTCGTATTTCGTTAACCAATCCAGCCCGAGAATGATATCGAATTCGGGAAAATCCATGATGATTAAATCAAAGGGAAACTTGTATCGAGAAAAAGAAGCAGGTACTTTACAATATGAGCTGAGAATGAGAGATCCTTCTATCGGATTATGTACTTCAACCGATTCTTTGAGCTTTCGCTGTTTTAACTTTAATTTGTGCATTGTGTTACTAGCAATAAAACTACGCGACGCACCCATGTCAAACAATACAGAAACAGGAATATTTTTAATTGTAAGGGTACCTCCCAAAACATCGGGTTTACCTGCTCCATCGGAAGCAGCTGGCGGGCTCGACCCGTCATACACATGAGCTACTGTGGCCTTCTTCAGCAAAGGACAATCTTTGACTAGATGATCTGTCTTGCGGCAATTAAAGCAGGAGCGAGGGTTCTGAGAACCCTGGCTTGAACCTTGTGAATTTGTCTTCTGCCTCTTCGGGGTTGTGCACACATTAGAGAAGTGCCCCATTTTTCCACAGTTATAGCAGCTTCCTCTCGGCGGCTTGCCAGTCTGAGGTTTCGAGGATGTTGCTTGGCTTGACTCAGCTTGATTCGCAGCAGGCTTGCGTTTTTTCCCGGCTTGGCTTCTAGCACGATCCTGCTCCAGATGCCTTTGGTCAAGGTCTTCGTAGTTGCATGTCATTTCCACCAATTCATTAAATTCTAGCTTGACATGGGCCATGGCTCTATCATGATACTGTCGCTTTAGCCCAAGGATAAACCTCTTATTTTTGGACTTTGCAGTGGCGACGAGCTCCGGAGCATGGGGCGACAACAGTGTAAATTTATTTAGATAATCCTGCACGGAAAGATCCCCCTGCTGGAGGTTAGCGAAGTCATCGTGCATTCGTTCTAGTGCTTGTTCTGGGACATATTTCTCCTTGAAGAGTTCTTTGAATCCATCCCATGTTCTTCCAGCTTCTCCATTCCCAGCGGTGAGAGATTCCCACCATAGTTCAGCTTGTTCCTGCATAAGCCAGGCGCCCATAATAGCTTTATCTTGATCTCCAAGCCTTAGGCCTTCCAGTATTTTCTCGCATGTTTTGAGCCATGCAAGGGCCTCTATTACTGTGCCAGCTCCCGAGAAGGTCTTGCCTCCTAGGTTTTTGTATCTCTTAGCTACACGGTCCAGCTCGAAGTATTGAGCGGCCGGAGGTTGTATCAAAGGTCCTTCTTCAACTGGGGCTTCTCCCCGTCCTCTGCCACGGCCGGCACGGCCTCCTCTAGCGGCGGCTACTCTGGTAGCCATTTTTCAAATTCTGTATAAGCAAGAAAAGAGTCAGCTAACAGAAATGATAGTTTATTGCATAGTTAAGCAGAAAATTTAAGGAAAGATAACGATGGACTGATCAAGTTGTTTTTGCTATTCTGCTCGGCTCATTCTAGGACTCTACTAGTCCTATCTCTAATGAGCGACTCGCCTTAGAATACTACTGATTCTATTTTGATGAAGTGTTTAATGTGTTAGACTCCATAACTAAGGTTAACCAAAGCTCTGATACCAGCTGTGACGATCCCAAAACCCCGTGACACGGTGTTAAGGATAATCATTGGAATATAACACATTAATCATCATTAGCAGATCACAGATAATAGCATAAACAGAAAATAGAATAATTTACACACATATGACAGCGGAATCATATAGATATCATCACATCAGAGAGCACAGTGCAGGATACAACTTAGTGCATAATGATACATAATCAGTCACCATCGCCTGAGGCGGAATCATACATAAAGAGTACACAAAATAAATATCAGTCTACATCGCCAATGGCGGAATCATAATATAGATACAATAATAGCGGAGAAAATCCAAGTCAGCATGGTGTAGTCAAGCCTCGCCATGAGCCAAAAGTGCGTCAGAAACCTGTAACTAGGTTGCCCGTGTGAAAATGAGGGCACCCGAGTTTGCAAGGTGAGACAAACTACGAGTCAGTCATGGGACTGGTATGAGAAATCTACTTAACTTACTAACAACAATAATAAGGCAAATCAAAGGACCATGCCACTTTCGCGGAACGGGTTTACTCTAATAAGTGCTAGTACATGAAATAAAGTAAATGATTAAATCATCGCAATGCTTTTTATAAAACGAAACCATTATAAGACTCAGGTCCCATCACACAATGCAACGCAAGCCGGAGGATAGAGATTTACCTTATAATGGCCAAAAATGCTTCATACGTATAAAACAAAAGTGTTTGATATTATTACTAGTGCATATATGTTTTAAAAGCAAATTCAATCATAAATATCAATCCTAGACGGCATAGGTACCATATATCATGTCGCCATACTAGTAATACAATCACATTCGCATATTTCGTATTGGAAATTGGATTCCTTCATGAGTCGAGGCAAGGGGCAAGCTCCTCTCCGATTCGAGACACTCTAGCAAATGTCCCAGGACCCCACTATTGTAACGACCCGTATTTTTTTGTAGTTAGATATTTAATATAAGTTATTATTTAAAAATCGATTTGGAATTTCTAAATGAATTTACAATATATAATTCGTTTATTAAATAATATATTGACGTATAATTTATTTAAAAATATGAAAGGGGTTTTTTATAAAATTGGAATATCATTGGAAACCAGAAGTTTTAATGTTGAGTTTTTTAAATTCCTATACGGATTGAAATTTGAGATGTTGGTGTTAATAATACGATAACATTTATTTATTTATCGTTAAATTTAGTTGTTTGTATTAATGTATAATGTGTTGATATTATATAAGATTTCTAAATAACCTAACCTAAAGCTTGTATACAACAGCGCCTTTGTTTGGTTTGGCGTGGCGAATAAAACCCGAATACATTTTTTTTATATACTTTTCCCGTAAATGAAGCTGGCGCCCATAAACTTGAACATACACAGAAAATGTAAACTGAAAGGTATAGAACAATAAAACTAAAAAAAATTATATAACATGGAAATTGAAGATGAAAATACAAAGAGAACAACATATTCATTTACATAACTCTTTGTACAAAACATATACATGTTGTGGCCGAACAATACAAATATGAATGCAAATTTTATACAACATTTTCTGTCCAATAAACTTTAAAACAATAAACAAGTGTCTACATTCATTAATGGCACAACCTTTTGATCAGCTCAAGCCAAATGGACGTGACTGTTCTCCTGCATGCCCTGCTCGTCTCGTCCCTTTCCTGAAACAGTAAAACAGAAAACCTATTAGTATATATATAAAAAAAATATGTTGGAAAGAAAAATCAGTATATAAACAGCTAAAGAAAATAGACAATTCATAGCTGAAATAGCTATAAGTACCCACGTACAGCTAAGGGAAGGGTGCCACATGACAATTGAAAACATACAACAGGAATACATCTAATGCAAGATAGAATGGACATAACAATTCATTACGAATACCAATGTCTGCATGACTTGTTTCACCAAGAAACAGTAAAACAAATGGCTAGAATAACTAAGAAGGAAAGTAAACAGCTAAAATTTAGAGTTGGAACAGCTAGAAGAAGACATGACAATTCATTTGAAATGCATAGCCAAAGGAAACAGCTAAAAGAAAGAGGACATGAACAACAAAACAAAGAGGTGGTCAATTGCTAACAAGACAATACAATGCATAGCTGAAGTGATAAATTTATCAAAACGAAACAAGACAATTGACAACCAAGTATAAATGAATCATGAACAGCTATGAAGGACCTAGGAATTTACTAGCTGAACAACTATATTTTTTCATATCTTTAGAAAATTTGAAAGGGATAGCATAGGAATAGGGTAGGAACAGCTAGGAAATCTAACACATATACCTGTTCATACATCAGAGTCTATAGTACAATGCACATGACTAAGTAAAGAAAAATCCATACAGTACTAATATATATATATATATATATACATTCATATATATATATGTACAAAATCAAATCTCGAATATAAAACCCAACGCATAATTTACAGTTTCAAAGATCTGTACGGATTAAACAAGTCATGACCTAGGCTATACAGTTCGGTCACTGTTTCTTTTTGGTACAAATCAACAGTGGTGGCAATACAATCAAAACAAGAAAATCTATGTTCAGTTTTGAAATCCCTGATTTAACTAGACATAGCTGTCCAAGATCCATCAGAATCCACTTCGAAACTAATTTGAACCCTAAAATCCGAACCAAAATCCAACTACGGATTCGAACGTGACTGACATAACAATTCGTAACCGTAACTAATGCAAGACAATGTTCTCATCAAACCGCAACTATAAATACCATATTCACTCAACAAATTTTCAAGAACCAATTCGAACCAGAAAGAAAAACAAAACAAAATAATACCGTAAATAAAAAGAAATCAAGGTCAAAGAGAACTTAGCTTTCAATTCTGGAATTTCTGTGGATTGAAATCTGTTCGAATTGAAGCCGTAAGGGTGGGTGGAGGTTGAAAGGGGTTTGTGGTTGTCTGTAGGGGATCTGGGAGGTCCAGGAGTGATCGCGAGGCTATGGGGGAGGATCGAGAGCCGGAAGAAGGGATGGCGACGCCATTTTTTCTTCTTTGTGAGCTGATGAATTGAAAAGGGAATTAGGGTTTTCCCTTTTGTTTAGAGGCGGTCGATTGGAAAATGAATGGGAGGATGGGTGGATTAGGTTTTTAGAAGGAGATGGGTCGGGTTCCTTTTGTTTGGGCCGGCTATTCAAAGGTGAAGGCCAAATCTTTTTTTTTTATTTTTATTTTAAGGTTTAAATAATTTATTTACTTCATAAAATTTTTATGGTATCTCGCTCATACAGTATCGGATTTACGCGCGGTCAGTCGCGTTGGGACCGTAAAGACAAGTACTTCGAGATGGAGCAGGCCCAGTCCGGATATGAAGTGACTGGAATTTCTATTCGAATTAAACGTCAGTTAATTCGACTAAAACCAGACTGTTATCGACAAAATCAAAATCCAGGTGAGTTAAACTCACTCAGCCTTCCCGTTTATATTTGATATAAACTGGGTATTTTTATTTTGCGTGTTCTGATGGTTGGTGGTTGACTGTTATGTATATATATACTGTTGATTCACCGGTCGTTTAATTTCAGAAATACCATTGTTTTGGGTTGACCCACACATAGTAATTCCCTTGACTGGTCACATTTATTGCTTGAATTTTTTGGATTGTTTGAATTGGCTGTTGATGGGTTGGTGATTGTCATAGAAATTTAATCAAATGGTTGATTATTATTGTTGAACCTTAATTCAACATTTTTCCGGATACTAACCAATGGATCGTATGGTTGGGTAATTGGCATCGCTGGCTTATAAATCAATCGATTTAAAAAATATGGTTTTATCGACGGTGACTCGATAATATTTGAGTTATAAATATATTTTATAACAAAAATAGATTTGAAAGTTATTACATGGAAATGTTATTTAAAAAGGGAAATAAATATTTAATTATTTATTTATTTAAAATTTATATAGAGATTATGAAATGGGTTTTATAAAGCAGACTTCTTACGTTGATAAGGATTATAAACGAATGAGCAGGAAATACCTAGCGGTTAAGTATTTGGTTAATCGTGAGCGATTAAACAAAGTTATTTAATTTAATTGATTTAAAAGAGGTTATTTAAATTAATTATATTTTAATTAATTTAAATAAGGAATCAAATAGAGTTGGTTAAAGAGTAATCATGTTTGGTGTCGACCATTTAAACCAAGTTAGATTTTAAATTAGTGGTATAACTAAATGAATACCTGGTTAAGCTGAGTAAGAGTTTAAAAAGGAAATTTATCATTTATTCTAAGAAATAAAGGGGTTAAATAAATTTGCAAGGTTTAATGTTAAGATACATAATCTCTGCTTGAATGTAATACATTTAAGTAAAAAAGTTGAAATGAAATATAGTTGAATATTTAAAAGGAAACTATGGATGAGTTTTGTATTTTTGAACTCGAGTTTTTAATCAAGTAATAAAGAGTTCTAAATGGATACGATAATGGAAAGTTTACTTAAGGTTTGAATTAAGTAAAGGAAGGAGAAGATATAAAGGGTTTAGATTAAACCTGCAATTTATAAACAAAGTTTTTAAATGGAATATGAGTTAAATGTCGTTTTGAATTTGAAATATTTAATGAAGGGATTAAGTTAAACCAATGGAATTGAAAGGAGATTTTCCAAAAGGAAAGGGGATTGAAAAGAGGTGTAATTGTGAGCTGGGTAAACGAGGTTAGAAATAGGAATTGAAATATAAATATCGGGTTTTTGAATTACGACTCGTATTTATCTGAAGATAAGAACGTTGTTGGTCAAGGTCTGAGAGGTAGTTAAAATACCCCAACTTGAACGACTTCGGGACGACCCAAAGATGATACTAGTTGGAAATGGCGAGAGTGTGTGATAAGATTTCCAAAGTAACGGAAATGAGAGGAGATGATATTTCCATAGTAGCGAAATCAAAAGGAAATTGGGCGATTAATTTTAAAAGCCAAGTAATGCTGAGTACCAGACCAGTAAATATATTTTTATGATTTCATGGATGTTTACTTGATAGTTAAATAACCGACTATCAAGTCTGACCCTTACGTTTGTTGGTATGGAAAGACCGGGATCGAATATATATTCGAAAACCATTCCGACCAACAAATACGAATATATATAAAGAAGAGATCAAGTGACGATCGAGATGGAGCATGTGAAGACCACAGATCTTCATAAAGCGGAAGAACCACTTACAATCTCTGATTCGACCCGGAGATATACTGGGGTTCTGTCGTGGTTGAAACTGTGGATTGCAAGGACTATCGCTACTGATCCATGGGGTGATTCCTATATTGGATGCAGTAGGAGAGTACCTTTGGTTCATCCTGTTCCTGGGTGACTGGTATGGACGAGTGTCTGACAGAGTATTTCCAAAGGGATTACGTATATCGATTTTCTACAAATGTGTCTCTGTTGGTGGCGAAGAAGGCCGTACACCTTCTTTGGCTTAACGCTCAGAGTATTTTTGTGGAAATTAGTATTTGGTGATACCTGGCGGATCTGACAATGTGGCATTCAAAGTGAATGGTGGCCAGGTGTGCAAAAGATTATGACCTCAAGCCTCACAGCCGGAAAATGACAAAAATCGGGCAGACAGCATGGCTATGTGGGTCGCTCCAATTAGGGTGTATAATCACTTATCTAGAGAAATTCCTTTTGTTTCTTACTTTATCGATTCTTCCCATTTGGGAACGGTGGTTTGAGTCCAACCGTTGGTGATATACATTCGATACACTCAAGCGAAATGAGTGGTCGGTCATGTGAGGGCCGGGTTGTAAGACGTTCTTGTTGAACCTAGTGTATTCGCCTCTAGAGATACACGATCGGCAGGTGGTCCCATACCTTGTCAAAGTTGGAATCCAATCTCCAATAAGTGCCCACGGTTTTGTTTGTATATATATATATATGTGGAGCGTGAGATGTAAGCGTTCCACTAGATTGATATTTACTTCTATTTAGACACTATCATAATATCAGAAAAGATATTGATTTTCAAAACTGTTTTGGGTTATCGTAAGGTAAAAACCATCCGTGTTTATGTGTGGATTTGGTCTTATGATTATCCTTTTTCTTCGAAAGGATTTTAACTTTAAAATCAAGTTGTGTGATACCTTAATGTTGTGCGAGTTTTTCTCACTCTGGTCCACCAGACTGACCCGGTGTTTTGTAAATGCTCGGGTTAGACCGAGGTGTACAGGTTTAGGTTATCAGGTACTGAGAAGTCCAGAGACGAGATGGAAATGTTCAGACATATGAAATCTAGTATTTATACCGCTGTGTATATGAGGACAGATTAGCAAAACTGTTCAGATGTATGTTGTACTCTGATATTGTAAGTATTTTCAAAAGCTCTCAATAAAGATTTATTTCTGTATTAAATTTTGTCCCGCTGCGATGTGAGACTCTGTGTTGTACTTCTCCTTCTTCTATTCTAATATTCTTTCTCTCTTATCTCACCCTCTAATTTCTTTCTATAAACGACCAGTGTTTTCGGTGTTGGAGGATCGGCATGAGTACGGTAAAGGGTATTTATGTCGATTTTCGCGGCTGAAATCTACTGGGTCGTTACAGTGGTATCAGAGCTAATGGCTGAGTAGTAACCTTGGCTCTGTGGCGTAACTCAATAGAGATGGGGTTAGTAACACCCTAGATTAAGTTTGAGTGTATATATATATATGAGAGCGTATTTGTAAAATTTTATATACAAACGTTTTGTATTGTATTATTTGACAGGTTCAAGTGTTGAGAAGGATTGAACTAGTGAATGGATACAATATTGTTTTATAAAGAGGGTAGATGAAGTAATTTTACCCAATGTATATTTTTATATAAAATAAAAGGAGAACTTTATTTTCTATACTATAGTAATGTGGGTTGTTTGTTTGTTTGTTCCGATTGATTTATTTGAATCAAACTCGAATTTAATCATGAATTGGAATGGTCTAATATAACTCTAATTTTTCATATATAAATAATGATTGAAATAGAAATCAAAATTTGACTTTGAAATGGCGATATATAAATTAGAAAAGTAAATAGTTAATTGAATATGAGTTTGAAACTTAATGAGGTTAAGAGTTAAAATATGGAGTTGGTAAATAAAAGTTGTAAGATAGAATGAATAAATTCGTCAAATGATTTAACAAATAGGAGATAAATAAATTAAAAACGGAGATAATGGAATCCAAGATAATAAATTTGAATAAAATCAAATATGAATGAAACTAGAAGGATTTAATTTGTAATGGTTATTGGATATAGAGATAAGTACAGGCTGGAAACGAAAAGAGCTGCTAGTTGCTTTGGGATTTGAGTTTGGTAGGGCTGACGAAAAGGTAAACCTTAATATCGTCGGTTAATGGATGTTCGTATATTTCGGAACCGGGTAGCCATTTGGTTTTGTTCTCTTTTGAGATGTGTGAGGCCCGGAGTGGCGGATGTAGTTGGTCTGGTCGAGCAACGCTCTAGAGATACTGGCAAATTTTTCGCAAACTGAGGATTTGGATGATAATTTCATGATAATTATTTTTAGAATAATCAGGATTGGAACATGCCTCTTACATAGCAATTTCGAGGACGAAATTATTTTAAGGGGGAAGGAATGTAACGACCTGTATTTTTTTGTAGTTAGATATTTAATATAAGTTATTATTTAAAAATCGGTTTGGAATTTCTAAATGAATTTACAATATATAATTCATTTATTAAATAATATATTGACGTATAATTTATTTAAAAATATAAAAGGGGTTTTTTATAAAATTGGAATATCATTGGAAACCAGAAGTTTTAATGTTGAGTTTTTTAAATTCCTATACGGATTGAAATTTGAGATGTTGGTGTTAATAATACGATAACATTTATTTATTTATCGTTAAATTTAGTTGTTTGTATTAATGTATAATGTGTTGATATTATATAAGATTTCTAAATAACCTAACCTAAAGCTTGTATACAACAGCGCCTTTGTTTGGTTTGGCGTGGCGAATAAAACCCGAATACATTTTTTATTATTATATACTTTTCCAGTAAATGAAACTGGCGCCCATAAACTTGAACATACACAGAAAATGTAAACTGAAAGGTATAGAACAATAAAACTAAAAAAAAATTTATAACATGGAAATTGAAGATGAAAATACAAAGAGAACAACATATTCATTTACATAACTCTTTGTACAAAACATATACATATTGTGGCCGAACAATACAAATACAAATGCAAATTTTATACATCATTTTTCGTCCAATAAACTTTAAAACAATAAACAAGTGTCTACATTCATTAATGGCACAACCTTTTGATCAGCTCAAGCCAAATGGACGTGACCGTTCTCCTGCATGCCCTGCTCGTCTCGTCCCTTTCCTGAAACAGTAAAACAGAAAACCTATTAGTATATATATTAAAAAAATATGTGTTGGAAAGAAAAATTAGTATATAAACAGCTAAAGAAAATAGACAATTCATAGCTGAAATAGCTGTAAGTACCCACGTACAGCTAAGGGAAGGGTGCCACATGACAATTGAAAACATACAACAGGAATACATCTAATGCAAGATAGAATGGACATAACAATTCATTACGAATACCAATGTCTGCATGACTTGTTTCACCAAGAAACAGTAAAACAAATGGCTAGAATAGCTAAGAAGGAAAGTAAACAGCTAAAATTTAGAGTTGGAACAGCTAGAAGAAGACATGACAATTCATTTGAAATGCATAGCCAAAGGAAACAGCTAAAAGAAAGAGGACATGAACAGCAAAAGAAAGAGGTGATCAATTGCTAACAAGACAATACAATGCATAGCTGAAGTGATAAATTTATCAAAACGAAACAAGACAATTGACAACCATGTATAAATGAATCATGAACAGCTATGAAGGACCTAGGAATTTACTAGCTGAACAACTATATTTTTTCATATCTTTAGAAAAATTGAAAGGGATAGCATAGGAATAGGGTAGGAACAGCTAGGAAATCTAACACATATACCTGTTCATACATCAGAGTCTATAGTACAATGCACATGACTAAGTAAAGAAAAAGCCATACAGTACTAATATATATATATACATTCATATATATATATATGTACAAAATCAAATCTCGAATATAAAACCCAACGTATAATTTACAGTTTCAAAGATCTGTACGGATTAAACAAGTCATGACCTAGGCTATACAGTTCGGTCACTGTTTCTTTTTGGTACAAATCAACAGTGGTGGCAATACAAACAAAACAAGAAAATCTATGTTCAGTTTTGAAATCCCTGATTTAACTAGACATAGCTATCCAAGATCCATCAGAATCTACTTCGAAACTAATTTGAACCCTAAAATCAGAACCAAAATCCAACTACGGATTCGAACGTGACTGACATAACAATTCGTAACCGTAACTAATGCGAAACAATGTTCTCATCAAACCGCAACTATAAATGCCATATTCACTCAACAAATTTTCAAGAACCAATTCGAACCAGAAAGAAAATCAAAACAAAATAATACCGTAAATAAAAAGAAATCAAGGTCAAAGAGAACTTAGCTTTCGATTCTGGAATTTCTGTGGGTTGAAATCTGTTCGAATTGAAGCCGTAAGGGTGGGTGGAGGTTGAAAGGGGTTTGTGGTTGTCTGTAGGGGATCTGGGAGGTCCAGGAGTGATCGCGAGGCTATGGGGGAGGATCGAGGGCCGGAAGAAGGTATGGCGACGCCATTTTTTTTCGTTGTGAGCTGATGAATTGAAAAGGGAATTAGGGTTTTCCCTTTTGTTTAGAGGCGGCCGATTGGAAAATGAATGGGAGGATGGGTGGATTAGGTTTTTAGAAGGAGACGGGTCGGGTTCCTTTTGTTTGGGCCGGCTATTCAAAGGTGAAGGCCAAATCTTTTTTCTTATTTAAGGTTTAAATAATTTATTTACTTCATAAAATTTTTACGGTATCTCGCTCATACAGTATCGGATTTACGCGCGGTCAGTCGTGTTGGGACCGTAGAGACAAGTACTTCGAGATGGAGCAGGCCCAGTCCGGATCTGAAGTGACTGGAATTTCTATTCGAATTAAACGTCAGTTAATTCGACTAAAACCAGACTGTTATCGACAAAATCAAAATCCAGGTGAGTTAAACTCACTCAGCCTTCCCGTTTATATTTTTTATAAACTGGGTATTTTTATTTTGCGTGTTCTGATGGTTAGTGGTTGACTGTTATGTATATATATACTGTTGATTCACCGGTCATTTAATTTCAGAAAATACCATTGTTTTGGGTTGACCCACACAAAGTAATTCCCTTGACTGGTCACATTTATTGCTTGAATTGTTTGGATTGTTTGAATTGGCTGTTGATGGGTTGGTGATTGTCATAGAAATTTAATCAAATGGTTGATTATTATTGTTGAACCTTAATTCAACATTTGTTCGGATACTAACCAATGGATCGTATGGTTGGGTAATTGGCATCGCTGGCTTATAAATCAATCGATTTAAAAAATATGGTTTTATCGACGGTGACTCGATAATATTTGAGTTATAAATATATTTTATAACGAAAATAGATTTGAAAGTTATTACATGGAAATGTTATTTAAAAAGGGAAATAAATATTTATTTATTTATTTATTTAAAATTTATATAGAGATTATGAAATGGGTTTTATAAAGCAGACTTCTTACGTTGATAAGGATTATAAACGAATGAGCAGGAAATACCTAGCGGTTAAGTATTTGGTTAATCGTGAGCGATTAAATAAATTTATTTAATTTAATTGATTTAAAAGAGGTTATTTAAATTAATTATATTTTAATTAATTTAAATAAGGAATCAAATAGAGTTGGTTAAAGAGTAATCATGTTTGGTGTCGACCATTTAAACCAAGTTAGATTTTAAATTAGTGGTATAACTAAATGAATACCTGGTTAAGCTGAGTAAGAGTTTAAAAAGGAAATTTATCATTTATTCTAAGAAATAAAAGGGTTAAATAAATTTGCAAGGTTTAATGTTGAGATACATAATCTCTGCTTGAATGTAATACATTTAAGTAAACAAGTTGAAATGAAATATAGTTGGATATTTAAAAGGAAACTATGGATGAGTTTTGTATTTTTGAACTCGAGTTTTTAATCAAGTAATAAAGAGTTCTAAATGGATACGATAATGGAAAGTTTACTTAAGGTTTGAATTAAGTAAAGGAAGGAGAAGATATAAAGGGTTTAGATTAAACATGCAATTTATAAACAAAGTTTTTAAATGGAATATGAGTTAAATGTCGTTTTGAATTTGAAATATTTAATGAAGGGATTAAGTTAAACCAATGGAATTGAAAGGAGATTTTCCAAAAGGAAAGGGGATTGAAAAGGGGTGTAATTGTGAGCTGGGTAAATGAGGTTGGAAATAGGAATTGAAATATAAATATCGGGTTTTTGAATTACGACTCGTATTTATCTGAAGATAAGAACGTTGTTGGTCAAGGTCTGAGAGGTAATTAAAATACCCCAAATTGAATGACTTCGGGATGACCCAAAGATGATACTAGTTGGAAATGGCGAGAGTGTAGATTTCCAAAGTAACGGAAATGAGAGGAGATGATATTTCCATAGTAATGAAATCAAAAGGAAATTGGGCGATTAATTTTAAAAGCCAAGTAATGCTGAGTACCAGACCAGTAAATATATTTTTATGATTTCATGGATGTTTACTTGATACTTAAATAACCGACTATCAAGTCTGACCCTTACGGTTGTTGGTATGGAAAGACCGGGATCGAATATATATTCGAAAACCATTCCGACCAACAAATACGAATATATATAAAGAAGAGATCAAGTGACGATCGAGATGGAGCATGTGAAGACCACAGATCTTCATAAAGCGGAAGAACCACTTACAATCTCTAATTCGACCCGGAGATATACTGTGGTTCTGTCGTGGTTGAAACTGTGGATTGCAAGGACTATCGCTAGTGATCCATGGGGTGATTCCTATATTGGATGCAGTAGGAGAGTACCTTCAGTTCATCCTGTTCCTGGGTGACTGGTATGGACGAGTGTCTGACAGAGTATTTCCAAAGGGATTACGTATATCGATTTTCTACAAATGTGTCTCTGTTGGTGGCGAAGAAGGCCGTACACCTTCTTTGGCTTAACGCTCAGAGTATTTTTGTGGAAATCAGTATTCGGTGATACCTGGCGGATCTGACAATGTGGCATTCAAATTGAATGGTGGCCAGGTGTGCAAAAGATTATGACCTCAAGCCTCACAGCCGGAAAATGACAAAAATCGGGCAGGCAGCATGGCTATGTGGGTCGCTCCCATTAGGGTGTATAATCACCTATCTAGAGAAATTCCTTTTGTTTCTTACTTTATCGATTCTGCCCATTCGGGAACGGTGGTTTGAGTCCAACCGTTGGTGATATACATTCGATACACTCAAGATAAATGAGTGGTCGGTCATGTGAGGGCCGGGTTACAAGACGCTCTTGTTGAACCTAGTGTATTCGCCTCTAGAGATACACGATCGGCAGGTGGTCCCATACCTTGTCAAAGTTGGAATCCAATCTCCAATAAGTGCCCACGGTTTTGTTTGTATATATATATGTGGAGCGTGAGATGCAAGTGTTCCACTAGATTGATATTTACTTCTATTTAGACACTATCATAATATCAGAAAAGATATTGATTTTCGAAACTGTTTTGGGTTATCGTAAGGTAAAAACCGTCCGTGTTTATGTGTGGATTTGGTCTTACGATTATCCTTTTTCTTCGAAAGGATTTTAACTTTAAAATCAAGTTGTGTGATACCTTAATGTTGTGCGAGTTTTTCACACTCTGGTCCACTAGACTGACCCGGTGTTTTGTAAATGCTCGAGTTAGACCGAGGTGTACAGGTTCAGGTTATCAGATACTGAGAAGTCCAGAGACGAGATGGAAATGTTCAGACATATGAAATCTAGTATTTATACCACTGTGTATATGAGGACAGATTAGCAAAACTGTTCAGATGTATGTTGTACTCTGATATTGTAAGTATTTTCAAAAGCTCTCAATAAAGATTTATTTCTGTATTATATTTTGTCCCGCTGCGATGTGAGACTCTGTGATGTACTTCTCCTTCTTCTATTCTAATATTCTTTCTCTCTTATCTCACCCTCTAATTTCTTTCTATAAACGACCAGTGTTTTCGGTGTTGGAGGATCGGCATGAGTACTGTAAAGTGTATTTATGTCGATTTTCGGGGCTGAAATCTACTGGGTCGTTACAACTATGATCCTTGGAATCGGCTGGGCCGGTCCTCTCTTACTTTTGAGGATTGGCAATTCCTGAACACACGTTTCCCGGTCCTTACAGACCTATAATCGAGGCGCCTCGCATTCCAACAACCACACAGGTGAAAAGTATATATAATGTCAGGGCTGGTAGGTCACTAACACCACCTTAGCTAGAAAGAAACGTCGTGCTCTCCCAGCGGTCCATCTCCCGTTTTTGACTCATACCGGGGTGTGAGGCTCGCGAATTCACATTATACACAAAGCTACGTCACACAAACCATGCTTTGATCATCAACACCAAGACTTTGCTTTGCAACAGAAGCCTTGATCATATGCCACTTAGGCGTGCCACACAGGCAATCCACTCCATGCGACTGATTTCTATCAATACATAACCTCTGAGCTCGTACGTCTCAGAGAAGGGCGTTAAGCAAGAGAATAAATTCTCCGCCGCCAAACAGATATATATTTAACAGAGATCAATCAGCACAGAACAAAATCCAATGTCAGACACACAGTCCATTTACAAGTCCGTTCTGGGTCTGAACGAAACCGGAGGCACCAGTTCCTCGCATATCCGTACAATCAACAGTATGTTTGGACGGCTACTACTTCAGCTCCTTCATGGTAGCTACTCCAATCACGAGCATCAGTAGCGCCCATCCATCCAATGTGAAGATCGCCGGTCTTCAACCATCTTCGATTTTTCGACTTCTCAACGTCGATCGATTATTTGAAATGAGATGAACTCGGCCTTTTCAAATAACCCACGTATATTTAGATTTTCAAATCAATTAATCACATGGTTGGACTATTCAACATTCACATTTCAGTTCTTTAGTTATAATTCTCATGTTAAATATATTCAACCATCACATAACAAGCAAACACAATGAAATTGGTTTATTTCCATTCTATATCGTCTATAGTATTTTATAACGATATATCGCCATTTTTATTTAATTTAAAACGGCCATATTTAATTAAACGACATTTCAGGTCGTGCCGATGCACTGGCGCTGTTTTTCATCAAATTTGTTTTACACTTATCTGAA
Organism: Allium sativum; assembly: GCA_030737875.1. Lineage (NCBI taxonomy): Eukaryota > Viridiplantae > Streptophyta > Magnoliopsida > Asparagales > Amaryllidaceae > Allium > Allium sativum. The sequence continues at coordinate 882,915,762 of CM060924.1, forward strand.
AATCTAACCGTTGTATCTTCACAAATTTTATATCATTAGGAAGGTCCTTTCAAAACGAATCCAACGGTTTCAGTTTTGGGTAAATCCGACGGTCGGATCTTCCACACTAGCCATTTGAAGTTACGATTTCAATTTACGAACTGCAGCGTCGTTATTCGATTTAATTTAATTATATTTATATATATATATATAATCGTTTCTAGCGCTGTTTTTCTTCAGATTTGAATTAAACATTCCAAACAATCCAACCGTCGGATTTTCACAAAGTTGGTGCCGTTGGAAAGATTTTTCCAAGGCGAACCCAACGGTTGCGGTTTCGGGAAAATCCAATGGTCGGATTTCCCGCACTAGTCATTTGAAATCACGGTTTCAAAACACGAACTGCACGGCCACGTTTCATTTTAATTTTATTTATATTTATATATTTATATAAATATAGTTCATTCAAAAATTCCTATATCGTTTTCACTTCAATTATTTCACTAACGCCTTTAAATTTTGGAAAATTTCGCCATAACCTCCTTTGTACGGGAGGGGCTGGGAAAATTCCCAAATAGCCACACGGGCGTCTCATGTCAAAAAGAAAAAGAAAAAGCCAAGCGGCTAGCCAAGCGGCTAGCCAACAGGCTCATAAAATCATCACCCAAACAAAACAGTAAATGTGTACCTATTTGTCGGGCACAAAATTTTATTCCTCTTCTCTAGCCCCTTTGCTATAACCTGTTCAATAAATATGCATGTACATATATACAATTTTTATCACTTATCATTTTCCATTCAACTTCACATTTGATTTACTTTGGTTTAAAAACACCATTCATTCTAATGTTGCATGCATAGGCTAAAATCATATCATTAGCTAATTAATGTATATTTCAACTCATGCATATTTATTTGAACAAGTGGCTATTTTTAACACTTCACATTTCAAAGATGATAATTTTGGCGAACTAAAATAGATTTCAACACATGACTATTTTATTTAGTTCCTATGCATGTTAAAAATAATATTTCATTCACAAATATTTATTTCAACGTCCGCATATCTTTAGCATATCACATATATGATAAAAATGATATTTTTATCATTTAAAATATTTATTCGACAAATGAATGTTTTCAACACTTCATAGTTTCAATAAAAATGTATTTTTTATTGTTCGATCTTTTTATTCAACACATGAACTTTTCCACTACACACACTTCTCAACACATGAGCATTTCCACACATGGATATTTTATTTATGTTGTTCATATAAGAAAGATGGAATTTTCTATTGTTGAAACTATTTATATATAAGGCAAATATTTTACTTATTTCATATATATTATAAAAATGTGATTTTTATTGTTTAAACACTTCATTCATTCACAAATGAATTTAATTTTCACACATCACTTTTCAACACATGAACATTTCCACACATGGATATAGTTTCAACATATGACTTTAATTTCAACGCATGAAGATAATTTCAACATATGAAAATAATTCTAACACATGAATATTATTCAAAATTTCGGCAGCATAACGGCAGGGTAGTTAAAACCCGCACCATCCCTAGTTCGGCTCCTCAATCTACCTTAAAACCTCGCGGTTTTTGACAATGGGGATTCATGCATCTAATTCGCACGCAGGCGGCATGTTTTATTTTTATTTCCACAAATATTTCCAACTCATTTCAATCACCAATGGGTATTTTTCAACCACAACCAAACAATATCAACCACAAACAATTTTTCAACCATTCGCATTTTTCATCCAATATTTCACACCAATTCACAACAATAAATATCGTCCATGGTTTGTGGACGAGGGGAGTATATATATATATTTTTTAATTTCTATATTTCACTTGCATTTCAACACATATATCAATTATTCTTTGCATGTATAATTCATACTTCGCTTATATAGCTTACACCATGCATGTACATGAGGTATACAACACGTGTGTAATTTATATTTCGCTTATATAATTTATACATGACATTTTCCATTCAAATTCTTTTAATTTAGATTTCTCACCTTGGTTTGCGGAGTGCTAAAAATCATAGATGACTCAGAAAAATCCGCGGCTTCTTCTATCTAGTAGAGAGCTTCCTTGCGGTCCCGATGTTTCCTGTTTCATTGAATTTCGCCAACACACCAAAAAGATATGATTTTTCAAAGTGCATACATCAAAAAGGACTCACCTTTCTAAGTGGTTCGAAACTAGGGTTTCGGTTTTCGTGAAATCTGTGGCACGTGGGGACGATCGGGGGTGCTGACGTGGAAGAGGAAGGAGAGGCGGTCCTGTCGGTGGCGGTTTGGGGTGGCTCGGTGGTCGGTGGCGTTCAGGGCGGCGCTGGGAAGTCGGCGACTTCCTGGGCCCGATTCAGCGGAGGCGGCGACGAGAGGTGGAGGGAGTTGGTCGGATTTGAAGAGGAGGAGGAGGCGGTTCGATTCTGGGTGGTGGCGGCGGCGAGAGGAGGCTGAGGCGGCGGCGATCGGTCGGGGAAGTTTGGAACGGGTTTCGTCGTTCGTTTCGAAGGAGCGGGTTTTTTATTTATTTTAATTTATGAAAGAAAAATTCTGATTGGTCGATATATATATTATTCAGAAAATTAGGGTTTTCCCATACGAACCCCTTTTCAAGTCCAACGACTGTCGTCCCCAGCTAAATACCCCCATCCCAGACACAATGGGATATGTTTCGTTGGCCAATTCGACTGTTACAGTCAGTTATTTTTCAAATTAAAGTATAAAACATTTTATTTTTAACTCTGAACGTACATTCCAATTTTCCAGGGCCACAAACTGATTCGAAAAATTCCAGAAAAATAAATCTAGCTATGTTTTGACTCTATGGTCCCAACAAAACTAGTTTCGTCGAATTCTGAGATCGATTGAAAAATGGCCATTTTCTGGTCGATCCAATTTAACAGAAATTGACCAAACACATTTTCTTTTGCCACGCGCACATACTAGCTTCAAAAATTATGAAATTTGAAACCTAGCAACAATTTGACATCCCGGACCCAACAAAAGTGGTTTCGTCGAATTCCGAGGTCGTTTGCAAAATATCAATTTTCCAGGGCTATATATACTATATAGCGACCTTTCTGAAAATTCATTCGGCCATAACTTTTGATTCCCGTTATGAAATTTCGATTTTTCAGATTCGTTAGAAAGGTATTGACTAACAGATTTAAATATTTTTGGTTTCACTAAAATCCGTTATATTCTCTTCTCTGCACAGTCAGTCAAAGTTTGAATTCAAATTTTCAAACTGACTCACTATTTCTAATTCACTATTTTATTGAAATATTCTATTTCAATTGTTCATATTCCTTTGAAATGACCAATTTAAAATTTTTAAATTGGCCCGTATTTTCCGGGTTATTACAACCCGTGTGGGGCTTTCAAACAACAAACACAGATTTATTTGTGCAGTTGGGCGATGTGTAAAATTTATCGTCCCAATCAATATCAGTCAAATGTGTGTATATAAACAAATCGTCCGATTTGTTTATAAATGTTTATTTTATATACACGTCATAAATTATATTTTAACTATAAAATATTTATTCATTCCACATCACACAATAAAATTTCACAACACATCAATCAAACAAACAAGTCATCCATGGTTTGTGGACGACGGGTGTCAGGTGCTGCTAAGCACCGTCTGCATCCTAGTATATATTTCAACTAGAAAATAAATTAAAAATGAGGAGTTCTCACCAAGGATTCCACTCCGCCAGTTTTACTTCTGAACTTTCTGAATTCCTTTTTGATTTCAATCCGTTCCATCTCACTTCTTTTCACGCTGTTCATAGTAAAAATCATATTTTTAATATGATGTTCATTTTAAAAATCACATTTTTATATCTTCTACATAATAAAAATTATATTTTTATTTCTCTACATAAATAGAAATCATATTTTTATATCTTCTACATAATAAAAATTATATTTTGCCATCTTCATAATAAAATCCATATCTTTCATTATTAAAAATCCGATCTTTATTGTCATAAAAATCTAAGATTTTTATCAACATAAAAAATCTAGTCTTTCATATGTCATTCCATTAAAGAAAAAATATATTTTTCTTCTACTTTAAAGATCTAATTTTTATCGTATTCAAAATCTAATCTTTATGTTGCTAAAAATCACTACTTTATACTTCATAAACAAAAATCATTCCTTTATATTTCATAACCAAAAATCATTTCTTTTTATTATTAAAAATCACTTCTTTTCCTAAAAATATATATACATATATATATATATATATTCTTTTCATGTTTAAAAATATGTTCTCTACATGTTTAAAAAAAATTGCATTTCATATATATGTAAAAAACTTCTCTACGTTAAAAATGTAAACTTTATATAATTAAAAATACAAACTTTATATTTAAAAATATAAACTTTATATAATAAATAAAAATCAGTTTTTATTTTAAATAATAAAAAAATCAGATTTTATGCATATCAAAAATTATAAAAACTCACAGCCTCTTTCTTCAAAATCGAACCGCTGGTGAAGGGGTGGGGCTCGCTTGTCGGAGGGGGTTGGAGGCGTCTGCGGCGGTGTGGGTCAGGAGCGGTGGAGCGTCGGATCTCGCAGTGGCAACTGGAGAAAAGGGTGGGGGCTTGCTGCTCGTCGGTGAGGAAGCGGGTTGGGTGAGGGAGGAGAGAGAGTCGCGAGGGGGAGGGGAGCGCCGGCCTCCGACGGTCGTGGTGAGGGGAGTGACGGCTGATCGACAGTGGAGGATCGACGATTTGTTTCTTTTTTCTTTTTCCTTTAAAACTAACTGACGGGGAGAGAGAAAGAATGGGGAGGGGAGGAGAGTTATATATTATATTTATTTTATTTAATTTTTTCCATAAAAGTACTCCTTTCGTTTGAACTCCAAATCAAATCCACCAACTGTCATTCTTAACTAATTACCCCCATTTCGAACACAATGGGATATGTTTCGTCAGCTGATTCAGCTGTTTCGATCAGTTTTCATTTAAATTAAAATATAAATCTATATATTCGGTTTTTAACGTACATTTCAATTTACCGGGGCCACATACGGACTCTAAAATTTACCGAAAAAAATGTTTCTAGCTTCATATTGACGATACGGTCCTAATAAAACTAATTTCGTCAAATTCTGAGACCGTTTAAAAAATGGCCATTTTCCAGTCGATTAAAATCAACTGAAACTGGTCAAATGCGTTTTCCTTTGCCATGCTCACATATTGATTCAGAAAATTACGAATTTTGAAACCTAGCAATAACTTGACATCACGGATCCAACAAAAGTGGTTTCGTCGAAAACCGATGTTGTTTGCAAAATTTCCACTTATAAGGGCCAGAATTTCATAGCGACTATTCTGAATTTTCAACTGGACGTAACTTTTGATTCCCGCTACGAAATTTTGATTTTTCGGATTCGTTGGAAAGATATTTTCAAATATATTCTAATATTTTTGGTTTCGCTAAAATCCGGTTTATTTTGAATCCTATACATTCATTTGAACTTTGAAATCGAATTTTCGAACTACCGCCGTTTTCAATTCCTTTTATATTTAAAATAAAATATTTATATTCTAACGATAATTCAAATAAATATAAACGTTCTAATTCTATTCAAGATAAATTTCTCGCAGTTATTATTTAAAATAATTCATTTTAAATATTCAAAATTCACTAAAATTGGCAAAATAAAAATTTTAAATTGGCTCGGATTTCCGGGTTATTACATCCTAAGAGTTACATATTAGGAATTCATACAAATTGAATAGGAATATTTTTGGAGAAGATGAAGATGGAGCTAACCTAAGCTTCTCCTTCGACTTGCACTTGATTTCAACATGAATTAGATCTCCTAGGATTAACTAGGTTTAGGGAATTATAATTTCTCTTTCTTATCCCCATTTTGCTTTCATTTTAGAAGAGGAAGATAGAATTGAGAGAGTGGGCTGATAGGGGGAGGGCTTGGCCGAGTTCTTAGGATCCAAGTAGGTTAGTCTAACCTGGTTCAAAGCACACGTCCGAAACCCAAATTTCCTTAGCTCTAAATTCATCCATATGCAAAATATGACTTTTCGGACACACACTCATTTAACGATTAACGATTAACGACTAACGACGTTATATTTAAATATATTATCGTTAAATATGCATGTTGTTACATGTTATAATAACATATCCTCATATATAATCACACAGCGAAATAAATACTATATATCATACGTTTGACCACCTCCATCTCGTCTCTGGATTTCGCAGCATCCGATAACCTAGACATGTACAACCCGGTCTAACCCGACCATTACAAATGCCGAATCAGTCTGGTGAACCAGAGTGAGAAAACACATTAAGTTTAAAGGCATCACACAACTTGATTTTTAACGTTAAAATCTTTTCGAAAGAAAAAGATAATCGTAAGACCAAATCCACACATAAATACAGGCAGTTTTTACCTTACAATAACCCAAAACGTTTTTGAAATCAATATCTTTTATGATATTATAATATTGTGTTATTACAAATAAATATCAATCTAGCAGAATGCTTGCATCTCACGCTCCATATACATAGTATACAACCAAAACCGCAGGCTCTTATTGGAGAATGGATTTCCTAGCAAGGTATGGGACAACCTTTCCGACAATGTACCTCCGGAGATGAATACATTAGGATTCAATAAGAACATCTTGCAACCCAGGCTAAACATGACCGGCCCCTCACTTCTCTTGAGAGTACCGAATATATCATTACCACGGTTGAGGGCCAGCCAACCGAATCGATGGCATACATACATAAATAAAAGGGACAACCGAAGGCATTTGATTTCTCTAGATCAAGTAATGATATGCCCTTTTGATGGGTGCGACCCACATAGTCATGCGACCTACCTGATTTTGTGCCATTTTCCCGGTTGATGAGGCTTGAGGTTATAATCTTCTTTTTAGGTCACCATTCACTCGAAATGCCACATCGCCAGATCCTCCATAAAATCACTAATTGACGTTCGTAAAAATACCCTGGTTGGGAGCGACCCAACTATGGTACATTTGAAGAAATCAACGTACGCGACCCCTTTGGAAATACTCTGTCAGACATCTGTCCATACAAGTCATCTAGGAACAGGATGAACCGAAGGTACTTTCCTACAACATCCCATATAGGAATCACCCTAAGGATCAATAGTGAGTAGTCCTTGCAATCCATAGATTCCAACCACAATAGAACCACATTATATCTTTGGCTACAGACTGGAGATTATTAGCCATTCTTCTGTTTATGAAGATCTATGGTCTTCAATGCTCCATCTTTATCATCTTCTGATATCTTCACTTATTTGTTGGTCGGAACGGTTTTCGAATATAAATTCGATCCCAGTCTTTCCATACCAACAATCGTATATCCAAGTTTTGGTAGTTGATTATTTAACTATCAAATAAATAATCATGAGAATAAAATGTGCTTACTGATTCAGTACTTGACATCACTCAGCCCTTTTTAATTAAAAACTAATTTACTTCTGCTTAATTAAAACTTCTAAATCTTTCAATATTTTAAAAATACGATATTTTCTTCTTATTTAATATACTAATGCCCTCCAAATCATTTCATTATAATACTTAGAAAAATAACTTATAACCATATTCAATTTCCACTTAATTCTCCTTTCAAGACATTTGCTACATCATTCTTCATTATCTAAAATTTGGAAATTAGTTCAACTTATTATTCGTAAAACAATGTTACGAAATATCTTTTATTTCATTACTTGAAAACAATAACCAATGCTTATTCTTATAAAATAAAACCCAACTTTACATTTCCTTTCTAACTTGGAAATAACGTTATATTTTCATGCAATCCCCTTTTATTTTCCTTTTACTTTGGAATCAACCTTATATATTCTCCAAATTTTCACCAATAATTTTGCATTATTATTTCTCTAATGGAAATAATGAATTATTACTTACCCCTTTTACCATTACCAACTAATATCATCCTCAGACAATCCTGAAGTCGTTCAAGTTGGGGTATTTTAATTACCTCTCAGACCTTGATCAACAACGTTCTTATCTTAAGATAGATACAAGTTGTAATCCAAAACCAATATATCATTATAATATCAATACAAATTCTATTTAACTATTTTTTTTAAAATACGGTTTCATAAAACCTTCTTACCTTTTGAAAATCTCTTCCTCGAATATAACCATTATTTCTTAATTCAATAATTAAGTAATTTCTTATAAAACACCACCTTTTAACCTCTACCTCTTTAAACAAAAATCATTTTATAATTCGGAATTGATTACGAAATCCTATAACTCGCTTCTTTTACCAAATTCACTTTTACCAATTCCTTTTCTAATCCATTCAACCATTCCCGCTTTAAAATCTTATTTCAATCTTTCCCTTTTACTTAATTTTGTTAATAAGTAATTTTAATTTAAAATTAATGCTTTAATACCTTAAACCTCATTTGTATAACTTTGGTTTAATATAAACTCATTTTATCTTAATTTCCTTTTACTTAATTCAAATATTTAAGTAACATTTATTTTAAGCATCGTATTCGCTTAAAATTTCTTTTATAACTTTGTTATAAAACCAGGTTTAAAATAAAACCTGTTCATAAACTCCTTCCACCATTCATTAGATTTCATTTCAACTTCAATTACTTTTTAAATGAATTTATTAAAAAATAATTTCCTAAATTAATATTAATTAAAATAACAACGTACTTCAATCGTTAACAACTTCAGTAGTTAATTTCTTATTTAACTAAAATAAATAGTAAATTCCTTTTTAAAATCTTATAAAAATTAAAAACAAATATTCATTAAATTATATTATTATATTAATTCAAAACAAACAAATTCAATAATCAATCCCCGTTAAAACGGTCGATTAGTCCACTCAAAACATGGTTATCTCGTTAACCGATTCCAATTCGTTCTCTCTTTAAATTAACTAATAATATAATTAATTTAAATAATTCCATTTAATTGTTTTCTTAAAATAATTATCCAACTTTTAACCATTAGGTCAATTTCTACTCACTTGTTTTTAAATCTGATTAACAACAGAATTTACTTTATAAGATCAATTAATAATTAATTATAAACTTAAATAATAAATATTTATTTCCTTTTAATAAACCTTTATTCAAAATAATATATTTCAAAATCTATCTTTGTTATGAAATAAATTTTATAACTTCAGTTCCATCGATTCAGCTGATGGTAAATCAATATAAACAAAATAATTTATTCTTAGGTCATTACTGTCGATTACTCAACCAATATTGCCCATTGGTTAAAACAAAACCAAGGTTGAATCTCTAGTCAACTATCAATAAACAAATCAATCACCCAATCAGGACAGTTCATATGTTGATAATATGAAAATAAATAAAGTCTAATATATTTAAGGAATCAAGTTGGGTTCCTCCAACCTGTTCTTCCCTACATTAAAATAGATCATCTCACATAAATTCATTCAATTCAATTTAACTAATAATTTCTATAACAGTAAATAATGATTATTTAACATCAGCCAATTAACATAACAATTCAAACAATTAAACACGTTTATTTAATAAACATGACCAACAAGATAAGTCACCTTCATTGGACACCGTTAAAACAACGATTTGGGTTTTCCAATGAAATTAAACAATGTTTAATTTCATTGGTTCAGTCAATATATGAATATACAATTAACAAACAATCAACCATTAGCAACCATAGCACACAATTATAAAACCCGACTTATATAAAATATAAGTGGGAAGAACTGAGTGAGTTTAACTCACCTTGATTTCATTTCAATGTCGTTAAAGCGATTCACGGTTCAGTTCCAATTAAATTATACTAGCATTTAATTTAACAATAATTTCCATCTGTCTTCTGCTCTGTCGATTTAGTTCCATGATGTAGGTTCAAACAGTACGGTCCCAACGTAGCTCATTTCGTTAAATTCTAATAACATAGCCACGAGATATGAATATTATAAATTCATAGTTAAATTATACAATAATAGTTTCTTAACTGTAAATTAATATCTTAACTACTTTCATTAATTGGTTAACATGCTGATAATACGTCTGTACATATGCTATTTTTCATGTTTGCCTTGGGGTTGAATTGTTTTCAGCACGCAGTCCCTGCATTCCAAATATAACAAAGTTAACCAAAATTCCAAATGTGGCGACCCGAACTTCCCCATGAAGGAAAGCACGGATTGCTTTGAGGACAAGACGAATCAGAACACAAACTGAAGAACATTTCATTGCTTATTACAACGATTTACATCAGAGTGCTAGAATATACAGAGTATGAATAAATATTATACATCAGAGAAATATCAGAGATTCCAATTACATTACATAGCAGCGAAAAAATAATACAAAACACAACTGAAGGAGATATACGGATACAGATCTTTCCGAATATCATCCAGCTGTAAACCAGGATCCTGTGAATATAAATCTGCAAAACCAAAACTACTAGTTGCCCATATGGAAAATAGGGGCGCCCAGAGTTTAGGTTAAAACAATAAACTCCAGGTCAGTCATGTGACTGGTGTGAGAATTAAAACAGTTATTAATCTTTATTTTTAAAGTTAGATATATCAAGGGACCATGCCTTATAACACGGAATGGGTTTCCTCCCAAGAATACCAGTGTATATAACAAAACAGCACAATGCTTTTTTGGAAAAATGGAGCTATTATAAGACTCAGGTCCCATCACACAATGCAACGCAAGCCGGAGGATAGAGTTTTACCTTATAATAGCCAAACATGCTTGGTACGTTTAAAACAAATCATTTTGATACTATTATAATGTAAAGTGTATGAAAACAACTTCAAATATAAATGTATCAATCATAGACGGCATAGTATCCCATGCTACTATGTCGCCATACTAGGCTCTACAAATAAAACCGAATGTCACGTATTGGAAATTGGATTCCATCTATGAGTCAAGGCCATAGATGGCTCCTCAACGCTTCGAGACATTCTAGCAAATGTCTCAGGACTACACACTCTGGGTAACCCCTGGAATCGGCTGGGTCGTTCCTCCCTTACGTTTGAGGATTAGTTATTCCTGAACACACATTTCCCGGTCCTATCGGACCTATCCATCGGCTCTGAAGAGACCAATATATCCGAGGTGCTCGCAATCCAACAACCACATAGGTAAAAATAATATAAATGTTAGGGCATGTAAAACACTGACACCACCCATAGCTAGAAAGAAACGTCGTGTTCTCCCAACGATCTGATCTCGTTTTTAACTCATACCAAGGTGTGAGGCTCGCGAATTATCGCCATACACAAAGCTATGCTGTATTAAAGCCGTGCTTTGATCATCAACCACAAGACTCTACTTTTCAACAAAAGCCTTGATCATCTGCATCTCAGCATGCCACACAGGCAATTCACGTCATGCGACTGGTGTCTATCGATATACAACCTCTGATCCCGTACGTCTCAGAGAAGGGTGAAGTAAGGGAATAAATTCCCCTTCACAAGACAGATATATATTTAATAGAGATCAATCAGCACAATATAAAATCCAATGTCAGACACACAATCCATTTACAAGTTCGTTCTGGGTCTGAACAAAACCGGAGGCACCTTATTCCTCATCCCGTATGTCCAATACAGTAGAGAGGTCCTCGCATATCCGTCAATCTCCAAGTACGTCTGGACGATCACCGCTTATTACCTCATCTTGGGTGTACAACCCAATCAAGACATCAGTAATCATCCAAACAATGTGAAGACCTCCGGTCTTCAAACACTGTCTTCATCGTCGACTTGTCGAAACAGTTATTCAGAATGGGTATGAACCCGGCCTGTCCGAATAACTCGCGTATGTAATAAACAAGTGTTATGAAAACACAACATATGCCTCATTCCAATTCTGAATATTCACTATTAAAATATTCACATTTATAGGGATTTTGTAACAACCCGGAAAATCTAAGCCAATTTAAAATTTTTGTTTTGCCAATTTTAATGAATTTTGAATATTTAAAATGAATTATTTTAAATAAAATCGACGAGAAATTTATTTTGAATAGAATTAGAATGTATATAAATATATATGTCGTCGTTAGAATATAAATATTTATTTATATATATAAAAGGAATTGAAAATGGCGCGGTAGTTCAATAATTCGATTTCAAATTTCAAATGAATGTTCTGGGTGCAAAATAAACCAGATTTTAGCAAAATCAAAAATAATAGAATCTAATTGAGAATATCTTTCCAACAAATCTGGAAAGTTGAAATTTCATAGCGGGGATAAAAAGATATGCCCAGTTGAAAATTCAGAATAGTCGCTATGGAATTCTGGCCCTTAAAAATGACCATTTTGCATACGACCTCGGTTTTCGACGAAACCACTTTTGTTGGATACGTGATGTCAAGTTATTGCTAGATTCCAAAATTCGTAATTTTTCGAATCAATATGTGGGCGTGGCAAAGGAAAACGCGTTTGACTAGTTTTAGTTGATTTTAATCGACTGGAAAATGGTCATTTTTCAAAGGATCTCAGAACTCAATGAAATTAGTTTTGTTAGGACCGTATCGCCAATACGAAGCTAGAAAATATTTTTCAGGAATTTTTAGAGTTCGTATGTGGCCCTGGTAAATTGAAATGTACGTTTAAAATATAATATATAGATTTAAATTTTGATTTAAATGAAAACTGATCGAAACGGTCGAATTGGCTTTCGATACATATCCTGTAACACCCCGTAATTTGAACATAAAAATTCACAAATTAAAGTATACTTAATTAAGTGAAATGGGTTGCGCAGAGAAATATATATATATATTGATATATATATATATATAATTGAAATTTTAATTAATAAATATGCAAAAATGTTCAAAACAGCGAATTGGGAGAGGGGAATAACCGAACCGGCCGATTTTTGAGGTCGACCCAAGCTCGCTGGGTCGACTAGGGGTTAATCCAGGGTGTTTGGCTGTCAACCCGTGGGCCGATTCGCTCGAATGCAGATTTTGCATTTGAATGGTTCTCATGGTTCAGCTTTAATTTTAAGGCCCTAAATTGTTCCTACATGTGACTTCTTCCCCAAGACATGCTTTAAAGGCTAGGATTGGTTCTAGGGTTTATCCTATGGCTAAAACTATCCTAGTCTTCTATAAAAAGACCTCTAACCCTCTCCTAAAACCCTCATAAATTGATCCTACAACTAAACTATGCCAAAATGATTTCTCATCATGGCCTCCACTTCAACCCATGGCCTCCATCTTCTTCCTCATGATAGCTTAAGTGTTCTAAGCTAGTTTCAAAGTAAAGGAGCCTCTTTTCTTCATTCATGAGAGATTCTATGATCATTTGAGTGATTTCATGTTTGTATGAGAGTTCATAAGTTGCATTCTAGCCAAAGTTGCAACCTTTTCTTGACCAAAAAGCAAGGATCTTGCATGAGAGCTCATAAGCTTCATTCAAAGCCAAAGTTGAAACCTTTCTTCTTCAAAGCAAGGATTTTTATTGATATTTGCTCAAGGGTTTCATTTGGAGCTTGTTCTTTTGGGGTTTTTGGGTGATAGCATGAATGGCTTCGTCTCAATCTTTGTTTTATATGTTGATTTGTGCCTTCATAGCATTGCAAGCCCCCTCCTACTCTTAGATATTAACTATAAAGTTAAATGAATGTTGCAAGTTTGGGTTTGATCATTAAGTATGATACATGCTATCATGTTATGCAAGTCTATAAAGTCATTACCTTGATCTTGTGGGTTAAAAGCTATAACCTTTATGTTGAAATGTTGCATTATGCAACATGAGAACCCTCATAACCTTTAGGTTAACTTGCATATGAAGTCATAACCCTTATGTGATGTTATATGCGAGTTACTTGTCATCATTTCATGTCATCTATGACCATGTATCACCTATTTGCCAAGTTTGAATGTTATGCATGTTTTTTAGGCTTGACAATGTAACATGCAAGTTTGTGAGCACATTTATGCCTCATTTCCACCATGTTTAACTTGTGGCCTTATACCCTTTTTGTCATGCCTTTGCCAAGTTCCTTCTTTAAATCCATTATGCGTTGTTGTGAATGTATATGCGAGTTTAAAAGCGTTGGGGTTAGGTTATGGGGAAACTTTAATGACATGAAACATGATTTGGGTAAGTTGGTATAAACGTGACAACATGTAACTTTGGCTATGAGCATGGGACTTGGAAACTTGACACGTATGGGTTGTAAGTGTAACAAGACACTAGACCAAACATGAAAATGGCCAACTCGAGGTTGGGTTGAGTTTGTAGCATAAATCTACCCGGACCCGCCCGGCTTAACTAGTGGCTACAAACAATAGGATCTAATGTGAGAAGTTGGTCATGTCGCGCTTAAGACCCGAGGTTAGACTAGGTTGTGGTGTAAATCTACCCGGACCCGCCCGGCTTAACTAGTAACCACAACAAAGTCTAATGTGAGAGGTTGAGAGTGCATTAATTAAATTGATGCCACATGATAAGGTCAAGTAAATTTGACTAATGACACTTAACCGATATGACACAAATGGGTAGGTTAAGTGGGACCGGGCTTGATTTCTTAATGACACTTAACCATACAAGACAGTTAGGGGAAGGGGTTAAGTAATTTACGCTTAACTAATCTAAACACGGTAATTAGATGGGGTTAAGTAACTAAGACTTAACTAATCTAAACACGGTAATTAGATGGGGTTAAGTAACTAAGACTTAACTAATCTAAACACGGTAATTAGATGGGGTTAAGTAATCTATACTTAACTAATCTAAACACGGGAATTCGATGGGGTTAAGTTAAACACTTAACCAATCTAAACTTGGTTATTCAATGGGGTTAAGTAACCAATACTTAACCAATTTAACATGATAATTTAATGGGGTTAAGTAACTTATACCTAACCAATTATACGTGATGATTTGATGAGGTTAAGTAACCTATACTTAACCAATCTAATAGGTGGACCTGATAAGGGTTAAGTCACAAGACCTTTTAAGATTAGGCTTAACAATTGTAATACGATTAGTGGATGGGGTTAAGCTAACCCATACTTAACCAATCCGACTCGATAATCTGATGGGATTAAGATAATCCATGCTTAATCAATCTAACATGAAAATCTGATAGGGTTAAGGCAAATAAATACTTAACCAATTTGACTTGATAGGGTTAAGTCATGAGCTTCTTGGTACACTTAACCAACTTGTATGGCTAAGCCTTGAACTTGAGTACTTAGCCAATCTTGACATGATTTGTAGGCGGGTCAAGTCACGAACTTGGATAACAACACTTAACCTATTTGACAAAACCCTAGCTCAAAGGACTAGGTTGGAAATCGTAGTTAACAAGGATAGCGGAAAGAGGGGCTAAGTGGTAAACCTTAGTTAAGGGTAACTAAGTAATAATTCTTATCTAAGGACATGGGACTAGTTCATAAAGAGATGAGTAACCTGGTACGGTAGGTCATCGCTTAGTATACGAGGAGGAGCAAGTTATCTGACTAGGATAAAAGCTCCAGCGAACTGGGTGACGAAGTGAAAGCTTCGGGGAACGTGAGGGTACTCTTGGTATCCCTCTGTGAGGTGGCGAGTGGTCCATGAAACCCGGCCTCACAGGGGTTAAGGTCTGCGGTAGAAGAGCCAAGAGTATGCCTTGGTTGCTATGCGAGCGACCTAAAGACTGGGATGGATTAGCGTGGAGTCGACGATACTTGATTTTGCCCCGGGATAGCATGTCGCCGACTACCTACCATCTTTAGTCAATCGTGTACGTACGGAAAGGCAGGGAACTCCCAAAAGACCATATACTAGCTATCAAGTTATGGGTGAGGTTGGCTATCTGGAAGTGGGCATCGATGGGCCTTAGTGTAGTTCTCATACATGATTTTTCTTGGATTGCCTTTCAGTAGTTGAGGGAGGGGTCACGTGGGACCATAGCCACGGGTACAAAAACAGACCTTGATATCTGCATCAGCAGACGACTTAAAGCTCCCGACCGAGTCCCGTATTTCTTGATTTGCCCTGGCACGGAACTCGGATGGCACATTGAGGAACATGTGCATCTAGACATGGAAAACGATTCACGATACATACGTGGGATAAAGGGCGCGGTTGACGGGTGGCATAATCCCTAGTGGCCCTAGGTGGCTGAACCCAAACCGAGACACGGAAACGTTCATTAGGTAGCATAATCCCTAGTGGTCCTAGGTGGCATAAATCCTAAGTGGACACGCGATAGTTCATGGTAAGAAAACATAACTAGATCAAGGGTAGCAGTCCAAAATAACTTCAAGGATAAGACGTTTACATGGGAAAGCCCGTATGGCCTACGGCAAAGGACTAAACTTATACATGGAAAGAAACATACGAGTTGGGAAAACCTACATATGCTATATATTAGGTTGACATGGACCATTACGTGGCGTTGGGCAAGGGACATTCATAGTTAACACATGACGCGGGTTGGGATACTAGTACTAGGGGTGCAGAGCAAATATACATGATATATACCTTAGGATGTTATACATGATAAATACCTTGGGATAGTATACTTGATAGAAACCTGACGATGTGGTACCTTGATTTATCTTGACACCGTAGTTTATCATGACACACTCGTTTATTTTGGTACCGTAGTTCATCCTGTTATTTTGGTTTAGCTTATCTATCTTGTCATCATACTTATGTTCA
The DNA here is from genome assembly GCA_030737875.1 of Allium sativum. Classification (NCBI taxonomy): domain Eukaryota; kingdom Viridiplantae; phylum Streptophyta; class Magnoliopsida; order Asparagales; family Amaryllidaceae; genus Allium; species Allium sativum. The sequence goes on from CM060924.1 coordinate 882,932,512, forward strand.
TCTCAGTTCCTCATGCCAGTTAACTTTACTAGTTTATATACTGATAGTAGATAGGGCTTACCAATCTTTATGACTGACCCCGTTTTGTTTCGCCTCTTGTCTTCCGTTCCCCCCCCCCAGGTTACAGGGAGGAAATGCTATTGTTAGTTTGGACTTCTTCTGTTTGAAGGTCATCACGCATGGCTTGGACTTCTCTTGGCTATGGCTACTTTACTGTTTTACTTGGGGAATAATTTATGAAATGGTTTTATGCTTCTTTATTATTGCAAGACAGGTTTTGATGTATTTTGATGTAAAAGGCTTTTAGACCTTATTTTATAAGGTAATGAAATTTGTTTTACTTCCGCTGTTTTATATATATATGTTCTGTCTTGTAATATTTCTGTACATGTTTACCAATAATACCCCTCTAAAGCTAGTGCATTCCTTTGCGAGTGACCCTAGCGGAGGTGGGGTGTTACATATCCCATTGTGTTCAGAATGGGGGTAACTAGCTAGGGGGACACTCTGTGGGTTCGATTTCGAGCTCAAATTAAAAAGGTACTTTTTAAAATAATAAAATAATGTATATTCATTACAGTGGTCAACCCCCGTACCTTTCCCTCTCCCCCTTTTCTTGGTCAAACCTTTCAGATCTCAAAGTAAAAAAACGCGCCTTTACCATCGCCCTCCCCCCCTCCGATCTCAACCCGCCGCCCGACCTCCGCCTCTCCCTGGCACCACCGCCGCCCCTTCTTCTCCCCTCCCTCTCCTGTCGCGCGAGCCCAAGCCCCCTTCCATCGAAACCTCGACCAAATCCGCACCCCACAGCCAAATCAAACTGCACCACCCCTTGTTCCTCCACCTGACGAGACCGCTACCCCCGTGCCACCCTAGTACCCTCGCCTCCGACCCGTGAGACCCGAAACCCCCTCCTTCCTCTTCGTGAGCCTTGGAATCCACGGCCACCTTAAAACCCACCGGAGCCTGCTCATCACCAATGCATCAGCACCCCCTGCCTCCGTGCCGACCACGACGAACCTCCTCCGACGAAAATAGTAAGTTTTTATGTTTTTATTTATTTATAAAAATAGGATCTTTATTGTAAGTATAACATAATAAAAGTGGAATTTTTAATTGTTTGTATAGCGTTGAAAAGATCGGATTTTTATTTATATGAAAGGCGATATTTTATATATGAAAGGTCGGATTTTTATTTATATGAAGGGCGATATTTTTATATATGAAAGGTCGGATTTTTATTTATATGAAAGGCGATATTTTTATATAATGAAAACATAGTGTTAAAGATGCTATTTTTATCATCTTGAAAGTGAAATAAAAATATGATTTTTATAAGACAGAGAATATAAAAATACGATTTTTTATATGTTGTAGTGAAAATAAAGATTCGATTTTTATAGGAGTAGCGGATTAAAAATAGAATTTTTATATACTAGAGAATATAAAAATGTGATTTTTATATGAGTGGCGATATAAAAATATAATTTTTATTAGAAGAAGAGCGGTATAAAAATATAATCTTTATATAGGAAGTATCATTGTTAAAAATATAGTTTTTAACATATACCGCGTGAAACAGATCTCGTTAGAAGCACGGCGAAGATCTCCTACATAAGAAGAGTCGTGGCGTTTGGTTTAGCTAGTCGGTGAGAACTCCTCACTTTTATTTTAATTTCTAGTTGAAATATATACTAGGATGCAGACGGTGCTTAGCAGCACCCAACACTCGTCGTCCACAGACCATGGATGACTTGTTTGTTTGATTGTTGTGTTGTGAAATTTGATTGTGTTATGTGGAATGAAATAAAATATTTTATAGTGGAAAATATTTTATAGTTAAAATATGATTTTTAACGTGTATATAAAATAAGTATTTATAAACAAATCGGAGATTTGTTTATATACACTGATTGGATTGATATTGATTGGGATGATAAATTTTACACATCGCCCAACCGCACAATTAAAATATGTGTTTGTTGATTTGAAACCCCACACGGGTATTGGGATGATATTTGACGTACACTTATCCCGATTGTTTAGTTGTATGTCAATCGAAGGGTTGACAGACTGTGTAAGCGTTAATTATTTATATTTAATGCTTATGCAGTTGTGTGGTCCACTCTGGATGATAGTTGATTATTTATCGTTGCTATTATATACATATGTTGTAGAAAATCCATATAATTAACATTATATGGTAATTGATTGGGCCTCATTCCGATTTGGAAAATAGAAAAGTATAAATTCATGTGTTGAATTGAAAAATATTCATGTGTTGAATAGAATAAACATTCATATGTTGAATAAAAGTCGTGTTGATTAGATTGACGCCATTTTGACGTGAACGATATTTATATCGATTTTATTCATTTTTATAATGAATATAGAAAAGGAAGTGATTTCAAAATATAACGTTTTGAAAATATTATCATTTGTATATCGATGATGTGGAATATTCAATTTTGATTAGAAATTGAATATGAAGTTGAAATCGTTTCGAAAACGAATTTAAAACGATTTATAAAATACGTTTTGAAAGGAAATCGATGAAATATATATAATATTATATATATATATATATAATGGCCTGAATAGAACGCGCCACGCCGCGGCAGTTTGCGAATTTCGACCATTGACTTCGATTGGATATTACGGGAGATCCAACCGTCGGATTCTCCTAAAACTGGAACCGTTGGGTTCGTACCGAAAAGAGCGTTCCAATGAACATTAGAGGTTTGAAATCTGATGGTTGGATTTGAAATTATGTCCAAATCAAATTTGGAAAAGGTCGCTGTAAGTGCAGTTCGATGGCCGTTGATGGAAATCGACTGTACGGGCCTTGATAAAATTATTAAAAATAGTAATAATTTGTGTAAAATCATAAGAAATGATTTGGGAAGAATTGGGATGAAAAATTCCATATTTGAAAGGATAAAAATAGATTTTTATCGAAATGAACTAATTTTGAACTAGAATTATAATTCTTTTTATTTTTAAAATAAATAAAGTGGATTTGAAATGGTTTTAAAAGTAACCAGAATTTCCAATAATTAAATTGGAATGGATTTGAATCAAAATTGTCTTTGGAATATTTCGATGTTGATGATACAGATATTTTTATGGGAATTTGAAAGATATATTTATATCGTTATTTCCAATATGATATTTGTTGGTCGTAGAATTTGATATTGAATATAAACCGATATATTTTCTATTTAGAGCCTTGTATTTAATATCAAATGTGATTTGGGTTTGTCGTGAATGGTGTCCTCATTAACACTATTCTTAAACCCAGTTGAGAAAAAGATTAAATCTTTTTATTTTAGATTTAATGAAGTATACCAATTAAATGGTATTTAATTGGAATTGAATTTGAATGTGATTTTGGGTTTATCGTGAACGGTGTTTTAAATAACACTTGTTCTTTAACCCGATAATTAATGGAATGTGATTTTGGGTTGTCGTGAACGGTATGTCCAATAATACTGTTCTTAGACCCAACGGAGTTAGGAAAATCAGAAACTAACTGGAGATTAGTTAAGTTGAATGGTTTCTTGGGTATTGATCTGATGTTGGTTTCAGCCTTCGGGGTTAATACTTAGGGAATTGCTCACTTGCTATTTTACGGTTAAAGGCTGATAGGATGGAATGTGATTTTGGGTTTATCGTGAACCGTGTTTTAAATGACATTGATTCTTTAACCCAGTTAAAGATTAAAACTAAGTGGAGTTTTAATGAATTTTTAATTAGATTGAAAAGATCGAGAATGGAGTATCACCAGTTTTGCTCCAAGCGATAGTTAAATCTTTAATTAGATTTGAACGTGAAATGGTAATTGAATTTACCGATAACACCGTGGTGTTAGGTATGAAGTATGACCAGTTTTACATCATGGGATGAATTGGTTGGGATTGGGAAATAAAATAAATGATTACTTCGGTGTGGTTCGCTAATCCTGACTAGTTTGAATTGATATTCAAAGGAAGATTAAAGAATAAATTTAAAGAATTTATCTTTGATAAAATTAATGGGAACCTATCCCTAAGAATGTGAAATTTAGCAACTAACTGAAGATTAGTTAAGATGATTGGTTTCCTGGGTATTGATCTGATGTTGGTTTCGGCCTTCGGGGTTAATATTTGGGGAATTGTTCCCTCACTAATTTACGGTTAGTGACTGATGAATTGGAGCGAGGCATATGTTGTGTTTGTGTAACACTTGTTTATTATATATGCGAGTTATTCAGAAAGACCGGGTTTATCCCATTCTGAATAATTGATTCGACGATGAGTCGAAGATGAAGACGGTGGTTGAAGACCGGAGGTCTTCACGTCGTTTGGATAATTACTGATGATCTTGATTGGGCCGTACACCCAAGAGGAGGGAATCAGTTGGTGATCGTCCAGACGTACTTGGAGATCGATGGATATGCGAGGTACAAGGTGCCTCCGGTTTCGTTCAGACCCAGAACGAACTTGTAAATGGACTGTGTGTCTGACATTGGATTTTAGTCTGTGTGATTGATTCTATTAAATATATATCTGTTTGGCGGCGGAGAATTTATTCTCTTGCTTAACGCCCTTCTCTGAGACGTACGAGCTCAGGGGTTATATATTGATGGATATCAATCGCATGGAGTGAATTGCATGTGTGGCATGCCTAAGTGGGAAATGATCAAGGCTTTTGTTGAAAAGCAAAGTCTTGTGGTTGATGATCAAAGCACGGCCTATGTGGCATAGCGTTGTGTAGCGTTGATTCGCGAGCCTCACACCCTGATTGTGAACCAGAAACGGGAGAGGACATCAGGGAGGGCATGTGTTTCCTTCTAGTTAGAAGTGGCGTCAGTGGTTTTACACGCCCTGACGAGTTTGACTTATGTGGTTGTTGCTGTTGTGAGGCTCCTCGGATATATCGGTGACTATGTGAAGCCGATGGAGTCATTTGTTGGCTCATTGACGCCCCAAAAGGCGGGGAAACGCAGTGTTCAGGCATTTTAATCCACATCGGTGGATCGGCCCTGACGATCCAAGGGTCACTCGAGCTCTGATCCTGAGACACAGGCTAGAGCGTCTCGAATCGGTAAGGACTATCTTTTGCCTCGGTTCACAGATGGAAATCCACCTTCCAATACGTGACTTTGCGGTTTTGATTGTATAACCTATATATGGCGACATAGTGGTATGGGCGCTTATGCCGTCTATGATTGATACTTATGATTTGAAGTTGTTTTATACACTATGCACTTATTATAGTATCAAATGATTTGTTTTTAGCATATCAAGCATTCTGTGGCTATTATAAGGTTAAAAAACCCTATCCTCCGGCTTGCGTTGCATTGTGTGATGGGACCTGGGTCTTATAATAGCTTCATTTTTCTTTATTTAGCATTTCGCTGTTTGTTTTATGCACTGGTATTCTTAGGAGGAAACTCGTTCCGTGTTATACGGCGTGGTCCTTTGATTTACCTGACTTTAAAATAAAGATTAATAACTGTTTTAGTTCTCACACCAGTCCCATGACTGACCTAGAGTTTATTGTTTTAACCTAAACTCTGGGTGCCCTTATTTTGACACGGGCAGCTAGTTGTTTTGGTTTTGCAGATTTATATTCACAGGATCCTGATTAATAGCTAGAACGATACTCGGAAAGCTCTGTATCCGTGTATTACTTTCAGTTGTGTTTTGTATTATTTTTCCACTGCTATGTAAATTATTGTAATCTGTAATATTTATCAAATGTATTTTATTCATTCATACTCTGTATATTCTTGTAATCTGATGAATTGTTGTAATTAACAATGGAATGTTCTTCTGTGTGTGTTCCGATCTGTCTTGTCCTCATAGTAGTTCGTTCTTTCTCTTCTCTTCGGAGACCGGGGAAGTTCGGGTCGCTTCAGATTTGTTCCCATTAATTTTATCAAAGATAAATTCTTTAAAATTTATTCTTTAATCTTCCTTTGGATGTCAATTCAAACCATGTTACGGTTTTCCAAATTAGTTGGGATAAGCGCACCTTACCGAAGTAATCATTTATTTTATTTCCTAATCCCAACATATTCATCCCATGGAGCAAAGCTGGTATTACCCCATAACTAACACCACAGCGTTATCGGTAAATTTAATTACCATTTCACGTTCAAATCTAATTAAAGATTTATCAATCGCTCGGAGCAAAACTGGTGATACTCCGTTCTCGATCATTTCCCAAATTTGATAATTCAAATTATCAATTCATTTCAATCTAATTAAAGATTCATTAAAACTCCACTTAGTTTTAATCTTCCTAAAAATCAATGTTAATGATTATTTAACTTTGGAAACACAAACATGTCGCATCGACAATCTACACTGTACTACTGATTTTTGCCGATATATAACCTCTAAGATTGTACGTCTCAGAGAAGGGTGTTAAGCAAGAGAATAAATTCTCCGCTACCAAACATATATATATTTAGCAGAGATCAACCATACAGTTCGAAATACAATGACAGACATGTAATCCTGTCTTTAACTGGGTTAAAGAACTAATGTCATTTAAAACACAGTTCATGATAAACCCAAATCACATTCCATTAATGGAATCATCACGGAAAAACAAATCAATATATATAATCGATATCAATTTCCGTATTCGACTAATAATATAAATGGAATAACGGCAAAGCCTTTTAAATTCCATATGTATTAACAGTCTTCCTCCACAGAAGTTCACTTCGATTATTATCAATCGAATTCCATTCAATTCCAATTTAATATATTTAATTGGAAAATTTTACTTTGGAAAATTCCTGTTAAATCTTAATAAAAAGATCTATAAATTCCAAATCACATTTCACTGTAAATCGGGTTAAAGAACAAATTTCATTAAAAACACAGTTCACAATAAACCCCATTCACAATCCATTTTTAATCAGGTTAAAGAACAAGTGTTATTTAAAACACCATTCACGATAAAACTAAAAACAAATTTCAATTCCAATTAAATATTAATTAATTGGTATACTTCATTAAATCTAAATAAAAAGATTTAATCTTTTCTCAACTGGGTTTAAGAACAGTGTTAATGAAGACACCATTCACGACAAACCCAAATCCCATTTGATATTAAATACAAGGCTCTGAATAGAAAATATATCGGCTTATATTCAATATCAAATTCTGAAATCAACAAATATCGTATTGGAATAACGATATATATATATATCTTCCAAATTTCTCCACAATATCCGTATAATCACGGAATCCAATATCGAAATATTCCGAAGATAATTTCGATTCAAACCCATTCCAATAATTATATTGGAAATTCTGGTTATTTTTAAAACCATTTCATACCCAATTTATTTATTTTAAAAATATTAGATTTATTATTCTAGTTCATAACTAGTTCATTTCGATAAAAACATATTTTTATCTTTTCAAATATGGAATTTTTCATCCTAATTATTTCCAAATCATTTATTTTGATTTTGCACAAATTATCGATATTTTGAATAATTTTATCAAGGCCGGTACGGTCGATTTCCATAAATGGTCGTCGAACTGCACTTACAGCGACCTTTTCCAAATTTAATTTGGACATGATTCCAAATCCAACCATTAGATTTCTAATTTCTTGTATTCATTAGAAAGCTCTTTTCGATACAAACCCAACGGTTCCGGTTTTAGGAGAATCTGACGGTCGGATCTCCCGTAATGTCCTTTCGAAGTCAATGGTCGAAATTCACGAACTGCCGCAACGTGGCGCGTTCTATTCAGGCCATTATATATATTATATATATTTCGTCGATTTCCTTTTAAAATGTATTTTATAAATCGATTTAAATTCGCTTTCAAAATGATTTCAACTTCATATTCAATTTCAAATCAAAATTGAATATTCCATATCATCGACATATAAATGATAGTATTTTCAAAACTTTAGATTTTGAAATCAATTCTTTTTCGATATTCATTATATAAACGAATAAAATCGATATAAATATCGTTCACGTCAAAATGGCGTCGATTAAATCAACACGGCTTTATATATTTAAATATTTTCGTGTCCATCCCAAATCGGACATCAAAATTAGATTTTGATCTTTTACTGAATATTATTTTAAAATATTCATTATTTTAAAATAATCGTTATTTTAAAATATTCATTCTTCTCTGAACTGGAATCAGACACAGTCAATTACCATATAATTTGATTTATATGGATTTCATACACACATGTATACAACAACAATGATACACAATTAACCATCATCCATAGTGCATTCTACACTGCATAAGCATTAAATATAAATATTCAACGCATACATAGCTTATCAACCAATCGATTGACATATAACTATATAGTGGGATTAGTGTATGTCTAATATCATCCCAATACCCGTGTGGGGTTTTCAAACAACAAACACAGATTTATTTGTGCAGTTGGGCGATGTGTAAAATTTATCATCCCAATCAATATCAGTCAAATGTGTGTACATAATCAAATCGTCCGATTTGTTTATGAATATTTATTTTATTCATATACACGTTAAAAATTATATTTTTAACTATAAAACAACACAATCAATTTTCACAACACAATCAAACAAACAAGTCATCCATGGTATGTGGATGACGGGTGTCTGGTGCTGCTAAGCACCATCTGCATCCTAGTATATATTTTAACTAGAAATAAAAATAAAAGTGAGGAGTTCTCACCTTGGGGTTCCACTTCGTCATTCTTTATTTCTGAACAGTTCGGATTTTGTTTTGATTTCAGTCCGTTCCATCGCACTCCTTTTCACACTATTCATAGTAAAAATCATATTTTTAATATGATGTTTATTTTAAAAATCACATTTTTATAATGGCACTTCATATATAAAAATCACATATTTTTACAACGCTTCTTTTTATATAAAAATTATATTTTTATATCTCTACTTCTTATATAAAGATCGAATTTTTATAGCTACTCCATATATAAAAATCTGATTTTTATATCGTTCTTCATATAATAATAAAAAAATCATATTTTTCTCTCCCCATTCTCTATATAAAAATCACATTTTTATATATATAAATCATACTTTTATATCTCTACTACATATGTAAAAATCGCATTATTATATTCCCTATCATATTTTTATTATCTCTCTAATATAAAAATCATATTTTCTCGCACCATTCTCTGTATAAAAATCACATTTTTATATATAAAAATCGTACTTTTATATTTCTACATATGTAAAAATCGCATTTTTATATTCTATCATATAAAAATCATATTTTTATTATCTCTATAATATAAAAATCATATTTTTATAATCTCTGTAATATAAAAATCATATTTTTATCATCTCTATAACATAAAAATCATATTTTTACATCGTTAAAAAAAATCTAATCTCTATGGTATTAAAAATCATAGCTTTTTAAATCCAATTTTATAAATAAAAATCATATTTTTATTACATAAACAAATGGAAATAAAAAGGAGAACCCACCGGCCTTTACCGAATAACTGAAGAAGACCCAAATCGGCATAGCAACGAGCATTAACAATCAAATGAAAAAGAAAGGGCCTTTTCTGGTCTGCATTGGAGGAAGGGAGGGGTTCATGTCGGAGATGGGGCTGAGGAGGGGTGCGCAGGGGGTCGGATGCGTCAGAGGTGGTGGTGGATGGCTAGTAGGGGCGGCGGCGTGGGTTCCTAGGGTTGGAGGGGCTTCGGATTCGGGTGAAAGGGGGAGCGGAGGAGCTGACGGAGGGAGGGAAAGCTGGAGGGGGAGGCGCGGCGTAGGGAGGGTGGCGGCGGTGCTCCGGAGGCTAGCCGGCGTCGTGTATGGGTGGAGGAGCGATGGCGACGGGGTTTTTCCCCCTTTTGAATTTCAATTTTGAAAATAGAACCGGGGGGGTTGACTGAGTAAAGGGGAAAAGGGGATATATAATTATATTTATTTATTTTATTTTAATTCCAAATAAAGTAGCTTTTTCATTTGAACTCCTATTCAAACCCAACGACTATCATCCCTAGCTAAGTACCCCCATTCCAAACACAATGGGGTATGTATCGTAAGTCGATTCGACCGTTTCGATCAGTTTTCATTTAAATTAAAATATAAATCAATATATATTGAATTTGAACCCACATTTCAATTTACTGAGGTTACATACTGACTCTAAAAATTATAGAAAAATTATTTCTAGCTTCGTATTGACGATACAGTTCTAACAAAACTAATTTCATCAAATTCGGACACCGTTTGAAAAATGGTCATTTTCTGGTCGATCTAAATTGACTGAAACTGTCAAAACACATTTTAATTTGCCATGCTCACATATTAATCCCGAAAATTATGAATTATGGAATCTAGCAATAACTTGACATGCCGGATCCAACAAAAGTGGTTTCGTCGAAAACGGAGGTCATTTGCAAAATTTCCATTTTTAAGGGCAATATTTCCATAGCGACTATTCTGAATTTTCAATTGGACATAACTATTTATCCCCGCTATGAAATTTTGATTTTTCGGATTCATTGGAAAGATATTTTTAAATAGATTCTAATATTTTTGATTTCGCTAAAATCGGGTTTATTTTGAATCCTGTACATTCATTTGAAATTTGAAATCGATTTTTCAAACTACCGCGCCATTTTCAATTCCTTTTATAATTAATATAAATATTTATATTCGAACGATGATTCAAATAAATATATACATTCTAATTCTATTCAAATTAAATTTCTCATCATTATTATTTAAAATAAATCATTTTAAATATTCAAAATTCATCAAAATTTCCAAAATAAAATTTTTAAATTGGTTCGGATTTTCCGGGTTGTTACACCTTAAGTAAATAATTATCCCTAGTTATATTTAATTAACTAATACTTTGGATTAAAGGTATCACGCACATTATATCCTCACGTTGTTTGTACTATTCTTCCATTTCCGTTATTCCATTCTACGCAGAGACAAAAGCGATTGAAGTTTTAAGTTAATGTTAATTAACTAAAATAATTATTTTAAATTAATCACCAAATTAGCAAATATAATTATACTTAAATATATAGGGCCGAAATGAATTCTGGTTTAGCCGACTCCTTATTCTTTCCCTATACCATCTTCATTCTTTTCATCTCGCGTCACTTTAACACCCATTGCGTTGACTGCCGACCACCGTACTCCGATCAATGGCCACCCACCTCTTCGCCTCAGCCTGCTCAACAACCGCCCAGAGCGCCAAGCCGTCCAATGCCTCCAGCCCCCAATAATAACCCAAAACCCGAGTTGTACTTAAATCAAAATTCCGACCACCAGAAGCCTTAATTTCCGATCATCGCCGTTGAAGATGTCGAGCTAACTGGGCTTAACGTTTTTGCTTTTGGGAGGATTATAATTTGGTGAGTTTATTTGAAGATAAGATGGATGAAAATTTTGCGGGTTTCTGACGTTAAAACTAAGGGTGGAGGCAGCGAAAATACGTTGACCGCAGACCTCAAAAATTTAGGGTCGGACAAAGTTGGTGTGTATTTATAGTGTGGCCAAATAAACAAAATAATATTAATGAAACTTTGAATTGAAGTACATGTTAAAACCCACACACACGGCCTCCAATCGAGACAAAACTCCTAATCCTATCATAAAAAAATATTCGGAACCCGATGGGACAAGTTTCGTCGAATTCCGAGGTCGTTTGTAAAAAGTCCTTTATAATTCATAGGCTAAAAATCACGCTTTTAAATTTTCCACGATCACAAATAAATCCTATCAATCTGAAACTTTGAAATTCTACTAGACCTTTTCCTTACGGATCTAATGAATTTTTTTGCTAAAATCGGAGTTCGTTTGGCCAGTCGTTTATTTCTTTAAAGTTACCCCTGTCTAAATTGGCCAAAATAATATTGTTGATTAAGACGTTTATCAGTGCCATGATCAAACGGTAAGTCTGATTGATACGAAAATTGAAATACTATAATAATTAATTAATACGGGTCAAACGACACCATTTTTGTCGCATTCTGAGATAGTTTCCCGGTACGCTATTTTTATATGCCAAACAACGCTATTTTGGACACCAAAATATCCATTGTCCAAAAATAACAAACTAACTGCCTATTCTGACTCTAAACGTCGATAGGAACTCAACAGAATTGGTTTCGTGGCTTAATTCGATCATCTGCTAGAGTTATACAGAAATAGCCCTCTATTAAATTAACTTAATTTAATTATGCTCCCTATAAAATGACTGAGAGTTTACAGCTGCAGTTGTCATATATGACATCGGTTTTCCATGAAATTTAATATTGTATAATAATTTAACGTTATGGTTCCAATAAAACTAATTTCATCGAAAACTGAGCCCGTTTGCAAACCGCTATGTTAAAGGCCTATATAATATTAATTAAAATATTATAAAAATCCAAAATAATTAGATTAAAGAATAATAAATTATTATAATCATAAATACTCACCTAGAAATATCATATAGCTTTAAATATATATTATACAACTCAATATTATCAATTTCGAGTGAAAACAGTATCCAAATTATATAAAAACTTTATTAAATTATTAATAAACGTTTTATTTTATTAATGAATTCCATAACGGCTATTTTAAAATATTATTTGGGCATAACTAACAATCTGTAACTTGAAATCTCGATTTTTCTTTTTCACCAGAAAATTATAATCAACAAAATTCAAACGTTTCTTGTTTCACAGAAATCCAACTTATATGGGATCCTGTATATTCAATTAAAGTTCAAAACTCAATATTACGAACTAGCGCCATTTGTAGCTCGTTTTAAATTGTATATAAATTTAACATTTAAACTTCGTTTTAATAAACTAATTAAATATTAAGAACCAATAATATTCCAAATAAAATAATAATAATAATAAATTAAATATTTGATTACCAAAAATACGAGACATTACACCGGTAAAGCACATGATTCTAATGGAAGTGGAGAGAGTTGAATTCCATACCTATGGCTAGAACTTTTTCTAGAAATGGTTTGATGCTTACAACATTTCTATGTATGGATTGATTTGGAGTTCAAACATGTTAGCTATATGATGAGTCGTCTCAGATGTTGAAAGGAGGACAGTTACTTTGGATTATGCATAGTAGACGCACCTTAGTGTTGACCTGTGAAGAATTGGTTGAAATTAGGGATGTCAATTTCCTTCATGACTCGTGACCCGACCCGAAACCCACACGGAAATTAGAAGGTTAACCCGACCCGTTTAGTTGGCGGGTCATTTTCGGGTCAACCCGAATTTGACCCATTTATAAACGGGTGGGTTTAGGGTTGACCCGTTAACCCGATTTTGACCCGCCAAACCCGATTATATGATATATCTCTTCCATAATCTATTATATTCTATTAGTGTTGGTATTTTATGTATGTAGTAATCAGTATACTTATATACATAAGTTGTTATATTTTACTAATTTATTATTGTATGTTGTTAGTTATATTTTACTTATAATAAATGTATCTCTTCCATACGATTAGTCTTTAATTTATGCAGTATGTCCATATATACTTATGTATGGAGAATGGTTTTTGGATATGGTGATTTCAGACTTTATATATGTGATGTCTGTTGGTGACTTTGCAACTTATTGCATGTTGGTGATTATATAATAGTGTGTTTGTTGGTGATTTGGTTTTCTTGTTGTTTATATTAATGGGCAATATTTACCAACGTGTCAAACGGGTAAACCCAACACGACCGAACACGACCCATTTAGTTAAATGGGTTTCGCGGGTCGGTTTGGTCAACCCGTTTATAAACGGGTCGGGTTAGGGTTGGGGGAAAATGACCCATTTAATAAACGGGTTAGCCTGACCCGTTTATAAATCAACCCGGCTTGACCCGACCCGACACGATCCATTGACAACCCTAGTTGAAATTGATTATTTTGCTCCTTAGACCAGTCTTTTAGTATATTGAGTTTAGTCTGTGATAGGAACTTTCCACATGCATTTTGAGGAAGCCATTGGATTTCAGCCATAGCAAAAAGATTTTAGGAAAAAAAGTAAGAATCTTTGGAAAAAAAGTAATTAGTGAGAATGTAATTGATATTAAATTCTTTACTATTTGTATAAGAATTCATGTAATGTCTTGTGGTATAGAAAGACCTCTTTGGACCTTAAAGAATTTAACCTAGGAGTGTATCTTTAAATTTCGATAGATTTTCAAAGATAAATTTCACTATTGGTTCTGCTCAATAATTGAGAGCTTGGTGTTCACCAAGGTTATGTCATTTGGGCATGAGGTGGATATCCTAGAAAATATGTTTGAAAAAAATATACTTATAAGGATGAGTTGTTAACTAATTTTAAGAATTGGATTAGTAGATTAAATTTTTATGTAACCACCAAGTTGAAGAAAATAATAAGTTTGGCTAGTAGATAAATGATTAGAAGGAATGTAAACGTTTCAAATAGATAGATGATAAGATGGAAAAGTTGTGTTCCAAGAAAAGGAATTTTGAAGAAGAATAATTTGTTCAGAGAGAAGGAAATCTATTGGACCACTTTGAGTCTAAACTCACATGTGCATATGTATGGTTTTAGAAATAGAAATTTTTAAAGACTAATGTGCTTTGACATGAAATATTTATTTTTAGGAATTTCAATAAAAGAAATTATATATGTACTTCAAATGAGACTTTGGTAACTTTATGGATAATAAGTTGTCTCACTAAGATTTGTCAAATGAAAATTTGAATAATAACAACAACAGCATGAGCTTTGAATATGCATATATATATATATATATGCATATATATAATTTAAAAATAAGTAAGTCCTTATGGTGTTGGATAGTTGTGACGGCAAGGGTTTCGCTCGGTCCGAACCAGTCGCTAAACCGATTCAGGCCGTTCGAAACGCCCTATCGTTTGAGAACACGACAGAACAGAACGCATACAGAAGAACATTTCATTGTATATCACAACAATACATCAGATTACAAGAATATACAGAGTATAAAAGAATATTAAACAGAAATATCAGAGATTTAAATTACATTTTAAATACATCGCAGCGGAAAATAATACAATACACAACTTAGAATGAGATATACGGATACAAAGCTTTCCGGATATCGTTCCAGCTGTGAACCAGGATCCTGTGAATATAAATCTGCAAAACCAAAACTACTAGCTGCCCGTGTCGAAATAGGGGCACCCAGAGTTTAGGTTAAAACAATAAACTCCAGGTCAGTCATGTGACTGGTGTGAGAACTAAAACAGTTATTAATCTTTATTTTAAAAAGGTAAATCAAGGGACCACGCCGTATAACACGGAACGGGTTTCCTCCCAAGAATACCAGTGCTTAAAACAAACAGCGCAATGCTAAATAAAGAAAGATGAAGCTGTTATAAGACCCAGGTCCTATCACACAATGTAACGCAAGCAGGGGGATAGGGTTTTCCCTTATAACAGCCAAAGAATGCTTGATACGTTTAAAACAAATCATTTGATACTATTATAAGTGCTTAGTGTATAAAACAACTTCAAATCATAAGTATCAATCATAGGCGGCATAAGCGCCCCATCCCACTATGTCGCCATATATAGGATTACAATTAAAACCGCAAATGTCACGTATTTGGAAATTGGATTTCCGTCTATGAACCGAGGCAAAAGATAGTCCTCAACCGATTCGAGACTGCCTAGCCCGAGTCTCAGGATCAGAACGCATCGACCCTTGGATCGTCAGGGCCGGTCCACACGGAGTGGATTAAAAATGCCTGAGCACTACGTTTCGCCGCCCTTTGGGGCGTAAGCGAGCCAACGAATGACTCCATCGGACCCGGATCGTCCGATCTAACCGAGGCGCCTCGCAACAGCAACAACCACATAAGTCAAACTCGTCAGGGCGTGTAAAACCACTGACGCCACTTCTAGCTAGGAGGAAACGCAGGCCCTCCCTGATGTCCGTCTCCCGTTTTTGGTTCATACCTGGTGTGAAACACGCGAGGTAAACGTTACACAAAGCTACGCCACAAAGGCCGTGCTTTGATCATCACCACAAGACTTTGCTTTTCAACAGAAGCCTTGATCATTTGCATCTTAGCATGCCACACAGGCAAACCATCCTATGCAACCGATATCAGTCACACAGAATGAAATCCGATGTCAGACACACGGTCCATTTACAAGTCCGTTCTGGGTCTGAACGAAACCGGAGGCACCTAGTACCCCGCATATCCATCGATCTCCAAGTACGTCTGGACGATCACTAACTGTTTCCATCTTCTTGGGTGTACAGCCCAATCAAGATCATCAGTAATTACCCAAACGACGTGAAGACCTCCGGTCTTCGACCATCGTCTTCATCTTCGACTTATCGTCGTATCAGTTATTCAGAATGGGATAAACCCGGTCTTTCCGAATAACTCGCGTATATATTATAAAAGTGTTACACAAACACAACATACGCCTCATTCCAATTCATTAGTCACTAACCGTAAATTAATCAAGAGAATAACTCCCCAAATATTAACCCCGAAGGCCGAAACCAACATCAGATCAATATTCAGAAAACCATTCTGCTTGGCTAACCGCCAGTTAGTTTCTAAATTTCACATTCAAATCTAATTAAAGATTTAACTATCGCCTGGAGCAAAACTGGTGATACTCCATTCTCGATCTTTTCAATCTAATTAAAGATTCATTAAAACTCCACTTAGTTTTAATCTGTGACTGGGTTAAAGAATCAGTGTCATTTAAAACACGGTTCACGATAAACCCAAAGTCACATCCCATTAATTATCGGGTTAAAGAACAAGTGTTATTTAAAACACTGTTCACGATAAACCCAAAAATCAATATCCATTCAATTCCAATTAAATATTATTTAATTGGTACACTTCATTAAATCTAAATCAAAAGATTTAATCTTTTCTCAGCTGGGTTCAAGAACAGTGTTAGTGAAGACACCATTCACGACAAACCCAAATCACATTCATTAATTATCGGGTTAAAGAACAAGTGTTATTTAAAACACTGTTCACGATAAACCCAAAAATCAATATCAATTCAATTCCAATTAAATATCATTTAATTGGTACACTTCATTAAATCTAAATCAAAAGATTTAATCTTTTCTCAACTGGGTTCAAGAACAGGGTTAGTGAAGACACCATTCACGACAAACCCAAATCACATTCGTTAATTATCGGGTTAAAGAACAAGTGTTATTTAAAACACTGTTCACGATAAACCCAAAAATCAATATCAATTCAATTCCAATTAAATATCATTTAATTGGTACACTTCATTAAATCTAAATAAAAAGATTTAATCTTTTCTCAACTGGGTTCAAGAACAGTGTTAGTGAAGACACCATTCACGACAAACCCAAATCACATTCGATATTCAATACAAGGCTCTGAATAGAAAATATATCGGCTTATATTCAATATCGAATTCTACGACTAACAAATGTCGTATTGGAAATAACGATACAAATATATATCTTTCAAATTTCCATAACAACACCTGTAATATCACGAATTCCAACATCGAAATATTCCGAAGACAATTTCGATTCAAATCCACTCCAATGCAATCATTGGAAATTTTGGTTATTTTCAAAACCATTTCAAATTCAATTTATTTATTTAAAAATAAATAGAATTATAATTCTAGTTCAAACTAGTTCATTTCGATAAAAATCTATTTTTATCTTTTCAAATATGGAGTTTTTCATCCCAAATCTTCACAAATCATTTCTTATGATTTTACACAAATTATTGCTATTTTTAATAATTTTATCGAGGCCCGTACAGTCGATTTCCATCAACGGCCATCGAACTGCACTTACAGCGACCTTTTTCGAATTTGATTTGGACATAATTCCAAATCCAACCGTTAGATTTCAAATTTCTAATATTCGTTAGAAAGCTCTTTTCGATACGAACCCAACGGTTCCGGTTTTAGGAGAATCCGACGGTCGGATCTCCCGTAATGTCCGTTTGAAATAAATGGTCGAAATTCGCGAACTGCCGCGGCGCGGCGCGTTCTATTCAGGCCATTATATTATATATAATATATATAATATATATTTCGTCGATTACTATTCAAAACGAATTATATAAATAGTTTTAAAATCGTTTCAAAACCTATTTCAACTTCCATTTCAATTCAAAGCAAAATTGAATTCTTCTTTATAAATTCGTTTCAAAATTCATTTCTATTCAATTCGAATTTCAATTCAATTTGAATTCATTTCAATTCGCTTTCAATTCCATTTGAATTCGTTTTCAATTCAATTCATTTCGAAATCGTTTTCAATTCAATTCATTTCGAAATCGTTTTCAATTCATTTTGAATTCGTTTTCAATTCAATTCATTTCGAAATCGTTTTCAATTCATTTTGAATTCGTTTTCAATTCAATTCATTTTGAATTCGTTTTCAATTCAATTCATTTTGAAATCGTTTTCAATTCATTTTGAATTCGTTTTCAATTCAATTCATTTCGAAATTTCAATTCAATTCATTTCGAAATCGTTTTCAATTCAATTCATTTCGAAATCGTTTTCAATTCAATTCATTTCGAAATCGTTTTCAATTCAATTCATTTCGAAATCGTTTTCAATTCAATTCATTTCGAAATCGTTAAAATCGATATAAATATCGTTCACGTCAAAATGGCGTCAATCTAATCAACACGGCTTCATATATTCCTTTATTTTCAAATATTCTATTTCAAATATTTCTTTTTTTCAAAACTGGAATGAGGCCCAATCAATTACCATATAAAATTAATTATATGGATTTTCATACAACACATGTATATAATAGCATTGAAAATAATCAACCATCAACCAAAGTGCACTACACTGTATAAGCATCAAATATAGATATTCAACGCTCATAACAGCCTGTCAATCAATCGATCGACATATTTAATCAATCGGGATGAGTGAAATTCATATTTCATCCCAACACCCGTGTGGGGTTTCAAACAATCAAACACAGATTTTAGTTGTGCAGTTGGGCGATGTGAAAAATTTATCGTCCCAATCAATGTCCTTCAAATAAGTGTACATAAACAAACCATCTGGTTTGTAAATGAATATTTATTTATTCACTTCACTATTTTCATATTCACGTTAAAAATTATATTTTTAACGATAAAACATTTTATTTCAACCTATGAATTTCTATTCAATTCATTTATTCAATAAAATGATATTTTTATTTTTCTAACATATTTTAGAAAATTTCGGCGGCATAACGGCACGATACTAGAAACGGGACAAGGCCTAGCCTTATCCCCGGACTAGTGAAGGCCCACGCCATTCACATATCAATTTTAATCAATTTCCAATTCAACCAATCAATCAAATCCAAATCAAATAATCTAACCAACTACACAACCAAACAAACAAGTCCATGGTATGTGGACGGGTGTCGGGTGCTTCTAATAAGCACCGTCTGCATCCTAGTATATATATATATAACTAGAAAAATAGAATTTGAGTGAGAAGTTCTCACCAATAGCTATCCTAGCTCCACGGCACTTCACTGATAGAAAACTTCATCGCTATCGCACCTTCGTCATCTTCGTTGCCCGCTTTCACTACATATGTAAAAATCGAATTTTTACTTCGCTATTCTATATATAAAAATCGAATTTTTAGTTCGCTATTCAATATATAAAAATCGAATTTTTAGTTCGCTATTCAATATATAAAAATCGAATTTTTATTTCGCTATTCAATATATAAAAATCGAATTTTTATTTCGCTATTCAATATATAAAAATCGAATTTTTAGTTCGCTATTCAATATATAAAAATCGAATTTTTATTTCAAATAGATTCCGCCTTTTCCATTTCAAAGATCTAATCTTTTCTTTTACTTTTCAAAGTTTAAATCTTTTACCTTTTAAAAATTCAAATCTTTTTAAAACCTTTTTAAAATAAAGAATCAGTTTTAAATCTTTATTAAAATTTCAGTTTTAAAATCCTAAACAAAATCAGTTTTAACTTTAAATAAAATTCAGTTTTCACTTTAAATAAAATTCAGTTTTCACTTTAAATAAAATTCAGTTTTCACTTTAAATAAAATTCAGTTTTCACTTTAAATAAAATTCAAAACAAATCAGTTTTATATATTATTTTTTTTATAATTAAAATCAGTTTTTATAATTTAAACAAAATCAGTTTTTCAATCTTTTCCAAATTCAGTTTTTGAAATATATAAAGAAATCAGTTTTTGAAATTAGTTTTAACAAAAGTAAAAATAAATAAATAAATAAAAAACTTACGGGGGGGCGCTGTGCTTGTTCGTCAGTCGAAGGGGGGGGCGTCGGCTTCGTCGAGGGTTCGGAGGAGGGGGGGACGTCGGCTTCGTCGAGGGGTCTCGGGCTTGGATTCGATGTCGGCTATGGCTAGGGGGCTCGCGCGAGCTGAGGGTGGAGGAGATGGATGGAAACGAGAAGGGGAAGCTCCGGTGGAGACTGGCGAGGCGGTCGTCGGTGGCTCCTGGGCCCCAGGGCGGCGGCGCGATTTAGATTAGGTTTTTTTTTTCTTTTTTTTTATCTGGTATGAATGAGGAATCGGGGGGGGGGCAACGAAGAAGAATAGGAGGGATATTTTTATTATTATTATTTTATTTTATTATTTAATTCTTTATTTTTGCCAAAGGGTTGACTTTTACATACGACCTCGAAACGAGGTCCACCGCCTGTCGTCCATAGCGTTTAACCCCCATTCCGAACACAATGGGATATGTATCGCAAGCTGATTCGACTGTTTGAATCAGTTTCCGTTAAATTTACATTTAAATCACTATATTGAATTTTAAACGTACATTTCAAATTACCGGGGTCACATACTAACTAGAAAAATTCCAGAAAAATATTTTCTAGCTTCGTATTGACGATACGGTCCTAACAAAACTAGTTTCGACGAAATCCGAGGTCGTTTGCAAAATTGCTATTTTTAAGGGCCTTATATATATAAAAATATATATAAATTCCACAGCGACTATTTCTAATTTTAAACTGGACATATCTTATCATTTCTAAGATGAAATCTCAGTTTGTTAACTTCGTTACAAAGATATAGTTATACAGATTCAAATATTTCTTGTTTCGTTCGATTCTGACTTATATTGAATTCTGTATATTCATTTGAAATTAGAAATCGAATTTTCGAACTACCGCGCCATTTTCAATTCTATTTATAATAATATATAATTATTTATATTCTAACGACGGCGTATATAATATATACGTTCGAATTATATTCAAAATAAATTTCTCGTTGATTTTATTTAAAATAATCTATTTTAAATATTCAAAATTCGCTAAAATTGCCAAAATAAAAATTTTAAACTGGCCCAGATTTTCCGGGTTGTTACAATAGTATAAGTGGAACAAATGGAGGAACACAAAACAGTAGCGGTAAAGGCTAGGAATCGGATTATGGATATGGTAAAATATTACTCAGCTTGGAGGGAGTAGGATCTAGAATTTGAAACTAAGTTGTGACAACGAATTTACTACATTGAACTAGATTTGAGCGGATTCAAAATGGGTAAAGAGAAAAAGTAACCAAATGGAAGACTTTGGGGATAAGTGGATCAACCCAAAGGATTTCTTTCTAAAGTATTTAGAATAAATGAGTAAGATGAAAGCTCTTAACGCATTTAGTTAAAGTGACTGGTTAGTAATAAGAGAGACCATTCAGATTTGAAAGTCTGCAAAACTTTTAGTTATAACAACTTGGGTGTCTTCAAGAATTCAAGTTTCTTACCTATGTTATTTTGACAAACGTTTCCTTTTTATATTCTACGTTAGCCTTTTCCTTTGATTAAGGTCTTTCTTCTAAATATCCTTAGGAAAGTTGGATCTTAGGATCAAGCCTATGGATGTAAGGATTGGTTGTAAAAATGTCATTAGAACATGTTATGTATGATGTACGCAAGTGGTTGCAAATGGATGCAGTGGATCCATATACACACACTATGTACTATTAGGGATTGACAAATAGGACAATAACATATGCATATGGATGTGTGTGCATTTTATTTTATTTCCATGGTTGTAGTAAATGGATTTTATCATATGGTTGTTGCATATGAATGATGGTTCAAGCATACATGTAGAACTATCTGTTATCATTAGGATTATGCATACATTTGGATATATGGCACCTGTAACAACCCGAAATTTAACAACATGTTAAATCAAGAATTAAGGCAGAATTAAATTATAAAATCTGAATCAGATAAAACGGGTTGTGCCATTGCGTTCGTCTCGGAAAAATACGCGAAATAGAGTCCGAAATTTCATAAATCGGAGTCCGTATGACCAAGATATGGCCTCGCGAAGTTTCACGAAAAATTCGAAAACGAAAACAGATTCAAATTTCAGAAATTCAGGTAGGCGGGAAAAATCCCGCCAGAACCAGGTCGACCTGGGGGTCGACCTGGGAGTCGACCTGGGTGGGACCAGGTCGACTGGGGAGTCAACCCCAGGGTCGACCTGGGGGTCGACCTGCCTGGTCGGCCAGGTGCACCTGTTTTGGCTCCTGGGTCTTGTTTTGGAGGCTTGTGACGATTTTTGAGGGCTGGGATCTATCCTAGGGTTAATCTAACGGCCTAAACTACTCCTAATCTCTATAAAAAGACCCCTAACCTAGCCTAAACCCTCATTAATTGATCCTACAACTAAACTATGCCAAAATTTCTAGTGATCATGGCCTCTACTCAAAACCCTAGCCTCCATCCTCTTGTCATAAATTCTATCTTCATTCTCTTGAGAGATTAGATGATCATTTGAGTGTTTCTAAGTCACATGAGAGTTGCTAAGCTCGATTCAAGGCCAAAGTTGCAACCTTTATACTTCAAAGCAAGGATCTTCGTTATTATTTTCTCAAGGGCTTTATTGGAGCTTATTGATTTGGGGGGTTTTGCTAGTGTGGCTTCGTCTCAATCTTTTTATATATTGATTTGTGCCTTCATAGCATTGTAAGCCCCCTCCTACTATTAGATATTAACTATGAAGTTAAATGTTCATGTTGCAAATTGGGTTTGAACATTAAGTATCATACATGCTATCATGTTATGTATCTCATCATGTTTGTAAAGACATTATCTTGATCTTGTGAGCTAAAAAGCTATAGGCTTTATGTTGAATGTTGCATTATGCAACATGAGAGCTATCATATCCCTTATGATAACTTGCATGTAATGCTATATGCGAACTTCTAGGCATCTTTCTATGTCACTTATCATCATGATTCGCCTATGTGCTAAGTTTGGGGTTATGCATGTTTTTGAGGCTTAGTAATGTAACATGCAAGTTAGTGAACACATTTGCACCTCATATGCCACCATGATTAACTTGTGGCCTTATACCCTTTTTGTCATGCTTTTGCCAAGTTCCTTCTTAAATCCATTATGCGTTGTTGTGAATGTATATGGGAGTTTAAAAGCGTTGGGGTTATGTAATGGGGGAAACTTTAATAACATGAAACATGATTTGGGTAAATTGGTATAAACATGACAACATGTAATTTTGGCTATGAACATGGGACTTGAAACTTGACACGTATGGGTTGTAAGTGTAACAAGACACTAGACCAAACATGAAAGTGGCCAACTCGAGGTTGGGTTGAGTTTGTAGCATAAATCAACCTGGACCCGCCCGGCTTAACTAGTGGCTACAAACAATAGGATCCAATGTGAGAAGTTGGTCATGTCGCGCTTAAGACCCGAGGTTAGACTAGGTTGTGGTGTAAATCTACCCGGACCCGCCCGGCTTAACTAGTAACCACAACAAGGTCTAATGTGAGAGGTTGAGAGTGCATTAATTAAATTAATGCAACATGATAAGGTTAAGTAAACTTGACTAATGACACTTAACCGATATGACACGAATGGGTAGGTTAAGTGGGACGGGGCTTGATTTCTTAATGACACTTAACCATACAAGACAATTAGGGGATGGGGTTAAGTAATTAAGACTTAACTAATCTAAACACGGTAATTAGATGGGGTTAAGTAACCTATACTTAACTAATCTAAACACGGGAATTCGATGGGGTTAAGTTAAACACTTAACCAATCTAAACTTGGTAATTCAATGGGGTTAAGTAACCAATACTTAACCAATTTAACATGATAATTTAATGGGGTTAAGTAACTTATACTTAACCAATTATACGTGATGATTTGATGAGGTTAAGTAACCTATACTTAACCAATCTAATAGGTGGACCTGATAGGGTTAAGTCACACGACCTTTTAAAAGTAGGCTTAACCACTGTAATATGATTAGTGGATGGGGTTAGGCTAACCCATACTTAACCAATCCGACCTGATAATATGATGGGATTAAGATAATCTATGCTTAATCAATCTAACATGATAATCTGATAGGGTTAAGACAAATAAATACTTAACCAATTTGACTTGATAGGGTTAAGTCATGAGCTTCTTGGTACACTTAACCAACTTGTAGGGCTAAGCCTTGAACTTGAGTACTTAGCCAATCTTGACATGATTCGTAGGCGGGTTAAGTCATGAACTTGGATAACAACACTTAACCCATTTGACTAAACCCTAGCTCAGGGGACTAGGTTGGAAATCGTAGTTAACAAGGATAGCGGAAAGAGGGGCTAAGGGGTAAACCTTAGTTAAGGGTAACTAAGTAATAATTCTTAGCTAAGGACATGGGACTAGTTCATAAAGAGATAAGTAACCTGGTACGGTAGGTCATCGCTTAGTATATGAGGAGGAGCAAGTTATCTGACTTGGATAAAAGCTCCAGCGAACTGGGTGACGAAGCGGAAGCTTCGGGGAACGTGAGGGTACTCTTGGTATCCCTCTGTGAGGTGGCAAGTGGTCCATGAAACCCGGCCTCACAGAGGTTAAGGTCTGCGGTAGAAGAGCCAAGAGTATGCCTTGGTTGCTATGCGAGCGACCTAAAGACTGGGATGGATTAGCGTGGAGTCGACGATACTTGATTTTGCCCCGGGATAGCATGTCGCCGACTACCTACCATCTTTAGTCAATCGTGTACGTACGGAAAGGCAGGGAACTCCCAAAAGACCATATACTAGCTATCAAGTTATGGGTGAGGTTGGCTATCTGGAAGTGGGCATCGATGGGCCATAGTGTAGTTCTCATACATGATTTTTCTTGGATTGCCTTTCAGTAGTTGAGGGAGGGGTCACGTGGGACCATAGCCACGGGTACAAAAACAGACCTTGATATCTGCATCAGCAGACGACTTAAAGCTCCCGACCGAGTTCCGCATTTCTTGATTTGCCCTGGCACGGAACTCGGATGGCACATTGAGGAACATGTGCGTCTAGACATGGAAAACGGTTCACGATACATACGTGGGATAAAAGGGCGCGGTTGACGGGTGGCATAATCCCTAGTGGTCCAAGGTGGCCAAAACCCAAACCGAGACACGGAAACGTTCATTAGGTAGCATAATCCCTAGTGGTCCTAGGTGGCATAAATCCTAAGTGGACGCGCAATAGTTCATGGTAAGGAAACATAACTAGATCAAGGGTAGCAGTCCAAAATAACCTCAAGGATAAAACGTTTACATGGGAAAGCCCGTATGGCCTACGGCAAAGGACTGAACCTATACATGGAAAGAAACATACGAGTTGGGAAAACCTACATATGCTATATATTAGGTTTACATGGACCATTACATGACATTGGGCAAGGGACATTCATAGTTAACACATGATGCGGGTTGGGATACTAGTACGAGAGGTGCAGAGCAAATATACATGTTAGAACCAGGAGAAATATACATGATGGATACCGTGGGATGTTATACAGGATAGATACCTTGGGATAGTATACTAGATAGAAACCTGACAATGTGATACCTTGATTTATCTTGACACCGTAGTTTATCATGACACACTCGTGTATCTTGGTACAGTAGTTCATCATGTTATTTTGGTTTAGCTTATCTATCTTATCATCATACTTATGTTCATCTCAGTTCCTCATGCCAGTTAACTTTACTAGTTTATATACTGATAGTAGATAGGGCTTACCAGTCTTTATGACTGACCCCGTTTTGTTTCGCCCCTTGTCTTCCGTTTCCCCCCAGGTTACAGGGAGGAAATGCTATTGTTAGTTGGACTTCTTCTGTTTGAAGGTCATCACGCATGGCTTGGACTTTTCTTGGCTATGGCTATTTTATTGTTTTACTTGGGGAATAATTGATGAAAAGGTTTTTATGCTTCTTTACTATTGCAAGACAAGTTTCCATGTAAGAAATTCTCTGATGTAAAAGGCTTTAGACCTTATTTATTAATGATATGAAAATTGATTTTACTTCCGCTATTTTATATGTTCTGTCTTGTAATATTTATGTACATGTTTACCAATAATACCCCTCTGAAGCTAGTGCATTCCTTTGCGAGTGACCCTAGCGGAGGTGGGGTGTTACATTTGGTATCAGAGCAGAAGGTTACCAGACTGGGCAAAAGTTTTTAAAACCTTCTGAAAACTATTTGAAAAACCCTTTTACAAAGAAGCATTTTTCAAGAAAAGTTTGTTTTAAAAGGCTATTCCCCAAAGGCCATTAGCATTATCCTTTGATTCCTTGATTGAATCTCCTTTCCTTTCTTTCCTCTATCTGTGGTCACAGTTGTTCTAACTGTGACTAATCTTTGTCTAGCCACGTAGGTGTTTCCCGTACGATGGAGGTGGTTCTCAAGAGACCTGTTGTCGTGGTACAAGGAAGGATAATAAGAGTAAGGATAAAGGACGCGAGCTTAAGGATAAGCAACTGTTGTTATCGCTTAGTCCATCAAGGAGGACAAGGACAAGATCATCGAAGAGGGAAATTGTACGCTCCCATTTCTAGGGTACCTAAAAGAAATGGTACCGTTTCTGGTAAAGGTTTAATCGTTCTTTTCTATCATCCCGTCCAGACTTTGTCTTGATCATCGTATCATTTAAGTCTGCTTGGATAGTTGAGTCTCTGCACCTTAGTACTAGCATGGTAAAGGATCCCAATTTTGTCCCAAAATCTGGTTGGAGAGTCGGTCCATTTATTCATGACTTGTTGGATGTGAGAACGTCTATGCCAAGTGCTGAGATTAGAAGCAATACTTCTATTGTTGAGCCATGGATGGATTCTAGGGGTAAAGTGGTTCTCCAGTAAGGGATACCATTCTCGGTTTTGAAAAGAGGGTAGTCAGACTCTTGGCTTGCTTGGGTAATACCTTCGAAGTCTCGTGTAACTTTTGGGTTCTGTCATTGTTAGTTACCTAGAATCTCTTATCGGAAATCTTTGATCCAATCGAGTAACGTCCGCCAATAAGACGGATGGTTCATTCCACTTGAGCATGGGTTATGGGAATCACCCTAGTAAGTGCACGTGGCAACATGGATTGGCATCGGCAAACGAGATCCAGAATTTCCTAGTGAATTTTGGAGAGCTTGCATGAGTAAGTGGATACGTTTGAGCCAAGTATACTAGGGAAAGGATAAGTGAAAGTGGAATAAGGAGCGACAATGAAATGAGTTCCAACTCATACCTGGAAAATAGGAATCAAGGAGCTACGAAATCATGAAGTCAAAGGCGGTCAAGACACCGAGGAATTAAGCTCAAGGAAACACGACTTAGAAGACGTAAGGCTAGACACGCGCATCGTACCTCTTTTTAAAGAGTGTATCCATGATCCCTGGTTTTTCCTGTAGAGCTTGCTTGCACGCTATCGCTTGGTGGATATCCTCTCGGTCCCGTTTCTGTTACAAACCCCGTAAGGTGTTTGTCTTGTTTATTTCCTCGATCTCATCTTGGGAACCTTAGATAGAACTCTATGGATGTAAACATGTATTTGAAACATGTTATGATTGATATGGTTGCAAATGGTTGCAAGTGGTTGCTCGTGGATGCGCGAATACACATTAGATACTAGATTTACGCGGTCACGTTTCATGTTGCATATGCACGAGTATTTATACTTGTTTATGGATGAAATTGAATGTGTTATCATGCGGATGTTGCATATGAATGAATGGTTGTGCACGCATATAGTACTTATATGACTAGGGCTATTTGCATACATGTTGGACTCATGGCACTAAACATATTTTGCATTAGAAAGATCATTCAGGCCTGATCATTAGCATTAGCTAAGGAGCATATACACACACGTTTTGCATATGTTCATATGGCATTAGAAATCGTCTAAGGACAATGGTGGCCTGTGGATGATGTTTTGAGTAGATGGATGATGGATGGTAGGATACGTTCTTCCTAACTTGGAGATTTCGGGGACGAAATCCTTAAAGGAGGGGAGAATGTAACAACCCGAAATTTAACAACATGTTAAATCAAGAATCAAGGCAGAATTAAATTATAAAATCTGAATCAGATAAAACGGGCTATGCCATTGCGTTCGTCTCGGAAAAATACGCGAAATAGAGTCCGAAATTTCGTAAATCGGAGTTCGTATGACCAAGATATGGCCTCGCGAATTTTCACGAAAAATTCGAAAATGAAAACAGATTCAAATTTCAGAAATTCAGGTAGGCGGGAAAAATCCCGCCAGAACCAGGTCGACCTGGGGGTCGACCTGGGAGTCGACCTGGGTGGGACTAGGTCGACTAGGGAGTCGACCCCAGGGTCGACCTGGGGGTCGACCTGCCTGGTCGGCCAGGTGCACATGTTTTGGCTCCTGGGTCTTGTTTTGGAGGCTTGTGACGATTTTTGAGGGCTGGGATCTATCCTAGGGTTAATCTAACGGCCTAAACTACTCCTAATCTCTATAAAAAGACCCCTAACCTAGCCTAAACCCTCATTAATTGATCCTACAACTAAACTATGCCAAAATTTCTAGTGATCATGGCCTCTACTCAAAACCCTAGCCTCCATCCTCTTGTCATAAATTCTATCTTCATTCTCTTGAGAGATTAGATGATCATTTGAGTGTTTCTAAGTCACATGAGAGTTGCTAAGCTCGATTCAAGGCCAAAGTTGCAACCTTTATACTTCAAAGCAAGGATCTTCGTTATTATTTTCTCAAGGGCTTTATTGGAGCTTATTGATTTGGGGGTTTTTGCTAGTGTGGCTTCGTCTCAATCTTTTTATATATTGATTTGTGCCTTCAGAGCATTGTAAGCCCCCTCCTACTATTAGATATTAACTATGAAGTTAAATGTTCATGTTGCAAATTGGGTTTGAACATTAAGTATCATACATGCTATCATGTTATGTATCTCATCATGTTTGTAAAGACATTATCTTGATCTTGTGAGCTAAAAAGCTATAGGCTTTATGTTGAATGTTGCATTATGCAACATGAGAGCTATCATATCCCTTATGATAACTTGCATGTAATGCTATATGCGAACTTCTAGGCATCTTTCTATGTCACTTATCATCATGATTCGCCTATGTGCTAAGTTTGGGGTTATGCATGTTTTTGAGGCTTAGTAATGTAACATGCAAGTTAGTGAACACATTTGCGCCTCATATGCCACCATGATTAACTTGTGGCCTTATACCCTTTTTTTCATGCTTTTGCCAAGTTCCTTCTTAAATCCATTATGCGTTGTTGTGAATGTATATGCGAGTTTAAAAGCGTTGGGGTTATGTTATGGGGGAAACTTTAAAAACATGAAACATGATTTGGGTAAATTGGTATAAACATGACAACATGTAATTTTGGCTATGAACACGGGACTTGAAACTTGACACGTATGGGTTGTAAGTGTAACAAGACACTAGACCAAACATGAAAGTGGCAAACTCGAGGTTGGGTTGAGTTTGTAGCATAAATCTACCCGGACCAGCCCGGTTTAACTAGTGGCTACAAACAATAGGATCCAATGTGAGAAGTTGGTCATGTCGCGCTTAAGACCCGAGGTTAGACTAGGTTGTGGTGTAAATCTACGTGGACCCGCCCGGCTTAACTAGTAACCACAACAAGGTCTAATGTGAGAGGTTGAGAGTGCATTAATTAAATTAATGCCACATGATAAGGTTAAGTAAACTTGACTAATGACACTTAACCGATATGACACGAATGGGTAGGTTAAGTGGGACCGGGCTTGATTTCTTAATGACACTTAACCATACAAGACAATTAGGGGATGGGGTTAAGTAATTAAGACTTAACTAATCTAAACACGGTAACTAGATGGGGTTAAGTAATTAAGACTTAACTAATCTAAACACGGTAATTAGATGGGGTTAAGTAACCTATACTTAACTAATCTAAACACGGGAATTCGATGGGGTTAAGTTAAACACTTAACCAATCTAAACATGGTAATTCAATGGGGTTAAGTAACCAATACTTAACCAATTTAACATGATAATTTAATGGGGTTAAGTAACTTATACTTAACCAATTATACGTGATGATTTGATGAGGTTAAGTAACCTATACTTAACCAATCTAATAGGTGGACCTGATAGGGTTAAGTCACACGACCTTTTAAAAGTAGGCTTAACCATTGTAATATGATTAGTGGATGGGGTTAAGCTAACCCATACTTAACCAATCCGACCTGATAATCTGATGGGATTAAGATAATCTATGCTTAATCAATCTAACATGATAATATGATAGGGTTAAGACAAATAAATACTTAACCAATTTGACTTGATAGGGTTAAGTCATGAGCTTCTTGGTACACTTAACCAACTTGTAGGGCTAAGCCTTGAACTTGAGTACTTAGCCAATCTTGACATGATTCGTAGGCGGGTTAAGTCATGAACTTGGATAACAACACTTAACCCATTTGACTAAACCCTAGCTCAGGGGACTAGGTTGGAAATCGTAGTTAACAAGGATAGCGGAAAGAGGGGCTAAGGGGTAAACCTTAGTTAAGGGTAACTAAGTAATAATTCTTAGCTAAGGACATGGGACTAGTTCATAAAGAGATGAGTAACCTGGTACGGTAGGTCATCGCTTAGTATATGAGGAGGAGCAAGTTATCTGACTTGGATAAAAGCTCCAGCGAACTGGGTGACGAAGCGGAAGCTTCGGAGAACGTGAGGGTACTCTTGGTATCCCTCTGTGAGGTGGCAAGTGGTCCATGAAACCCGGCCTCACAGAGGTTAAGGTCTGCGGTAGAAAAGCCAAGAGTATGCCTTGGTTGCTATGCGAGCGACCTAAAGACTGGGATGGATTAGCGTGGAGTCGACGATACTTGATTTTGCCCCGGGATAGCATGTCGCCGACTACCTACCATCTTTAGTCAATCGTGTACGTACGGAAAGGCAGGGAACTCCCAAAAGACCATATACTAGCTATCAAGTTATGGGTGAGGTTGGCTATCTGGAAGTGGGCATCGATGGGCCATAGTGTAGTTCTCATACATGATTTTTCTTGGATTGCCTTTCAGTAGTTGAGGGAGGGGTCACGTGGGACCATAGCCACGGGTACAAAAACAGACCTTGATATCTGCATCAGCAGACGACTTAAAGCTCCCGACCGAGTTCCGTATTTCTTGATTTGCCCTGGCACGGAACTCGGATGGCACATTGAGGAACATGTGCGTCTAGACATGGAAAACGGTTCACGATACATACGTGGGATAAAAGGGCGCGGTTGACGGGTGGCATAATCCCTAGTGGTCCTAGGTGGCCAAAACCCAAACCGAGACACGGAAACGTTCATTAGGTAGCATAATCCCTAGTGGTCCTAGGTGGCATAAATCCTAAGTGGACGCGCAATAGTTCATGGTAAGGAAACATAACTAGATCAAGGGTAGCAGTCCAAAATAACCTCAAGGATAAAACGTTTACATGGGAAAGCCCATATGGCCTACGGCAAAGGGCTGAACCTATACATGGAAAGAAACATACGAGTTGGGAAAACCTACATATGCTATATATTAGGTTGACATGGACCATTACATGACATTGGGCAAGGGGCATCCATAGTTAACACATGACGCGGGTTGGGATACTAGTACGAGAGGTGCAGAGCAAATATACATGTTAGAACCAGGAGAAATATACATGATGGATACCGTGGGATGTTATACAGGATAGATACCTTGGGATAGTATACTTGATAGAAACCTGACAATGTGATACCTTGATTTATCTTGACACCGTAGTTTATCATGACACACTCGTGTATCTTGGTACAGTAGTTCATCCTGTTATTTTGGTTTAGCTTATCTATCTTATCATCATACTTATGTTCATCTCAGTTCCTCATGCCAGTTAACTTTACTAGTTTATATACTGATAGTAGATAGGGCTTACCAGTCTTTATGACTGACCCCGTTTTGTTTCGCCCCTTGTCTTCCGTTTCCCCCCAGGTTACAGGGAGGAAATGCTATTGTTAGTTGGACTTCTTCTGTTTGAAGGTCATCACGCATGGCTTGGACTTTTCTTGGCTATGGCTATTTTATTGTTTTACTTGGGGAATAATTGATGAAAAGGTTTTTATGCTTCTTTACTATTGGAAGACAGGTTTCCATGTAAGAAATTCTCTGATGTAAAAGGCTTTAGACCTTATTTATTAATGATATGAAAATTGATTTTACTTCCGCTATTTTATATGTTTTGTCTTGTAATATTTATGTACATGTTTACCAATAATACCCCTCTAAAGCTAGTGCATTCCTTTGCGAGTGACCCTAGCGGAGGTGGGGTGTTACAGCACCAACATAATTGCATAAAATGGAGGTCGTCTGAACCAGTAGAACACCTGATCTTTTGCGTTATTTAAGGGCATACATACTACACTATTGCGTAATTACATAAATTACATTAGAAAACTTAAGAACAATGGATTTTAATAAATGATATTTGAGTAGAGGGTTGTAAATAAATTGGATGAAAATAAATATATCATTCTTCTAACCTTGGAAATTTCGGAATCCTTTAAGGAGAGGAGAACGTAACAACCCAAAATTTAAGAATAATCAATTAAATAGATCTGAATATTTAAAAGTTAATATCATGAAAACATATTGGGGTATGGCAACCAGATTGTAAGTTGTGGGTTGGCCATTGTACTGTAAATAGTACCTTTTATTGATGAGTTGTCAATAAAGCACCGCACTTTTTTTCCCTGGCTAGATATCACGATGATTTCTAGCATAGGCTTTTAACGAGGCGGTTTACCCATTTTCAAAAAAAGTTAATATTATGAAAATACAACGTTATAAGTTAATAAATAAAATCGATGGAAATGTTCACAGTAAAGTTATAATGGAATGAATAAAGATTAAGGCTATAAACATAATACTAAAAGCTGATAAAGAATATTAAATCACAAATGTTAATGCATGCATTTGAATTTGAGAAGTAACGCGCATAATAAAACAGTAAATAAGAACTAATTTTTAGTAGGAGAAAATTTGGATGTCATATTTATAACAATTGCGAAGATCTTTCCGAGACGATCTGTTTGATATATAATTTTGGTATATTTAGATTTACGGCTTAGAAAATATTGACTTTGTAGGTTTAAAGAAACACACATAAAACCAATAATTTTCAATGTTCTAACTTTATAAACAAAAACTGTGTTAGGAGGAGTGGCAGTGTATGCATTTCTTAGATTAGAGGTCTTGAGTTTGATTCCCACTAGTGACACATTTTTAAAAGTTAAGAAGACAAATAAAAAAACACATGCTCTAAGTGGGAAGTATGTATATATGTATATATATAAATAAATGACACATAAGATCAAAATGTACATATAAAAAAGGTTATATGTGTGTGTGTGTTGATATGTGTGTATGTATATGTATACAAATATGTATGTGCATATATATATGTGTGTGTGTGTGTATTTATGTATATATGTGTATATATATATATAAGTATATATATATATGTGTGTGTGTGTGTATAAGTATATTTATATACATGTGTGTGTACGTGCGTGTGTGTATATATATATGGGGTATATACCGTTTCATACTGTAATGCATTAATTTTTTACGTTATGAATTAATTGCACGTTAATTGCATAAATTATAGATTATTTAGACATTAATTAACATGTTTTCCAAATCTTAGATATATATGTATATATACATAATTTAATTGTGCATTGACTATCTGTGTTATGAAGAAATAGCAAATTATGTCCAAAACTTATATTTTATGTTTCCACTTATTAGACATTTATGGAAGGTTTATATTTTATTAACTATATATATACACATACATATATATATATATATTGTAAAGCATATTCTTGCAATTGATTGGTATGAATTTGAATTACCCTAAATATGCATGTACATTGAAGTCTTTAAGTTCTTATACCATGGAAGATTAATTGTGCACGTTAGGAATTAACTAGACATTAATTGACACATAGATCAATCAATATGGTTTAACAGAGATTCATTTCCTAGAATAACTAGTGACATTAATTTAAAAAAAATTGTTGACTTGGCATACTCTTTTAGCATATTTTCAAATCTAAGCTGACATGGCAAGCTCTGATTGGTCGGATGAGATGGCTAACCTAAATTTAATCCATATGTTTGATGACCTAGGATCCTCAGCTTAGCCTATAAATAGACCTCCAACCCTCCCTCATTCTTTTCAATACAAATCCCTTCTTACCTTGGTTAGTCTCCTATTTTGGAAATAGACCAAAGGCTAATCTTCTATTTTGGGGACAGGCCAAACTAATTAAAATTTGTGGGAATAGAGATTATATATATATATATATATATATATATGAGGTGGGTTTTGTCGAGGCCATGGTAGAAATCATTTCTGGTGAGTTTTGTAATTATTAGATTTTTGGTATTTTGAAGTAAATATGCATTAAAATAGTAGTAAATTTCAGCGGCTTTCGTTTACAGTTTTATTCATTTGTCTATAAGTTATAGTTTTTTTTTTCTTTCTGTAAGTTGTTTTTGTATTTTTTTCTGTATTTTTCTTACAGCTTTTATTTGGTTAATATTTAAAATACTATAAGATTCTTCCCAGTCTTCTTTCCCCCTTTTTGCGTCTGATTTGCAGTTTTATGTTAATTTTTGGTTATGCCCGAATTATGCCTAGATTTGCAATATTAGCATATGTATACAACTGATTTAGGCGACTGGTTTGTACATCTACTTTTATGCGACTAATTATAATCCTTTATTTTGCGCGCATTATATGCAATTGATTTAGGCGACTGATTTGTACGTCAAATTTTATGTGACTGATTATAATCCCTTGTTTTGCGCACGTTGGAAAATATGATTCAATTGGAATTACGTAAAATAGGATCTATTAATATGCTAAAACTGTAACAAAAAGCGAATTTGGACTGAAAATAGGCGAACTTGATAAGATTTGCAAAGCATGGATTATGAAAGAAATTGGACTATAATATATTTGCATAAACATGATAGATTGTGTAGAGTCGACACAAAGAACCATAATAAACAAATGTGGTTTAGATGCAAATATAATTATAACCCGAGATTATAAATAAATGGACAAATAGGCTTAATGAAATTAAACTTAAAATGATGTTAAGTTTATAAGTTTAAACCTATGGTTATTCAATGATTCTATGGTGTCCTTGTGATTGGGCATTCTATGCTAACCTTTGATTAGGCATTCTATGGTTATTCTATGCATATGATTCTATGGTTGATAAACAAACATATAGGCTTAATGTAAAATTGAGCTAATGTTAAGTTATAAGGCTAATTCTATGGTATGTCTATGGGGGTCCTAATCAATGGGGATTTGGGCCAAGTAGGCTTATTTGTGGGGATCCATACCAGGCAACATACCCTTTTATAACAAATAGTCCCTCACTAGGGAGGAGGCTAAGGCACACTCATGTTGTGCTAGGTAGTAAAATGGTACAATTGGAGGTGTATGCGGGTGCGTTCCATTGGTACAATGTGCGTGCATTGAACCGATTGGGAAAGATAAAACACTGCAACGTCTGTGTTAATGCTATATCTTTTGTTGATGGGTCAGGTTTGATAAGCCCAATGCCCATAGTAAGCATAGGTTATCACTCTATGGTTTAGTAGTCGATCAATGGGTAGTATTAGGAAAATCATTCTAATTATATCATGCTCTGCATTATGTAGTTAAAACCCCGCTAAAGCCCTACAAAATCTCTACTACAACTCGTAGCGCTCTTCATCCACTGCGCTATTTCAATTTAGCGCTGATGAACAGTGGATCATGGCTTTTTAGCACCCACTTTAGCAATATTAACATATAGAGATCGATTTCACTAGTTCCCTTTCTAAAAAAAAGTCAATAAAGTTAGCGTAAAGAACTGATTTTAAGGCATAAGTGTCTAATATATTGTAGAAACCAATTATAATCATCAAATCTAGTGCACGTAACCATGATATTCTTTGATTTTATAATATAAGATTAATTCATGTTAGTTTCTTCTACACTTGTAATGTGAGAACAATAATTAATTAATTTTATATATTTAGTATCACATCTGATTAACCTTTTTGTGTCTCTGCTTTATCTCTACTATACTTTTTTGCACTTCACCGTTGTAGAACTGCTAAGCACTTTAACTACCCAGGTTCTGTAATCATAAATGTGCAAACAATCAAATGACTAGCGCGATAAAATAAGAAATCGAGTAAGATAGAAACTGACCAAACTTTTAACCCTCGTACATCATTCCTACATGTTTACTTTATACTTGTGCTTATGCACATACATTTTCCAACATTATAGTAGAACTGTTATTTTTCCCATTGTCTTTATTTATCGATCGTGCTGGTAAATGTACAACTCACTAGACTTTATGTCTGGCCTTTTCCTCTTTTTTCTTTCCCCTAGTAGGCTTACGGAATGGTTATGATTAATGTGGATTGGTTGGGGTACTTCTTCTTGGGGACTTATCTTAGCTGCAGATGTGTTCACATTTTTCTTGTTGTACCTTATTCCATACTAGTGTGAACCCGTGCTACGCACACGGATTGCAGTTATCATTCAGATTTAGGTTTATTAAAACCTTATCAATGAAGTAAATTTTTATTTCCGATAATTAAATCAACATGTCGCACATCCATATATATGTCTGTGCAACATGCATGTATTCAAACGTCTGTGCACACACGGTTCATAATCATAATTTTTCGATGAAACAGCCATTGATTTTTACTCTTGCCTACAATAATATTTGTGAAATGGGATAAGCGCTATTTTTCCCACGAAAAGGCTATATAAAAGTAATAGCATGCTGAGTGGAATAAAAGCTGCATATACCCAGAGGTATAAATGTTGCTAATGTCAAATGATTAGAAATGATAATTCAATCCACATGTCCAACGTTCAAAATAAACGAAAAGATTAGTTGGGAAAGGAAAATGCCAGAACAACCGATTATTTGCAGTCAAATTGTGAGGAGTACGGAGTGTACGGTAGAAATTCAGGAAGGCCGGTGAAAAAACGGCAGATACTGCTCCCGCACAAATTGACTAACACATATGCACTATTATTATGCAGGTCAAAGCAGCATTTTCGGCTGGGAAAACATGTTGGATTCTGAGAAACAAACACTAAAGAAGACAGAAATTTGAATAAAGCGCCCGAGATCAATCATAGAACTATTCAAAATACTCAAACGGAATTATACAAAATACTTGACACTTAAAAAAAAAACCTTAGACGTTATTCCATCGATAAACAGTCAAACCAGAATAAAACTGATACATGTCTTGGGTAGAACAATTCACTCGAGGAACATAGACGGACAACAATACATAATGATCCAAAACTACTAAATCTAGACTGAACAAAAAGGAAAAGAAAACACTGGAATTTAGAACCAAAAATACTTAGCTTTCCAAAATGATATCAGAATATAACCAATAATGTAACTGGTTGGAATATGGTTACATTAGAAATACAACAACATATTTGGTGGAAAATTTTAGACAGTTAAATGCATTATTTATCGTCCAACATGAGAAGTTGGGCGGTTGGGACAAACTGTCGATAGTGGACATTTTTATTATCATGCCAGCAGAACAGAAGCAGTCAGATATCCATTCACTGCCTGTGCTTTGAACCCATGTTTTACGCATGGTGCTTTCACTGCTTTGTGTGCTCTGAAGTCTTGATTACAATAACTGATATATACGTTGAAGGTAGTATCCTAGAACTTTGAACACAAACGAAATTTTATGCTTTGCACAGTTGGCTTTATTCTGGAAACTTAAATGCACCATACACGAATCCAAAAATAACAAAGGTTATATATACATTATCACATACATATATGACAGTAAATCAATTTAGTTTAGTCATTCTATAAATAGCAGTCGTACAACATACAAATTGTACTACCTATGAAAGACGAATTTTAAATACAACCACCGAGAAATATCTGACAAATTCATCTCAGGTTGAATTATTCACTGAGGTTTAGTTGTGCATGATTAGTAACCTGAAAATTCTTCTAGCTTAGCTATGAGTTAGACCTACGCAATTTGTGCTCTTGTTATAGCATCTGCATCATCAATCAATTAACCATTAGATCATTCCAAATTTAAAACTGCAAATGAAACATAAGACAAATGATATTATCCTTTGTACACTTAGATATCATGCATGAAGCACCACTCCAAGCTGATCTTGGATCAGTTCATGAAAATATGCAAGGAGACTGATATAAACACTCATGTTTTTTTTGATCTAGATTTCAAGTTTTGGTTCATAATAGTTAATTTTGTTCACTGCGGCTTTTAACTGGTTTCAACCAACCTGGAAGAAAATTAAATT
The DNA here is from genome assembly GCA_030737875.1 of Allium sativum. Classification (NCBI taxonomy): domain Eukaryota; kingdom Viridiplantae; phylum Streptophyta; class Magnoliopsida; order Asparagales; family Amaryllidaceae; genus Allium; species Allium sativum. The sequence continues at coordinate 882,971,244 of CM060924.1, forward strand.
CCAAATAGACGAATATTACACCTTTAGATTTGACAATGAGTAAGAAAGCATCAGCTATTTAGCCACCCAATATTTCATTATTGCATAATTAAAAATGTTATGCTAAACCACTATAAATTACAAACAGGTAATAAATATATTGACCGGAATCTTGGATCGACGTGTAAAGAAATGAAAATTCAATTTGAATGTACGTTGTTTATGAAGCAATAACCAAATGTTGGCTTGTAAAGCGCCGAGCATAATTAAAAACAGATGATGCAAGCACAATTGAAAATGAATTTTAACTTTTAATAGTCATAAATTATGCAAAACAAAGAAACCAACATGAGAAACTTTACTAAGACCCACACCTAATATACATACATGAAAGATTAGCTGCACCTCTCTTTTGCAACACCACTGACCCCTTACTTTATTGAAATCGGAATCCATGGTTGAAAGTAAGAGGGTGGAGGTATAGCAAGAATGGTGTAACCGAACATTATGTATGTGCGCGTATATGCGTGTTTGTATACACACACACGCACACACATGTACACACACAACACAAAAACATGCGTACACAAAAGAATAGAAGAATTTCTCGAGTCCTGAATTTGAACAGAGTTTATGTGACATAAAAGCTTACTGAATAATTTTTTTTATAGAATATTAATGGAGTAAATTAGGAAGATAAAAATATTACAATCTTTTGAGTGTTTGACAATTTGAATCAAGAAATTATATTACTGCATGGAACTATTTTGGAATGGTCTACTTGAATATTGCATTATATAATACTAAATATCTTTGCGACTACACTGTACCCAAAAAAAAAAACAACGTTCGCAAATTAAACCAAGTTACAACAATATCCAACTTCAAGGCCATAAGAACAGGCTGTGGCTTTATAGCTATTACAGTCTTTGTTGTTTTATAGATGG